>CM037878.1:228426458-229026458 GCA_021292165.1 Shinisaurus crocodilurus | reverse complement strand
TAACTTTGTAGTAAGTTTTTCAGAGGTAGCATAATACAATAGACTATCAAAACCTGCCCAACCTGTTTTACAGCGTTTTAGAAGCAGTTTGCACAGTGCACGTCTTTAAAAACAGGTTTTTAAAGGCCTTACCCGGGCTGTATTTTTTCAGAAGACAGGTGTGGCAGTTTAAAAAATAAAGTAGTTTAGGCTGCAACTTTATATCCACTTACCTGGGAGTAAGACCCATTGAATTCAATGGACCTTACCTCTGAGTAGACATGTATAAGATTGCACTGTTATAGCCTATTTCAGAGAGAATAAGACAAAAACCTTTGAAAGAAAAATTAATGATTGCCATTTTAAAACGTATGTGGGTTGTTATGTATAATTTATATGTGGGTAAACAGTATTGACTTTTTGTTTTCATGTTACCTTTAATTTTATTCCAAACAAGCATATTACCTGGAAGTAAACTGAGAATTCAATGATACTTACTTCCTCTTAAGTGTCCATAGGATTGTCGCTTTAGGTTAAAATGACATGGACTTTCTCTGTCTTATGATTACCAGGTTTACCACTAACTCTGTGATCCATGGACAGTAGGGTGGTCTTGCTGGCATGTTCAGAGTATATTTTTGCTCCTTTCACAGTACTGTGTGACTGGCAAACCACTTCACTTTCTTAATTATACTGCTTGTCTTTTATGCATTGCTTTAATTGGGTGAGGCAATTTACTGTCATTATCCCATTAATCTCACACAGTATTCTTGTGAGGTATGAGTATTATTCTAACTTTTCAGATGGGAAACTGAAATTGAGAGATACTAAAGATGTTTCAACCTGATGAGACTGGAACAAAATATCTGATTCTAATCCTATGATCTCTTTCCTTGACCATGTAGTCATTAATTGCCTCTGCACCAGCTCTAAAATATCTGGATAACCATAGTTCAATTTCTGGAACACTGTAAGATTAAATTAATTAATGTGCACTCCATACTAATTACTGTGGTGTCTTGCTGTACAGTATTGCAACCCTATATTAATATTAATATACTGTATATGCTTTCCTGAGATATACTGTTTGTTTCTCTCTCTCTGCTATTCTTGGGATGGCAGGAAATATTTCCTATTCAAAAGCCTCAAACTCATTACTTGCTCCTTTTCTTCATAAGGAATGTCCACACATTTTGTCTGTTCTAGAAGGTCAGTTCTGCAAGGCACATCTCCCTGAATAAGGCAAGTACCTTTTCTCCAAAGGACATTCATACTCTGAAAAAATGGATGCCAGATCCTGTCACTGTTCCTGTCAGCTGTGCAACTGAGCAGGGGAGCAGAGCAGACTGAAAAGCAACCTTCTAATAAGGCAGAGTATGGGCACATCAAATGCCCCAAATATGTAGGGCAGATGTGCCTTCATCCATTCATAGCATCCCACTAAAACTACAATTACTGAAAATCATTAACAGCTTTCTCTCCCAGCAGTTTTGTCAGTTAAAAAATGAGAGGGGAAAGCTAATATTTGGTTCTCACTCTTAGCACCAGAGAAGCCACTGAGAGTAGACTGTGGTTACATGGAGCCTAAGAGAGCAATCCTATCCTCTCAGAGCAGACCCTCTGAAATCTCTGCTGCATTCTATGCCGTCGACAAGAGCGGAAGCCAGAGGGAGGCAGGACTTTCACTATTTTTCCTCTGTCCACAGACAGAGGAAAAATTAGTTTCTTTCAGTGCTGGCAAAGGGAAGAAAACATTAGGACATGCTCTTGAGCATATTTATGTTTCCTGGATATGGGGGCTGAGAGGCTGTTGGAACTCTCCGAGATGGCTGGGTGGAGCCAAAAGGAGGGGCTTCATCCACAGACAGAGGAAAAATTAGTTTCTTTCATCCACAGACAGAGGAAAAATTAGTTTCTTTCTCTTGAGCATATTTATGTTTCCTGGATATGGGGGCTGAGAGGCTGTTGGAACTCTCCGAGATGGCTGGGTGGAGCCAAAAGGAGGGGCTTCATCCACAGACAGAGGAAAAATTAGTTTCTTTCAGTGCTGGCAAAGGGAAGAAAACATTAGGACATGCTCTTGAGCATATTTATGTTTCCTGGATATGGGGGCTGAGAGGCTGTTGGAACTCTCCGAGATGGCTGGGTGGAGCCAAAAGGAGGGGCTTCATCATCGCAAAAACTCTTCAGGGGTCACAGCTTTGACTAAGACCTCAGAGGTCTTTTAAAAAAAAATCAATTCTATGGCCCCTATAATGCTGTCTAGGAGCCATAGCATAGCTCTCTAAGTTACATCATCTCCACTTTTCTTGAACATGGTGATTAAATGTCCGCAGTGAGTGTAATAAAGTATATACAGATTAGAATAATGAGTAATAAAGTTGACATTTGGATCCACATAATTCTACTTTTTAAAGCTTCCAGTGAGATAAATGACAAAGCAATTCATAAATGTATCATATGTACATAGTTTGATCAACATGAGAAAACTGCTAAATTCAGCTGGTTTATTTTCTGCGGATGGTAATCCTAATAAAATCTCTTGATTTTGGAGAATTGTTGAAATCCAAAAGATTGTAGTCTAACTTTCAAGAGCCGGGTGTACTCTCTCTAGAGCCAGCAGGAATATTGCTGCTCTCTCTAGAGCCAGCAGGAATAGTCACTCATGGGAGCAGATCCATGGAGTCTAGATGAGTTTCAGTTTTCAAAATGCTATACAGCATTTCATAAAATTACTAGGTGGTGCTATGTTGCATAAACAGGAAGACCACCAATCTAACATGGATGCATTTTTCTGCACTGAGTATAATTACCTCATTAACTATTTCACCATGTACAATTTATGTCAACAACAGAACATGCATGCAACCAAGTTTTTCACTTATCTAGCCTATGAAAAATAAACTTCAGAACATCAAAAATGATATATGGTCAAATGTGTATTTCAAATTATGTTTAAATATGCATGTGCCATATAATAAATGCAGATGCAACTACAGCCTAAATAAAGCAACTTATACTAATGAAGACTTAGGCTGCACACATATTACAATTTCTCTGAGCAATTAGAGTGCCTTGGCTCCTACTGCTCCCATTGTCCAGGCATTGATCCTGAACCTATAGCACACCAAAAACAACAAAGAGTCTTGTGGCAGGATAAAGACTAACAAATGTATTATAGCATCCTCTAAATGTATTATAGCATCCTCATGGAACTTATTCCATAATAAATTTGTTAGTGTTTAAGGTGGCCACAAGACTCTTAATTGTTTATGCAAGTTATAGACATTTATGTGAAGTCTAAAATAGCTTTAAAAACACATCTGCCTTATGACTTGTTTAGTAACTAAGACTGATCATTAGTCTAATTTGGTAAACCCCAAGTTCTTATAGTACTCTACCAGGCTTTTCTTTTTGGAGAAACAGATCTAAATATGCTAAATTTAATAGTAAAACCTTACACAAGCATTTGTTTAGTCTGATCTAGAAAAAAAGCTAAAGAAGCTGTTAAGCACAGTGAACGCTGCAGTAAAGGGTAAACAGTACTTTCAATTGTACTCTCAAGAAAAAAATGACACACATCTACTGCTTCCCCTGTAATTTTATCAGGAAAACAGAGACTCAGATCTGGCAGGTAAAAGCTGCAGCTTTATTTACAGTAACCAATCATTTCAAAAGATGCCAGGGCACATTGACATATTCATTATTTCAGCAGAAATGGAGGCATCGTGGTTCTCATCATCAGGAGTCATCTACCACAAGTGACTAATATCACCTTTTTGTTAGCAAGAAGAAACTACACCCTCTTAGGTAACAACTCATTAGTGTCCATAGAAAGCAGAAAGAAACTTGGTTTTGTAGTGTAATGTTGGGACTTGGAAGGAATACTCTCAAACCCTGCCCAATCACTGAAAAAACAACAACAAAAAACACTTTAGTAACCATGGGGCATTTTCTCTCCACCATGCTGCTTCTCATCAATGTATTTTAACCAGAATTCCATTCCTGAGACATTTATTCCCATTTGTATGTTTTGGACAAAATCATATGTCTTTCAGGACAAATATGACTAAAAAGCTGGTTATGAAAGATGATATAAATATATTAAATTAGTCCATTGTGAAATTAATTCTACCCTTTTCAGTCTTTGGCACTCATTTCCCAGATTATTCCCAGTTGTGCATGCCTATGAATCTAAACTTTAGAGCAGAAAGACTGGCAGGAAAGTTTAGGAAGGTGGGCATGTTTAGCATGGAGAAGAGAAGGTTAAGGAGAGACATGATAGCAGTCTTCAAATATCTGAAAAGCTGTCATGCAGAAGATGGAACAGTGTTGTTCTCTTTTGTTGCAGAGGGCAGGACTAGAATTAATGGATAAAAATTGGAAGGGAAGCTGATAAGATTGGGAGTAACTTTCTAATGATAAGAGCTGTTTGACAGTGGAGCAGATGACTGTGGGAGGTGGTGAGTTCTCCTTCACTGGAGGTATTATTATTATTATTATTATCATTATTATTATTATTTACACTATTTGTATACCACTCCACATCAAGCAGATTCCGGAGCAGTGAACGATAAAAAGACAAAAACAGATAAAAGAAACAAAAAGGGAGGAGGCGCTCTCTCAGGTAACCTGGTCCCAAGTTGTTCCGGGCTTTGTACACAAGTACCAGAACCTTTAAACCTGACCCGGTAGTGAATAGGTAGCCAGCGCAGTTCCTTTAGCAAAGGAGTTGCATGCTGAAAGGGGGCAGCTTCTTAGTGGTGTAAACAAACCTGGGGGGGTCCCTGGTTCTCCGCCACCTCGACTCTCTGCGGCGGCAGCCCCCCGCCTCAATCTTCTGAGCGGCGCGGAGCAGTTCTCTGCGCCGCTCGAGCTGCCCTCGCCGATCCCATCGCGTCACCAGAAATGACGCGACGGGACCCTGCGCAGCTATTTATCAGCAAAATCATCTTAGCCAAGTTCAATGTCTATTCCTAGGGTCCCCAACATGGTGCCCATGGGCACCTTTGTGCCTGCGAACACCTCCCTTCATCCCCACCAGGCTCCCTGCCCCTCCTAATATTAAACATATTTTAAAGTTTTTTTAAATTAAAACCATTTAAAAAAACAAACAAACAAACAACTGGCAGGCTGGTGTGCTACAAAGCAAAATGCTGGCCTCCAGCACCATCTTCACTTCCAAGAATGCTTCTGGGCCTAATATGGGTCCTATAGGAATTCTTAGAAAATAAAAATGACAGGCAGCTGCTTCATTTAGAAGTGTGCCCAGCCAATCAGAAAAAGGAAAAAGGTAAGCTGGGGGTGGTGAGGAGCTTCCTGGCGGCTAGTGAGGGTGGTGACGAGTGTCTTTTGACTTATCAGGTACATGTGTGTATTCTCTGTTTTTTGGTGGCGCTTGGTGCTTCTGATGTGTGCATTAGCTGGGTTGTTTTTAGTGTGTTGCGTGTTTTGCCTGGTTTTGTTTGTTGTTGTGGGTATTTGGTGTGTGTGTTTTGCACGTGTGTGTGTGTGTGTGTGTGCGTACTTCTCTCAGCATCACATTTGCCTCATGGGTATTTTGTTGTGCTTTGTGGGGGCAAATATGTGATCTGGCATTTGGGGCTCAGACCTCACCTCTACCTTGTGTTCAGTTTCTTGGGCAAGTTAACTTTTCTTTTAGCTTCACCAGTTTGCCTTCTAGGAAATTGTAGCCATTTTGTAAATGGGCAAGACACACCCCCACACACACACCATGGCAGCCATTTTGGGAGAAAGCCCAAAACATCTGATGTGCCCAATGGCTCATTCTCTATTCTGATAATGGTGCTCTCTGGACAGAAGAAAACACACTCCAGTCCCTTCTGAATCCCTGTGCTCAACTAATACTAAACCTCCTTTTCTACTGAAGTGCTTGTGTTGTGAAGCGACTAGCGTTGGTCCTTGAATTTATGTCAACTCCGTTCATTTGTTAAATTTACTGGATGAGTTTGGGCACTGTTGCTCAGTTTAACCCACCTCGTGGGAATGTTGTAAGGCTAACTGGAAACCTTATGGGTGTTTGTGGCTTCGCCCTGAAATCTGAAGCTCACTGAGGAAACATTTTAAAGTTTCTGAGCATGTGTCGAGAACCTTCCCCGTCTACAACTACCATGAAAACACACACATCAGGGATTAATGAGAGTTCTAAATTTGAGGATGTGACTTTCAGTCATCACTGAGCCCTGGCACCACTCATCTTAGAAATTAAACACTATGCATGAGATCAATTCTGTGGAAAGTTAGGTTGCTGCAGCTCCACATTCATGGATGTTGCGAATATTTCTGCAGGATATGTTCCCCCCTCCCGCTTCAGCTCTTTTATAACTGTTGTGTTAGATACGAATCTTCCTTTTAGCAGAGCAGAGATGTGGCCGAGGGGGTATAACTTGCGCACGGTTCCTCCATGCACCCAGAGAGCGTTTATCCCCCTTGCCTGTAGGGGATGAATGGCAGGCAGCATGTGGGCCACTGCATTTCAGCTAGGGGCTACGGGCAGCGTGTGAAGCCAATTAATAGTGGCCTGTGCATTCCTGGTCGCTTTGTGTTGCGGCTTGGGAGTGCCACTGCAGTTCGTATACCTAGCCATCTGCATGCAGTATGTACAGAAACACCCATTCAGCTCTTCTGCCCGAATTAAAGCGAACTCTACACTCCTTAACTAAAATGACCCCCCACTTCACTCCTAAGCTGCAGATACAGAAAGGCGGGGAGAAAAACCTACGCTTTCTCCTCACGATCGTGTGTGAGGCGTTAAAAGGTGTTAAGGCCGGAGTAACTGAGCCATGTAGCTCTTCGGGAAGCGTCCAGCGTTTGTAGCCATTGTTTGGAGTTAGTTCCGCGTGTGCGAGAGAGAGACATCAGGCTGTGGGCGGTAGGGTGAGCGAGAGTGCGTTTGCCTGGCTGGCATTTTCTCTGCGCCTGCATGGCTTGGCAGGCTGGGAGTTTCTGTACCAGGGTGGGTAGGTGGGTGTGAGCTAGTAAATAAGTGAACTCGCCTTGGAGTTCGGCCGCTCTTCCTTTCTCCGGGCGCAAGTACAGCTGAGCGGGCGGCGGCGGCTGTGGCCGGGCGGAAGTGACGGCCGCTTCACCTGCTGGGCTCTGAGGGGACAGAGGAGGGCGGCGCAAGGCGGAGAGCGTCCGTTGGGGAAATTCACTCGCGAGTCGCTGGCATCTCCCTGGCCGTCGTCGGTTGCTATCCCCGCCATGGAGTCGCTGGCACTGCTGCCGCACTTGCTGTGGACTCTTCTGTTCCTGTGTTCAGGTAAAGGAGGAGGCGGAAGAGGGCGCGCGCGACGACGAAGAAAGGGCAGCCGCGGCCGGGGGTGAGGGGAACGACCCCGCTCACTCGCAAGTCACGACCCTCTCCTCACGCCGCACCACACCGAGACGACACCTCTTGTCTCCCCCGCTCCCGCCCCGAGTCGTGGCGTTCCTTCTCCCTCAGCCCCGCTCCTGTAGCAGCCGAGCGCTGCTTCTTTCGCTCCGGTCTCCACGGAACAAAAGAGTTCGAGTTGGGGGTGGAGGTGGCTGGAGCGGGCTGAGGTCGGTGGGTAGGTGGGGGATAGGCAGTGGGTATGGAGCTCCTTTATAGCTGAACAGCGAAACGTCTTTTGTATATTTCAAAAGTAATTCGCTTTCTTTCTTTTTTTGGCTTTTTAAAAAAGAGTATGTTACCAAAATTGGGAAGGTAGGGGGTGGGTTGAGGGAAAACCTGATTGTCTCTGCTTGGTACCAAGTATTTTTCCTGTTGGTTGGAGGCATCGTGGTCTCTCTCTCTCTCCACCCCACCCGCCCCTTTCCCTCTCTGGTGATTCACCCTGACTGAGGTCGGAGGCTTTGTTGTGTGCGCTTGGCTCCGCTTAGCCGCCCTTCCCCACGCCCCATAGTAAAGTCCTCCTCTCTGCACTCGTGAGCCAGGCGAGATTCGTGTGTGTGATGTAGGGTGGCTCTTCTTTTTCTTTTTTTTAAAGAGGATGTTTTCCCACCTCTTTGTATGGGGGTGGGGGCACGGTTTCTCAGCTTTAACAAAAAAAAGAAGAAAAAAGAAATCCCCAGTCCCCAAAATAAATCCGTATAACTCCGCGGCAAAACGCTTAACACACAGTATAAAGAAATGTCCTGGCTCGAAAGATACTGGCAAAAGATGCCAGACACGTTGTTGATATGGATCTTCGGCAGTAGTAAAGCCAGAAACGCCAGAAGGGCTCCAGTAATAATGGGGGGAGGGGCAAGCCTCTAATTGCGACATCTCTAATGGGGCAGTAGCATGGTCCATTCGTACCCTTGCTCCTGCAACCAGGTTTCAGTGCTTCTGGGACAAACGTGGAAAGCGCTTTAAAAAACCACAAAAAACACGGTATAGTGCTCTTCAGCTTAGGACTCATTCTTAGCTTCTCTTCAGAATTTGACTACTTTCTAAAAAGGGGATGGAGAGGCCAGTTGAAATATCGGAAATAAAATCGGTGCATTAATAGTTACATGTAGGTTGCAATCCTATAGCCACTTATCTGGGAGTAAGTCTCATTGAAATAAATGGGGCTTACTTCACAGTAGACATGCATAAGAGTGCCCTGTTAGAGTAAGTGCATTCTTTATCTAAATGAACTTGTTTTACAATCTTAGCCCTGTACATGTAGGGCTGCTTTGCGCAAAATGATTTCCTACATGGGGAGTATTTCAAGATAGGAACACTCATGCTGCCAACTGTGCTGAAATAGACCCATGTCTATCTACTTTGGTACAATTGACAAAACTGCCAGGGCCACTACTCAGTGGTGGAGTGATAGTAGTGTATGCAGAAGGTTCAGTTCCTGGCATCTTCAGTAGCAGAACTGGGAAAGTCCTTTTGAACAAACAGTCTGACAGTATAAGGCAGCTTCATATGTTGATATAAGAGTTCTTGCCTTATTTACATGCCTCAAAATACATGTGCATTATGTTGCATAGATAACAGTGCAGTGTCCTTTTCCTAAATGGAAGTGATGTCCTCATAGCACAATTGTGCTAGATGGCCTTATTCCAATGTGTTATTCTTGTGATGATGTAGAAATACTGCTGAAATATCTTTGAAGATGATAGGTTGATCTTGATGTTAAGCCCCTTCTTAAGTGCTTTGCCTGGCAAGTATTGAGACCCAGATGTTTAAATGTTTGTGATATTATGAAATGTACGTTTGAAGGTGTTCTTCAATATGTATATTATATCTTTTGGCTGCTAACATTTTAACAGCAAATTAAATTATGATCTAGGTTTGCTATCTTTTCATCTATACAAATGGCATGTTTATGGTGAGGGTTCTCTTCATAAAACTGAGTGATAATATAAAGAGAATGTAATTCATTTAATGCTGGGAAACTGCTTCTCTTGTCTTCAAATTATTTCCTTCCCTCAAAACCTAACTATTAAATTGCATACAATCAGTATCCAGTGATTACAACACCTGTGGGGTTAAAAGTTATGCAAGATAAAAGCTTTTCAGCAGTTTTCAGCTTTTTGTTTCCTGTTGAAATACCTTATGCCATTGTTGATGTCACACTTACTTTGGAACATTACTCATGGGATAAAAAGTCTGTTTGGTCATCAAAGAATACTTTGTTTAAAGTGCATAGAATTAGAAAACTGCTTTAGCTTTTAAACAACAAATTAGAATCAGACAGTAGTATTTTACTGTTTGTAGTGTTAAAAGTAATTGTTGATTGAAACCTTTTTATATGAAAATATTACTTTAACTTGGTTCTAATATTAACTGCCATATTTTCATTTTTACCTGAAATGTGAATTTCTGAAATGCAAAATAGGTGATCCAATTAAGGCCTTTCCCCCAAATGTTACAGAATAATTATTCCTCTTCACAGAATTATACCAAAACATAGGTAATATTGCTCAACAAGTGCCACATTAAATGTTAAAAAACAAAAGTTCTCCTCCCAACAATGAATGTAAATAACAGTACCAGTTTATAGTATTTTGCCTGATGATTAAAAATGCTTGGGAACTAAAAACAGCATTGTGTAATTGGAGGTCTGCAAATTTTGGCTTGATTTGCTAGCTAAACAATTACCGTACTTGTAACCACCACAGAACCCTCCCTTCCCATGGACATCCAGGGGAAAGGGAGAGAATTCACACTCACACCTCCTTTTTGTCCCCAAAGTTCTCTGTGGAAGGACAGAGGGATGTTTACTCTCCTGCAAGTTGGGCTTCTGTAGAAAGTGCTGCAAAATCCTATAGGAAGAGAAGCAATCTCTCATTTTCCTGCGTGGAGAAAGGAGGAGGGAAGGAGGAGAAGGTCCACTACAAAAACCCAGTCGAGTGAAAAACCAGGTTAGGTGAATCACTTCTTTCTCCACTTATGAAAAAGGTGTGGTCTATCTACAAGCAGGGGTTTTGCTGAAACAGCTCAGTCGATGTGAGAAGGTGGTCCGGTGTAAGCAGCAGGTCACCCATATAGATGGAGTAGACTCAGATGTATAACATTATGACTTCTTTTTGCTGCATCCTTTAAGAAATGTTTCACATAGACTAACTTGATTGGATTTCCATAGACTAGAATTTGATCATATGGTTGTGCTATCTTGAGTTCTAACAGACCAAGCTATCATCAGCATTTGTTGCATAGTGGCCAACCAGATACCTATGGGAAGCCCACAAAACCAATAATGTTCCCTAGGAACTAGCGTACAGTTGGGTAGAGGGCAAGGAACAGGCAGTGCATTTTCCTCATTGAATGGGAATGGAGGGCAAAAGGTGTCTCCTAAGGAGGCAAGAAACACAAGGCCCTGTATGTCTGTTCTCATGCTGCTCCCTAAGTGACCTAAGCAACTGTCAGTTACAGGTGATTCTGTGTTGGGCCTGATTGGCAAAAAATATTCTTTGTGTGGGAGAGGGGTTCATAGTTTGTGGTAACAGACAGTGCATACTAAAGAGTTGACTAGATTGAGTGGTTGCTGACCTCAGTTTGGACCCATTCAAATACTGCAATGCAGTCAGATCTGACTGCATACGATAATTCTAGTTTTTCAAACTAAAATACACAGTCTACAAAAACCTATATATATTTCTGAGCAATAATAATACTGCAATTTTTGTTCAAGTATGTAGTAGTGATGAATAAAATTATGACCCTACTATGGTTGATGGTAAAACTCCCCTCAGTGGCATCATGATTGTGTCCATAATCCATTGTCAGTTATAAAATAGTAAACATAGTAATATCTCAATAACTGAGATTATTGTATTAATACCACCTTTAAGTTGGGAAAATGTAAGATGTCCACTAACTAAACATTAAAACACAAAGGTTTTTGGATAATTTCATTATTTGTTAATACAAGGAAGATTTGTTTTAACATATTAAACTTTCTACTATCACAGGACTTAATGGGCAGGCTTAAGTTTTCCTAACTCTCTGGAAGGTATTTTGTCAGTTTTGAATCTCAAATTAGTCGGTTGTATCAAAAATAATAAAAAGGGGCACCAAGACTTGGGGGGGGGGGGAATGGTTCTGGAGTTTGTCTTCACTCTCACTGGCCTGGTTCGTATGACATGCTGGGCTCACTGTGGGTTGTTAAACACCCGCTTAGCCACAGTGTGTGTTGAGCACTATTTTGAATATGCAACCCTTAATTGGGAGGTTGTCATGTCCTGCGAACCTGGCCACCCTGGGTTTCATAGTTTTCATAGATTTCATAGATCAATAGAGTTGGAAGGAGCCTAGAAGGCTATCGAGTCCAACCCCCAATGCAGGAAACTAGAGGAGGGGGTCTCCCATCCAAGTAATAACCAGGCTTGACCCTGCTTAGCTTTCCACACTCAGACAAGCTGAGCCAGCGTAAGCCACAGGCCTGTATTTTATTTGAGGGTTAAACAACCCTCATATAACCCACAGTTTGTAATAGGGTTATGCAAGGGTTGTTTAACCCTCAAATAACCCAGGGTGGCCAGGTTCGCACGACATGGCAATCCTCCCCCTCCTCCTGGTCGGAGTTGCATATTCAAAATGGTGTGGCTCATCAGGACTTAAACCACCCATGGTGAGCCTGAGGTGTCTTGTGATCCAGGCCTATATCTTAGACAAAAGGTACTTAATTGAGTGCTTATGTTTTGGAAATTTCATTCGCTTCCATCTGTAATTATCTGAGTGGAGCTACATATTACAAGGGAAATGTAGGGTTCTTAATTTCTTAACTCACAAATTGCCATTACCTGCAAACCGGTTCATTAGCTCCCATGTAGAGGTTACCAAAAAGACCTACTCTGTATGGTGGGGCAGGCATATTGGTTGTAACCTCTTGCAGGGCTTCAAATAGGGAAGCTCCATTCTAGAAGTTGGAGAGTCAAACATACGTGCTGATTCATTTACATGGAGAGTTTCTACTTTGCATCCAAAGTCCCTATTGCCCATTCTTGCAAGTGCCTGCACTGGTGTGCAGACTGCCCATGTGATTATAGTGGGTACACATGCTAAAAGGCTTGCAAAGTTTATGTCTGCCACATAGAGATTTTTGCAGCCCTCATGCCAAGGCTGGAATTGGCCTGACCCATAGTGGGTCATTTTAAATTCTTGTGTATATATTTCATTGGACATAAAACTATGATACAGCAACATATACTGAATGTACACATACCAGCTCCTGTCTTTTTGTTTTTTAAAAAACACAACATTTGTTGGATATATACAGGAATTCACAAACATTGACTTTGCTGACTAGGCAGCCTCTATTTGTGTTCTCGACCAACTCTTCTTCCTCAAGTCCTCTGACGTCCATAGAGGATATTGGTGAAAGGTGGGGTCTTCTATCTCTTGTGCTGCTATTTGCAGAAGGTAAAAAACAGGAGTCTCTAGCACTGTTTCCCAAAGGTTGGCATAAATGAGAGAGAACCCCTTTTATCCCTTGAGCCCTATGGCAGATGCAGGGGGCTTGAGGGAGAGCCAGGGATTGGTCTCACTCGCCACAGACATATTAAGCCAGGAAGAAGTGGGAGAGATTTCCCTTCCGCAAACAGCAGCACAAGTGAGAGCACTAGAAAGGGGATGTGTATGTGGGCTTCCTTTTTGCTAGAAGGCCAGGGTCCATTAATCCTAGAGAGCGTTTTTCTGGATGCTTGGATGTATACTTGGTAACTGTCTTGAGAGCCCTTTGGATGGAAAGATAGGAGAAAAATGGAAGTGGGGAAAACATATATTGCAGCTTTTTAACCTTGTTACTAACAGGGCTGTGGAGTCGGTAGATAAATGTTCCGACTCCTCAGTTTTTTGTACCTTCGACTCCGACTCCTCTGTATTAATATGCGAATGTATTTTATACATTCCTTGAAGGAAAGAAAGGCAACATACATGTCATTACCACAGGACTACTGGCTGGGAAGCCAACAGTCTACTGTATTGAACAGTTTAAGCAAAATACAAACACAATGAAAACAACAAAGTTTTATGAATTTTTTTTTATTAATTTAATTAATCAAGTGGTTGGATAGTAGCAGCAGGCATAAACATCAGGAACAGGAACTTTACCAGTTCAAAAATACAAACCACATTATTTGGTTGTTTTAGAACAAAAACAAAGCTTATCTATATGAACCAAAAAACAAAATCTGTAAAACCTAGAAATGGTTTATATTAATCTTGAAATGTAGTTATAGGCTTAGCAAATGCAAATCAATTCAATGTAGAGTTCTAAGGAAGGGAATTGCCTCTGCCAGATCCTCTTTCATAGAGGCTCTTAAGTCAGACTTTATTATTTTTAGGGCTGAAAATAATCTTTCGACACTGACTTGGGTGGGTGGCATTGCAGTAACTATTGTGGCCACATCACTAACGATCTCTGGATAAACAAGGATGGCTTCTTCAACAGTAAGTTTTGATGAGCGATCATACTTTTCAACTTCTTTTAGTGCTTTATAAAACTCCTGTTGGAATTTTTTTATTTGGACATTTACTGGTTCTGTAACGCTTATGCGACGTTGCTTTCCTTTAGCAACTTCCATTTTGTCTAAGAAGGAATCAAAGTCTAATTCTTCGTTTGAAGAAGATGATCCTGAGTTACCACTATTGCTTAAAAGAACTTCATCCTCCTGTGGAGGTATTTCAGGTCGTAATCCCTTCATGCGAACTGCTACATCATAGAGGGCCTTTTTCCCAGTAGCAGTCTGTTCACTGTTCAACAAAAGTCGGCGCATTGGGTCGACATAAATAGCCGCTAACAAGATTTCATTTTCCAGCAAAAGACTCTCTCTTTTCATCATTGAAGATGCAATGCCCTCAGCTATTAACCCTCCATTTTTGTTCAGGCGATATAACAGGCTCTTCCATTCCAAGAGGAATTTACCCGGGGTTAGATCGTCACATTGCAACCTCTTGGTGACAGTGAAGGGGTGAGAAAGAAGGTTCTCCAGCTCTTTTGTTTGTCCACTGGCTTTCAGTTAATGCAAGATTTTCATTGTCCATTTCTTCTATGAAGTCTTTTAAGTTCAAGCAAACGCTTCACCATTAAATAAGTGCTTCCCCAGCGAGTTGTTTGATCCAAAATGGCTCCTTTTCCTGCACGTCTTTTCAAAATTGCATCTGTTTTCGGGGCCTTGGCTGCAACAGTTACTTGCCGTAATTTGCCAATTAGTGTAGCTGCATGGCGATCTTTTAATGCAAACAATGCTTCTTTAAACCTCTGTAAGCAGAGTAGCATTTTGCTTTTACTTGTACTATTATTAGATACGGGGCACAATCCTATGGGTTGTGCCCTCGATTATTCGCCTCCCCCGCCCTGCATTTTCACTAGATGGGCTTTT
Organism: Shinisaurus crocodilurus; assembly: GCA_021292165.1. NCBI lineage: Eukaryota > Metazoa > Chordata > Lepidosauria > Squamata > Shinisauridae > Shinisaurus > Shinisaurus crocodilurus. The sequence goes on along the minus strand of CM037878.1, from coordinate 229,011,674 downwards.
GTGCTTGTCTGTCTAAAGTGTTTTGGAGGGGGAGGGAAGGAGGCTAGAGAGGCCTCAGGATAACTTGTATCCTGGCCTCTCCTGCCTCATCCCCTCCCCACCCACTGAAACGCCCCCTTCTCCCCCTCTTCGAGGTTGCTTTCCCAACCTTGGAGGCCAGCCAGCGTAATTCTTTCTGTGTTGGCTGCAAGGGGGAGTGGGGTCGGATTTCTGATTCCCCACTCTGAGGTCAGAGCTGGGAATCCGAAGTATCCTATGGGCCCTCAGATGCGGTCTAGGGGCCATAGGATTGCTCCCTCATTGACTTTTTCTCAGAACTGGCGTAAGTTAAATGTTGTGACAAAAATCTAGAGTGGTGTGACAGTCTGTAGATTATAAAGCTCATAGCTGCAGCAATGCTCATTTGTCAAATTGGTGCTTGCTGCTGTTTATATACTAACTCTGAAATGGCCAGTCGGAAAATCAGGGCAGTGAAAACCCAAGAATACCAAGAGTCTCTCCAAACTGGATAAATAGGTAAGAAATGGCAAATGCAGTTCAATGTAAACAAGTGTAAAGTGATGCACACTGGGTCAAAAAGATTTTTTTCACATATACGCTGATAGGGTATATGTGAACTGATGGTGATTCATGAGGAAAAAGAACTTGGGAGTTGTGAGGGATAGCTCAATGAAAACGCAGATAAAGTGTGTGGCAGCTGTGAAAAATTCCTAATTCCATGTTGGAGATTAGTAGGAAAGGGATCAAAAATCAAACTGCCAGCAGTATTGTAGAAATCTGGTGCAGCTACACTTGCAATACTGTGTACAGTTCTGGTTGCACCATCTCAAAAAGGATTGTAGAACAGGAAAAGGCATAGAAAGGGGCAACCAAAATGATCAGGGGGGCTACAGTACCTCCCCTACGAAGAAAGGCTTTTTAATTGCGGCGGGAGGGAAGACTCCTAATTTCAAAAGTCATCTGCAGTTCAGATAAGAGCAATCTATCCCTCCCCATGTAACTTACTGCATAGGAGGGAAAGATGGGGGTGTCGGAGAGATAATGGAAATATTGGACAAAGATGGAAAAAGGGTGGTCCTGATCACTTTTGACTCTAGTTCTGCCTGGTTCTGGCTCTAGACCCAACCAATGCTGGCATGTGACCCTCAACTGATTCCCCATGAGGAAATGCAGCCCTCAACAGAAAAAAGGTTCCCCATCCCTGTGATAGAGATTTATAAAATTATGTATGGCATGAAAAAAATTAGAGAGAAACATCCTGCCTCCCCGAAATAATACAAGAAATCTGGGTTATCCAATGAAATTGATTGGCAGGAGATTCTGGAGGTACTGCTTCATAGAGCAACTTATTAATATATAGAATTTCCTGCTGTAAAAGGTGATTAGACCAGTTATGAACAGTAGGTCTATCAAGAGGAGTTTCAAATTTGAATGCTCTGCTACGATAGTGTTCCGGTATTTTATACTGAGGCATAATAAAGTGTGTACATCCACATACAAATACTAAATAGTCCTAAGCATCTGTAATTTTAATTATATTGTAGGTGTCTGTTAGAATCACATTTCTAACATATGCCAGTAAGCTTTTGCTTTGAACTTCCTCTGCATTAGGAAAAAACGTTTTCACACACATTGCTTAAAATGTAAATGGTGGATGCTATAGTTTGTTGACGAGACAGCAGCCAACATACATACATACATACTTTGCATTAATTATTCTGAAATATACTCCACTATAATAAAGTTGAATATACAGATGAATCTATATTCCTCAATTTTTTATTGGCTTAATGGAGCCAGGCATATCTACATACATCGCAGCAATAGCGTCTTTGACACTGCAGGCAGTACACTTATTAGGATCCAGAGGTTTCAGAGGAAAGTTATTTATGAATCATGTTGGGATAGTTATTTAAGGCTTTCTAGATACCTAGTGAGAAGAAGCTCAAAGGACCAAATTAATGTAAATGTCTAAGGAAAGTTATATCTTCTGGGATAATGTTTCCGAATTCTTTTCCTCTAAAGTTCTATAAAAAGTAAACATTTCACTCTTGGACTTCATTAAATGAGACTGCATCTAGAACTTTTTAAAAAATTAGAGATGAAGTACAAAGTGAAAATTGAAAAATTTCAGTGAAAATTGGATGCCCCTCATTGTGCAAGCATAAGTGCTTTCCACTAGTGCAAAGCCACAATTGGATTCAACCATGTGTTGAAACTGCCCAGTTTGACTGGTGTATCCATTGATTACACTACTAATTAATTTTATGAAATGTGTGTTTATTGTCAGAGGTTATTTTTCCAAGTTCACATCCGAGCACAGTACAGGGATTTGATTAGGAAGCTGAGATGACGGAATTTTCGAAGACATTTGATCGGGAAAACAAATCTAAAGGATTTGCAACTGGTATGCTTGCTCTGTTCATATTTATGATCATAATTTTCATTTTGTGTTCCAAAACATCAGGCTGTGCTAAAAGGGGAGATCTTGAGACCTCAACTTGTGCAGGCATCGCAATCCTATTAGTTTCTATTCAGAAGTGCTACTGTGAGTAATGGGGCTTACTTACGAGTAAATATGTTTAGGATTGAAACCTTAATGGTCTCCACCAAACAGGGTTGCCTGTGGTAGAATTCTAACTCAAGAAGAAAGTAGAGCTCCACAGATAATATGGGACTGCTGTTATCAACCCGGTAACCATAATCCGGCCTAATACAATATGCTACAAAAACAAAACAAAAACTAGAAATCTGCACAGAGCTAATAACTCAAGCACATTTTATTTATTTATTTATTTATTATATTTTTAATCGCCCATCTGGCCGGTCACCCGGCCACCCTGGGCGATGTACAATTAAAATATAGTAAAACACAATAAAATATAATGATTAAAACAAAATAAAAAATTCTTATTAAAAACCTAACCCACCCCATATTCCCGCCTGAACAGCCATGTTTTTAATGCACGGCGGAAGCTCATCACGGAGGGGGCATGGCGAAGGTCACTAGGGAGGGAGTTCCATAATGTGGGGGCCGCCACAGAGAAGGCCCTCTTCCTAATCCCCACCAGCCTGGCTGCTCTGGCTGATGGGATAAGGAGAAGGCCGTCCGTGGCAGACCTTGTAAGCACATGATCTCATCCACACACTACACATAATATCATGAAACATAAGAAACATATATGGTATGTAGCGTATTATCAAGGACTTCATCATTTATAAAATGGGCAAATTTTCTAACCTGCCTTCTTCATTTTACAGGTGGGGTATACTAGTGAAACTTAATTTTCTAAAATATTTCTATTGTTTTCTGTTAATGTAATACAAGTAGAAGGTTAAAAATTGAGACAACCCCAAGATAATAACTTGGTAGGCTGCCCCCCCCCCACACGCCCAGTTCCACACCTGGTTGTGGTCATGATCCAGCAAAGCAGTATGTGATATGCTTGTTCACTATTTCCATATAGTGTGCACAGCTTGCAAAGGTATCTTGTCCTGCCTCGGCTCAACTGAAATAGTGTTTTGTAATCTTCCTGAAGATTAGGAGTCAGCAAGTGCACTGAAGACTGATTTGGCCCATTTAGGGTTTTCTCTGCCCCCCCCCCCGTCCCCCAGCTTCTTGTAACAGTTTATTGGGGACAAGAGACATTTGAGTGTGCAAGCAAGATGAATACTTTTATTGCTGCCATGTTGTAATCTCATTCTGATTTCATGCTTGAAATGTCTCCCTCCTTGTCCCTGCTCTCTGGATAGTGCAGTGTAGAGGGCAAAAATAGGAGACAGGAGTTTTGCAACTGTACCAAAGTATAAAGAATTATGTGCTAAGAAAAGCTGAATTATATGATTTGTTTCTAAGGTAACACTCCAACATCAGTTCCAATTGCCTGATATGACATCTCTATGGGGAGGAAGATAGTAGTACATTTATGATGTTAAATATAGGTGTAGGTCCCAGAGAGAATCTCTGTATCTGTTAAGCAACATGACATAAGGAGAGGGAGAGATGTACAAATGTAAACCTCTGTAGTTAAACAGAATCTCTTGACAACATTATTTTGGAAATCCTAGGTACTTAGATCAGAAAGAATTACTTGGGGCACTAACAGGCAGCTTTCCCATACAGCCCTTATTGTGGTTGCTGGTTTAAATTTATTGTTATCCAAGTTTTGTTACTTTACACTTTGCTTTCAAACATCTTTAGCTGTGACTACTATCTATTACTTAAACAGACACAGACACAGACACACCCAAAGTTCAGACCATTTCATTTCATGCAGAATTGTTTTAAGTATGGTATTGCTTATCTAATATGATTGGGGTACCCTAAAGTTTGTTTCATATTTGTTCCCGTGCTGATGTTTCCATTAGCAGTATGCTCAGTCAATCACACACCATGGATGTTGCCAGAAGTGTCTTCCATATGATCAGGATTCACATCACAGCAGTAAATTATGCTACTCAACATGGATCTCCAATGCCCATTGTTAGTTGCTGCATCTATTTCGCAAATGAGGAAATGCATGAGCTACTTCCTGAGGAGATGGACCCATGTAGATACAGTACTTCCTAACTTACAAAGTGCTTAAAAAAACCTGTACAGTAATGCCTTGGATTGCAAGTAACTTGGTCTGAGAGCGTTTTGCAAGACAAGCAAATTTTTTTTATAAATGTTGACTTGATAAACAAGCGACGTCTTGCAAGACAAGTAGTCGTAGGGATGTAACCGCTCGCCTCGAGTGGGCGTAGCGGGCTGAAATCGGCCCCGCTCACGCCCACCAGAGACTCGCTTTGATATAAGAGTGTTTTGGATTACAAGCACGGTTCCGGAACGAATTGTGCTCTCAATCCAAGGTATTACTTGTCTACATTATCACAGCAGGGGTTTTGTTTTTAGGTTAGGTCAGTAGGCTTGATGCCCCTTTCCTTGTCCTGATTTCACATTCCTGATTTAAAGATAATCTATAAGATATGTATTTAATTCAAATTTTTACAATGTGGATCATGAGCCATCAGTGCAGAAATCATGGATAATAATAATCTGTTTGTTCCTCTATTTGTTTCTATTGACAATGCTTTTGACATGCAATTGCCTGATATTTTCTTTCCTGCAGCAGTAAGAATACAAATGCTCTATGAACTTGATAATTGTGTCTCTGTAGAGCAAGGTCATCAACTGTTGTTGCTAGGAAACCTGTTCAGTTAACTTTTACTCCAAAAACAAAGAGTTTCAGAAAACCTTGAGAATGCATTTACTCTAAGGAAAAAAAGACTTTTAAATTTAATATAGCTGTATTAATCTTTTGCTTTAAAATTATTTTTATGAAGTTTGTAAAAATGGGTTTTGCTTCTTGAGTTATTGCTTAAAATAGCCCTATTATTATTATTATTATTGTTATACAAGTAAGAGGACATGATAGAGATGTATACAATCGTGCATTGTTTGCAGAAAGTGGATAGGGAGAAGTTTTTGTTCCTTTCTCACTATACTAGAACCCAGGGTCATCCCATGTAGCTGATTGGTGGGATATTCTTTAAAAGGAGATTAGACAAATTCATGGAGGATAAAACTTGAAGTTATGAGGGCTATATGTTACCTCCGGTAGCAGAGGCAAAATGCTTATACAGTCATGCCTTGGATTGAGAGCATAATTCATTCCGGAAACATGCTTGTAATCCAAAACACTCTTATATCAAAATGAAATCCCCCCAAAAAAATTTGTACAGAGATTTTTAATTTAAGCCGTACTACAGTACTTGTATTGCAAGACGTCGCTTGTATATCAAGTAAAAAAAAAATTAAATAAATATTTAAAAATTTTCTTGTCTTGCAAAACGCTCTCAAACCAAGTTACCGTACTTGCAGTCCAAGGTATTACTGTACAAGTTGCTGGGGAACATGAGTGAGGGGTGCTATTGCTTTCATGTCCTGTGGGTTTCCTATAGGCATCTGGTTGGCCACTGTACAAACACAATGCTGGACTAAATGGGTGTTTGGTCTGATCCAGCATGGGTCTTTTTATGTTCTTGTTTAAATAAGATAATTTTTAAAACCATATTTTCTCATCCAGTTCTCTTTTTAAAACATGAAAAGGCTGAAAATGCATGTTGCAAAATTTGTAAAAAACATTTTGTGTTTTCTTTGAATATCTCAGGAGTTTTTTTAGCCATTGTTATGTGTTCTAACAATTGGCTTGCCTAAATGTGCGTCTCAGAAATATATTGTCCTTTTGAGCATAGCATGCAAATGAGGATTACACTGATGTTCCAGGAGGAGATGAGGCAGAAAAGGCTGCCAAAAGCTTTAAATCTGAAAACTCAATTGGATTTTAAGAAAAAAACCCATACAGTTCTTTAAAATTAAACTCTCTTCATTTGAAAACAGAATTCCATGACCCAGCTGTAAAATTACATGACAGACTGTAATATGTTTTCTGTCTTCCACTGAAGATAGGCTAATGTGAAGATTGACATGTTCTTTTGTTGATAATTCACTAGTCAGGTGTTTATAGCCCTAACCTCAAAGTCTATATTAACTGTACTGGAAAAACAAGGAAGCATGTCTCATGCTAGTGTGCATCTGACACTTTTCAAACAAGGTGTCAGTAAAAATTACTGTCTGAATTTAGTTGTGTGTGGGGGGGTCTCAAACTTCTAAATTGGATGTAGGCATTTGCATTGATCATGGATGCTCAGAATTACCTTATGAGGTAATTACAATAATAAATGCTTAATTTCTTGTTTCTGTACTGTAGAGGTTTGAGCTATGTTAGAAGTAGCCTAAAGACATGCACACAAATACAAGACAATATCTTTATGTGGGCAGCTATGGCAGATACTTGTTTTGTCTTGTACAGGTATCAAGAACCTGGAAAAGTAAAGAATATGGAAAAATAGCCAGGCATATAATTTTAAATAAGACTTCTGCTGTCTCCTACTGGACAACATGTTTTGAGATCCAAGATGGGGAAAAGTATCAAATTGTTCACTTTGGGATGAGTGGGCCATTGGGGTCCTGTGATTTTCATGAGTCTGCTAATGACATCTCAGCAATGAGATACCAGAATTCTACAGCAGTCTCTTAACTCCACGGTTCAGTACAATGACACTTGTGCTCACCTTGCCGTACCTGTTTGACACAGGGAAAAGATGGATAAAATAAATTGATTCTTACGTTAATTTGACAGCCAAATAATTCTGAGAGGTTATGTAGTTAGTAAGCCAACAGATTTCCCAGTACGTAAGATTCCAGGCTTTTGAGGTCACAGTGACTGTCAAATAAAAAGCCAACATTGTCTCTGATATGACAGAATTATGGTGAATGATGCTCACTCATCCATTTCAGTTTTCAAAGCCACTCAATTTAAGGCTTTTTTTTTTTTTGAAATCTTTCAGAAACAGCTAGTAGAACTGTTTTCCATTTACATCTTTTCCTGTGTCAGCTAATGACAAATGCTGAGAAAAGCCCTCCCATTTATGAACATTGTTCTATAGATTTTAAAAGTTTGAAATATAAAATATTACTAAGCTGATGACTAATAAGTCCCAAAATAATTTCCATCAATACCCATTTCACTGGCTGAAACAAAAAAAAGATGGAACAGCAATGTTCCCTCCACTGTTTTTGTTACGACTATTTGCCATTTGGCCCCTCCCCTCCGAGAACTCTCTTCTGCAGTGATCATTCCACCTGATCCTTTTGTAGCTTCATTATGTAACAGTTGGTATGTATCTTTCATGAATATGGTTATTTTACTTCTCCCCCCCCCCCCCCCCGCTCTGGTTTCTTTCATAACAGGCCTGTGGCTTATGCTGGCTCAGCTTGTCTGAGTGTGGAAAGCTAAGCAGGGTCAAGCCTGGTTATTACTTGGATGGGAGACCCCTCCTCTAATTTCCTGCATTGAGCAGGGGGTTGGACTCGATGGCCTTGTAGGCCCCTTCCAACTCTATGATCTATGAAATCTATGTCACTTACTTTGTAAAGTTTGGCAGGCTGTTGGCCAAACTTTATAAAATTTGTCTTGCTGGGAAACAAGGTAGTATGTGCTTCCTGCAAAACCACAGTTTCTGCACAAAATGGATCTCCCAAAAACACATCATTCTGCTGGGAAACAAGGTGCATGCTGAATCGCTAGGATTCCAGTGACACAGTCACTTCTGGCAGCAGTGGAGAGGGGTGTGGCCCCCACAGGGTTCCCAAGTGGCCAGTGCTGTCTCTAAACCCTTGGAAGTTGCCCACTGCTGTTGCAAGCCGTTATTATAAAGTTTTAATTGCCTTGAGTCCTTTGATAAAAGGTATAAAATATAGGAAGTAAATAAATGGTGTTAGTACTCACCAAAATTTACATAATTGCATTCTGGTGCGGTGGCCTTGGAATTTTTACACAGCATAGTATTTGCCTTCAGGAGAGACACCATTTTGAAGAATACATACAACATTTATTTTATTACAAAAAAATTATTAAAAAGTGATAATTAAAATTTTAACCTCTGGGTGCAAAGAGCTAACATGAGCAGTATGCTCTCTCTGTCTCTCTCTCTCATATATGCACCTACTGGCTTGGAGTAACCTTTTCTGTCCTCTCTTTCCCACTGCTCCCCCAAATCTGCTCCAGAGGGTCCCTATACCCTCCAGAACAGATTTAGGGAGCTGCATGGAAGGAAGGAAATCGGTTCTTCTTCGTGGTCTCTGTGCATCACACATATGGGCTCTGCGCCTGCACTGAGCCAGCTTCGGAAGATTCTTTAGCTGAGGAAAAAATGGGCGGGAACCCCTCCCCCACGGTGCTCGCGCCTACCACGGTTCCCGCCCATTCCCTCAGTTCCTTTTCGACCGCCATTGCGACTGGTGCTCTTCGAAAGGTTCTCCAAACTCCTAACTGCTGAGTAGATTTGCTTTAAATTTTAACCTTATTATAGCCCCCCTTAGTACTGTATCTTCCTTCCTTCTCTTCCTCCCTCTTCTTCACTCTTCAAAAAAAAAAAAAAAAAAACCCTCTCTTTCACTCTCTTTTCTAACTCTTTACCCTAGGAACGATGGCCCTTAAGGCCCCGTTCCGAAAGTGCTCAAGCTGCGAGGCTAAACTTCCTCCAGCGGATGGGCACAGTTTATGCCTCCTATGCCTAGGGCAGGAGCATATCGTCGAGACTTGTCGCCACTGTAAAAAATTCACCAAGGTGACAAGGAAGCAACGGGCCCTAAAACTAAAAACCGCTTTATGGCAAGAAACCCTGTCGGCAGCGGGCCCAACAATTCCGCGTGCCACGACCTCCAAAAAACCTTCCTCCCCAACGAAATCTGGCCATGAGGAGGTCACACAAAAAAAGAAAAAATCCCATAAGCATGGAGGATTAAAAGAGACGAAGGCCAAAGAGAAAACTACGTCTCCACCCAAACCTACCACACCACTCAAAATGGCGGCCGTCACTGAAATTGTGAAATCCCCGGCCTTATCGAAACACTCGACGTCGACACGCAGAGACCCATCGACACCGAGGGTCACCCACGTGTCCCCGACAACTGAACTCGTGGCATCGATATCGGAGGGTGAAATACGGGACTCTCCTGGAAAGTCAGTGCAATCTAGTAGAAACAGAGAGAGGTCCCCACTAGCTAGCCACCGCCGCAGCAGATCTCGATCGGAGGCGTCCGACAGACAATCCCTCCGATCTAGAGACAAAATGGCCCATAGAGGGCGAGATTCCCGTGACCGATATCGACCACGATACCGAGAGGAGCGCAGGTCCCCCAGTAGAAACAGGGACAGCTCATCAGACTCGGAGGAATCCCCTCGACATCGAAGGCGACGCGCTAAAAGGCTACGCAGCGCCGACGAATCTGACATCGACAGCCCGCAACATCAGGATGCAGTCGATGCCGAACGACCTCGACGTCAAAGCCCTGTCCTCGAGACCGAGCGCACTCGCCACCGAGACTCACCCATCGATACCGAGCGCTATCGCCGTAGGAGCCCTACACTCTACTCCGAACGACACCGCCACCGAAGTCCGCTATCTAAGGACAAACACCGCGGATCCGGGAGTCCTTCTCAGGAGGCCAATTGCCGGCGCCAACCCGAACGTTTCCGCCGTCGAAGCCCCTCGATTGATTCCAGCCGTCACCGAAGCCGCTCACCCGACATCGACCGACGACGACGAAGCAGTCCACTCGACACCGAACGCCGACGGCGAAGCCCATCGCCCGTCATCGAGAGGCGGCGTAGCAGCTCACCACATCGACATCGGCATCGACGTCGTAGCAGCTCCCCACCAGGAGATCGACGTCGACATCGAAGCCCAACGTCTGCCGGCGATCGACGTCGACATCGCCATCGAAGCTCGACACCTGACATCGATCGACATCGAGATCGATCCCGTAGTCGAAGCCCACTCGGGATCGAGCAAAACAAAAAGAGAAGCTCAAGACACACTACCAGTCAACAAACAAAAAGAGTACACAGCTCACCTAGAAAGGCTCAATGTAAAAGGAAACACCTGGAGAGACCAACTAAACATCACATCCAAGAGTCTTCCTCTGACTTACCTTACTCAGATTCAGACTCAGTGATGTCTGGCCTGCCAGACTCTTCACCCGACCTCCAGGTGGAATCAAAAGCGGCAGTGTCTCCATCAGAAGACCTGGGCACCTTTGCGGACCATGTCCTGAGGATGACAGCATCCCTTGGCATAGAGACTGTGATAGAATCTCCAGATGATGACGATCCAGTCTATAGCCTCATGCAAGCTACTCAAACTTCACCAGCATTAGTACCGTACTTGCCAGCACTGCTAAAGGTAGTAAAGAACACCTGGAACGCCCCGGCAGCGATCCCACCCACTGGAAAACGACTGGTGTCGCTCTATCGCGTCAAAAAAGAGGACGCACAATTTCTCTTCACGCACCCAGCCCCGAACTCAATCATTGTCGAGTCAGCCCAGTCCACCACGAGTAAACAACACACAACGCCGGTGGATCAAGAAGGGAAGAAACTGGATGCTTGTGCCAGGAGGGTATACTCCTCCAGTGCTCTAGGCCTTCGAGTTTCCAACTACCAGGCAATCATGGCAAGGTACCAACACTTCCTGACAGAGAAGCTGGGCAACCTCTGCGAGGATTTATCAGAAGAAAAAAGGGAGCTGGCACGAGTACTACAAGCTGAAGCGTTAAGCATGGCGACCCTTCAGATGAGTAATGCCAGACACCAAACGGATTGTCATGCCAGATCGCTCATAAGCTCTATAGCTCTTCGCAGACATGCGTGGCTCCGCTCAACACTACTAAACAATGACGCGAGGTCACGCATAGAAAACCTGCCATTTGATGGAGAAGGCCTTTTCAATACCAAAACAGATGACTCCCTCGATACTGCCCAAAAGGCCAAGGTCACTGCACAGAAGATGGGCCTCACTGCCCCTCTCAGACAAAAACAATATAGGCCAAGACAATGGCCTAGGCCCAATCCATCAGCACCCCTTTTTCGCCCACGTTTCCAGCAAAAAGGCCAGGACTCAAGGGCACAGGACCGCCAACCCACTGGAACAAAGAGACCCTTCCAGACCAAATATCAGGGACCTAGGAAGGGCAACTCCTATGGCAAAGGGCACCTTTGACTCAATACCACGGAGCAAAGGACGCCCACCAGAAATGACGAAAATCCTGAATCTGACAGACACACCGGACTTGACAAATATAACGGACCTGGCAATCTTCTTCTTCGACAGGCTAGCTTCCTTCCTCTCATCATGGCGTACCATCACGACGGACCGCTGGGTCCTCGACATCATTCAACACGGGTACCGGATCGAGTTCGATCTCCTCCCCCCCTTCCTAGGCATCAACACCACGAAGCCCACTCCGCCCTTGATGGAGGAGGTGGACACTCTGTTGCAAAAGGGTGCCATCCAACCTGTCCACCCGCATCACCTCCAGGAGGGGCTCTATTCCCGGTACTTCACAGTGTCGAAGAAGGGGGGAGGACTTCGCCCGATCCTGGACCTCCGACTCGTCAATTTCTTCATAACAACGAAGAGATTCAGAATGGTCACCATCCAGTCGATATTGCCTCTACTTCGCAAGACGGATTGGTTCGCGTCAATAGACCTACAAGACGCATATTTCCACATCGCCATTCACCAAGACAGTCGGAAGTACCTGCGTTTCAAGATAGGAGACCAGGCCTATCAATTTGTAGTCCTCCCCTTCGGCCTCTCCACAGCACCAAGAGTATTCACCAAGTGCATGGCAGTGGTCTGCGCAAGTCTAAGGGCCAGGGGAATCCGGATCTTCCCCTACCTCGACGACTGGCTAGTGGTGGACTCCACAAAATCTCGCCTAGAATCAGCTCTTCGCACAACACTACACCTACTCGAAGAGCTGGGTCTGTGCCTCAACGCGAAAAAGTCCGTCCTCACTCCGGTCAAGGAGATCCAGTTCATAGGGGCGGTTCTCAACTCAGTTCAAGGTCGGGCCTACCTACCACGAGACAGATTACACAAAATACTTACCCTCTCAAGGAGCCTCTACCAGGCTCACTCACCGCCAGCCAAGGCAATCCAACGTCTCCTGGGGCACATGGCCTCGACAATACAAGTCGTGAACTATGCCCGCCTGCACATGAGAACCCTCCAGAACTGGTTCATCCGCTCCTTCAATCCGCAAAGACAGTCTCCTTCCACTCGCCTTCATATCCCAAGAACGGTCAAAACTACTCTGTTGTGGTGGATGGACAAGAGCAATCTAGACAAGGGAGTCCCTTTCCACCCACCAACACCAACAAGAATACTGACAACAGATGCCTCCCTCCTGGGATGGGGAGCACACTGTGCAGGCCGTACCACTCAGGGAACATGGAATTCCATTCAACGCAGGATGCATATCAACATGCTGGAATTACTTGCTGTTTGGAACGCCATGAAGGCGATGGAGTCCGAGCTGTGCCACCAACACATTCAAGTGGTCACAGACAATACGACCGTCGTGGCTTACCTCAACAAACAAGGAGGCACACGGTCCATGAGGCTAACGAGGATGACCCTCAAGATTCTCCACTGGACAATCCAAAGGTCCATCTCTCTCGTGGCGATCCACATCGCTGGCAAGGACAATACCTTAGCAGATGCTCTGAGCAGAGTCTCCCTGCAATCCCACGAGTGGCAACTGGACCCAGACATTCGCCAATGGATCTTTTCAAATTGGGGTCAACCTCAGGTAAACCTCTTTGCCACTTCGGAGAACACCGCATGCCGCCATTTCTGCAGCAGGGCAGCTTCAGATCCAGAATCCATTACAGACGCCTTTATGATGCAGTGGTCGGGGCAACTATTCTACATCTTCCCACCCCTTCCTCTGCTGACTCGGGTCGTCTCAAAGATATGGAACGACTGGACGGACTGCATCCTGATAGCGCCATGGTGGCCCAGGCAACCGTGGTTCCCCCAGCTACTTCACCTCTCCAGGGGGGAATATCGGTCCCTACCCATAGTGCCAACTCTGCTAACTCAGGCTCGGGGCGAGATCCGGCACCCAGACCTGAAAAGTTTGGCACTCATGGCATGGAGGATACGACACTCCTAATACAAAATTTGCCCGTGGCAATCCAGGACATTATAATAGCTGCCCGCAAACCGGCAACAAGGGCGTCTTATGCTAGAAAATGGCTGGCATTTGCAAAGTTCGCCACGGCGCAAAGGCAAGACCCGAACACTTGCACAATACAAACCATTTTAGAATACCTACACACCCTAATGCTAAAGGGCCTAAAGCTTTCATCCATAAAGGTGTACTTAGCAGCAATTTCGGCCAACAGGCCCTGCTCCACTGCGGGGACAGTCTTCACCCACCCTTTAGTGAAGCAATTCCTAAAGGGCCTAAGGAACACTATCCCTCCGGTGAAGAATCTAACACTGGGACCTACCACTAGTTTTGCGCGCTCTACAACAAAAACCATTTGAGCCGCTCGCCACCATAGACTATCGCCTATTGACATGGAAAGCGGCCTTCCTAGTTGCCATAACTTCGGCGAGAAGATCCAGCGAGCTATGTGCGCTGAGAGAGGACCCACCTTATATGGTTTTCCACAAAGACAAGGTGGTCGTCCGCCCAGACACCTCTTTCATGCCGAAAGTAGTGTCGGAGTTTCACACCAGCCAGGATATAGTGTTGCCAGCTTATTTCCATAACCCAACAACAGATCTGGAAAAAAGAATGCACGCTCTAGACGTTCGTCGTGCATTGGCCTTCTACAAAGACCGAACGGCCCCGTTCAGGAGATCAACACAGCTGTTCGTCTGCTATGGCGAAAGGTCAAAAGGACTGCCTGTATCCAGGCAACGGTTTGCCAAATGGATTGTGGAAACAATCAAGCTTGCGTACCAACTTAACAACAAACAACTACCTGGTGCAATAAAAGCTCATTCAACCCGGGCACAATCAACGTCCGTGGCGTTTGGGAAAGGCATTCCCCTCCAGGAACTCTGTAGGGCAGCCACCTGGTCCGCACCATCGACGTTCGTCAAGCACTACAAGCTTGATCTTCGAGCTCGGGAAGCCAACACCTTTGGCAGGGCAGTCCTCTCTTCGGCACTCCAGTGACAAGTGACGCCGTCCCACCACCGGTAAGCCAGCTTGTTACTCTGCCCATATGTGTGATGCACAGAGACCACGAAGAAGAAGGACAGGTTGCTTACCTGTAACTGTAGTTCTTCGAGTGGTCATCTGTGCAGTCACACAACCCACCCATCCATCCCCGCTGGGCGTCATTATCGATTTCGATGGACCTGCCAGTGGAGATCGGGTGCATCGCTCCAGCTCCTCTTTAGGATGAGGAACAACATTACTGTTATGGTACATAGATGTATAATAATGACACCACTATGTGTCCCTCGGTTCATGGGGTCGCAATAGGCGGTCTCATAGGAACTGAGGGAATGGGCGGGAACCGTGCTAGGAGCGAGCACCGTGGGGGAGGGGTTCCCGCCCATTTTTTCCTCAGCTAAAGAATCTTCCGAAGCTGGCTCAGCGCAGGCACAGAGCCCATATGTGTGACTGCACAGATGACCACTCGAAGAACTACAGTTACAGGTAAGCAACCTGTCCTTTTGCCTGCTGTTTCCTTTCCACTGCAGAACAACACCATTGGATATTACCCAGTGCATGGTAAAGTCAAGTCCACAGTAGAAGTTTCAAAATCATGTGGTTTGTTTAGATGTCTAATGAACCAGACAGCTGCTATGTTTAAAATATATTTATATCTGTAATTTTTTGTTTTAACTTTTAAGATGTTGACTTTAACATTTTGGTTTTACAATCCTAGATCTAACTGAGAGCGTAACAATAACTTCAACTGAACAGACCATGGTAACAAAGGCTCAAGGAGAGAAAGTTACGTTGCTGTGCACATTTACTCTTGAACCAACTGATGAAGGCTCATTTGACGTTGAATGGAGTGTATTGCAACCAAATGATGAACAAACTGTAAGTGGAAGTTTTAAAATTCTTAGCTGTTACATAGGTTTCACTTTCATTGGATTTAGATAGCTCTTTGGTGTGTGCGCTAACTACCCAAATGTCATACCTGAATTAAAATACGTACTTAATATGATCTATTTCACTGCAAATAGCTCCAGTATATGTGCATGTGTGTGTACTGGAAGAATAGAAATTATATTGAATAGAACAGCCTTTCCCAACCTGGTGCCCCATGGCTGGCTGGAGCATGCTGGGACTTGTAGTCCAACACATCTGGAGGGCATCAGTTTGGGAAAGGCTGGAGTTGAACATACATAATACCATCTCTTTTTTCCTTTCAGGTAATCATGTACAATGTTGACAGGGTTTATGATAAGTATCAAATGGCTGGAAGAGTACAGTTTGTTAATCCAAGTCCAGCTTCTGGAGATGCTACCATAGATATCCTGAATTTAAAACCAACTGATACTGGCACATATCAGTGTAAGGTGAAGAAGCCTCCTGGTATTCAAACCCATAGAGTCCAACTGACTGTACTTGGTAAGTTGTTTCCTGTTTTGTCTTTCTGTACAGCTTTATAGTGACCCTGTTCGCACAGTTTGCCAGATCATGTGTCACTTTGAATATGCAACCTCCGATCGGCCCAGTCGTAGGTTGTTGCGTGATGTGGAAATCTGGAAAGTTTGGGTTGTTTGTGGGTTAAACAACCCAAAGTTAACCTATGATTGGCCCAGTGAGTTGATGCATGCATACATACATACATACATACAACGTTGTTTTCTCTCTGACTTTTTAAACATGGCTGCAAGAAACAGAATTAATCACTGAATATTGAAAAGAAGTTGGAAACATGTATTTGAACATAATAACTCCAATTTATGAATATATGTTTGTAAACAAGGGGATCACCTTTTTTGGTTAAAGTCTTATGGAACATGTCACTTTGAGTAAATAGTTGTACAAGTTAAAACCTGGGTTAGTGAGGGGCCATGAAAAAAGTATAGGGGTGGGTTTCCCAGAAAAAAATCCTATGCAATTGGAGAGTAACTTGAATAAGGTAATTTACAACAGAAATTTTTCTAATGCCTTAGAGAGAGTGATCCAATTTCGTATGTTTATTTTAGTATCCCATGTTAATTTTTTGTCCCAATACACTACAACTATTTGACCTGAAATATCTAGGGCAAAAATTTAAAACACACTTAATGTGATTTAAATATGTAGATTTTTAAATTTAAATACCTGTACAAATGTAAAGACAATAGCATGCACTTCCCTTACACACTTACATTGTTTAAATTTAAGAGAAAAAACGCAAAGGTACTGAAACTTGACCCACTAATAAATTTTAGTAACCTAAAGAAGTGTACATGCTATACTGACAACATGCATCTATTTCAGTAGAGTTTGACTCTCTTCCACTAAGGTTGTTAGGGCATCTTCAGTTTCGCTGTCAATACTTATTAGTTCCATTTGAAACTGTGACAAATCTGATTCAGAACTAGTGGAACCATGTTCTCTTTCACTGTCTGTGCTTGTGACTGATTCTCCAGAAGCAAGAGATTTTGAGAAACAGAAACAAGCTTTGCGATGTGTTTAGTTGTTAGTCAATTCCTCTTTTTTGTCTTTGTTGAGCTGAAAGCCTTCCAGTTCCATTCACAAGAAGTTGCTGTTGGTGGAATGCTTAGGGTTCATGTGGCAACCTTGAACAGCTTTCAAGTGTTATAGTAATCCTTCCACCATGTGAGGGGAGATACATTTTCTACTGCCCACCAAATGATGTATTTGCCCCAAAGTTTGCACGGTACTTGGCAATGTCTGTCACCACGGCTATTTCGTTGATGTTAGGAATATTCTTAGGCACTTCCATAATTGTATTGAGAGCAGCAGATATTTCATCTTCCACTAAATGTGAAAAAATGAAGGAATTCTCAGGTGGTGGCCTCCTCAAAAGAATAAACAGAGGAAGGCCTAAGCCACTTCAAAAAGAAAAAGAAAAAACAAGGGGAAGGCTTCTACTAACTCTGTTAAAAAATATAACAAAGTTAGGACTTGGTATGCTAAATCACAAATGAGAATATATATATATATATATATTGTGTTTTACTTGTAATTGCATTATTGTTAAGTCCTCAAACTTGTATGAAATTACTATGGATTTATACTTACAATTATGTTATTTGAAATTCCAGCATTGTCATTGTTTAGTCCTCAAATTTGAATGTTAAATCATTATGGTTTTATACTCGAAATGTTAGTGTGTTTAAAAATTTCTAAAAAATTAATATAAATTTTTTTTGTAAAAGGTTTAATTATAAATATATAAAAGTAAGTTTAATCACGGCGGCTGTATACTTTTGTGGATACAGTAATAATTACCGTGATTCTCCTTCTATTAGCTGTTCAGAGAGATTGGAGCCATGTATAACAATTGCAGGACATTGTGCTTTCAGTGATGAACAAAAGGATAAGATAACAGCAGACTTTCCTCTAAGACTTCAAGAATTGTATGTAAATAATAATGAGGATAGGATTTACCACAGCTTATTGTGTATAGATGAAAAAATGGGGTTACTTACATCATTATGTATAGAAATAATAAGATTATAAGACCATGAACCACCCAGGCCATAGGAAGATGAAGAATTAAAATGGGTTGCTAGCTACTATAAAGGGAGATGATTAGGTCATCAGAGAGAGTATTAGAAGAAGGGCACACCCATGAAGTCTTCACCAAGCAAAGAATGGGTGGACTTGCAGAGTAACCCTTATAGTATTAAATGGAACATTGAGAGAGACCTAAGGGAGTGGTAATTGATTCTGCTGGATGTCTTACTCTAATGAATAGTGATGAAATGGTTAACAGCTGTTTCCAGCTGTATATAGAGTATAAATACATGTATTAAAAGTATGGCCACTAGAGGACTCACTGAGAAAAAGCATGATACAGATACAGTAAGGTACAAGTGTAAGAATGTAAGTAAAACAAGTGGGACCTTGAGGGTTGATTGCATGATGTTTGTTTTGAAAAGGGTTTGTAACACTCTAGAAATATTTTTGTGTTTTGGTGTAGAAACAACACTGATATAGTCCGTAAGAATTCCTTGATAAAGATAATGAACGAAACAAGAGGGGCAAACCGGTTTCTTGTCGGATGTGGAGTAATCAGCACATTGGAAGCCTCTCCAAGGGATAAATAGAAAAAGGCTCAAGCCACCTGGGAAGAAAAACCAAAAGAAAAAATGAAGGAATTCTCAGGTGGTGGCCTCCTCAAAAGAATAAACAGAGGAAGGCCTAAGCCACTTCAAAAAGAAAAAACAAGGGGAAGGCTTCTAACTCTGTTAAAAAATATAACAAAGTTAGGACTTGGTATGCTAAATCACAAATGAGAATATACATATATTGTGTTACTTGTAATTGCATTATTGTTAAGTCCTCAAACTTGTATGAAATTACTATGGATTTATACTTACAATTATGTTATTTGAAATTCCAGCATTGTCATTGTTTAGTCCTCAAATTTGAATGTTAAATCATTATGGTATTATACTCGAAATGTTAGTGTGTTGAAAAATTTCTAAAAAATTAATATAAAATTTTTTTGTAAAAGGTTTAATTATAAATATATAAAAGTAAGTTTAATCACAGCGGCGTTGGCACTTTTGTGGATACAGGAACTGGATGAAAGCAAAACTCAGAACTCTTAGCAAACATTTGTTTTACTTCTTTTTTGGATAGAGGTGAAGAAGGCAAAAGCTCAATTAGATTTTCATTCAGTTGTCTGAATATCTCTGGAATATTTGAAAGGCTTGGCATATCTCCTTCAGGTTTATTGATTGCGACTGAAAATGGTAGTAGCAAATGGAATGCTCCTTGAACTTGAACCCAGAACACATTGTTGTTAAGAACATGCTTTTGAATGTTCACAGGAATAAGTGGATACTGTGGCGCTGTTTGGCAGAAAATTGTGGGTTTATTAACCCAAGATTTGTGGTGTGTTGCATGCTTCACATGTGCCACTTCCAGTTTGTAGAAACAACCTACAAATGCCCCATTCAGATTGTTAATGTAACATCCAAACTCAGACACTTTGGGTTATTGGTTGGTTAAACAATCCAAAATTAACCTTAGAATAAATTGTAGGTTAACTTTGTATCTGGGTTCAGGTGTCTCATTAACAACCTATGAACAAGCTGATCATAGGCTGTTGAGTAAAAGTGGAAGTGGTGGGTGTGTGGGAGACATTGCGCCCGCTTCCTCCTGTTTGTGCACGACAACTGTTCGGTTATTTAAACCATGTGTTGTGCATTGTCAGTGTGTGTGTAGCCAGTGTGGCGTAGTGGTGAGAGTGTTGGACTGGGACTCGGGAGATCCGGGTTCAAGTCCCCACTCGGCCATGAAACTCACTGGGTGACTTTGGGCCAGTCACTGACTTTCAGCCTAACCTACCTCACAGGGTTGTTGTGAGGATAAAATGGAGAGGAGAAGGAAGATTATGTAAGCCGCCTTGAGTTCCTTGCAGGAAAAAAGGCGTGATATAAATGTAATAAATAAATAAATTATCATCTGTTGAAGCACACTGCAAACAATTCTTTTTGTGCAGCAGACAGTCTAAACACTTTGTAGCTGAGTCCCATCTGAACTCCTGGCAATAAAAGTGCACTTTCCTTCCCCTGTTTCTCTTTGTGTAATTTCTTCAGAGTCTGTATAACAACATGGTTGTTGAATACCTTCACAATTGCTTTGCAGTTTGCCAATATAGTCTTTATTGTATTCATACTTGTTATGTTCTTTGCCACAAGATTCAACCCATGAGCAACACAGCCAAATACTATTAAATGAAGACACTTTGCCTTTTATATTTACCATGCAGCTTTCATGTTACTCATATTATCAGTTACAAGGACTTGTATCCTGGAGGAACTTTCAATCTCCTGATTCAGTAAATTGGCTATATTTCCTTTTATATTAGTCCATCCGTCTGACAACGGCATCAGTAACTTGGTTTGCATGTAACAGAGGCAAATTGTAGATTAATTAACCCACAATTTGCCACAGCATGTGTCTGGTACATATTGTGGCCTTAAATATTCATCCCCTGATGGGAGGGTTTCTGTGCGACATCCAATCCTGGACACTATAGGTAAATAGTGGGTCAAACAACCCACAGTTAACCTACAATTAGTAGGTAGGTTAACGGAGGGTTGTTCAACCCACAGTTAACCTACAGTGTCCGGGTTCGGACACATAGCAAGGCCTGATCGGCCTGATCTGGGGTTGAATATTCAAAAAGGCTGCAGAATGCGCCTGGCATGTGCCGCAGCAAACTGTGGGTTAATTAGTTAACCCCTGATTTACTGCTGTTATGTGCAAACAGCCCCACTGATTCTGCTTGACCAATGCTTTGAATGGCCATTGTTTGAACTCAGCTGTACTCTAAGAGAGAATGTGTTAGACAATAAGGTGATGGTAACGTATGATCGGCGAATTTGTTTGTAATGTTTTATCCAGTATTTATTTTTTTCAGTTAAGGAAAAATGTGTACAGCTTGAAAATACAGCTCAAGCTAACGTCTCATCTGTTTTTTCTTGATCTTCTTTTGACATTTTGTCCACAAAGCTTGAAAAGCTTAATTGTCTTGAACACCTACTCCTGGGGGATCATGGTGACACTGATCTTGAAAGTGAGGGTCCTTCTTTCCCCAGACTGGCATGTCAACATTTTCATTTTCCATTGTTGGCAAATCTGCTATTTCACTTGAGATACTAAGTTTTTCTTGCAACAAATAAAAAGTGGGGGAAAGATTGTATTTTATTTTATATCCCCAAATTTCTAAATTAAAATACTATAGAATATTTTATTTTATTCTAATCTTCCTCATCCACAAGGCCAGAGAACGTGCTTCCCCTCTCTGCTGCTTCCACTACCATTTGCTCTGTACTAAGACTGCAAAACCATAGGGAAGCATAGTCTGGCCAGACTAAGCTCTGCTAGGTTGAGATAGTTAACTAATATGTAATTTTTAAAAAATACTGTTGTGATCATTATCATAGTAATCATTGTTGCAATTTATTTTGGGTGCTTGGTACAAATAGACAAGCACAGTTCTATTTTTCTGTATTATGGTTGGTTGACTAATACATTTTGAAGATGATATAGGTATAACTGAAACTTGGTGGGATGACTCCCATGGCTGGAATACAGCAATTGAATGATATAACTTGTTCAAAAAGAACAGAAACAACAGAAAGGGAGCTGGAGTTGCGCTGTATGTTAAAAATACATTATCTATGCATAGAAATACAGAATGATGATCTTGGCAGCCCCATCGAGAGCATCTGGATTAAAATTAATGGGGCAAAGAATAAAACGAACATGTTGGTCAGAGGCTACTACCAACCCCCCAATCAAGGAGAAGACGAGGATGAAACTTTTGAAAAGCAAATTGCCTTTGTTACAAGGAGGCATGATGTACTAGTAATGATGGGGGACTTCAATTTCCCCGATATCTGTTGGAAGACAAATTCCGCCAAACATGGTCCCTCCAAGAAAGTCCTGACTTGCGTTGCTGATAACTTCCTACTACAGAAAGTGGAGGAAGGAACTAGAGGATCAACTATCCTTGACCTGTTTCTAACCAACAGAGACGAGTTAGTGGATAAAGTGGCGGTTTTGGGAACTCTGGGGAAAGTGACCATGTTATACTTGAGTTCTTGATTCTAAAGGAAGCAAAAGCTGAGTATAGCCAAACGCGTACCCTGGATTTTAGGAAAGCCAATTTTAATAAACTCAGAACAATGATAAGTAAGGTCCCATGGCAAGCGACTAATGAGAAAAGGAGTCCAGGATGGGTGGGAGTTTTAAAAAAAGGAAATTCTAAAGGCACAATTGCAAACAATTCCCACAAGGAAAAAAGGCAGAGGGGAACAGAAGAAGCCAATGTGGCTTCACAAAAAGTTTAGAGGTGACCTGAAAACAAAAAAAAGGACACACATAGAAAGTGGAAGAAAGGCCAGGCTACAAGGGAAGAGTACAGGCAGGTAGCACAGAACTGCAGGAATAGTGTCAGGAAGGCTAAAGCTGAGAATGAGCTGAGGCTAGCGAGGGATGCTAAAAGCAATAAAAAAGCTTTCTTCAGATACGTGCATAGTAAAAGACAAAGGAGAGTAATGGTGGTTCAGCTACACAATGAGGATGGCAAATTGATTACAGAAGACAAAGAAAAGGCAGAAGTGTTCAATTCCTACTTCTGCTCGGTCTTCCAAAAGAGAGTTTATGTCCCCCCGGGCAAACCTGAAGTGCAGACTGAAGGGGCAGGATTGCAGCTTGAGATTGATAGGCAAATGGTCAAGGAACACCTGATTACTTTGAAGGAGTTTAAATCTCCAGGGCCTGACGAACTGCATCCTAGAGTAATAAAGGAACTGGCAGAAGAACTCTAAGAACCACTGTCTATTATCTTTGAGAAATCATGGAGGACAGGTGAAGTGCCAGATGACCGGAGGAGGGCAAATGCTGTTCCTATCTCCAAAAAGGGCAAGAAGGAGGAACCTGGGAACTATAGACCAGTCAGTCTGACATCAATCCCTGGGAAATTTGGGGGCAGATTATAAAGAAGTCAGTCTGCAAGGACCTTGAAAACAATGCAGTGATTACTAGAAGCCAACATGGATTTGTCAAGAACAAATCCTGCCAGACTAATCTGATCTCATTTTTTGATCGGGTAACCTCCCTTGTGGACTGTGGGCATGCTGTGGACATAATATATCTGAATTCAGCAAAGCTTTCAACAAAGCCTCATGATATCCTGATTAGCAAGCTAGCTAAAAGTGAGTTAGATGAAACAACTATCAGGTGGATCCACAATTGACTACAGAATCGGACTCAAAGAGTGCTTATCAATGGTACCTTCTCATACTGGGGAGAAGTAACAAGCAGTGTCATGACCCCCCTCCAGGAATCCTCCTCTGAGGACGAGTGTGACTCACCCAGGGCCCTGGACACTCCTCGGGAGCAGAGTTCAGACACTGCTGCTCTAGACAGGGCCGAATCGGGCAGCTGAAGAGCTGGCAGGCCCCTCTGGCATGACCCGTGGGAGTTTCCCAGCCCAGGAGGAATCCGAATCAGAGGTGGAGGTGGTGCAGGTCCCAAGTCCCAGACAGAGGAGGAAGATGAGACGGCAGGAACAGATGCAGGCCCCTCGACGTAGCGTCCGGCTGCAAACCAGGCATCGGCCTTGTGAGGCATTTATAATCAGCCTGCTGCTAAGGAGCTCCAGCTGCGGGACGGGCGTGCCCGGCAGCAGGCAGTAGAAAAGCACTCACTGAAGCCTTGGTATTGGGAAACAATGTCCTCCTTGACTCTTGTTCCTGACCCTGCTCCAGAACCTTGCCTTGAACCCTGGACTCTTGGACTCTACTCGGACTGACCCTGACGATGGCTCTGCTCGACCCTTGGACTTTGGTTTGACACTCTCGGCTGGATTCCTAGGACTGTAAGACCACGCTCTTTCTACTCTTCACTCTGCAACAAACACTGCTCCCTTATCTCGTCCCAGCTGGACTTTTGGCAGCACTCCCAGAAGCAAGGCCAGCTGCTGGCTGCCGGCCAGCCTTAAGCAGGATAAGCAGGGTACCGCAGGGCTCGGTCCTGGGCCTAGTGCTATTCAACATTTTTATTAGTGACTTGGATGAGGAGGTGCAGGGAATGCTTATCAAATTTGCAGATGACACAAAGTTGGGTGGAACAGCTAATACTCTGGAAGACAGAAACAAAATTCAAAGCGACCTCAATAGGCTGGAGCGTTGGGCCGAAAACAACAGAATGAAATTTAATAGGGATAAATGCCAAGTGCTGCACCTAGGGAAAGGAAACCAAATGCACAGTTACAGAATGGGGGACACTTGGCTCAACAATACTACAAGTGAGAAGGATCTTGGAATTGTTGTAGTTCACAAACCGAATATGACCAGCGATGCGATGTGGCTGCAAAGAAGGCAAATGCTATTTTGGGTTGCAATAATAGAAGTATAGCTTCCAAATTGCATGAAGTGATAATTCCCCTTTACTCAGCACTGGTTAGGCCTCATCTTGAGTACTGCATCCAGTTCTGGGCACCACACTTTTAAGAAGGACGTAGACAAACTGGAGAGGTTTCAGAGGAGGGCAACAAAGATGATAAAGGGACTGGAAACAAGGCCCTATGAGGAGAGACTGAAAGAACTGGGCATGTTTAGCCTTCAGAAGAGGAGACTGAGGGGAGATATAATAGCACTCTTCCAGTACTTGAAGGGTTGTCACAAAGAGGAGGGCCAGGATCTCTTCTCGATCATCCCTATTTGCAGGACACAGAATAATAGATTCAAGTTACAGGAACCCAGAATTCCACCTAAACATCAGGAAAAAAATCCTGACTGTTAGAGCAAGAAGAGAGTGGAGCAACTACCTAGGGAGGTCGTGGGCTCTCCCACACTGGAGACGTTCAAGGTGAAGCTGGACGACCATCTGTCAGGGATGCTTTGACTTGGATTCCTGCATTGCACAGGGGGTTGAACTCGATGGCCTTATAGGCCCCTTCCAACTCTACTTTTCTATGATTCTATGATGAAATAAATACAACTATTAAGCACTCCACTATTTAAAGTTAAAAGTATAATGTTTTAAAATAATATAGCTTAAGGGAGCAGTCCTATGGACCCCTAGACAGCATGTCTAGGGGATACTTCGGGTTCCCAGATCCGAGGTCGGAGACAGCTCTGAGTCACCTCGGAGCTGGGAATCCGTGCTCTGATCCTCCCCTTGCAGCTGGCATGGAAAGAACTGCGCTGTCTGCCCCCTCAGAGAGGTGGTAAAGGGGGCGGGGAGGGGGAAGGGAGGAGACTGCAGAGGCCAGGTATGACATATCCTGTGTCCTCTGCAGCCTCCTTCCCTCCGCCTCCGAAGCACCCCAGCTGGACAGCCAAAAACAGCCGTCTAACAAAAAGACAGAGCGGAAGGAGTGGGGAGGCGAAGATCGCCTTCGCCATTCCTCCCACTCTGCATAGGATGCCCGTAATACTCTGAGTTCGGAGGCTTATGGGCGTCTCAATTGGATTGTGCCCTAAGTGTTATTTAACCATTAGTATTTTTGCTTACATAAGATTCCTGAAGTAGATTTTTCTTAAATGATGATGTTCCTGTTCTACCACTTTGTTGTAGTAGGTTTCTGTATATGTCTTGTACCCTTGTAGGACAGTTTCTACATGTCATTAAATGGTTCTTCATTCTTGTTGCATTGTTAACATACTCCTGCCCACAATATTGATATCTACTAACTTTCTTCCGCCCTTCATTGGCTTAATTATAAATGATGCTAAACACTAGGTGTTTTTTTCCTCCCTGTTTAGGCATTATTATGACTCAGATTTTTAGTGCATTTGGTTACTTTATACCATATTTTATACAAACGCTTCACCTTCCCCAGCTCCAGAAAAGAAATAAGAGACTGTGTGTTGATTGAAAGTGAAATAAAAATTAAATACAGTTTTAGTTTTGAATTTTACCTGCATAGCCAATGAGGTGAAGTCAGTTCATAACTTGATTTTTGGATGGATTTATTTATTTTAAGACGTTATAAATTCTCTATCTCTAAATAAAGTTCAATGAATTAGGGCAATATTACATAAATAAACAAATATACTCATAAACATTAAAACTTATACTGTCTTTGAAAACCAGTACAATACATAATCTTTCCTGATGAACTGTTCTAAAATTATGTATTTGTCATTTTTATTCCCCCACTCTTTACTTATAAAGCAATGACACATAATGTATTCTCTCATACTTGCTAGGGATAATCACCTGAGAAACATTTACAACTTTTAAACTCCCAAGCTTGCCTAGGATTGTATTTGCAGTTGACATCTATTCATTATTACCAATGATCTTACGAAATGGAAAATTCACTGAAAAATTTGCACACATAGCACCACGGGGACCCTGTCCATAGTGCAACATGATGCAGTAGCATAATGCAAGATGTGTACAGTTTGATTTGTGAAAGTGAGAGTGCTTCTCTGACAATTGAAAGAAACCTTGTTCACATTGCATTATATGACAGGGAACACAATCCTATCCCGCCCTTGATGGACGTAAGCCTCCGAACTCTGAGGCTTACGTGCATCCAATGCATGGTATGAAGCACAGCAGCCACGCCTCGCACCCTGCATTTCATCTAGATGGACTTTTTTACTGTCTAGATGAAGCTCTTTGGAGGGGGAGGGAAGAAGGCTAGGATGCTGTTTGGATACGGCTAAGCTGTTGGCCCCAACTTCCTCCCCTTCCTGCCTCGGCACGCCCCCTTTCCTTTTCTCCGAGGTCGATTTGCAACCTTGGGGAGGCAACTGGTGTGGTTCTTTCTGTGCCAGCTGTGAGGGGGATGGGGCGAGGGTGCAGCATTTGGAGTTCGAGCCTTGAGCTCTCAGGCCCTCAGAACTGGGACTTTGAATAATCTTATGTCCCTGATAGGATTGTGCCCTACCTGATGTAATGCTCTCAGCTAAGTTTGCCCTTGACAAGAGGGCAACCCTACAGTATCCGGTACAGGCATACCTCATTTTATTGTGCTTCGCTTTACTGCGCTTCACAGACATTGCAGTTTTTACAAATTAAAGTCAGCAGCCATCAACATGGAGGTAAGACCCTCCACCAGCAAAAAAGATTACATCTTGCTGAAGGCTCAGATGATGGTTAGCATTTTTTAGCAATAAAGTATTTTTTAATTAAGGTATGTACATTGTTTTTTTTAGACATAATGCTATTGCACACTTAATAGACTACAGTATAGTGTAAATATAAGTTTTATATGCACCGGGAAAATTTGTGTGACTCACTTTATTGCAATATTTGCTTTATTGCGGTGGTCTGGAACTGAACTCACAATATCTCCAAGGTATGCCTGTATATCTTTGCTTCCTTCAGCTGGCAAATTCTACCCATGTTGCTGAATGTTATTGCTTCATATGGGGTTGTAAGTAGAGGTATAATAAGGGCTACCACGATGGAGCCTTGTTGAACTTCTAATTACATCCATCCCTAGTGGGGTTTGTGATTGTTCAGAGTCTGAATTCTACAGAAGGAAGGAGCTCATGAAGGAGTATAAACATATAAACACACACACAGTGCCCAGTACAAGACAGATGGCAAGGCTTTCTCCTCCGCCTTTAGACTTTTCTTTTTAGTCATTAAACACTGGCCCCAAATCTCTTGCAAGGATACTGTTCACAGAGGCAGCTCTTCATTTGCAGCTGAGTAGGTGGAGAAATGAGCAGGGGACGGGGAAGGAAGATGAACCCTGCTGATGCGTGGCCCAGGCAAGTGGGGGGGAAAGGACAAACAGGAAAGGAATTTTAAAATAGCATGGTTAGCTCCCATTGGTCAATCAGAGGACTGAAGGGCGTGACAAGATGAGTAGTGTAAAAGCTCCGCTGGCAACCTAGTCTAGTGGCTGGGGGAACTCTATAGGTTTTTGTTGTTGTTAAAGAAAAAATACTACAGCTGGCGCTTGCTGGAGGCTGCTTGCTGGAATTACGGTAAATTCATGGCCATTGTGGTGCTAGGTGGCAATTGTGATTGTTGACTCCTGCAGAGAGAAGTTCATGATAGACTCCAGGTGATTGAACTTCAGCTCAGTTGAAAATGTGTAAATGCAAGAGGTTTTAGAACTTACTTACATTTTCCTCTGAGTATTTTTAAGGAAGAACCGTACACAGATTTGATGAAACCATTTTTAAATTCCAGTACAAAAGTTAAAATAGACTCCCTTTCTTACAGCCCTGGTTAATCTTACAGCACCTTAAACCACCTAGAACAATCTCTCTTCACCAGACAGTATACTCTTGTCTGTGTGATGCGGCCTCCACCTTTGATTAAACAAAGGATTTCGTGTATTTGATAGAAAATTCCAATAGGCCTTTTAGCAAGACAGACCATGGCTTAGGATGGTCTGGCCAAAGGAGTCACAGTATCAAATACAGTCTGGATACATATTCCTACATTTCCCATTTTGTTCATTCTCTCTATGCTACTCACCCAACCATAAGATATTTACCAATAGATCAGGCATATTTATTTTTATTTATTTATTAAAACTTGGCAGGCTTGAACTAACGATTCCACATGTCTTCCAGAAGGTGGGGGGTGAAGACGATCATGAATGTTCGGATGTCTGGCCAGATGGGCGATTCATAAATATAATAAATAAATAAATGTTAAGAGTATACCACTGTGACATTATAAAGAGGAATTATATAGATTGATGGTATAGTGGTCAGTCCCATTATATATTTTCTGGATTGTTTGGGTTGGTTGATACCATTTTTTATATGCCATTTTTTCAGATTAAAGATCACTGTGGCCATTACATTGGCTGTTACATTTCTAATCAAGGCCTGGAAGGTTACAGATTGGTAGATAAGCAAAATATGTTATAACACCAAGAAATGGATCTGGAGTTGGACCCACACTGTTACTGGAGGAGGTAGTTATTTGTAGGAAAACTACTGATGAAATCTACAAGAGAAGAAAAGACTCCTGTGTCCATACAATTGCTGATATGGATGTGAATACCAATTATTGAGCTCTTAGTTTTTTTTAATATTGATAATTTTTATTCAAAATTTTCCACAACTTTCTGTATCAACACACAAACAAATAATATCTACACAACAAAAAATACAGTCATAAAATAATCGGTATTCCTGGTTCCTGTTACACATATAGTTCTATATTTGCTGACCAAATATCTGTATATTCATCTGGACAGAGCTGTTGATGGTAGTATATTAGTCAAGACGTTTCATTCATAATCGATTATTTTTTCTTTATTAGAAAAGCCTAAGAGGACTAAATGCTACGTTGAAGGATCACAGGAGATTGGAAGGGATTTTACTTTGAAATGTAAATCCCAAGAAGGTTCCCCGGTTATAAACTACTATTGGACAAAAATCACTGGTACAGAAGATCTTCCACCCACATCATCACCAAGTATGCTTATACATTATTGTTGTCTTTCTCACAGATAAGAGCATGAATGTGTACACCTTTCTACCTTCAAATGCTAAACTAATTACAAGCGCAGCCTTACTAAATATACAATAAAACTGTTCTGTACTTACGTTATGGTATCTGAAGAATTTCCTGAAGATGTTTCCTAAGATTTGAAGTTTTATAGGCAGTAAAAATTAGCATTTAGGAAGCTCTGGGATTTGAGAACAAAAAAGAGGCTATAATCATAGCTCTCCCCCACCCCAACCCTGCCCATAGTCTTTTGAAATGTTTTCATGTAGGAAGGTTCAATTTGGAATGTTTAATCATTCACTATTTAGAAGCAAACCAATTATAAAAGTGAGAAGAATGTAAGATGCCTGAATAAAAACATGTGGGTCCTGGAGAGACTGATCTTTGATCCAATCAAAACACATACGGGGAAGCTGCTACATCTGGCAATTGGCCTTGCTTATGGAGGGAGGCTACTTTGTATTTGGTGAGTTTCTTCCCAAGGATATTGCTCAGCGCTTTGTCCTGTCAGGCAGCTCTCAATAGTTTGCTTCTGGCACTTCACGAACTGTTGTGCAAATCTTGCTGGTTTCTCATTGCCTCTATTCGGTGACATGAAAACAATGACCCAGTTCACACGTAACGCGAGCGAGCATGCTGTGTCCGGTGTACTCTTTACTTCCGCTTTCAATTAACAACCTACGATCACCTGTTCATAGGTTGCTAGCATATTTTCTGAACCCAAACACTGAGTTGTTTACAAGTTAAACACACCGCAGTTAACCCAACTGCAAATCATAGGATAACTCTATGTGTTGTTTAACCCCTAAACAACCCAGAGTGTTTGGGTTCAGACATCATGCTGACAACCTACAAACAGGCAATTGTAGGTTGTTAATTGAAAGCTGAAGTGAGGAGTGTGCTGGAGACAGCTCACTCGCTCCCGCTCGTGCCCAGCCAATTGTGGATTAATTAACCCACGATTCAGTGTTACATGTGAATAGAGTTATTGAAAGACTGATTAACAGTAATGGCATTTCTGATAAATCCCTAAGCCACTCCAGAGAGAGCACAATAGCATTTGAGGAGGATAAGACTGCAGGCAAGAGCAGGCTTTTGAACCCCCACACCCCCACAAATTGAAATTGCATCCCTGCAATCCACATGCTGCAAGTGAAGGCAAAAAAATCTCAGCCCATTAGATAATCTGACATGAGGGAAGTAAACTACTTATTTACCTCTAAGGTGGCAGTACTTCAAGCCCAGGGCAGCAGGAAAAAGTTATCTCCTGAGTCTATTCCAAAGAAAACATCTTTATTTTTTACATTTATATCCCACCTTTCAGCCCACCAGAGGTTCTTGAGGCATCTTTGTTATTAGTTACCAGGTGCAATGATAACCCTCTAAAAACCTATAGGTAATCATGGTAGTATCATGGTACCAGAGAGTGAAGGGCCAAATCAAGTATGTAACACCTTTGATTGAAGGACTTGAGTACATCTCAAGTCCTTGAGGTTCTGTCATTTGTTTTTCCTCCTGGCCGGAGCATCTTCTACTGTATCAAAGGCCATTTCTACCGGATCTTGGGCCGGATCCAGGATCTGCCTTCTACAAGAGGAAGGATTCTGCTCACAGAAGGTCCCTCTGCCTGATTTTTGGAGATCCCCCTTCCCCCACACACGCACACCACAGCTTGCTCCATTTAGCAGAGTCTCCTGACTCTCAGTGTAGTATTTCCAGGGGGCTAGAGTGGCTGCTGTGGGAAGGAGGCAGCAGGGAAGTCCACTTCTTTCAGCACAGTTGATCCAGTATAACTCTGGTTCCAACCTCCAGAAATCTGGAGGCAACTTTGATAGTAGCATGAAGGTCTCTTTGCAGAAAAGATGACTTAGAAACCCTGCTATATGCAGAACTTTCTGTGAAACTCTCTGTGGTTCAGGTCCTGTGTGCTAAGAATGAGCATCAGGAATGACTGTCTCCATCATAATTTGATTGTGAGTTTCCTGGGGCATCAGGTTAGTCAGTGCTGAACTACCAGATAAGCCTTTGGTCAGATCCAGCGAGGCAGTCTTTATATTCTTAGAAAATGAATGAACGGATTTCCCTTAATCAAATCCAGATAAAGTGAGGAAGAATGTGCAATAACAAAAACACTGGTTTATGACAAGGGGAATGAATGGAGTGCCTGACATAGCGTATATACCAAAATAAAGACAACAGTGTGTTCCCTTTCTCCTGCAAACACTGCATATTGGGATGGGTGGTGGTGTATTTATTTTTCCTTAACTGAATAACCCTGGGGGTGGTTCACTTCTCTCAGTAATTTTCAATGACATAGAAACCAGTCTCTCAGTATCTTATTTTGACTCAGTGTGTTATTTCTTAAGCAATAGCGTGTCTTTGGCTATGATCTAGGGAACAATTTTCACACATGTAAGGAAGCCACATGCACTGGCAGAGGTGTGTGTGTGTGTGTGTGTGTGTAGTTTTCACTGCTCTAGTCCTTGTTGCTAATGCAAGGTAGTGCTAGATTTTTTTAAAAAGCATCTTTCCTTATTGACTTCGGGAGTGGTAAAAGTGAAAAGAGATTTCCAGCTGTGTGTGCAGTTCCTTTACACATGCAAACATGCCCTTTTGAATTGAGGCATTTTTCTTGGTGATGTTTATTGCAGTAAGGCAATGATATTCTTCCTTCGGGAAGCATGATCCTGGAAAAGTGTAAAAAACTTTTTTTTTGTAACATAGAAATGATTTTATTACACAGCTAGTATTTTAAATTATTTTGCTGTATTTTTCCATGTATGTAAAGCATAAAAGCAAGCTGTGTCTCATTATTCAGGGAATTCAGTTTTAAAGAAATTATCATGTTTAAGAAATCACAGAGCCATAAGAAGCATAGAACATAATGGCATCATCTTATGCTATACGTTTGTCTAGATATGTCAGGGGATCCTGGATTAAATGGATGAGTTAAGGATATGGAGATGATAGTAGTTCTTCAGACATCTTGACAGAAATTGGATTAGGTTCTGTCAAGGAAACCTATACCAAACAGCAGTAGCAGATACCTCCCTGATAGCATCTTAACTATGTTAATCAAGTTTGTTCTGTATTAATAATATGTAAAGTGACAGCTAAAGTTAAACTTGCAATAACATACATGATTTATTTATCCTACAAATCATAATTTTTGCAAAATTCTAACAAAGTTCTTTGATATTTACAGATACAGGTTCAGGTGATCTTTCAGTGAAAAATGCGTCCCAGGTTTACTCTGGCACATACAAATGTGTTGCTTCAAATAGAGTTGGAACAGATGAATGTGTTCTTGTGCTGAATGTCACCCCTCGTAAGTATTAGCAATTAGGTAATAGTGAAATGATAGAAGTCAGCTAAGGATTTTACATTACCAAAATTAGTTTCTGCCACCTCATATAACTTGTTTTATGTGTTTTAGCTATGAATAGAGCTGGTACAATTGCTGGAGCTGTCATAGGAACTCTTCTGGCTCTCTTGTTGCTGGCCTTTTTCATCTTCTGTTGCTGCAAAAAACGAAGAGAGAAAAAATATGAAAAAGAAGTACATCATGATATCAGGTATGTCATTCTAAGTAACAGGATATCATCTCAAAATTTCAAATTTTAGAAATGTTTTCACAGATATGCATGGTTTAGTCAGCTGGCATGAAATGGAGTCTACTGATAATTTTATTTCTCTCTCCATTTTCCAATTTGAAATCTTAGAGTTGCTTATAACTTGTAAAAATAACTGATTAAATCCAATGTCATGCAAGTAGACTTCTGCTCACGCAACAAGACTTTGCTTTCCATCTCCTTACAGCCCCTGTGTAAGGGTCTCCAAACCCTCTGGAGCAGATTTGGGGCACATGTGGGGGCTGCAGATGGGAGGGGAAATCAGTTTTGTCCTGCACCCTCCATTCTGCTGATAGGCAGCATGGGATCCAACCCATTTTAAACAATAACAAATATATTTAATAGTACACCAAAGATGGGTAAAGCTTAAAAACCCTAAAATTCATATGCTATGGAAACTAGAACAAAACAATTTGATCTATTTCACTAAAAAAGAAATAAGCTATTTAGCTTATGCTGCAAAATTGTTCTTTAGGAGGCTGTCCTCGAGAGGCAGTTGTTTAAAAGTGGGGCCATGCCTCTTGTTATTTGTTCAAGCACCTGGTACTTAAATTTTATTTACAGTGCAATCCTATACATGTCTACTTAGAAGTAAGTTCCATTGAGTTCAATGGGGATTACTCCCAGGTAAGTAGATTAATGTCCCACATTTCAACTAGTCCCCAAAGTAGCTCATGATATTCATAAAATGTAATAAATCCATTAAGAAAGTACAAGGCTAAACAACAAAATCCCAGTGCAACCAAAGCAAGATCAGCATTGGATGGTGTTTTAATATATAAAGATTACTGTTTCCAAACATAGAAATGCTTGGATACTTTAAATGAATTATCATGCAGATTTAGGAATTCTCATTGTCTTTGTACTATAGTGGGCTTTGGATAATGAGTAGCTTTAGCATTTGGGGGTGGGTCCAAATGTTTTCCCTCAAGGACCTCACTGCTCAAATTTATATGAAGTGGGGGCAGGGGTCCTGCCCTGCTTGGATCTCTGCGATGTGTCCCTGGCAGTATAGTCTCCAGCTCTGCATTGCTCTCTCTGCTCTCTGCCTAGAACTGCCCATCATATGTTCTCAGGCAGGATCTCTCTTAGCTACTTGCCTTCCTTCCTTTACCTCTCTCCCTGCCCCTGCACCACAATACACTTGGTTTAATCAAATATTCCCTCTTGTCTATCAGAGTCGTGAGCTACACCCCAGGGTCCCAAGATATGGAAGAAGGAATTTTCTAGCCAAGTGTGCCTTACTAAGTAGTTTTAAACTTACCTTATTTCTGAGGCAACGTCAGGTTCCAAAAGAACTCTGGCACCAAAGTCAGGAGGGGATTGAGACAAGTGCAACTTAAATGGCCATCAGGAGCCACACAGGACTATAGTCTTTCTCTTCAGGGGCAGGCGTCTGCTGCAGAAGAAATTTTTAGTAAAATTGTTCTTTGCTTTGTGAAGGTTGATAAGGAGGACATGAAGAAACTCATGGAAATCATTTCTGGGATTAAGGAGCTGGCAGGAGCATTTTGCCACAGTATGAAGGCAGACTGGTGCAGAGATTTCAGTGGTCAAGGGGATTTTGATTAGTGAAAAGAGTACTCCACCAATCACCATCCATCCCTGTATCTCAGTTGATACCCCTTCTCGGGGTTGTAATATAAAGTAGGGGTCCCCTATAAGGTCATGGCCCTAGAGGTCACTGAATCCATACTTTTTCCCAGGACTCCCCAACACACAAGCTGCCACCGACTCTCCTCTTTATATACTTAGCATGTGGGGTGAGATGGGCCAATCTTCAAATCTATCCAGGCCAGAACACAGATATTTAAAAGTATAACATACATGTATTTATTTAATAGCTCAACCTTCAGAACAAACAACAGTAGTAGTAGTTCTAAAAATGTAACACCACATGTATGCTTCAATAGCTTCTGTCCCTGCCCTTCTCATTCACATCCTGCCTCTTTTTCTACTCACTAATTAACCTAAATACCTCTGGCCTGTAATTCCTCTCATTATCTCTGCCCATCCTAACTCACTCACTCCTTTCCTGACTTCTCCATAACTGTCCCTGTACTTCTTCTAACTGACTTTCTTCAGCTGCCACTAGCTCCACCCAACATTCCATTCTGATCTCAGCTGTCAGTCATTCCCTCCAATCACTCTTCTGTTACAGGGGTATTTCCGTTTCTAGACTCCACCTTTCACAAGCATAGAGAGAACAAAGCGGAAGAGGGTTATTGTTGCAGGTTGTGATGTTTTGATTTGGTAACAGGCACCATTGATAAGATTGCATACCAGCACTGAAAATATACATACATTTAAAATGAGAACTTTGCCTCATGTTGTAGAAATTTTATTTTTCATCTAGATGTCTAATGACTTTGCCCCCTAATTTGTTCAGCAGCCTGTAGCAACAAAGCTAGGGGAGTGGCTTGAGAAGACCAATGGGAGGACCTAAATTTGGTGGGAGTCAGGCTGGAGGTGGGGTTTGTGGATTTCATTTCATTTTCCTCATATTCCAAGCACTGAAGGGAGTGCTGTAGTTGCACAGATGCCATGCTTTCCCAGCACTCAAAAAACACTTTTGTCATATTTTCCCCCTCTGGCTAGTTGTGATAGCAAGTAAAATGTGAACAGTGTGAGCTGTATGCCATGGCCACCTCTTGGATAGGGCCTGCAATATTACTAGTGCCAAAGAACATGGCTTCTTTCGCATGCCCACAGCTATTTTTAAATTCCTTTTTACACATCTTTAGATGTTGAGTACTGTATCACTACCACTGAAGTGTGGGAATACTCATGTAATTCTAAAAACATAAAGTCTGCTTTTAAAAAACAAGTTGACAGAAACAATGCTACCTTGCCTCCTGTCCATAGAATTATTTGCCATGTTGTCACTTTTTTCTCTCTTTAATACTTAGGTTGTTCATCCCCCCCCCCCCCAGAGCTGCAGAGCAAATCTCCCCTTTTAAAAGGGGTAGGGAGGAGTCAAGCTGCTTCCCCTTCTTCAGCAAGCATGGCTAGCATGAGCATGGCAGTAAGAATATGACCTAGAACAGGGCTGCAGAATCTTAGGCCTGGGGGCCAAATCTGGCCCTCCAGGGTTCTCCAAATGGACATGCCCCTTCCCCTGGCCCCATCCCTGTTTCCCCCAACCACGAACCATTTGGTGGTTTCCCAGCTTTTGTGCAGATTTTCCCCAGTCTGAAAGGTTGAAATGCCTCTCCTAAGGACTACGGTAGTTACTGTCAGTAAGAGCTTTAAGCTAAAATATGCTGCTACTTTTTGGGCCCACCATTAGAATGCAGCTCCCAAGAGCTTCTCCTAAATGGAATTTGTCCTCGGGCTGAAAGAGGTTCTATACTCCTGATCTCGATTTTTTTTTGACACATAGAAGAATTCTAAGCACAGTACTTGGATCGACATTCCATTGAAATAAATGGTACTAAGTGTTTATTTTAAAGACTTAAGAAAACTCTTACGTATGCTTGATGTTTCAGAGAGGATGTTCCCCCTCCAAAGAGTCGTGCTTCAACAGCCCGCAGCTATATAGGGAGTAATCGGTCATCTCTGGGTTCAATGTCTCCTTCCAATATGGATGGGTATGCCAAGACTCAGTACAACAAAGTACCAAGTGAAGATTTTGAACGTCCTTCTCAAAACCCAACCTTTGAACCACCAAAGGTAGCTGCACCTAATCTAAGTAGAATGGGAGCTATTCCAGTGATGATTCCAGCACAAAGCAAAGATGGTTCTATAGTATAGTATGCCATTCATTTATACTTTCTACAGTTCAGTACCAGCATTGATGATTAACTTGTTCCAGTTCTACACTTTTAAATATACACAGAATTGATCCTGAGCATCAAGAGGTGTGCTTGGTTCAACAGCTTTGTATTAATTTTTGACCACATACACTAAAAACGGAACCTTTTGAAGAAAACGTCATCTGTGACTAAACATGAAATACTGGCAATATTTAAATTCCATATGGGTTGCTAAATAAACACTTAGATTAGAATTTTTGACATTAGGAGATACTGAACTGTATGACATGATGTGTTTGTCCTTGGATTTTTAGAGTGAATGAAATATATTTGGTGTCTGTTACAGTGTGAAATGTTTTGTGTAGAAGTCTGAAAACATGGACTTGAATTCTTGTAGATTCTGGATTATTTTTCTCAACAACTTTGAACTTTTTAAATGAATTGTCAGATACAGTTAGGAAGAATCAGCTCAGTTGATTTGGAGCTTTATTGTTTAACCATGTTCTACCAGTGGTCTCTCTCATGTAGGACAACAATTTACTATGGCCATGCAGGCAATCCACTAGGCTTATACTGTGCTGCTTGTTCTAGGAGCATAAACCTCTTTCTATCTGGATACATAATCTTGTGTGCGTTTTCACAAAATAAAGAACATAGATATGTTTAACTGCTCATTCGACCAAAAGGAAAAAGGAAGAAAGCCTGAAGTGATATTCCTAAATTAACATTTGGCATTTTCGTCTTTTTGAAATTGCTGTTTCAGATGCCCTGACTTCTGTAGAAATGTATCCACTTAGCATCCAAGTTTGTACAGGGAGTCTGAATTTGGGCTTTGATTTATAGGAATACTAGGACAAGTGTGTGCTTGGGATATTTAATATTATGTTGTGGTAACCACCATTTTGTATGAAGTGAGAAGGGGGTGGAGTAAGGGCTTTGTCAGCGTTCTTGTAATAATGGTATCCTCAATGACTGTTTCCAATACTTGCTGATAATATTTAAAAAATAATTCCTCCCATTTGTGTTCTTATAGAATTTTAATTACAAAATAGGGAAGAAAAGTTAAAATATCTACTCAATTTATCTGTCCCTTTTTATATGTATATGAATTACTAGGAAGTTGTTTGCAATGAATTTGTATGAAAGTGTCATTTCCCCCCCTCCCTGCATCACTTTAAAAATTTAAAATTTCAACTTAATACTTAAATTGCCATTGCAATAAACTATATTAGTGTATAATTTGCTCTCATCTTAGTAAAGTACAATGTCTGCATTGCCTGCTCTTCTAGTTTGAAGAAGTGTGTGTGTTTGTGTGTGTAACTATGAAAATATTGCTTGAAAACCTATGCTGTAAATATCTTTGTTTTTCTTAAGTTAGCTAGATCTGATATTTTCACTTACTAGAATAGGTTGTATAAAACTTCACATCAGGTCAATTATGCAGAGTATATAAACCCTAATTGCTAGGTTTAGAAACTGAACTGGATCTTAAGTGTGTAAAAAGTATTCATATATTAAATTGTTTTAGGTTACCTGATGCTGTTGAATCTTAAGATCCTTTTTTTTTTTTCATCTGTGCCTTTTCAATAAACTTTACACCTGATTGTATGTTAAGTTTTAACTATAAAATATCCTGGTGCCTGACTTTGATTTTCTTAATGGTGCTAGAAGATGAAGGTATAGTTTTCAACACAACACTGTGACTTAATTCCTTCTTACTTGATGTTTAATTTTTCCTGCCAAGGTTTTGGATGTTGCTTAAGTGACTGCATAATGCCCTATATTGTTGCCGGGTCTATAATACCTTAATCGGGCTTGAATACGAATCTCTATGACACTTGTTCATCTTCACCACTGCACCAGACAGATGGATAATTAAGACTTTAACTTGTGGTTGGCTGCTTTTGAAAAGAGGAGATTAATAAAGAATATAATAAAATTAAACATGCAGTATGAAAGGCCACCTCCTTTGCATATTTAACATAGTAGAGCTGCTGTTTTTTGCTTTTCTTTTTAAACATACTGGTACTTGGATGGAATCTCAACACTACACAGAATAGGGTGGTTAAATTCTGGACTGTACCACTTCAGACTGCAAGTGGCGTATTACGTTTGTGTGTGTGTCCCTCCCCACACCTAAAGAAACCCTTACAGTGTTGAACTATATATCCAGGACTATTTGAACCTCCATGGCGTGCAAATTTACTATGCACATTTTATATGGGAATATGCCTGTACTCTGAAGAGGTACAATCCAGAATTCTGCCACACTGCTTAAACTGTAGACTTCCCCAACCCTGATGCCTTTCAGGTGTTTTGGACTACAACTCCCATCAGCCCTGGCCAGTATGGCCAATGGGCAGGAATCCTAGGAGTTGTGGTCTAAAACATCTGGAGGCCATCAAGTTGGGGAAGGCTAGCTTAAAGAGTAAGATTGGCTCTTCTTGTTCCAGTATTCTATACTTGTAGTTTAAATGTTCAGAATGCATAATTGTGTACTAGTGAAGCAGTCAGAAGAATTCCTGCATATTTAATAACTTGTCACCTCATATAAAAATAATAAATGGCAGAATGAAGGGTAGCACAATGTGCATTCAAAATAAAGCTCTTAGGCTATAGAACCTTGACAATGTCTGCTTGTTTATAAAATTGCATCGAGAGTGTAGTAATAGGAACTGACACAGCAGATCTATATATTTCAGGTTAGAACTGACTTGGGACAGACTCTGCTCCAAGCACTTAACTTCTAGACCCTATTGAATGGCTGAAACACTAGTCTGAAGGACACTGCTATTATAAACTTAATAAGATCCCAAAATGTCACTTTTGGTAAACTGAGATTTTTTTCAGGCTATATGTACCCCCACCTGCTGGTACTGCTTTTACACCCCAGGAAGCAGAAGGAGGCAGCTGTCTTACACTTTGGAAACGAGAAAGATGTGGCCTTGGATGGCTCTATGCATTGCCCCTGAATGCCTATGGTAGCAGGGTGATCAATTTATTATACCACGCTGCCATCTGGGTGCATTGCTATGGCTTCCGTTCATAGTTGTGGTGATGTTATTAATTTCATTTCTGTACTGCCCAATAGTTGAAACACTCTGGGTGGTTTGCAACAATTATAAAACATAATTTTATGGAGATCCATGGAGAGATACTACAACTGTACAACCAGTTGTTGAGGTCTGCGGGGAAGCTGATGTGTAGGGATATCCTTAATGGTAAGGTGTTTTGTCTATTTGTTAGAATTGACTTAGCCTTTTTAAAATAGGCATTGGATGGATGAAGTCAGTGGTTTAACAAGAAAAGTTAATGGCATCCAGTTGGGGGAAAGTAGCAGAACTTAAGCATCCCTTATTGGAGATAGAGGCTTCGTATTGCGATGATGTTTAAGCCAAACTCTCTTCTTAAGGCAGCAAGCAGTTAAGTGAATGAATTGGGTCCATCTGCAAGATATTGTATGCATATCAGTTTCATATAAATTGTAATACAAATCTTAGTTTTAAATATAAAATTTTGGTCTTTATGAAATGTGTTTGTGGCTTTTAAACAAAATAAAAGAATCTAGTGAGCAGCATTTAAGTATATAGATATTTAACAGTTCTTAGACTGACACATCCTCAGAACATTTTATCTCTTTATTGATATATGATATTTTTTTAAAGGAACTCTTTTTCAAAAATGGAAATTTCATACTAAAACTGCATTCTTTTCAGTAACAAGCAGTTAAATTTTAAAAGCATCTCCTTGGGTTTGGGCCTTGTCATTGTTGTGGAGGTAATGTCTGTATTGTAGCTCTTACAAAGAAATTTCTTTTTCTTGGCCTGTGGAATTTTTTGCCACCAAGACTGATACAATTCTTTAGAGACAAGGGAATAAAAAACTTCATAAATCACTTGGACCTTTGTGCTTTGTATTCATTATTAGAGATTTTTAAAACTCCGCAATTGGAGCAATAATACAGGACATTCATGAGGCACCATTGCAGGGTTTGGATTTGGTAATGAATGCAGTTTGCTTTTTCCGAGTACGAGCACTGAAATTTGTAGGACATGTCCAAACTGCTGTAGTTTCATAAGTTGTGTACTGCTTCAAATAAAGTTATTAGCAAAAACAATTATTCTGATGTTCTACTGCAGTCTCTGTGTGTTTTCCTACTTGTCCTGGAGGTGATTTCAGAAGGATAATTTGTTGTGAGTATTAACTATGGTCATTCTTCATTTTCTGCCTGTCCCTTAATGAATCTGACTAAATCAAAGAAAGTGAAATGGGCAAAATTGCCACAGATACCTGGAACAGTTCTCAATACTGGGTGTGGATGGCACACTAACAATACAAAGTAAACTGGAAGCAGATCGTTTATACATTTACTAGCTGTTGCCCATGGCTTCGCTCGCATAGTTTTTAGGATTTGGTACAATTGTTTTTAAAAGAAACATGACTTTTTGTCCAAACTATGAAATATAATTTACAGGTTGATGTCTTAATGTAATAAGCAATGTTTATTGCAGACGTTAGTCGGGGCGTATTGGCTGCAAAACAAAGATAGTTGTTCCATTCATATGCATCTAAGAATTTTTTCGTGGTCTTATTAGAAACAGACAATGAGACAGACCAAAACTTATTTGGCATCTGCAACCTACAAAAAAAAACTATTTCAGTACTTCTTTGTAAACTACATTAGTGGTTCTCCCTTCAGGAGCTAGGATGACCAGAGAGTTAGGTGAGCTCACTCTGGAACAGGCCATGTAAAACTGCCCGTGTGAGAAGCAGTCTTTCCTTTGGTCAATCCCCGCTACCTGCAAAGTCTGCTGCTGCGACTTGTTGATGGTCATGGCGAAACAAACCTTTAGGGGGAACTGAAGTCTTTCGAATTCAAACATATTCTGAAGATATAAGAGGTATTTGTGGTATGAACACCGACTCCCCCTGGCCAGAACCGGTGAGCACCGTAGCCTCAATCACATTTCTGTGGAGAGCTTTCACTCGCAATCTGGTGCCATTACAGAGCTTGGGTGGGTTGAGGTTCCACAATAATATCACAGGTGCTCCCACTTTGAGAAGAAGTCTGTGTTCGGGAAGACCAGGAGGATTTAAAGTGTTCAAGAACTCAACGGGGTAGTGGACTGCATCATCAGATAGTTTATAAGTTTGGGAAAACAAATTAGAATTTAGGAAAATAGAGCTTGAGGTAGAAAAGGAGGAAAGAGAGAGAGAGAGAGATGAAAATGAGAAAGCTTGAAGCAGCGAGAGAAAGAGAGGGAGTTAATAAATTCTATTCTAGGGCAGTGAGAAAGGCACACAATGTCTACCCAGCGTAAACACCACAATAAACAATAATAGTATTTTAAAAGAGTGTATCCCCCACAGACAAATTATCCCAGTCAGTCAGGACTTCTTTATATATATAAATAATTACAATTTAATATTAAAGTAATTGTAAACAGTCTAATAATATATTTTTAATGAGCCAGACGGATGCCCTGCACACAACAGTCAGTCATTAAAAAATTCTCCCCCCTTTTTCACACCCTTAGGGACGGAATTTCCAAAAATCCTTCCTTAGTGGGTGCCTACGTCAT
Organism: Shinisaurus crocodilurus; assembly: GCA_021292165.1. Classification (NCBI taxonomy): domain Eukaryota; kingdom Metazoa; phylum Chordata; class Lepidosauria; order Squamata; family Shinisauridae; genus Shinisaurus; species Shinisaurus crocodilurus. Next base: position 228,969,184 of record CM037878.1, on the reverse strand, counting down.
AAAAACAATGTTCCTTCTAAATTTCACGTTCCTACGTTACACGGTTTGAGCTGGGCGTTGATGAGTCAGTCAGGACTTCTTATATATATATATAGAGAGAGAGAGAGAGAGAGAGAGAGATTATTGTATAATGAACAGTTAATGTATAATTTGTGTGAGTATGATAGATCTCAATCTATAGCTAGTAGTTTCAGCCCTTTTTGCAGAAGTATTCTAACCCAACAGACATTACACCAGAAGGCAGATGCAAAATGGTATGGCCATCAGCTATACTGATGTACTGTTTCTAGAGTGCGAATGCAGTTGCTCCCCCAGTTCCCGCTCAGTATCATGGCTTTAAAGAAGGCTCCTGTGTCCAAGGGAAGCAGAAGCAGGGAATCAAACTTTATGTCCCCTGCCACCCAAAATCTGAGGATAGGAATTAATTGCTCCTTGTGCTTTCCTTGAACTCCGAACACAATGAGAGCAACAGAAATCATGCTACAGTCATGTCTGACTGGAACTGTCTTCACCCTGCATTTAGCTCAGAAGGGAAAGAACAGTACACCCAACTTGACTTGGATTTTGAGGTTTTCTTTTTGCTCTGAATATTCTTATCTCTGAATATACTCAGTCTTATTTGATATAAGTTAATTGTATACTTGGTTAGTTTTTTATCTTGTTAATTCAAGTAACTTTTAAAGTTGAGTTAAATGTATTTTATGTAATCTTAAAATCAAAGTGGAAATCACATGACCATCAGGATCTACACATAGCATGTATGGCACCATATAGACACCTAAATATTCATAAAGATGACTTGTAAAAGCATATTTGTTAATTTGTTAATGCATGCTTATATTCAGCTTTGTGTTTGTGGATTTTTGACAGTATTACACCAAGTATGTTACCAAACATAAGTGTCTCCTTTGATAATGAAGAGTGACATATATAAATCTTGTTAATTTCTATTTGTTTGTGTAGCTCAGAGAATTTAAAGTGACTAAAAATTTGGCAGGGTAGCCAAAATTAACAGTTTGTCCTCATTTGAATCTAACAATATTCAATAGGAATTTTTTTTCAGTCTTAGGAAAACTTGTATACTAATTTCTTATCTAAACTACCATGTATTGTCCAAAGGAGTATAGATGTGAGGAAAGTAGTGCCTGTTATGTAGTGTCAGAACCTCTCAACTTGTGTCCTAAGTATAATTAGGGCAAAACAGACTCCTGAGAAAGCAATGCTAAGCGCCTGGGCCTAGGGTAGATGAATTAAAGGAAAATCCTGGCATTCTTTAAGTTATCCCAAATGATAGGGACTTAAGAGAGCAAAAAATGAAATAAACGGAATTCTGGCCCATAGTGCTGCCAAGAAATAAAAGCAGATTTTGTTCACAGTGGTCAGTTTACTACTTTGATTTCATTCATGTTTTGTGATTGATTGTACTTCACATCAGCAAATATAAGAATTGGGGTTAGGACATGTCCAAACTTCCTTGTCGTCTGCCAGCACTGCTTCAAGGAAATGCCTATCCAGATCTGCCAACTCTCTCAATATGCTTAAATCTAGTTCATCTGTAAAGTATGCAGAAGTACTTGTTAACGTTTGTCAAATTAGAATTGCGATCCGAATTATTAAAATCTTTTAACATTAAAGTTCATCATAGGGGAAGAACCAATGACACATGATACCTCTCAAAATTGGGGGTTGGGCCAGGGAGAAGAGCTTCTATCTTGCCCTTTGGGATTTTCAAATGTTGGTAGCAAGTCTGATGACATATTTAGGAAAGGGAAACTTGAAGGCAATTAACATTCTAAAGCTAGTTCTATTTGAGTAGCTAACCCTACCTTTCATTGCCATAAGAGGCAGGTAATTTGGTATGCTGACTGTTGTGGTTATAGTTTTTAAGATTGGGGTACAGCTATTGGCTTTCAGTAAGAAAAGGTTGTCCCATTAGTATACCATCACATTTGGAAAGCTAGAGGGGGGGGTGAGAAATACAGGTGTCCTGCATTTCTTCTTAATATCTGAAGCAGAATTCCCCACATACACTTCTTTCCCCTGTGTAGAAATTTGCATACCCATTCCATGAAGGGAAAGATTTATGAGCTCTGCTTTGTATTTATAGAGGTGTGTGTCTTTCCAACATCTGTCATCAATGTTAAAATTATTCTTTGGGATAAATTTGCAAAACAGAAGGGCTTGTCCTGTAGCACACAAACAGTAGTCACACTAAACAGTCAAAAGCTTATCATCCCCATCCCTAGCCCTCTCTTCTAAAAGTACGCAGAGTGGTACTAGTTAATATTTGCAAAGGTGAGATGATTGGTAACAAATTTTCAGTCAATTTAGGAATGTTCCTTTTATGCTATACCATTCCTCAGTTGCTTTTATTTAATTGCTATCTTAGATCATATGGTGCTAGGCTGATATAGCACATAAACTGCAAGACTGGATGAGTGCAACAAAAAAAATTACTTTTGAAATTTAAGCAAAATGACATCTCGGCACAGCTGGTAATTTGTGGAACAGTTGAAAGTAGTAGCTGCCAGTCTTCTCTGTGTTAGCTGCTGCTTTCCAAGAGTAAATAAGAGGCCCTTTCCCATCACTTTGAATTCTGTTGCCATCAATATCAGAGTCCTTTTCCTCAAACTATAAAATAATATGCTTAAAATACTCTTTAAAAATATTAGAGAGGGCAAAGGGCATCAATTTGCTAGGGATGGGATCCTACATCTCTCTGTACAGTGGAACCCCTATGAATGCAGCAACAACGTTGGATCCCAACTTCTATCTTAATGCAGGGGTGGGGAACCTATAACCCACCAGATGTTGCTGCTAGATTGCAACTCTCCTCAGCCCTGGCCACTGATAGGATTTGGAGTTCAGCAACATCTGGACAGCCACAGTTTCCCCACCCCTATCTTAATGTTTTCCACTAGTGAACCACAAGGTGAATTCAGCTGTGGGCTACTTCTGGATCTGACATGGTCAGAAGAAGTGTGTTGGGGGAGGCATTTTGTTGGACTTGGTATCTCGTCGCATACAGCCAGAGCCGCACACCATCCGTGCTGAGCAGGGGAACTAGACTGCAGTAAGCAGGCATACCGGGGTGATCATTCGTTCTCTTAACGCGTGAGCTACAGTGTACATGATCACATGCCCAATATCACAACTGTGTTTTGCACAATCAGACTCTAAAGTAAAAAGTACAGTAATTTTGGAGCACACCAACAAATTTGCTAATATTTTACATACGTTCTATTAGCAGGACATATTTATATAAAACAATTGCAAGAAATACAATTGATTTAAGGGAATAGTTTGATTTGACTTATATGCAAGTTTTAAAAAGTTTGAACAGTATATGACAGACCTCCCCAACCTGGTGCCCTCCAGATGTGTTGGATTACAACTCCCATGATCCTCAGCCACTGGTCATGCTGATTGGAGATGGTGGGATTTGTTCAGTAGAGAGCCAGTGTGGCATAGTGGTTAGAGCGTTGGACTGGGACTCGGGAGATCCGGGTTCTAGTCCCCGCTTGGCCATGAAACTCACTGGGTGACTTTGGGCCAGTCACTGACACTCAGCCTAACCTACCTCACAGGGTTGTTGTGAGGATAAAATGGAGAGGAGGAGGAGGAGGGTTATGTAAGTCGCCTTGGGTTCCTTGCAGGAAAAAAGGCGGGGTATAAATATAATAAATAAATAAATTTGGAGGGCACCAGTATAGGAGAGGCAGGTATAGGAGGTAGAATGATTTGAGTAGCAAACTTTAAAATAACCTGATTGATTTGCCAATTAGAGCAAATGTTATCAGTAATTAAGTTTCATAGATTTCATAGATCATAGAGTTGGAAGGAGCCTACAAGGCTATCGAGTCCAACCCCCTGCTCAATGCAGGAAACTAGAGGAGGGGTCTCCCATCTAAGTAATAACCAAGGCCTGACCCTGCTTAGCTTTCCATGCTCAGACAAGCTGAGCCAGCGTAAGCCACAGGCCTGTATAAGTTAAGGTAGGACTTCTATTTTTGAGGCTACCCCTGATTCTGTTATGTTGTTATAATAGAAAATATGTGAGAGAGTATTGAATATGTTCTTTTTTTCTAGCTCAGTGGTGGAACACATGCTTTGCGTGCAGAAACTCCTAGGATTAAATCACTGCTATCTCCAGTTTAAAAAAATAATCCAGTAGCAGGTGATGGGAAACTCCTCTGCCTGAGATTAGATGCTCCCTGGGGAGCCATTTCCAGTTAGAGTAGACAACACTGGACTAGATGGACCAATAGTCTGACCTGGTGTAAGGCAGCTTCTGATGTTGCTAATAGAAGTTACCTTGCACTTATTGAGAGGTGTCTTGACTGAGGTTTAAAATAATGTTTAAATCCAGAATTTAAAGAAGGTTATCAGTGGACAACCCTCATGATGGTTTCAAATACATCGTTAAACTATTCTTGTGAACATCTCCTTATTTCTACTTCTGGGTAAAATTTGTAATCTCAAAGAGTGTTTCATGCTGAGAGCTGGGACTAACTCTGCAAAACAATCTTGCACTGGAAATAAAAAAAATAAGCTCTGCTGCTTAATTTATAAAAATGCAAGCTGACAGGTTGCTGCTTTTAGAATGATGTGCCCTAAATAAAATATTAGCCAGACATTTGACTTCTGAGATAAAGTACATTGTTCTTCATTGTAGTAAATGCTGTTCATTCAATAGTGGTTAGAACAAATATTTTAAGAGTTGTAGAATGATTTTGATAGATTGTAATTATTTGTAATTTACTATTATTTTAAAGAAGGGGGGGAAGAAGCATTGCTTTAAAAATTGATTTTTGTAAAAACTGAAAGGGTATGCTGGCTATCACTTCTTAAAATGTGTGAAAAGTACAGATGTATGACACACATCCCTGACTACTTTAATCACTTTGGATGTTTGCATTTCATATATTAAATATGTCTTTTAAATACTACTTTGAAGCAAATGTGCAATTTCAGGTTTAAGTGAGGCAGGAATATTTCAGAGAGTGATATTCACTGCGAAGTCCAATGGTCTTTTGATATATTCAACAGTTTAAAATGCAAAACTAAAGTCTATTAAAAACAATGGTTGTAGTAACTTTTTATTGCCCCATAATAATAAGAAAGAGACATTATCCTTAGGGTCTGAAACATTGAGTATGGGGAAAGCATCCCTAAACAATGTCCAGATAGGCAGCAAAGTAGGTTGCTTGTATAGTTGGTACTCAGAATTGTTCTACTGGTTTGTTTTTATATACAGCTCTTCCTGAGGTTCATCTGTAATCCTACATGGATGGAACTTAGACATATGTTTGCAATTGGAATTAGTTCTCTGTTTTTTTTAATAAGAGGTTTGTCACTATTGGCAACAGATGAGCCTACTTGGGCTATCATTCCATCAGTGGGAGTGGTTGCCATCTTTATGCAGACTACTGCTGCAAGACCTGAAGAGCTTGCAAAAGTGTTCAAGATGCAGATGACTGACTGCTGCATCAGTATAACAAACCCAACCACCGTGTTGTCAGCATTGAAGAGCAGCTCCACCAGTGCAAATGTTCAGAACTAAATGAACAGATTGCTGTGATGTAATGTGGGAGAATAGATTGCTGTGATGTAAATTGTTTCAGGCTTAGTGACAATCTTTTTAAAATCATGACAGCCTCCGGTTATTAATTGTTACTTTATATATACGACTATGATTATCTGTTCAATGTCTTGGTTGCTTTTGACTTCAGTGATTTTTCTTTAGTGGGCTTTGGCATTAGGCTTCTTAAAGCAAAGGATCCATAACATTTTTAAATGGTTTTCTGCCTATACAATCATCAGTCACTTTCCAACTCATTTTCTTATAGCATCATTCTGTGTTTTCTTGTCAAGACAGAAAATGCACCTGTAAAATGTAAGCACAGAACAATTACAAAACATTTTAGGTGAGTGGGTAAAGGAAAGTGTTTGGCCAATACATACAGTCCTTATAATAGAATGTCACTACATGTTGGAATAATAAAACCCTCTGTCTTGAATTGTATTATCAGGCATGGTAGTTCCATCCTATTATAAGGACTGTGTGCATTTTCTCACTCACCCAAAATGTGTGGTAGGTTTTTTATTTATATTTTTATGATATTACAGGTGTACTTTCTGTAACTTTCCAGACAAAGACAGAAAATAATACATGCATCCTTGTGGCATAATTTGGAATATGACAGGGCTGGGAAACTTGTGGCCTCCAGATGTTGTTGGACTCCAGCTCCAATCATACATGCCCACTGGCTATGCTAAGGCTGATGGAAGTTGGAGTCCAACAACATCTTGAGGGCCACAGGTTACCCAGCCCTGTCATAACCCATTCTTGAGACATTCTATGCCACTCTTAAAGATTTGGACTTGGAAAATATTTGTCTTGTTAATTCATAATAAACAACCTCAAATATTTTATTCTCTGTCATAATGAAAAAGGTTTATTTTCAGTTTCTAGATGACGTGATCATGCAAACTGACCCAGTTAAAAACTATATTGGTTCTATTCAACTAAGTTTCATTTCCATTCCATCCCTTGTGGAGTTCATATAAATTCTAGATAGCTAATTTTGAAAACATGTACATCTTGAATATATAGGATCCTTAATCAAATAGTATAAGTAGTAATTATTTCCAAATGTTAGATTATGAAATAGTTCTGGCATGCAATTCTTCCCATAACATAGAAGTGGAATGAAAGGATATTTATGGAAAATATAAGTAAAATCACCATGGATCTTACGCAGCCATTGTTGTAAGAATGACTAGGTTGATTGAAGGCATAATGCATACCAAACATCTACAATTTCACTGTGTGAAATAAGTTACATGAACGCTTTATCCAGGAATGGATCTGTCATTCTCCTGAGTTACCTGAAGCACCAGTTGTCACAAAAGACATCCCAGATATATACAAGAATAAGTAACTGAAATGTCAGTTCAGAGTTTTAAAAAAGGGTAAATTCATCTAAGGCTCTTGGAGATAATGTTTCTTGGTTCACTGCCCTTCTAGGAAGATATAAATTCATGAGACAGGTCTTAATGTACCGGACAAAAAGAATCTTTGGAAGGAGGAAAAGGAAAACAGTTCTCTTGTAAGAAAATTGTACATTCTGAATATACAAATTATACAAAAAGTTAAGATATCAACTCTTCCTTATTTTCCACTTAAAAGGGGAAGAGCTGGTTTTGTTGCCTGAGAAAATCCCACAGTGTAGAACTCCATGTATCAGGTAGCTTGTTAGTAATCCTAAATCAAGCTAACCAGGGCATTCTGCTTAATTTGTTTCCAGTACTTGTCTTTTTATGGTGAACGTTACTGCATATCTGTACCATTCAAGTGCTTGAAAAGCTTTGTAGATATTTTTGCATTCTTAACTATGCAGAAGAACTACCGTAGCTTCTGTATCAAATCAAGTAAACATGAATGTTGTTTTCTTTTGTTCTTATCTGGCATTTATTTGTTAAAGTTCTATCACTTTTTACATTTGATTTCTTCCATCGTAGCAATTTAATATTCATTATTTTCCTGCTTCTAATTTTCCGCAATTAGGCTCAGATGTTAGTTAAATTCTGTGTGAATAAAGCAAGGCCTATAATGAAAACTGGGACATTAAAGATGCAAACTAGTTTTTAACTCAGCAATTGTATGTTAGTAGAGTCTGGGTTGGATCCAATGAAGTGTGAGTGGGTACGTTGCTCATTAGCACTGTTCTGCAAATCTGTTGCATTAGCACTAGTGGAAGACGTCACCCAACAATGTATCTGGAGCTGTGTGATGGTATAGGAAGGGCTCATACAACTATGTGTCGTTACGTAGGGTACATGCAGTTAGTTCTATATTGCAGAGCAAACTCCAATGGGGAACTGTTTACACTGAGTCCATCAAAGCTTGCAGACTGTGGGGATTTGAAGCAGCTGTTGTAGGCTCTTTGCACTGGGGAACTGCATGTATGCCAGCAATTGGGGCTTATTTTGCACGCATGTACAGGATTTAAGCTGTAAGCAGCCCTTCAGTACAGGTAAATTACTTTGTAAACTACTTTCTAGACTTTGCCTGGAAAGGCAGCCTAAAACTGCTTAAAATAAATAAAAAAATGGTGCAGAGAATTATGAGAATAATATTACTGGGAAAACAACAGGTGTCCTTACAGAATTTGTATGTGGAATTTGATAAGAGGAAAATTGTAAGAAGTGATAACTGGGAGGAAGTTGGAATATTCAGAGGAGGGACAGTTAATATTAAAATGATTACAGAATGAAACCAAGAGTCACATGCATTACAAGAAAAGTAGGAACTCTAGAAATGGAAAACATTTTATTTTTGAATTCTAGCTTGTGTTGGAATGTCCTAAGGGGAATCACAGGTATGGCTCCAGAAGTAACTTTGAGCACTTCATCTCACAATCTGCTTTCTACCTGCTCCTTCAGTCTTACTACAGAAATGTGATTCAGAATTGCCAGCAATTCTCCAACATCCGCTATTTTTATAATGTGAATCAGCTCCAAGAATGATTTGTTTTTATGTTTTAAAAAAATGAACTGAAGATTCATGCACAACAAATTCCTAATGTGAGATCAAAAAGATAGCACTTGTATATATTTGTGAACTGCATTTGTGAACTGCATTCAGGTTAGGTGTACTGAATGTAAAAACAATAATAGAACTGTGTACCAGTTATATTGACCCTCTCCTTTTTTATTAAGTTGAACTGGCTTCATTAGAAGAGAGAAAATGGCTCCTGGGTCATTTACAGAACCTAAATTCCTGTGGGCAGTATCCAGCGGGACGCTTATGTGCCCCTTCTGATTCTGTTCCACCTTGCCTATTCTTTTCCACATGCGGGTGGGGCCTGGCAATTCCATTGTGCAAGCGGAACCCACTGATTCTGCAAGGGAGATTTAGCGCTTCATAGGGGAGAGCGAAAACCCTTGTTTCTGGAAGAAGGCAGGTCAGCGGAGCTCCCTTATACGAGCTCCGCCGACCTGACTCCATCCAGAACAAGTGTTTCCACTCGTTTCAGGTTGCCCCAGAAGCGCTAAATTGCTATTGCACAAGTGGTGGCCACTTGTGCAACAGAATTGGCAGGGTGAAAGAATCTGGGGGCATGAGGCCCCATTGGATTCTGTCCATTGAGTTTACATTTTGAATTATACATCAAAATATCCAGCCACAGCAATTTACACTTCAGGAGTGTATAGATGAGTCTTAATTATCTATATTTCAAATTCTAGGGATTGAAAAGAAACCCTGAGACCTACCTATAATGGTCTGTGGCTTATGCTGGCTCAGCTTGTCTGAGTGCGGAAAGCTAAGCAGGGTCAGGCCTAGTTATTACTTGGATGGGAGACCCCTCCTCTAGTTTCCTGCATTGAGCAGGGGGTTGGACTTGATGGCCTAGTAGGCCCCTTCCAACTCTATAATCCTATGAATCATTCAAACAAAAGAAAATCATTAGATTAAAGAGAATAAGCAATACCCATGATTGTTAATTACTTTGGCCTTGGTACAGCACTCAACTAACCTGGTCCCTTTTCTTTTCAATTTTTATATAAATAATATCGCAAGTGATTTACTTTCCCCCTGGTAACTGGTGGTGGTGGGGGGGGGAAATTGCAGCTTTATTGTATGCAGATGAGTTGGCTATTATTGGAATGAGGAGGATTGGGGGGGGGGAGGGGAAATAGAGAAATCTGTAAGACAGAGAAATTATCTATTAATTACCTAAAGACAGAGGTCATGTTTTTTGCTAAAAACAAACATCGACACATGTATGGAGATTGGATGGCCATCTCATACAACAAGTTAACAGTTTCAAATATTTGGGGATTTTGTTTATGCAACACTTGCTTGGAAATCTGTAGAGGCTGCAAGATTAAATGCTAAGTCACCACAAGCAATTTTAAAATTTCAGCAGACAGAAGGAATAATTTGGTCCTCCTAGCAATAAAGGCTTTGGGGGCAAAGACAATAATCCAGATGACTGATGGGGCAGAAATTTGGGTACTTTGAAACATCATCATACTCGAGCAGGTTCAAGACAATTTTGTAAGATCTTTACTGAAATTCCCAACTTTCTGCTTCTGTGCTGAGAGCAGAAGTGGACTTTATTTCAATTATAGCTAGGATAAATAAGATGTTAGGAAACTTTTGGTTCAGAATGGTGAGCATGGGTAACCATCGGCTCATGAAACAATGTTTTTTGGACAAATCGATAAGAGTAACTGGTTTTTATTCAATTTTGGTATTGTTAAAGTTTATCTTCCTAGTTATGAACCGTTTCATGCACCCTTAAATAGGGATCAGCTCAAAACCAAGAAAATAATGACTGATGGTGAGTTGGATTTAAAAAACCACCCAGATAAGTCAGAAGCTCTTTCTGGTTTAACTTGTTTAAGGTTAACTGTGGTCTGTAGGTGTAGTTTGAAAATTTAACACATGCTGTACTTCGACAAGTTTTTTACAGCATTGGGATTCCAGACTATGTTCTCTGCTTGGTTTGAGGGTAGATATAATCAAATCAATGGTTCAGGGATACAAGAGAAATAGAGGAAATTGTACACTGTGTTCTATACTGTCCTGGTTATAGAGATCCCAGGAAAATATTCTTGAGATACTTGTTAAATTAATGCTATTATTTTCCTGATATTGTTAATCTTTGTATGCTGTTGAGAGATTATGACCTTTACGTTACAATGTGTATGCAAATTTTAATCATGCTGATAGGAAAATTGGGGGAAATTTTGGAGGAAATAGGTTAATTCTGGAGTTTGTCCTATTAAAATGTATTTTCCTTTGTTAAGGCCAGTGGTTGTATAACAAAGTTTCTGTTTAATATATTAAAACTCTTTATTGATTGTTAATATTTTTTCTATTGTAGCATGACCACGCATGCAGGATGGGTGACATAACAGTGGTATAAACTTGAAGAAACAGCATTTATATCATGAATTTCAAGTTACGGAGCAAATGAAGTACTGTATGTTTTGTTATTGTCTTTTAAAGTCTGCAGACAAGATGGTAAAGTAGACTAAAGTTATAGGTAGTGTTTTGCCTCCCAAATGTTTACAAAAGCATTGTTTAACAATTTCTTCCTTTTAAAGAATAGTGTGAAAATATGAAGGTAGCATCAGCACTGGATAAATATGCAAACTCAAAAGATAATAAAGTAGCTTGCATTTTTGGTACTTAATCAGTTCTATTGAATTGCATACAAGGTATAATTCTAAATTACACTTAGCAATGAATTAGTATGTTTGAAACAATGTGTGCCTTTCATACTACATAGTTTGGTACTTCCTTTTTAATTTTATGAAAATGACTTTTTTTTTAAGAATGACTTTTTCAAAGCACCGTGTCTTGTAAATCTTACAAAGAGATACACTTAATAAAATTGTATATGAAGATACAGTAAGTTATATGTACATGATGATCCTAATAAGTTGGGAGCGTAAATTTAAAAGTATATTCTATGGTCCATTGGTTTCTATAATTTATACAGGTGTGTTTAATTATTAAAATGTTAAGAGTTGTGCTCTAAGGATGTTTGCAATACGTCTACTTACTGTTGCTGGTACATTATCTCCACCAACACTTTCATTTGGGCTTTGAAGCAAATAGCAGGCCAGTACAATTGAGTAATGTGCTCCCCACAATCTTTCCTTGTCAGCAGGTGAGCCACAATATTCTGTAGATTCTGAACTATTTTGCAAAGCAGTCCCAAACAGAACAAACATTGTAGTAGTAAATACAGGAGTGTACATGGGTGGTGGAGACCACCAAAAACCTTGGCCAGGAGAAGTGGCCATAGCTGACTTCCCAGCAGAAGCTAGTAAAAGGCACCACTGAGAATCCACTAGCAGTGCATAGTCCAGGAAAACTTTGAGGCTGTGCATCTTGTCCTCCTGGGGAATATAGCCTGTCTAAGGGCCAAAACAGACATTACTTTAAATGTGTGTCTAGCAGCTATGTCTTTTTCATTTTTACTCTAGAGTAGATGCAGCCCCCTCCCCAATTTGGATCTGGACCTGTGTGTGTGTGTGAAGGGCTTTTAAGATCTGGATCAGGAGCCCTGTGCCTATTCTACAGTAAAAATGAAAAGATGAAGACGTTGCTAAACACACATTTAAAGTAGTGTCTGTTTTGGCCCTAGGACAGGAAGAACTGACACCAGCATAAATTCTGTCTGGATTAAGCTTCAGCTTTAGCCCTCATCCAGCCCATAACAGCATTTAAATGAGCAAATTGCACCAGATATTGGCCTACATTGAGGAAAGAACTCCATTACAGGTAATATAAAATGGAAGTTCCCATACCTTCTAGCATAAACTTAGGGTAGTATCCAATGTTAGTCCTACTTAGAGAAGGCCCATTGAAATGAATGAGACTTAAGTTAGTCATGACTAACAAGTGCCGTCTCCTTTATGTAGGACTAACATTCAATACTTCCCTTAGACGTTCTAGTGCCACTGCATACATTTTATAAAGTTCACAGGTCAGTGAGCTGTTGGACAGTATCCAACTGTGTCCTTCTGCTAGCCACAAATGACATTGCGCTAGTAGAAACTAGGTTCCAAATTATGCACAAGAGGAGAATCCAACTAAAGTTTCATTGGCACAAGTGGTTGTGCAACTGCTTGCGCATTACACTGCACAACTGCTTGCACAAGTGTAATGGACAACTGCTTGCGCATGGAGAGATTAGGTGGAGCTCCACTAACAATGAGTTTGCAGAATGACAAAATTGGATACTGCCCATTATCTGCAATTAGACTTTGGAACTTTTCTGAAAAATAGACCCAGTATTGTGCTAGGCAACTGGAGCTGACTGTGCTTAGTTAAAATCTCTTTCAGTACCTCTTTTAAACTTGACTCTTCAGTCATACTGAAATTTGAATATTTTTTTTCTTTTTAGTCATTTTGGCTCTTCTGTGTTATGTTAGTAGAGAATATACAACATTCCAATTTAAAACTAATTTTAGCATGGCCTTTCCTTCTGTTTATACTTATAAGGCACCTCATCCTTTATATGCCCTTCCTTCAATATTACCCCAAAAGACACCTAGAAGGAGGTGTCAGCAATGGGCAGAATCCAGTATTGCCGCTTCTGTAACAGGACTTTCCCCTCTCTCTTCCCCTTGGAAGTGCCCCTGAAGATCTGCTCCCAAGGGTTCCCCAGCCCTCTGGAGCATATTTTGTGGGTGCCCAGGGGACTGCAGTGGGGCGGGGGAATAGTCCCCCTTCTGGTTCTGCTGATGGAAGCAGTTCCATCAGTAAAACTACTTCATTGGATTTCACCCAAAATGCAGATTTATTTACAGTTAATTTAAAATCCAGGTGATTAATGAACTGCAGTGAGGCAGGGGAGTTAGCAGCTCTATGTATGTGTTTAGTATGTTTAGTATCTCAGTATGACGCCTGTTCTGTGGAACAGAAAGTGCATTGCTCGGTATAGAGCATTTGTGCCTCATGATAGTGGTTCTTAGTAAAAGATGAAACTGGTTTTACAACATTAGATATGACTTGACCCTAAAAGGTACTACTTCAACCAATAGGTGTTTGGAATAAGCTATGATATACACTGGTACCATGTCACAAAATGGCTAGATGTGTGTGTTACAGAAAGGACCATCAATAAGAATATTTAGGATGTGCTCATTAGCATGCTACCTTACATATTATAAAGCTGACTGGATTAGTGCACTGGAATGGACTTTGGGCTGATTTTTTGTGTAAAAGCAATTTTTCAAAGTCAAAACAATGTATTGTGGTGGTTTTTATTCTAAAAATATCAGGATAAATATAATCACTGATCTGGTCACTGTCCCTTCATATAAAAATTGAGACCTTATATTTCAGGAAACAGGAAATACAGGAAACTGATACAGGAAACGGTGAGAGGCGAAACTGTACCCAGCTAGGATACTGGCAACTCTTTAAAAACTTGGGTTTTGTTTGACTAGCAGGGGAACCAGCAAGATTTGTTCTAATTTTATAGTATATACAGCAGAGGAGGGCAACTTGTGGCCCTCTAGATCTTTTGACCTTAAACTTCCATCATCCCTCACCATTGGCTATGCTGGTTAGGGCTGATTGGGCCAACATCTGGAGGACCACAAGTTGACCCCTGTGCACCCCCCCCCCATGTAGACTAACTGAATATTTAATGCCATGTACTTCTTAAACCTCCTGTCAGGATCACAGAAAAGTAGAGTTGGAAGGGGCCTACAAGGCCATCGAGTCCAACCCCCTGCTCAATGCAGGAATCTAGGTCAAAGCATCTCTGACAGATGTCTGTCCAGCTGCACCTTGAATGCCTCCAGAGTGGGAGAGCCCACAACCTCCCTAGGTAGTTGATTCCATTGTCTTATTGCTCTGACAGTCAGGAAATTTTTCCTGATGTTTAGGTGGAATCTAGGTTCCTGTAACTTGAGCCCATTATTCCGTGTCCTGCAAACTGGGATGATCGAGAAGAGATCTTTGCCCTCCTCTGTGTGACATCCCTTCAAATACTGGAAGAGTGCGATCATATCTCCCCTCAGTCTCCTCTTCTGAAGGCTAAACATGCCCAGTTCTTTCAGTCTCTCCTCATAGGGCCTTGTTTCCAGTCCCTTTATCATCCTTGTTGCCCTCCTCTGAACCCTCTCCAGTTTGTCTATGTCCTTCTTAAAGTGAGGTGCCCAGAACTGGACGCAGTACTCAAGATGAGGCCTAACCAGTGCCGAGTAAAGGGGAATTATCACTTCCCGCGATTTGGAAGCTATACTTCTATTAATACAGCCCAAAATTGCATTTGCCTTCTTTGCAGCCACATCGCATTGCTGGCTCATATTCAGTTTGTGATCTACCACAATTCCAAGATCCTTCTCACTTGTAGTATTGTTGAGCCAAGTGTCCCCCATTCTGTAACTCTGCATTTGGTTTCCTCTCCCTAGGTGCAGCACTTGGCATTTATCCCTATTAAATTTCATTCTGTTGTTTTCGGCCCAGCGCTCCAGCCTATCGAGGTCACTTTGAATTTTGTTTCTGTCTTCCAGAGTATTAGCTGTTCCACCCAACTTTGTGTCATCTGCAAATTTGATAAGCATTCCCTGTACCTCCTGATCCAAGTCATTAATAAAAATGTTGAAGAGCACCGGGCCCAGGACCGAGCCCTGTGGTACCCCGCTCGTTACCTCTCCCCAGTTTGAGAAGGAACCATTGATAAGCACTCTTTGAGTCCGATTCTGTAGCCAATTGTGGATCCACCTGATAGTTGTTCCATCTAGCCCACTCTTAGCTAGCTTACTAATCAGGATATCATGAGGCACTTTGTCGAAAGCTTTGCTGAAGTCCAGATATATAATGTCCACAGCATTCCCACAGTCCACAAGGGAGGTTACCCGATCAAAAAATGAGATCAGATTAGTCTGACAGGATTTGTTCTTGACAAATCCATGCTGGCTTCTAGTAATCACTGCATTGTTTTCAAGGTGCTTGCAGACTGACTTCTTTATAATCTGCTCAAAAATCTTCCCGGGGATTGATGTCAGACTGACTGGCCTATAGTTCCCAGGTTCCTCCTTCTTGCCCTTTTTGAAGATGGGAACAACATTTGCCCTCCTCCAGTCGTCTGGCACTTCACCTGTCCTCCATGATTTCTCAAAGATAATAGACAGTGGTTCTGAGAGTTCTTCTGCCAGTTCCTTTATTACTCTAGGATGCAGCTCATCAGGCCCTGGAGATTTAAACTCGTTCAGAGTAATCAGGTGCTCCTTGACCATTTGCCTATCAATCTCAAGCTGCAATCCTGCCCCTTCAGTCTGCACTTCAGGTTTGCCAGGGGGGTCATAGACCCTCTTTTGGGAGAAGACCGAGCCGAAGTAGGAATTGAACACTTCTGCCTTTTCTTTGTCTTCTGTTATCAATTTGCCATCCTCATTGCGTAGTTGAACCACCAGTTCTTTCTTCTGTCTTTTACTGTGCATGTATCTGAAGAAAGCTTTTTTGTTGCTTTTAACATTCCTCGCTAACCTTAGCTCATTCTCAGCTTTAGCCTTCCTGACACTATTCCTGCAGTTCTGTGCTACCTGCCTGTACTCTTCCCCTGTAGCCTGTCCTTCCTTCCACTTCCTATACGTGTCCTTTTTTGTTTTCAGGTCATCTTTGAGTTTATTGTGAAGCCACATTGGCTTCTTCTGTTGCCCTCTGCCTTTTTTCCTTGTGGGAATTGTTTGCAATTGTGCCTTTAAAATTTCCTTTTTTAAAAACTCCCACCCCTCCTGGGCTCCCTTTCTCGTGAGAGTCACTTGCCATGGGATCTTACTAATCATTGTTCTGAGTTGCTGTTATCTCTAAACCTCACTTTTCCTGAGATAGATTGCTAAGTGAACTAATGTAATATGCTTCCATTCTGCTGTATAAAATTAAACTGGTAGCTGTGCATTCTTTGTTCGAATGGTGTGTAGTGCTCTTTCAAGCAGAAAGGGATAGCTTATTACCAGGGATTATTTCCTTCGTTCAGGATGATTCATCCACCAAAAATGTGCATGTTCAGAAAGTCTGCAATCCTTAAACCTCTTGTTTGGAAATAGATCTCTTGAAGTTGATTGAACTGTTCTGAATTAAGAGGTATGAAGATCGCTGCCATAATCTGGAAAGATTTTTAGGAACTTAATGCACTAAAACCAAAGATGTAAAAATAAATACAAGGTTAATGAAAGGAATTAAAACAAAGATTATGCATGCAGCTGAAAGACGGAGAAATTTTGATCATAGCTAATGCTGAAGTTGCTATTAAGTCTCATGTTTGCAATTAACTGTACATGCAGGAACATATGCATGCACGCACACACACAGTTTGAAATGTTTATTCCCTGTGAGGCCTACATCTTTGAAGAAGAAAATAAATACATAGAGGAAGATCTGAGAGCTACAAGTCAGTATGACCAAACCCTCCTGACTGCCAAATGCTGAATCCTTTACAGGACCATCTTCCATCTGGTAACCTGTGTCCTCACTGTGGGAAGCTGTGTGGATCTAGAATTGGCTTCCACAGTCACTTACGGACCCATCGCTAGAGTCTACACAATTTTCTTTAGAAATTCCTCCTTTTAAAATCTCCTTTTTGTAAATTTTTATCCTGGAAGACAATCTTACACGGTCACAAGTGATCGCATTATGATGATGATGATGCTTTGACACAATGGATTGGATCTAGGATCTGTCTTCCATGGATGGAAGGGCTCTGCTCATGGAAAGTGTCTTCACCCGATTTTCCCTTCCACCCCACCCTCTTTGTGTAGCGGGGAAGTCTACTTTCACCAGTCTAGTTATATGTGCCTAAATCTGGATGCAACCCAATATGTTAATGAGCCAGAAAGACATGCATGTACCAGCTCTTGTGAATTGTTTTCACATCAGCTGGTTCCCACTTCCCTCCCCAAGTGTATTTTAAATTTCTACTCATTTATGAAAGTAGTGTGGGGTTTTAACACAGGAGCTGATAAGGACCCTGTGCCAGAGAAAATGACTGCTTCTGTATAGGTGCTGTTTTCCCCAGTGTTTTTAAAAGTAGCGTGGGTCTATTGGGTGGTATAGAAATGTTGTTATGGTAGCCCCTGTTCCCCAAACTACTTTTTAAACATGGAGAAGCTTAAATTACAATTATGTGGTGTTCTGGGAGGGCAAGTAGATGAAAGAGCAACTCACCAGTAAATGTGGATACAACAGTCTGAGCATGGGGTACAAGGAAGGAGCTTAAACCCAAGCAACAGAACTAGTGCTGAGCTGAAAGTTCTCAACAGAGAACTTTTGGTAGCAAACGGCAGACGGGTATGTATGGAAAAATTCAAAAGCTACCCTGGGGAATCTTCTGCATCAAAAGCTGGGATAAAGAGCCAGTGTGCTATAGTAGACAGAGTGTTGGACTAGGATTGGGAAGACACAAATTCCCACTCAGCCATGAAGCTTACTTAGTGGCAGCCTACCTACCTTACAGGGTTGTGATGTGGGCGGCAAAAGACATAGGCTCAGTGCTGAGCTCAGTGGAATATAAACATAAAATACATATGCACATACCTTTGGATCATGTTGGCCTACACTCCTGACTGCCAAATGCTGGGGAATAACCAAAATTTCTCCTTTGTTCTATTTGTCAATTTGCCTGTGGCATTTGGTTACTGTTAGATGGAAAGTTCAGCTAGGTGGATCATTGGTATACCTTAAAGTCTTACATTCCTGAATATTAGCAAACAGATACTGGGTGCTATCCAATGATGGCTTTGCCTTAGCAGAAAGCCCTTCTGCTTGTACAGGTTGGGGCACCCACTTTTCACTGATCCCCACCCTACCCACACATGCCACACTGTACCCCTGGTATGCTTTTGATACCATCTACTATGGTAACCTTCTGGAGAGGCTGTCTGAACTGGGTGTTGGAGGCACTGTGTTGCAGTGGTTCCACTCCTACTTGGATGGCTGATTCCAGGAGGTGGTGCTGGGGGATTGTTGCTCTGTGCCTTGGCTGTTATGCTATGGGGTTCCACAGAGCTCTATTTTATCCTCCATGCTGTTCAGCATCTACATGAAACTGCCAGGGAAGGTTATCCAGAGAGGTGGGCTTGAGGTATCATATGCAGATGACACCCAGCTCTGTTCTTTTCATCAAGTCCAGGTGAGGCAGTGGCTGTTCTGAACCAGTACCTAGGTACAGTAATAGACTGGATGAGGGCCAATAAACAGACTTGGTCCAGACAAGATAAGGTAATGTTAGTGGGTGGTTAATCTGCCCAGCTAAATGATCTTCAACCTATTCTGGAGGGTGTTGCACTCCTCCTAAAGGATCAGGTTCATCATTTAGAGGTGCTCTTTGATCCAGCATTGTCACTGCACAAGTGGCCTCAGTGGTGTTGAGCACCTTCTATCAGCTTAGGTTGATATACCAACTATGACCCTATCTCAACAAGCGATATTTATGTATGTATGTATTTATTTATTTACAGCATTTTTACCCCGCTCTTCAGCCAAAACAGGCTCCCAGAGTGGCTTACAAAAATTAATATTAGACAGTCCCTGCCCTCAGGCTTACAATCTAATAGACATGACACAAAAGGGATTGGGAGGGAGGATAGCCTGGCTATAGTTATCCATTCTCTGGTAGCCTCTTCATTTGGATTACTGCAACGTGCTGGGACTGCCTTAGAAAATGGTTTGGAAACTTTGGCTGGTCCAAAATAGGGCAGCAAGATTGTTAACAGGGACTCAATAGGATCATATTACACCAGTGCTCTGTGATCTGCACTGGCTTCCGATCTGTTTCCAGGCCCAATTGAAAGTGCTGGTATTAACTTTTAATGTTCTAAATAGGTTGGGGCTGGGTTACCTGAAGGATCATCTTTTCCCATATATTCCTGCCCAGACCCTAAGTTCATCTTCAGAGATCCTCCTCTGGGTTCCCATGTCATTGAGGTGAGACAGGTAGCTACTAAGAAGAGAGAGTTTTTTAGCGGTGGCACCCTAGTTGTGGAATGCCCTCCCGAGGGAGGCTCTCTTTGCACCTACATTGTTGTGTTTTCAGCCCCAGGTGAAGTCATTATTTGTCCAGGCTTTTTTGTCCTTCAGTTTTGTTCCTAAATGTGTTACTGTGTTTTTAGATGCTTACCCCACTGCTGGTTGTTACTCTGGTTTTATTCTGTTTTAAACTTTTAAAGGTTTAATATTACGTTTTATCATGTTGTATTTTAGGGTTCTAATTTTTGTGAACCACCCAGAGACATTTGGCTATTGCTTGGTATAGAAATGTAATAAATAAATTAAAATCCCCCTAAAAAGCTGCTTCTGAGAGATGGTGGACCCTCTGGAACAGAATGGGATATGGCACAAAGGCTGTAGTAGATAGATGGTATCGGCAAAAATCAGGTGTGCCAACTTAATTGAGCAGAAGCACTTTCTGCTAAGGCAAAGCCACCATTAGCTACATTTCACTGTCTTTTTTAATCTCATGTCCAATTTGTGTTCAGTAACCACTGAGGTGGAAAAGGTTTACATTTTTTTCCAAATGACATTTCTTACAGTGTTCATAGACCAATGAAAAATCTTTTGACATGGGG
Source organism: Shinisaurus crocodilurus (assembly GCA_021292165.1). Lineage (NCBI taxonomy): Eukaryota > Metazoa > Chordata > Lepidosauria > Squamata > Shinisauridae > Shinisaurus > Shinisaurus crocodilurus. Next base: position 228,949,078 of record CM037878.1, on the reverse strand, counting down.
ATATTTAGAACATTGTTAATTTGCCTGCACATCTGTAACAATAGTTGGCATTTAGTTTGGAATGAAAGTAATTTTTTAAAGAGCTTCTCTCAAGAATACTTGAGAGAGCACCTTCTCCCTTACCAACCTGCCTGGTCACTGAGGTCATTGGAGGACATTCTGATGGTTCCACATGGTCCTATGGCCCAAGTGGAGTCCACCAGGAGAAGAGCCTTCAGTGTGGCGGCTCCATTTCTATGGAACTCCTTGCCTCTGGAGGTCAGGTAGGCTCCTACATTGTGTAGCTTTCGGTGCCTGCTGAAGACATCTTTGTTCTGGGAAGCCTTCCCTACTGACCAGCTACAGTTTTAAAGATACTTTGTTTTCTATGCATTGTCTTTATTTTTTATCTGTTTTTATCATCTAATTGTTCACCACTCCGAAATCTGCTTAGATATGGAGCAGTATACAAATACTGTAAATAAATAAATGTAATTTGCATCAGCTAGAAGTGTTGAACAATTCAAACAAGACACATGGGGAGATTGGGGGTTCAGGACTATTTATTATTTATAAATAATAATCAAATTATTTATTTGATTTATACCCTGTCTTTCCACCAAGGAAATGGCAGTCAAGGTGGCTAACAATAAGAAGAACCAAAATTTAAAATAAAAATGTAGTTAAAACCATCATAAAACAAATACATTAAAAACACAATAATAAATAATAAAATAGCACCTCACCTGAAAGACCAGCTTACATGCCAAAGGCCTGCTTGAATAAATAACTGGTCCCAATCAACACTCTGGCCACAGCATCCTGGACCAGCTGAAGGTTTGAAAAAGTTTTAAAGGCATCCTCACATAGAGTGTATTGCAGCAGTCCAAATGGGATTAACTAAGGCAAACATGACGGTGGTCAAATCTGACAGCTCTAGGAATGGGCACAGTTGGCACACTAGCCTCAGCAGTGCAAATGTACCCCTGGGCACCGCTGGAACTTGAAGCCATATTGAAATGGATCTAGATAATTCACTGCATCCAGAAATCCCTGGAGCTGAGGAGCCATCACACGCTCCAGCACCTTGTCCAATAATGGAATATTGGAGACCAGCAGAAATTAGCCAGTACAGTGGAGTTCAGGGTAGTACTTTTAAACAGAGGTCTTACCTTTGTCTCTTCTAGGCAAGAAAGAATCACACCTTGCCATAAAGAGGTGCTCACCACTACCCTTACCCACTCAGCCAGTCCCCCTCACCTCCTTGGGCACTTTTATAAGCCAGGAAAGGCAAGGGTTTGGCGCACAAGTGGTAGGCCTCACCTCTGCAAGGGTCCTGTCTGCATTCTCAGGTTGTTCAAACTGAAAAGTATCCATTATAACCAAACAAGTGGGAGCCAAAGTTACATCCACCTGACCTGTATCAACTATGGTGTCCAAGTCAGCATGAATAAAATTGACTTTATTCACAAAGAAAATTGGTTACAATGGGCTATGTGTGGTCCACCCCTTCTATTCTCGCAAGCCAGAGGGTAATAGGCAGTTGACCACTCAAAACTCCTTTTGACAACTCTGTGCAGATGCAGTGGTAGCAAAGCACTACATTTTCTTCACCACCCTGACTGCCATGGAGTAGGCTTTCAAAGTGAGCTCTAGCCCACATCCGATTGGACCTGTTTTGAGTTTTTTTGCCAATGTCACTGTAGCTGATGTCCCACTTGTTTCATCACCCACAGCTCTCTGGAAAACCAGGGGGCTTGTTTGGCTTCACGGTGCAGGAGAAGACACCATAGAATGTTTAGGTTGTCATTTTGACTCTCTTCACTCAGAAGTAACCTGATGTTACATGAAATGAACTTGAGTCCTGGTATACTTTCCTAACAGTGCAATCCTATGCATATCTACACATAAGTAAGTGCAATTGAGTTCAATGTGGCTTACTCTCAGGTAAGTGTGTATAGGATTGCAGTTCTATTCTAGGTGGCTGAAAGATGTTAGAAAGATACAGCAAAACAAAGACCATAGAGAATGATATTTGAAATGGGTATGGGGCTAAATAGAAAAGAATCCAAGCCTGAGCAATTGCAACGTTAATGAATATTCCATGACATCACAACTGCTCAACTAGTGTCATGTGGTACTGATGATGGTAGAAGAAGGCTCACAGAAAGTTGTGGCCCATTACAAGTGTGTGTGTAAAGATACTCTGTTCCAACTCAAGGTTTGGAAATCTCATCATTCTAAAATGAATGTCATATGGCTAATGCCCCAAGATGTGCAGATATACAGGATAATCACCTGATTAATGCTATTGAGCCAATAACGTAATGAGATAAGATCAATGCTTATAGTAGCCAGACACCAATCAAATTGAGAAGAATCTAATTCCCTTTATTTTGCTCATTTCCTTCATTTATTTTCTAGCCACCTCAGTCGGTATTTAGAAGAAAACCTTTTATTAAATTAGGCCAAATGCTAAGTAATACAGGGCTGTAATTTAGGATTACAATTAAATGTTTCTTAATACTCCCGAGAGTCTGCTGGTGAAGAAAATAAAGAGGGGAAGGATAAACACGTGTGTGGATTTCTACAGGGATGAGTGGAATATCCCCACCAACTGCTTTTGTTTGATCTAATGTAACAGCACAGCAACAACAAAGATATCCATGTACAAAGGTATTCAGCGGTTCAGTTGTCATGATGTGGTGTGTAGAATGGAAATCAAAAGCACTCTACCTTCCTATGGGAATCAATGTTTTTCTTTTCTGTTTTGAAACTAGCCTCTGAAGCTTGGTGGGAAACGTGCTCATCAGCAGAATGGAAACTGAAGCCATCTATCTGAGTTAAATTTATTGAAACTATTTATTGAACTATAACATACCATGAAGTCTGTGTATGGGTGTGTCATGCACACACACACACACAACCCAGTCCCATGAATTTCAATAAGTTGAAGCTGGTTTTAGTTCAACTATATTGACAAATTGTAGAGATTTATACACTGGGACCAGATTCGAACATACCACTAATCCATGAGTTATGTGACCCATGATTAATCCATGGTTTGCTGCCCTACCCAGGGTTTGACCCAGTTTGCATGACATGGCAGGTTATCATGGGTTAATTAACCCACAATAAATTAACCTATGATTTGTTGTTGCAGCATGTGTGAAGCATGTGCAGCCACCATTTTGAATATGCATTCTCCAGTCAGGGCAATTGGGGGTTCTGGCATGTCATGAAAACCCAGTCATTGTGGGTTATTTGAGGGTTAAACAACCCTCACATAACCCTTGCTTAGTAGTAGGGTCAGGACCGGTGCAAGGCAGTTTGGCGCCCTAGGCCAAGTCGGGGGGGGGGGCAGGCTCCGGAGCAAAGCAGCCTAAAACGCCTGCTCGCCCAGCGCCCCCCCCCCCCCGCGGCCAGCAGCCCTCTGCGGGCCTGGAGCAGCGGCAGCAGCAGCATCTCGGCCAGAGTCGTGGGCCGGGCAGCCGCGGTGTGCGCTCTGGAGGCGAGGTGAGGCGGCAGCGGCACCGCCCCCTGCAGGCAGGGTCCCGAGGGGCTGCGGCTGCCCCCCCTCCTCTAGCCGGGCTCGGGCCCGGCCTCGCCGCCTGCCCGCACCCACCGAGGACCCCGCTTGGGCATCCCCGCGGGAGGCGCCGGGGAGGAAGGGACGGAGCCTCCGCCTTCCTCCCCGCCCCGCTGTCGGCTGCACGGCCTGCGCCTGCCCGGGGATGGAGGCGTAGATGGCGAGCGCCGGGAGAGCAGGTGGGAGAGCAGGCGGGGCGGCGAGCCGGAGGAGAAGCGGCGGAGGCGCCCTGGCTCATGATGGCGGGCGGAGGCGCGCCCCCCCCGCCGAGGAAAGCGACACCGAGTCTGCCCGCAATCCCCCCGCGCTGACCTGGTGTGACTCCGGCTCCGCAGCTGTCCCGCCCGGCCGCCTCGCCAACAGATCCAGGCTCCGCGAGCGGCAGGCGGGCAGCGTGTTGCCCAGCAGTCCCGGTGGCCGGCAGGAGCAGAGTGCGCCCCCTTCAGCCACCCGCCCTAGGCAGCTGCCTAGCTGGCCTAGTGGTAGCGCCGGCCCTGAGTAGGGTTATGTGAGGGTTATTTAACCCTCGAATAACCCACAATGGCTGGGTTCACATGTCATGCCACAACCCCGATTGTGGGTTGCATATCCCAAACAGCAGCCACACACACTGCAGCTCATTGTGGGTTGAATAAATAACCTACTGTGGAGGAACGGGGGGCTGGCTGGCCCACCACAGCCCCACCCTTTCCTACCCCAAAGGAACCAAGACCCCCTGAGATCTCAAGATACCAGATTGCCAGCCTCAGCTGTCTGCAATCCTACTTGAATCTCTGTTCAGTGACTTGCCTTTGTCTATAACCTGGATTTAGTTACTGAACCAAACAGAGTGACTACAACACCCATGTGGGGTAAAACCAAAACAAGGTTTATTCTGGTAGCATTTTACAACAAGATTAGGGAAATGAGGGAAGGACATAAAATTAGAGAGAGACACTTTGGTACACAGTAAAGCTGCAAAATAACAAAACCTGATTCTTAATATCTCTCAGGCACACACACTATTACCTGAGGGTCAGTCTTCTTCCAGGGTTAGATCCAGCACAGCCTTGCCGCCCGATGGAGAATTACCACACCTACCCGAAGGTCCAAGATGGGTAAACTCCCACAAGGCTTGCCTTTACCAGCCCTCATTCAGCTAATTTCACCAGGAGCTACCTGGGGTCCTTGGCTTAACCGCCATTGCTCCAACAGCCGGGCAGCCACGTGATCCAAAGACAGACAAAGACAAAACCCCATGCTTTGGGGAATATACCTTCCCCCCCTTCCCCTCCCCTCCCTTCCTCCCTGTAGCTCTGCTGCTTCTTAGCCAATCATGACGCACTTCACCTGGCCAGGGAGGGGGAAGGGGACTCATGACTTACTGGGCTTGAACTACATTTACATTTGAAAGACTTTCAGGACTTCTAGGCGCCATCGCCTCCTCCAAGCCTTTAGTCAGTTCACACATGAGGATGTGTGTGTGTGCGTGTGCGTGCATGCATGTAGGAACCCCCAAAGGCTCGTTTCTTCACACCTACTACGAGCTATGTTGTGCACACTGGCCCTAAGTCTGGCAGATGATCTCATCAAACCAAGTGGTTTGTTTTCTCCATCCCTGGGTTGTTTGTTTCCCTTCTCCTTCACCTGCTCCCTCCCTATTTCCCAAATGCCTTTGCAGTATTGTAGTAATGGAATGTAAAGTGGCTGGGTTTTTTCTTTTCTTTTCTTTTTTTTACCACTCTTGCCCACTGCCTCTGTAGCCTGGCAAAACAACCCATGAACAACCCACAGTTTTGGGTTCACATGTAATGGCAAATCATGGTTTAAGCAACCCAGAGTTCACAACCCAACAACAACTATAGGTCTCTTTCTGGATTGTTCATGGTTAAAAAAAACCATGGTTTGGTTAGTGCAGCTGGGTTCACACAACGACAATCCAGAATTCAACAACCTATAGCATGGATTAGCATTATGTGTGAACCCAGCCTGGAATGGATGTCTCTTGTTATGAACCCCACTCTTACCTTTTCTGGAGGCTTGGGGAAAAAAAGATAGAGAATGATATATCCCTCTTAAATTATTTTATTCAGTTATTTCAATCAAAACTGTTACTGAATCAATTAGCAAAATGATGCACACTTTGTATGTTTCAGAGGGGAAGGTTATAAATTTTTATGCAGCTAAGAGGAAATTTCATAGCATCAAACCATGTGCATTGTGCAGTGATGTACAGCATACAGACCCTCTCACCCTCACAAGTGCTGAGGTAAGGGACTGTAGCTCAGTGGCAGAGCGCATGGCTTGCATGCAGAAGGGCCCAGGTTCAATCCCTGACATCACCAGGTAGAGCTGGAAAGGTTCCTGCCTGAAACCCTGGAGAGCCATTGCCAGTCAGTGTCAACAATACTGGACTAGATGGACCAGCTTCCCATGTTCTTAGATGAAGGGTAGTAGATGCAATTCAACCTGCTTAACCTACCTCAAGGGATATTGTGAGGATAAAATCATGAATGCCAACTTGGGCTCCTTGGAGGAAAGGCAGGCTATAAATGTAACAAAGAAACAAAACAAAAATCATCTTTCATCCAATGCCAGGCTAGCTGGGGCAATCCTCCAGCCCTGATGCAGCAGGAGGAAATCAACCCAGGTTCTCCTAACTCCTTAGTCTAGTGCTGTAAGCTTAGCTTTGTGCAGATACTCAAATTGTGTACAGTGAACACAGGGACAGGGATCATAGGGGGCCCTCCCTGTCCTATATACATTGTTAAATGTTTGGCATGGAGTCCACACATTTATTGATTTAGGTATTTATTTAATTTAATCTATATACATAAAAGAAGGTGTCCTGACTGACTGACTGACTGACTCATCAACGCCCAGCTCAAACCGTTTAATCTAGGAATGTGAAATTGTGAAGGGACATTGCTTTTATGACTTTTAGACCCCCACTAAGGAAGGATTTTGGGAAATTCCGTCCCTAAGGGGGTGAAAAAAGGGGGCAAAATCACCCCACTCTCATATCTGCAGTTCTGCAAATAGGCCTCACCTCATAATTGCTGCAGGAGCCAACTTGCTGCAGGAGCCAATAGCAGCAGTTATGCAAATAGTCCATATGACACTTAGAATGTTCGTATGAATTCCTGCAAGGGCCAATAGGGCTGGGTATGCAAATCTCCCCTAAGCCATTTAGAATGTTCTCTGAGGGGGTGAAAAGGGAGGGGAACTTTTTACATGACGGGGTGAAAAGGGAGGGAAACTTTTTAAATGACTGACTGTTGTGTGGGGGACATCGTCGCATAGGCTCCATCACGTTTAGACGGATCTACCCCAAACTTGGCATACTCACTCTTCATCACCTGTAGACTCTCAGGATTAACCTGATTTTTCTTTAAGAACAGATATTTCTGTCACAAAAGATTTCTGCTGCCAGCACCCAGCCTAAACTTTACACTTTCAGTCAGAGACACTGCATCTTTTCCATACATGTTTCTTTTAAAAACAATTATACCAAATCCTAAAATCCATGCGAGCGCAGCCGCGGGCAACAGCTAGTTTAAAATATTTCTTGGCTGCCTTTCATGGCCAAAGCCTTCCCAAGGCGGCATACAGCAATAGAACACATAAAAATAATATAATCCGACACAATTAGCTATCCCAGAAAAACAGCATTCCCTGCATGAGAATGTATGTGTGCGTAGGTTCTGCGCAGATGTTCAGCTGAATGAATGTGGGTCCCACCAGCATGCATATTCACTGTGCACAGTTTGAACACCTACTTAATGTATGCTGCCCTGTAGTAGTGGGACCTGCTACATAATATTGCAGTGTGGAGTACGTGCCCCTGTTCACTTTTCCAATCAGTTAGGCACAGCCTTTCACAGTACTCCATTCTGTTCCTATCCCACCCACTTTTCTGTTCCTCCTCCTCCTCCTCTTCCTCCTCCTCTAATCCCCGGTCAGCATTCTCTGGCCACTGAGCATGCTCAGTTCTATTTGAGTTGTTTGGAGGAGTTCACTCCCCCTTAGGGTTCCCCTTCCCTTTAAAAAAAAATAATTCTGCAGACCTTTGGGTTTCCCCAAGCCTCCCTCATGTGTTTGGCAACATAAGCAAGAGAACATTGCAAATTAAGGGAATGACCATCTCTTGGTTTTATCATTCAGGACTGGCCTACCTAATGAACAAATGGAACATTTCTTTTCCTGTATGCTAGCCCAAAGAGGATGCAACCGAGCAGCCAGCTGCTTAGTGCCCTTCCTGTCACAGCACGTCAATACAGGCCTGTCTGTCCATTTTGCTGGACCAGGTTCAGGACTGAAGCGTGTGACTAATGCAGCCACCAATACTGCTTGCAGGAAAGAGGTGGCAATGACAGAGCCAGTAAGGACCTGTGTGGAGTGCAGTGGAATTGGATTTTGTGAATCCATCTAGGTGATGAGCTAACCTAGGGGAATTATAGTGGGAGAGAAATAAGAACATAAGAAGAGCCATACTGGATCAGACCAAGGGTCCATCTAGTCAAGCATTCTGTTCACACAGTGGCCAACCAGCTGCCCACGGGAAAGCATTTAACTATGCACTGTGTGAAGAAGTACTTCCTGTTATCTGTCCTGAATCTCCCACCAATCAGCTTTATGGGATAACCTCGGGTTCAAGTATTATGAGGGAGAAAAATGTCCCCCTATCCACTTTCTTCATACCATGCATAATTTTGTACACCTCTTTCATGTCCTTTCCCCTAAGCTACACAATCCCAGATGTTGTAACTGTTCCTCATAGGAGACCTGCTTCAGCCCCTTTATCATTTTAGTTTCCCTTTTCTGCACTTTTTTCAAATTCTACAATATCCTTTCTTAGGTGCAGTGGCCAGAACTGTACACAGTATTCTAAGTGTGGTCATGCCATAGATTTGTATAAGGGAAGTATTGTTTTGGCAGTTTTATTTTCCATTCCTTTCCTAGTTATGCCCAGCATGGAGTTTACCTTTTTCCCAGCTGCCGCACACTGGGTTGACATTTTCATCGAACTGTCCACCACAACCCCAAGATCTTGTTCTTGGTCAGTCACTGCTAGCTCAGATCACGTCAGTATTATACTTGAAGCTGGGATTTTTTGCCTCAAAGTGATACAACCACATTTGCCATTTTGATACATCTTCTCCCAGTCTGGAGAGATCCTTTTGGAGCTCCTCACAATCTCTTTTTGTTTTAACCACCCTAAATAATTTGATGTTGTCAGCAAATTTGGCCACTTCACTGCTCACTCCTAAATGAAAGAAACCTTAAGCTCAGGAAGAAGAAACAGTCATAGAGTTGCTGTAAGCATTACAGTGTGGTGTGTTGTTTTGCTAATTTTATTTTTTAATATATTTTATAGCTTGCAGAGGTGTTGTTGTGTTATTTTAATTGACCTCCACAAGGAACATCTGTAATAAATGGAGGGGATGAGTGAATACATTATAATTTACACTGCTTGAGGACAGTCTACATTTGCTTTTCTTCTTCACTGCATTAAGCTGAGTTTCACCAGTTCAGGCACTACTAATTTGCTAATTAACAGTTTAGTTTTTAAGGTGCTTTAAATCAGGGTAATTAACAAATAGCAACTGGGAGCATGACTGGGAGCATGAGTAGCTGCTTTGCAGACCTCTAATTAGAGGCTGTATCAAGCATAAACTTGTCTTATCTGAAACTGCTCTTTGCTTCAAATATGCATTTTGTCCCTAGGAGGATTGATTCCATTTTATGATGGATCAGAGTGTGGGGTAGAGGATATCAGGGTGAAGAGGACCAGATGAAGTTGCAGAACAGAGTACGGCACCATTTCCCAACCCAAATTAGATGGGAGGGGTGGGCAGCTAATCTGAAAAGAGGATTTCTTTGGATCAGATACCTACAGAGAGAGCGATTTTGCATAATCTGCAGTCAATTCACAGTGAAACCAATCTGAACCTGTTTGCTAAGATCTTTATTTTATCTCAGAACCTAGCAACTGAAGAACAGAATGTCACACTGTAATGAAGACTGTGGTGACTTGTTTCCTAGTAAGTGACAGATTGTTTGATCATTCAACTGCAACTCTTTAGTGGATTTAGGGACAACAGAGGGAAAGGCTATGAAATATCAGTAGCACTCAAAAGATCTCACTCCATGCTTCTACTTTCCACTCCTTTTTTATTATTTAAGTAGAGGATATGTTGATTCCTTTCCCCCTCACCAGGGCTATGGAAATAAAATATGTCCCCTTTCTTGCTTATCTTGGTTCTACTGAATGCAGAGTCACTTAAATGAAGATAATTCTTTAGCACTTGAACTTAGCCATTGCTATTTAATACAGAAAACTAGTAAAAAGATAAGTGAATATATGATACTCAACAATAAGGCTAATCATCCATCCATCATCTCTCCAAAGTGATACAACCTTTGCTAAGAGTGGCTAAGACAATATGAAAAAGACAGGAGAAATCCTTAGAGGTTCAAACTGGTAGGATGGAATGAATTTAGGTTTGGCAAGATAAATTAGTATCAGCACTTGAAAAAGTAAATTAAAACTCACACAGCTAACTGTGTACAATACATTGCTACATATAGAAGGCAGGCTAATTAACCTCTTGTTTGCTTCCAGGACAGAATTGTGTAATGTCCCCAATTGTGCTTGCTTACAACTTACCCTCCATGCATGCACACTTTTCCTTGGTCTTTCGGGTCCAAATCCAGATGGGGAGGATGGAGTGCCTGGGACCAGCAAAGAGCTGTAGGGCACCTTAAACATTTACCGATGTTTACATTTACACACTGCAAACTGAACATGGCACACTGGCAAGGTGTGGGAATGTGTTGTAGACATAATAACCCATGCTCTTAGGCTGCAAACTTACACATTTACTGGGGAGTAACCCCCATTAAACATAGTGGGATTTACTTCTGAGTAAATCCTCACTCATTCTCCCCACCTCCTCACCCCATCACATACAAGCACAACAGCACAGGACAGAGACCTCAGGACTGGAGGATGTTGCTTTGCTGCTCCTGGTCCCTGGACCACGTGAGTTGTTTTGGTCCCTGAGGCAGAAATCCTACAAGCACCTCTCCTGGTTCCTGGGCAGTGAAAATACAATAATGAATATATCAAATAATGAATAATTTCTGCTTTTTCATGATGCCCTGAATCAGCTGTCTGAGGCAGGTGCCTTAGGTTCTAAAGTGTGTGTGTGTGTGTGTGTGTGTGTGTGTGTGTTTGAAGGACCCTGTCTCCTAAGGACAGCCCTATTTGTAAAAAGGGATGTATGCACTGGGGAGAGGAGAACATTCAGTTTCAGAAAACTCAGGCAGAAAGATTCAAGGGAGGCAGCAGGAAGGGAAACACATGTGGACAAAAAGCCATCTAATCCAGGGGGATCAGATGCAACAGATAATCAAAGCTCCTGTATCTTTATTTCAGCAAGTGTCATTTTTCTCCAGGTATATGAAAAGCTCCATCTTTCAAAATAACTTCCTGTATAGTGGGCTGTTGTCCATGAAAGCTTTTTATGTCACAGTAAATTTGTGAGTCTTTAAGGTGCCACAAGGCATTGTGGCTTTTGAGCAGAAAAGAGCAAGAAGACCCTGTCCTCCTCCCACATCTATTCGCCTTTCTCTAGCCTAGTGCAAACCCCGATACAAAGGAGGACCATGCGCCCACCAGAATCCAGCCATGTGGATCATGCAAAACGCAGGTGCACTGCTTTGATTACGGTGCCAAGGGGTGCCAGACTCACTCAAGGAAGGCAGCAAGCCGTATACATTATCTTGCCCCAAATTCACACATCGCTGCTCATTCAAACCTTTTTGCAGGTAAACCCACTTCTGTTTTCCCTCAAGGTAAGGGGCCTGGGCCAGCTTGGAGGAAGCAACAGATGAAGAAGGCCTCTGGCACTCCACATGAGAGCAGCCAATGCGCCTCCTCTTCCTCTTGTCGGGGCTATGCTGCCTACAATGGCTCAGGGCACAAGTGCAATTGCCCAGTAGCAATTGGCTGGGCAGGTCTCTGCAGAGTCAGGCACACTCCAAGAAAGCCAAGTGACAGTGGTGCTGTTAGGCAATTTTGGACTCTGGACTTCATGAAAAGAATGAGCAGGCTGTGGAAGGAAAGGTGGCAGCCTCCCCTCCAGTTTAAAAGGCTGGTGCCTTCATGCTACGCTCCCTTATTAGTCTGCTAAGGGAGTGCGTGCTAAGGTCTCCTAGTTACTGCAAGGCTACTGAGTTCAGAGGAAAGAAGCAGGCTTGTATTAAGGCAGATGATGGCAATTGGGGCACCCCTAAAGCTCCAGAGCAGAGCACAGCTCAGAAGATCTGGGGCCCATGCATAGGCGGGCCACTCCCTAACACCTCGGGCAAGCTCTCAACACCTTTTTGGGCAAGGTGCTCAAATGATCCAGATCCAGGCTCTCTTGGATGAGACTGATTTTCTAAGTCCATTGCAATTGGGAGTTAGCCCTGGCTTTGGCACCAAAACAACCTTGGTTGCCCTGTGGGATGACCTTTTTCAGGAGAGAAACAGAGAGTACAACCCTGTTGAGTCTCTTGATCTCTCAGTGAATTGGCCATGATACCATTCTGGAGTGGTTGTCTAAGTAGCATGTGGGCGAAACTGCTTTACAGTAGTACCACTCATACTTAGATGTCTGTTTCCAGACAGTGATGCCGGGGGATTTCTGCTTGACCCTGTGACATATTCAGAACAGGGTTCCCCATGCAATTTCCCTTACGAAATATGTACTTTTAATTATATTTTATGGCTAAGTTCCAGACTACTTGTGAGGGCAACTCAATGTTTATTCACATACAATGAGTAAGTAATGTTTGGAAATAATAGTTATGACATCCCAGAAGCCAAATTTAGGGTACTGTGTAATACGCTTAAATTCAGGACATCCAAATTAGCATTTTAAATAAATGTTTTACATAGAACACTGTCTAGACAGGTAATGCTGTGCAAGTATGATGTGTGGGTAAGATGGTGGTGTTGGGATGAAAGGTTTAAATTTGGTAGGCACTGGGGAATATTTTGGGACAAGGCTGGGCCTGTGCAAAAGAGATGGGCTGCACTTGAATAGACTGTTGGCACTTCCCTCGAAGATAGTTACAATTAGTTTTGAAACTGACTTTTAGGGAAAAGCTGACAGGAGCTGCAGAGCATGCAGTTCCTCATGGAAAATAAAATTCCTGGTACACTGTGTTATTTCACCTTTTAAAATGCTGAATTAAAGCTCTTCTGTAATATTGCATTTTGGCAAAACATTTATTGTAGGCAAACAATAATGAATTTCATTTATGGCTGGAACAAAATGGAGATGAAGACTTAAAAGTTGTTTCTAGAGTACTTTCTTAAATATGATAAAAACTGGTAAGAATTTTCTACCAACTATGATTAATGATGCAAAAACAACAGTACTATGTAACAAGAAGAGAGATGTGTTTTTACTGCAGTTAGTTTCTAATTTATAGCTTTAAACTGTCAGTGGCTTACGATACAGGCCTGTGGCTTACGCTGGCTCAGCTTGTCTGAGCGTGGAAAGCTAAGCAGGGTCAGGCCTGGTTATTACTTGGATGGCAGAGCCCTCCTCTAGTTTCCTGCATTGAGCAGGGGGTTGGACTCGATAGCCTTGTAGGCTCCTTCCGACTCTATGATCTATGAAATCTATAGATCTTCATGAAATAGAGCTACTGATATACAATCCATAGGACTAAAATATGCTCCAAAAAACAAAAACAAAAAGGGGGGGGGGGAGACACTGATGGAATATCCAGACGGAAGAAACATTCTTCTTCATTGAAGAGAATGATACAGCAAAGGACCATGCTCCTAAAAGTAGGACCTGGAACAAAATGTTGCAGTGTATCCTCAATTCCTCATCTCTACTGGGAGTGCTCTTGTTCAGGGTTCCAGCCAGCCATGCTCTCCTCCAGCAAGCCATTCCTGTCCCCCTCCCATTTTCCATTCTCCTTTCCCCATTTTCCATTTTCCTTCCAACAGTCCATGGCTACTGAGCATGCTCAGTACTCATTAGAGTTTGGGGTGGGGGTTGCCCCCTTTTAAAAAGATTTTTTATACTTCTGAAAGCCCAGGGTTCCCCTGAGCATGCTGATAACCTCCTCCTTTGTTTCCCAATGGCTCCTGTCAGGACTCACCACCTGAAGTCGCTATCAGAAGGCGTTATTTTACTACCTGATCCAGATAGCAGCAGTGTAATCCTATTCCGGATCATAGGGGGTTGCCATCTGGCTCCTGCTGGCAACACTTTGATGCCATCTGGCTTTCCTGGGTTGGTCAGTAGTAAAGCCAGTTTGTGACCTTCCCAGGAAAACAGTGTAATTTGAAAGTGCCTTTTGTTTCATTGTGAATTCAATGAATGAAATTCAAATAAGATTCTACTTAAATAGTCTTTCTATTTAGGGCATGTAGCAGATGGCCATTTGAAAAGGGAAAAAAAAAGAATAGTGTTGGCACTTCAGAGGAATGGAGGCTTTTTCTTCTGAACGTTCCTTTGCAAAACCTTGCTAGCATCAAAACTGTGCTTTGGTAGCATAAACACTAGCTTATCCCAATTAACTTATGAGTTTTCTTGCCAACTTAAGTCATGTTACATTAATTAAAAATGCAGGCAGCCCTCTTGGTCTATTGGAAAAATTACAAAGTGGAAATTGATGATTCTTTAATCGGGACCAATGGAATGTCACAAAACAATGAGCTAGCTTTTGAGTTTCACAGAACTCTTCTTCAGCATAGGTGTTAAAAAAGGTGGCCGTGGTGGGGCTAGGAAAGAGAACAGGAAAAGATATAGCCAATAAACGGCATGGTGGAAATTTGTGTTATGCAACAGTCTTCGAATGATGATTCAGGGAGCTATTTGCATATTAATTAAGTTGCTTCTGTGCCAAATGTAAAAGATCTAATGTATGTATTGTTTTATACTGTTTTTATATTGTATTGAATGTGTTATATAAAGTACTTGGAAATCCTGGGATGTCGAGCGGTATAGAAGCAGCTTAAATAAATAAATAAATAAGATTGAAGCATACTGAAAGTCTGGAACAAATAAATTATGGCTCCTTCTTTTGAAAATATGGATGCCAGCAATTATGCAGACCTCCAGGTTTGCTAATGTAAGTGACATTATAGTGGAGATAGTTGTAGAGAGATCTCAGTATTTCAAATAAGTTCCCCAAAATTGCTAGCCTTCTTATTTGCCTGTCTTGCACACCTATCTGTGTAAGTAATTTGTGGCCCAAATCAAACCAGTGTCATTCACCACTGATATTATCTACTGTTTCCCGAACCAAAATGGTGAGTTAAATAGAGCACCTCCAACTGTAGTTACTAAGGTCTACCACTAGAGGGTACCATTGTACTTCTAAATATTCATGACAAACTGGCCTTGCAAACGCTTCCAAGGGATCTAGTGTTATCAGAGTTCTTTGGGATTTTTCTGTTTTGTAAAATGTCAGCATTACCATCATGTGTGAGAACTATAAATGAACTTGATCTTTACTGTTTACTCTTCCTAACAGTGTTTAGTTGTACAACTTCAACTGAAAATAAACCACTGAAATGCTAAATTTCAGAACACTTTTTAACGGTAACTAACATAATTGTAAGTAACTGTAAAATAAGTACTTTTGAAAATTATTGTGATCTCTGAAAAGGAGTTGTAGCTGACGAGCTCCGTGCTCATGTCTCTACTCTGATATCAAATTGCTGCTGGCATGTTTATGTAAAGGTGTGAGAGGGTTGGATCCAGACTTAGTCATACTAGAGTAGACTTACTGAAAGTCTACTCAATAGACTTTCAATGAGTCTATTGAGTAATGGGTCTAACTTAGTAGACCCATGAATCAGTGGGTCTACTTTCATCTGTGCTGCATGATCCTGAATTTGCTGGGAATATCATAGATCCAGATTGCAGGTTGGATCTAGACTTGGTCATACTTCAAGTAGACCCATTGACTAAGTCTGGATCCAACCCAGAATCTGAACCTGTGATATTTCCAGCAAATCCAGGATCATGCAGCATAGATGAAAGTTAGGGTTAAGACCATAGGCTCTTGTAAGAATTCTGAAGATTACCAGTTTCTAGACCTCATGATGAAGGGGAAATATGCATGCCACATATCACAGTTATGCGTATCAGGAATAGAAAAGGAAACAAAGACCCACAACATTTTGTGAACAATTACTAAGATGTATTGAATTTTACATTCTCTTGATTTCTAAACTTGACTGGTTTATAACACGGAACAGTGCAGGGTGGCCGTGGTCGGACCCCCTCTCTGTACATCCTCCCTCGTGGTGATCTTGTGCATTTTTATGCAGCATGTGAACATGTCCCCAGTAACAAAACCAAGAGAGGAAAGGAGTTTCTACTGCAAAAACAGGTTCTAAAAGTATAAGGGGCAGAATCCCACCCCATTTCTGCTAGTTTTCAAGAAATCCTTTTTGTGATCTCTAGCTGCCTGTAAAAACTCCATTTTTCGAAGATGGGCCTACACACACTCTTCAAGGCAGGAGCAGAACTCTCACCAAGTAGACTGAATGATTTCAGCGGGGCTTCTGTGAGAGATTTCTACCCCTCCCAGAGAGCCTCAGAGAACTATTCAGCCAGCTGGTGATGATTGGCTAAGGAGGCTCACCTCCAGGGCCGGCGCTACCGCTAGGCCAACTAGGCGGCTGCCTAGGGCACATGGCTAAGGGGGCGCAGAAATGCCCCGCTCCTGCGCCTTCCTTCATTCCTGGGCCGCAGAGGCCAGCGGCAGCCGCAGCAGCAGCAGGAGGAGGAAGCTCGCTCGCTCGGCCAACTCTTCCTCACCGCTGCCACGGAGCCTGGATCTGTCGTCGAGGCGGCCGGGCGGGGCAGCCACGGAGACACCATGGGCGACAAAAAGCCGTGTCTTAGACCACGCGGGGAACGCCTCGCCCCTCCCCTCCCCCGGACGCACACCCGCAGCTCCGCCGGGCAGAGGCAGCCACGCCAGGAGCAGCAGCAGCAGAAGAGGAGGAGCGTGGCAGGCAGCCGGCCTCCCGCTCCTCCCCGCCAACAGCACATCCCCAAGGAGTGAGTGGGCACCCGGGCTAAGCTAGACACCCCCGGCCATGCCCGCCTCCCCCCCCCCGTGAGAGCCCAGCGCGCTCTCCACAGCTCCACTGCCCCCTCCTAAAAACTTTTCCAAAGGAGAACTTGGGGGGGGCGCTGGGCGAGCAGGCGTTTCCCGGGCCCGGCTGCTTTGCTCTGGAGCCCCCCCCCCTGGAGGGAGGGAGGGCTCAAGTGGGAAGGGGGGCGCTAAATATTTGATGTTGCCTTGGGCCCCAAACTGCCTTGCACCGGTCCTGCTCACCTCCCATTTGTCAAAGGCTTTTGAGTATAAAAGGCAGGGCTACGACTGTCCTTTGTCTTCAGTCTTGTCTTCGTCTTCATCTTTCATGTTGCTTTTGGCTTGTGACTCTCAGGATCACGGTTCAGGCCCTGTCCTATTTGAAGACCCATACTTAGGTAACGTAAAGGGAGGTTTAGGTAACTTTTGTTATTTTTTGCCTGAAGTATTGTTTCTAAACGTACTCTGGCTCTTGTATGCCTTTATTCCCTCCCCCCCCCTTCCCCACTGTAAATAAACTTAATACCTGTTTCTGCTTTGGGGTGCGCTTCCTTCTAAGTAAGCCTTGGTACCAAATCCAGAGCCTTCTGCTTGGTTATCGCTACTGTTTAAAATCTCAGGTTTAGGGCTTGAAATAGAGGGTGCCGGCTTGGCCCCTTATTTCCTAAGCCCTAGGAGTGTCCTATAAGGTCTGAGAGTCCCCTGGCTCAGGCTGAAGTGGACGTGAGGGGTGGTGGCAGCCTACTTCGCTGGTCGTTTGTCCCTGTGCATACTAACTGCCAGGAGTTAGGGCACCCCACTGCCTCCCGTCACACTAGCGAAACAAGTTGCTACAGTTGAGCTGCCTTCGTGTAAATATCTTGTTAGGTCCTAAATGCATCTCAATGAAATGTGTGTGCATTGTAAGAATGGCAGCAGTTTGTTCAGTTCATGTTCTCAGGTTGGGCTTCAGCACATCCCCGAAGTTTTCTTCTTGCCCTGCTCTTCTGCTGGCATACACTTAATAGCAGTGACACTGTCTTACAACCAGCCTGCCCTTCTCAGACGCAGGAGTGACATCTGTATGAGATTATGTTGGAAGCTGCAGATAAACACTAACAGCCTGACCCCTCAAGATCCAACTGCCAAATAGATGATGATGATGATGATGATGATGATGATAGCAACATTTAAGCTGGAGGCAGGACCGGTGCAAGGCAGTTTGGTGCCCTATAAAGATCAGATATAAAGATCAGATATTTAGCGCCCCCCCTTCCCACTTGAGAGCACTGTATTTTTTTCCAAGGCGTTCTGGCGCCCCCTTTAGCCCTGCGTCCTAGGCAGCTGCCTAGTTGGCCTAATGGTAGCACCAGCCCTGGCTGGAGGTCAACTACCATTAGACTGGTGTAATGTTACAATCTCTGCCCTCACTGCACCCACACTAGCCCATCAGGGTGACACAGAGCCACTCTATCAGAAATAGTCCTCATCAAGAGACATGATGTGGGGCCACCGAGCAGTGCAGGGTGGCACCACGGCAACACACAGGTTGCCTCCAGATGGAAGGGTCCTAGCTCTACCCAGCAGAAGGCATTATGCAGATAATCCATCTTTTCATCCTTAGTGGTTTTTCTGCGGTTAGAAAAAGGATGGAAGAAGTGGTGGGAATACACAGAAGGGTTACGCGTGGAAGATATCATTGCCTGGACCCCCCCCCCCCTAAAATTCTGAGAATGAAGCAGTGCGATAAAATCCTTGCCTGGAAGCATCCACATTTTTGATGAAGGCATTGGGTAACTATCTTATTTTTGCTTAATCTATATATTAAAAAAAAGATTAATAAAAATAATCATTTCTGGGCTTGCTTTAGGCAGTGCTAACTCCCCATTGCACTAGTAGCAGGTCCCACTGGCAGAATGAGTGGAAGCACAGCGGCAGAATTGGATACTGACCTTGTGGACTATTGTTTCAACTTTTACACCCTTCCCAGCTTAGTGCTGTTTCTGTGGATCAGCTTGAGTGGGTGCAGAATGTGAAACAACAAATCTTTAGTTTTCCCCTGCAGCTGAAATGTGATGCTACTCTCAAGCCTTGCTTCCCAACAAACATCTTCTAGCCCATCCTTTACAGTAAATTTTTGGTGCATGTTTGGGCTGGCCTCCCACTCAAATGCCATTCAAATAGGCTAGAAGAAGGGGAACTCTGTGCCAAGTAGAAGCTGATATGGAAGATGGCAAAAGAGGAAAGAAATGCCAAAGGCACTATTGGCCAACACTCCACATTGGCGTGTTCTCTGATTCTAGGAGGAGTCAAGCCACTGGCTCAGTGCAGACGCTGATATTCCACTGGAGGTTTAAATTTTTATTTTTTTAAAAAGTAACTTATTAGAGCAAAAACAAAAAATAAAGTTATGCATTTTAAGTCCTTAGTTAAAATGAAGAATAGAAGTTTCACTGTGTATCACTTTGTTGCAGTAAAAATCATTTTGGCAAGACACTGGAAATTGGCAAACACACTGAAGACCTCTCTGAGTGATACAGAAAAAGACATTGCCGCTATAAAGAAGGCAATTTACTGTATTGATTGGAGGTAGAGATCATTTGGAACATATTGATGATGTTTCACAGGAACTGTTAAGCTTGCTAGCCCATTTGAATGAGAAATGGTGGCTAATTTTGTATTTTATATATAAAAATGCAACAACAAAAAATAACAGTATCCTATTCATGTCTTCTGAGAAGTAAGCCCCACTGAGTTCAATGGGGCTTACTACCATGTATGTGGGTATAGGAATGCAGCCTAAGAAATGTTTCTCTGTAGGGATCTTGTTAAAAACCTTGTAACGGTTTTTTGTTTGGAATGATTCAATTATTTGGGCAGTTATGATGCAGTTCTTATTTCAGAAGAGAAAAAAAAGATACTGACACTGTTCGTTCATGTTCTTCATTGATTGTCTCCAGTTTTAACTATTAATTCTGCAAAGGTAGATAACATTATTAGGTTATCTTTCGGTGGCCACAGAATTGCCAAGTGTATATTTAGTTGTCTCAGAGGAAATGTGACATCTTAAATTATGAGACAGCGTCACAGCGGCTTTATTTCTATTAGATGTAAGAAGTGAAGTCTGTTTTATCTTACAATACAATTCGTTTCACACTGATGTCATGCTTTAGAAGAATAGTTTCATTAAGTTCTGAAAAGGTGTATTGAGACATGGCCAGAAACCATAAACACAGACAGCCATCGACCAATTGGTAACTTACCACAATGACTGGCAGCCACTTGTTAAGTTAGTGGTCTGAGCTAAACCAAACCAGAAGAAACACCATCTGTAATGTACTGGGCTGTACCATTTGACTTCTGGAGGGGATATTGAAACTTGTATGTTAGGGGAAAAGCTGGTTTAGAACCATCTCCCTAACATGTTAGTTTTGTATGTGTAGGGGTTATTTTTATGTAGGGGAGCAATCGAATACTTGCTCCCAGACCTGGAGTCTGAAATGGTAGAGGAAAATAACATTGGAACAGAAGACTGGACTTACTATGAGTTATCTTACTGGTTCTGCTAGCCCATGCTATCGGATGCAGGGCTAATATTAAGCTTTTAGTCTCTTCGTGGTGGTGAAACCCCACCTCCCCTTTTGAGATGTGCAATAGTTTGCAAACCACTGGAAAAATGAAACATTGGGGTGCTGTAAAAGTAACTGTTAATTGCAAAAAACAACAACAACTCTGTCTAGGTATAAAGGAGACAAAACACAGATAGAAGGATGTCTATCCTACCTCTAACTAGAGATCAAACTACCTCTAACTAGAGATCTGAAGAGAACTGATTAAAGACTACCACTGTTCTCTCTGGACAGACTACAGGCTGGGGCAGAATGCAATCCATCCTATTGAAGAACAGGAAAGATAAGCCCAGGGTTCTATAATCAGTGGATGAAAGAATCCTAGTGTAGGATGCTAAAAAGCAATACCCCCTGAAGGAGAATGGAGGTCCATAAAACTTATATGCAAGCTAACGTTATTTACTAATCACATATTCACCAGCCTATTAATCATATTGCTAGGGTATAATAACCATAATATATGCCAGAAGGGATATGATAAAGCCTCATAGCACAGCTATAGCATAAGTTTGGACAAGAAGCCAAACTATGATAAGATGGCAAAGCATGGAAGGTCACAAAAAGAAGAACTTAGGAAGGTACAAGAATTAAACATTTGCTGGATTGATAGTTAGAAAATAGTTACAAAAAGGAAAAACAGGCAGTGTTGTGGCTTAGAAGTCTAAAAGGCATCCTGGGGGCAGTGATAACTACTGAAATTTTGGGACAAACAAATGACACAGGCGGCAAGCATGGGTAAACAGGAATAGTCCAGAGTATCAGAGGGACAGAAGCCAATCAGATAACAGGGAACAGCAATTCAAAGTCTTGCACTGCATGGGGTATTTAAGGGAATGTAAGATATTAATTCTAGCAGAAAGCTGTAATGGGTCATGTATGTCCTGCTTTTTTCCTTCTGTCCTTAAACTTTGTCACAATGTACCATGGTACCTATTCTTTACTTTTGCCTTAATGCCCTTTAAATGAACTTTCTGTGCTTTTACTTATAAAGTGTCAGTGCTATTCAATTCAAGAAGGTGGGCAGAAAACAAAGAACATATAAAGAACCAAGGATTCCCCCGGGGGGGGGGGTTGCAGGGCCGTGTCCAAAGCAGGGCCTGGGTACTGTAATACGTCCTGGCTGTGAAAGAAAACCACAATTAAAATTAAACACATACACTCCCATCCCAAGAGGGCCTGTTTCCTGCAGATAGGTTTAGAGCCTCCCGTGCCCAAATGCTACTTCCGGTGCCTATCTTGTACTGCCAGATCAAGGTAGATATGGAGGCTCAGACAAGCAGCTTCTCTGCAGAGGCTGCAGTAGTGCAGTTCCACACACTGAGTGGGAGGAGATTCAAGGATCATGCATTTTCTTATCCAGTGACTCACATGGCACTTAAGATACTTTCCTGGCCTTGCCCTGCCAATAAGATCAAGCTGGGCACTGTGCTGCTGTGGCATGAGTAATAGTTTCCTTTCTTCACACCACTGTCGCTTTGTCATGGATGGGACTAGGAGACAGATCTCAGAAGTAGGAAGAAGAGTGGGAGTGCTCAGGGTCCAGCTTTTTTTCAGCCAGCAAGAACATGTTCTTGAGGTCCTGCAGCATCACTCACCATCTCTGTTTGTGATATTGAGTGAAAGGCATCACTATCAGAGGAAGGAATCACTCACCAACTAATTCATCACTTTATGATATCTGCAGTCTTGAGGCCCAGAGTGTTTTGTTTTGTTTACAGCACTCTAAAATGACTGCAGTGTCTCACAGCTTGTTGGCACCATTGTTCTCATCTGGTGAGCTCACACTGGAGATGCCAGTAACTGAAACTGTGCATCTTCCATACGGAACTCTGCTTTACCATGGATCAATTAGCCACCACTCCAGTTGGCCATAGAAGGAACAGGAGGAAAACCTCAGAGAGGACACTCCGTTATATTTTTATCTTCGTGTGAGGGAGGAAGGCAGCCATAGGGGAAGCTGTTCTTGGTGAAGACAGGACAAGAACTGCAGGCCGGGGCAGGAGGGATCATCACCAGGAGAGGAAGTTTAATTCACCCTGATGCTCGAGTCTTATGGAGGGATGCAAAAGCTAGGATATCTTCATCCTCAACTGAAGGAGAAATGACCCTGCCTGTAAGACTAAAAGAAAAACAATGTTTTGCTGAGTAAGAACCAACTCATGTGTGTCAGTCACTGCTGACTTAATTTACTTTATGCATCTAACAAGTAGGCCACCTGCATAAACACTGTGCAACAAACCAGTTAGTCCACGAGAGGGAGACGTTTTCCTTATGCAAGGTGACATGAACATCGCCATGCTGGCTGGGAATAATGGGAGTTGTAGTTCAACACATCTGGAAGGCACCAGTTGAGGAAGGCTGGTTTATGTCGCTTTCTTTGTACTCATATTACCTTTCCCCTTGATAAACTCACTAAAAATAATTATGGAAATGGCAGACAATACCAAATGTTGTGCCAGAATTGACCGTCAAGACAATGCTATTTCAAGGTAAATGTTGACTGCTGTTTCCATCAACATTTTAGGTCAAATATTCCTACAGACCTGCTATGCACTTGTCCCTAATTATCTGTTGTAAAAAATATCTTTTCTAGAGGCTAAATGAAACAATTTTTAAAGATATATTGGGCTTAGATTTCTCAAGAAAATCTAACTTTGGTTTATAGAATTACTTAAAATAACAAAATATATTCTGTAGCTTTGGATTACATTAAGAAGCTATTCAGGCACAGCCTTATCTATTCCCGACAAAAGGAAAACAAAGAAGCCCCTGTGGTTTGTTTCAACTACAACCCAGCTCCATGCTGAGCAAATTGCACACAGTGCTTTTGTTTTCATTTAAGAATGAAGACCTAATTAAAAGAGAAGCTGGGTTCTGTATGGGGATAGAGAACAAACTTTTGATACTGATTAAGGCTAATTGGGAGCTTTTTGGTAGAATTCTGAAGAGGTAGCACAGTTCAGTGGTACAGCACATATTGCTTTACAAACAGTAGGACTAGGTTTAATCCATGACATCTTCAGTTAAAAGATCTTGTATACAAAAGCTAGAAAGATCTCATTAAAACTGTGAAGAGTTGCTTCAGTCCAAGTAGACAGTGCTTAGCTAGGTAGACCAATTTTTTTTAATTTCACACCTGGCAGTTTCATATAGAAAAACAAAGTTTTAAAGATGAAAATATATATATTCTCTCATTATTATTGTCCTGAAAGAGGATTTGTGGCAGAAGCTGGCTTTAAAATATACACCAGTGCTTTGTCCCTTATCACAAAATGCTTTGAACATCACATCCCTAAGGGAGCAGCACAGAAGGAACGTTTTAAATTCCGACCATTTTACTGTATTTTTATTTTATTGTATTGTATTAAATGGTTTTTGTATTCCGTAACTGTATTGTGATGGCCATTGGCTATAAGCAATAAATTGTGTTACTACTACTACTACCACATCCTGGTTCCTAAGCAACCATAGATTGCATTAAATAACTCTTTGTAGAGAAGAGAAGCCATTCAAGTGACCAAGGCATTAAGGTTCAGAAGTACAGGTACTTTAAGGTTATGAATCCAGGTCTAGAATGAATCCGTTAGTTAAGGGTCATTCCAAAATGGACTGAGCAATAGTTTTATCTAGCAAGTTATTACTCAACAGCAGCAGCAGCAATAGCACCAGAAACATAGGAAAAATATCAAAGTAAAATCAGTAGCATAGCTTTAGCGCATGCATTTCTTCGGTAACACCGTAAGCAAATAGCATTGAATGTAAGCCTGTGAATTTCAAGTACATCCTTAAAACAGGGTTTGTTTTTACATGTAATGGAACCTAACCTAATTTTTAAAATAGTATATATGAATGAAGTAGCTTTAAATTGTAATCAAAGCACTTTGACTCGTTCGAACAGCCTTGAAGTCAAACATGGTACTTCTGGCCCTTCACTAGAGGCTTGCAGATTCCCAGCGGCTATTTTGGTTCTTCTTTGAACATAAAACCATGCTATGCACAGCACTGACTTTGAAATTCACTTTATTCCAAAAGGGGGAAATCAATTATTGGCCAAAACTTATATTCTTGCTAGTCGGGTTGGCTCCATTGATACTGCTGGATCCCTTCCAATCGCAATGGAAAAAGCATTTATGTAATGAGCTATCACGCCTGGGATTTTCTCCCGACGAGTTAACAGCAATGGGTTACTCTAACGCCAAGGTGGCTATTAACCAGAGAATCAGGGACATTGTATTACAAGAACATGTAAGTTCACTGTGTAAATTTAGCCCTTGAGGAAGTAAGATCTTTGGGCCTCATGCTTATCTGGCTGGTTTGACTTTTCCCAAGTATAGAAAAGCTTTTACTCTAGCCAGATTTGATGCTTTGCCTTCTATGGTTTTGGAAGGAAGATATCAGGGAATACCATTTAAGGATCATCTTTGTCCATGTACTAATGGGGAAGTTGAATCTGTGGGGCATGTACTTTTATATTGCCCCTTCTACCAGGATCTTCGTGAAGAGCTTACTCTTCCTATTTTATATAATTGCCTGGGTAGAACTGAAAAAAATCTATATTTCCCTGCTACTCACTGATACGGTTCCTCATATCATTAATAAAGTGGCTAAATTTTGTGCACCTGCCATAACATGCCACACCTTTTTAACCTCTGACTCTGGCCTTGCTTGTCTGTTATAATTTTGATATAAAATTTTGTTGTGAACCTGAGATGTATGCTGGTGTATAGTAATGTATGTTTCATTGATCGATTGTTTCCTTGTTTTAATGTTATTGCTGGTTCTGGTCAATGACCGTAATAAATAGTCATTCATTCATTCAAGCATCACATCACAAGATAGCTCCACTGGGCACATACAGGTGGTTAAGATGTTCTCTGGGCTGAAAACATGACAACGAGGTGGGTTAGTATGAAAGCTGGCTGGAAACATTCAAAAATAGAACTAGTTCTGAAGACATTCACTGGAATTTTAAACAAGTCATAACACATGCAGATAAACAAGCAGCAGCTTTACCACAGAAGTATCCTTACAAGGAATAAGGATCCAAATAAATGCACAAGTAGTTACACACTCCCAAACAGGCTTTGGGCTTGTGCTATTCATTCTGCACTGTCACCCTCACATGACAAAATATTTTTTGTAATAACATGTTCAGAGAAAAACTGCCCAAGAGGACAAAAATTCTAGCTCAGCTATTTTCTTCGCATGCTAGTTTCTATTTGCAAGGAGTTTATGGCTTATAAATAGCACAAAAAAGAATGAAGACACTTATGTTCATGAGGTATTATAGGTTTATTTCTTTGAAGCCATATACTTTTATTAAGCATTAGAAATTTGCATACAAAACTGAACTCCAGCTCTGTATATATTAACAAAACATGAACTATCATTCCAAAAGGAGACACTGTGCTTAAATTTCTTCTATTAAGATACAATCCATGCCCAATAAATTCTACATTGCTGAAAACTAAAAGTAATACATAACAGCCACTGAGATTGTGTCTTTGGGAAACAATTTTTTTTTAAAAAAACAACAACAATTTCCATCATGAAAGATACGTACACTAACCTGAAAAAAGGGTAAACAATCATTCCACAAAATGTTAAATTCATTCAAAACCTTTATAAAGAGATGTGTGGAAAAGTACCTAAAATAGTTTCTTCTTTTATAAAATGTCAGTAATAAAATATTGCTTGCAATATATAAGAAACGTAGATTTCATGAAAACTGGCTTCGCCACCATTTTTTGATCTCTAAAAACTGAATTTCACTTGTTAATCTCTTAGGTTATATAGACAGTCAGATTCTCCTTGTTAAGTCACACTGAAATATTTATCATCAGTGACTGGAAGGAACATAGCTAGTTATGGGAAAAGTTTAGCTGACTTCCAGAGTCAAAACTAGCCCCCAGAACACTTTTTTCAATCTTTTTTTTTTAAAGGAACACTGCATGTAACTTCCTTTGCATCTTGTAACATATATACAAGTTTACAATTTTCCGAAATACTGCTTGAGTGTGTGGCTGTATGAGATAGATTAATGAAGCTAGGAAATGCAAGCTTTGCTGCAGCTATATGGATATATTGGATTTCATCGCTGCCCTTCCCCCCATCTGTAGACATGGCAGTTTTGAACAGTTCTTTAGCAGTTGCTCAATGGCAATGTGGCGGACATTAAGCTGTGAAGCCAAGGAGTCTTTTTCTTGTACTTGCTTAGTCAGCTCTTCAAATACATCTGAAAAAATATTTGATATCAAATTTAGTCCACAACTTCAAAAGTACATTCAGTAAGAGTTTGCAAGGCTGTAGTTTCATTTACAAGATATTAAAAAACAGAATGAAAATTATGAACTTCTACATCAGATATGCTTGTAACCTAGCTGACCTAGAAGAGAAATATGGCTACTTTTACACTGTATGTCAATCTCAAAAATGTACTTTTATTCTCAGATTTCTATCTGTTGTTTGGGAGAGTGAGGAAGAAAATCTATTTTCTACACTGAAAGCTGGAAGTAGAGGCACATACAATCTTACAAACATGGGGGGAAGGGTTAGAAGTGATGATAGCCAAGTGTTAAAATGCATCCCACCTTGGACCTGCTTGAGTAGTTTCCCATTTAGCTGCTCCATCTCTTCAAGAGTCATCATGCTCACTGAAACATGAACAAAAAGCATAAGTCAGACATCAAAAAGGTGGGGGAGGGGACGAAAAGGAGGGAGACACTACAAAAGTATTAAAAACATTTCCTTCCAATATTTTTAGTTGCACACGAGGGTCAAACATCTACTATGTAAAAGGTAACTGAGATCAATATATTGCTTATCAGTAATTCACGGTCAAGATTTCCCCTTCTATTACAGTAATAAATCAAAATACTGGAAAGCACTAACATATTCCTTATAAAGGCTATGTCAAAAGAACATTAAAAAAATCAAATCATAGAATAATAGAGCTGGAAGGGGCCTATAAGACCATCAAGTCCAACCCCCTGCTCAATGCAGGAGAACAGATGCGGGCAACCCAGGCAGTTACCCATCCAAGCACTGACCCCACTCATACCTGCTTAGCTTCAGCATGTGGCCTGCATTATGTGCTCTCGACACCACCTGCAGGCCCATAATGTTCAAGAGTGAAAAAGTGCAAGGCCTAAGGTAGTCTGTATAGCTGCCTTTCAGTGCAACTTATAGATTTCATACTTCAGCCTTTGTGTCTCAAAGCAACATCACACCCTATTCTGGTAAGGTTATTACCAGAATAATAACCTTACTTTTCCCCCAAAGGGGAATTTTAAGGTGTCTACTGTGGTTATTGTGATACTGCAGATCTTTCTCTGGCCATAAATACAGGCTTATAAACAAAGTAGCTCTTATTCAACCAAAGCTGCATGTCCATTTATTATTAGTGTCCTCCACCCCCGCCCCAAACTTCTAAATCCTTCCTAGCTGGTCTAAGATTGCTAAAACAAATGCAAAATCTTTACCAGACACTCAAAAATTAACATACAAATGCAATTCGATACATGTTTACTCAGAAAGAAGTCCCACTATGTTCAATGAAGCTTACGCCCTAGTAAGTGTATTTAGGACTGCAGTCTAGAATCACACTTTGGCAAAGTGATGGGTATGATGGATTAGTTCTGCCAACTGAAAATGACATCATTATGTTTACTGGTTCTACATTTGGGTGAACTCAGAAAAACTCAATTCTGTTTGTGAATCACCACAACTTCAATGTTAGCATTTGCACACTAATTTAAAAAAGATTCTTTTTTCATGGGGCACTTGACAACTAATTAACTAGATCTATTCTGACATTTTTTGGTGAAGTGTACCAATTTGACATTCACTTTTCCCATTTCCAGTAACTTTAAGATAACTGTGTTCAATTACTGAAAGCTATTGACCTTCTACATGCTGTAAAAGTATAATACAAAAAAGTAAAGTACAAAAAAATCCAGAGATCATATATCAATCTCATCACTTCTTCCACTTACACTGCTCCCTGCTGTACTGGGGATATCTTCTTCGAACACAGATATCTGGATCTTTTTTACTTTTTCCCATCTCTGATGACTGGTTATGACTAGACCACAATGAACTACTACAACAAAATGTAGCGCCTGTTTGTTGCAACATATCAAGTCTAAAATCACTTGATTCTCTTGGTTCTAGAATACTTTGTGAACAGTTTGAAATACTCCCAGAGTTTCCATCTATCCATTTTGCAGAGTACTTAGGGACCTGGGCATCAAATTGTGGAAGTAGCTTTCTGTCTCTCTGATGTCCAAAGCTAAAAAGCCGGTGCTGGGTTTGTTTTGAACCTTCAGAATCCAAATCCAAATCTTTGTTTTGTGCATACTGTATAATCCAGTTAATTTTTTTGCTGAAGATGTTTTTCACTTCTGCATATGTACTCTTGGAGAGTTTTGACCGTGGGCAACTCTGGTTTGCTATTAAGTGGAATTTCTCAAAGCAGTCTCTGTGTCCCCTCAATGATCTTGTATGCAGAAGATCAGACTTTGGTATTCCTAAGAGAGAAAATTTACAAGTTTACTTATTGCAAGAATAATGCTAAATTGACTACAAATATTTTAAAAACACATCTCAAGTACAGAAAACAATTAGAGTAAGAAACATTTTTTTTTTTACTGGATGCACTACTGAATTTCAAAATTGTTTTACAGTTTGAGGAACACTGCATTCAAATGTAGCGATTTATCCACACAAGCTTGCTAAGTGTTATCAACCATATCCTTTTATTAATAAGCTTCTAGACCATACTGAAAACAATGGTTTCTAAACATGAACAAGTGTTATTTCTATAGTGTATCTTTGCAAATGTATGAAGCTAGTAGACTATGCTACAGTCAAGTACACATTGGTTCCAATGAGCCATGCCACAAGGGCAGTGCTAATTTTTCATTATCTACAAATGTTAGTACTGAACCAATGAGAGGCGAATCGCAGGTGGTACATGTGAAAGATTGAAAATTAAACCACTTTAATATGATTCAGAAGAACAGAATGTTTCATTTTACCCAAAGGAAGCGTTGAACTCTGCACCAAGCCCTTGTAGTTTTCAGTTCTCCACTAGCACAACCTTGGCATCTAGAAGCCACCTCAGAGTAATAGCCTGAGTGACTAGAAAGCTGAACTCATCAGTAATGGGAGTCCTCCAGTGACCACAGTCTTGCATGGATTCAGTTTCAGTCAGTGAGTAAGTCTCCAAACGATGTACGGTAGTTCAATTTCCAACATGTATCCCATACAAACCAAACTTAATCTGGTTAAGACTAGGGCCTACAGAGAAGTGGACTAACCAGAAAGAGTATTTCCAAATGCAGTATTTTAGTTCAAAGTATTGCTAAGGTTTTGCAGGTTGTAGAGGATGAAGCAGGAAGGATATCTTGTACAAGACAGTGAAATCCATTACAAATTTATGTATGTTTATTGCAATGTACAGTACTACCAGAAATGGGGAGATTTTGTACTTTAAAACAGCTGAATGAAATCCATTTTTGTTAGTGCAAAGATTTCAGCAGCAGGTGATCAGAAGCAATCATTATATCAAAATACTGCTTCCTACGCACATATAGGTTAAATCTTTCTAAACCTTTTCATTCAACTAGATAGTCCTTAACTGATTTGGCAAGGTAGTTAGCATGTTCCAGTACCTCACAGCAGACTTAATTATTTTCTCATTGCTTCTCCCCTAGAAGCTCAGAAATCTAGTCCATAAAAGAGACTAGTCTTAACATAATAATAATCTAGATTACTGAAGTTAGATTTGCATACCTCTGAAGCTTAATATGAGTTTAGGGACAGATCTTTCCTCATCTCAACTCCCATCAAAAATTCTCAGTAGAGGACGATTCAATATTTACATCTCCACTTCCTCACTCAGTTGTACGATATTCATAGATAGATTTCATAGATCATAGAGTTGGAAGGAGCCTACAAGGCTATCGAGTCCAACCCCCTGCTCAATGCAGGAAACTAGAGGAGGGGTCTCCCATCCAAGTAATAACCAGGCCTGACCCTGCTTAGCTTTCCACGCTCAGACAAGCTGAGCCAGCATAAGCCACAGCCAATAAGGATCCCTTATTCCAGAGTAAGAAACCAATGGCCTTCCAGATGCTGCTGGACTACAAGTCCCATTAGCACCAGCCAACATGCACAATGCTCAGAGATTATGGGAGTTGTAGTCTAACAACATCTGGAGGGCCACTGATTCCCCACCCCTGCCTTATTCTCAACTACACAATAGCTATGAACTATGTTTGCATGCAAGGAGGGGCTGGATTCTTTGCACAATGTCTATCAATGGATGATACAACAGAATCCAACATAAGCTAGTCTTAAAAACCATTCTGCTCTTTACATATTGTACTTCAGTCTCTTGCTTCCACCTTAATTTATCTTCTCCAAAGTATGAATAGTGTAGAGTTGGAGAACAGCTAGCAATTGTGCATTACAGCAATCATTCAAAAGACACTACTGTTACCGTTTCCCATTAATTCTCAATCTGATGCAGGATTTTTAATTATATCTGTGCTTGGAATATGTATTCGTTCGTATATTATGAACATAAGAAAAGCCATGCAAGATCAGACCAAGGGCCTATCTAGTCCAGTGTTCCGTTCACAGAAGCTGACCAACTGCCAGTGGGAAACCAAGTAGGACATGAGTGCAACAGCACCCTCCCGTTCATGATCCCCAGCAACTGGTGTACACAGGTACACTGCCTCTGATACTGGAGGTAGCATATAGCCATCATGACTAGTAGCCATTGACAGCCTTATCCTCCATCAATTTGTCTAATTCCCCTTTAAAGCTATCCAAATTGGTAGCCATCACACCACCTTGTCGAAGTGAATTCCATAGTTTAACTATGCATTGTGTGACAAAGTACCAGGGCTGTGGAGTCGGTAGATAAATGTTCCGACTCCAACTCCTCAGTTTTTTGTACTTCCGACTCCGACTCCCCGACTCCTCTGTATTAATATGCTAATTAATTAATTAATATGCGAGGTAGTTGGGCAGAAGCTGCTGCCTTCTCCTTTTTGTGTGCTGATCTGCTGCTGAAGATAGGGCAGTGGGAGGATCCAGGAGGGGCATTTATTATAAAACAGAAGTCATTAATTATAACTGTTTGTGAATTGGGACATTTAAACTTGCTTTTTTTAAAATTCCAATCTAAATTCAGTAGGAGTCGGTGCATTGTTTGTCGACTCCGACTCCAGGTACCCAAAATTTCCTCCGACTCCTCGACTCCGACTCCACAGCCTTGCAAAGTACTTCCTTTTATCTGTCTTGAATCTCCCAACAATCAGCTTCATAGGATGACCCTGGATTCTAGTATTATGGGAAAGGGAGAAAAATGTCTCCCTATCCATTTTCCCCACATCATGCATAATTTTGTACACCTCTATCATGTCTCCCCTTACTTGCTTTTTTTTCTAAGTTAAAAAGTCCCAGACAACCTTTCCTCATAAGGGAGTTGCTCTAGCTCCTTAATCATTTCAGTTTCCCTTTCTGCACTTAGGTGTGGTGACTAAAACTGTATACAATATTCCAAGTGTGGTCACACAATAGATTTGTCTAAGGACAGTATGATATTGGCAGTTCTATTTTAAATTCCTTTTCTAATTATACCTAACATGGAATTTGCCTTTTAACAGCAGCCACACGCCAGTTCAACATTTTCACTGAGCTGTCCACCACAACCCCAAGATCTCTCTCTTGGCCAGTCACCACTAGCTCAGATCCCATCAGGTAAGTTAGGATTTTTTGCCCCAAAGTGCATCACTTTACACTTCCAAGCATTTTGGAGAGGTTTAACCCTCTTTACTTCCCCTTTCAACTTCCTTTTTACCAGTCCCTTCATTTCAGAGAAGTTTCCTCTTTTGAAGTGAAACGTGATCGTGTTGGGCTTCCTTGGCAATTTTCCACTTAAATATAAATTAAATTTGATAGCATTGTGCTCACGGTTTTCAACTGGTTCGACAATCCGCACATCTCACACTAGGTCCTGGGTACACCATTTGGGATTAAGTCCAGGGACTCCACTCTTCTGGTTGGTTTCATAACCAACTGTTCTGTGCCCTATTTTAGGGCACAGTCATTTAGGGCATTGAGAAATTTAACGTTTCTGTTGTGACTGGAACATGTATTTATCCAGTCAATGTGGGGGTAATTTAAGTCACCCTTTATTACAACACTTCGTTTGGATGCCTCTCTGATTTCATTTGACAAAACGGTAACAAAAAACCTTTGACGTTGTTTTATGCTTACAGTTCTAGATTCAAATGTAGAAGTGTGAAATTTATGGGCAGTATCCAACGAGGCCCATGTGTGGGCAGACCCAACACAGGGCCCATGTGCAGGCAGTAAGCTAGTGCTTCCTAAAGCAACAGCAAACAAGCCAGAATGCTGGTTTCTAGAAAAGAACAGGTCAGCAGAGCTCACAGGAGGGAACTCTGCTGACCTGTTTCATTCTGGAAATGAGTGTTTCACCTTATTTCCAGGGTTGCTCTAGGAAGCGCTAGCTACCTGTTGTGCTGGCGGTGGGTTCTGCTGACACAACATAATTAGCGGAGGCACATGGGTAGCATTGAATACTGACCATTAGGTTAAAAAGACAATTATAGCTTACCTATTATCTATCAAGATGCTTGCTATTAATTGTTGGAAGGCAACCTCCCACTCCTACAGCTACTCGGGGTGTCTGTTCCTTGGTATCTGTATGGTGTAAGCTATGAGTAACTCAGATCCTCCACCACTTTAATATAGCACTATGACAAGCGTTTGCAGGACTGGTAACTGGAGTGTGCACAGCAGTTAGACAGAAATATCCCCTGCTGGACAGAACATCCCCCTTAGTTGAAATTTTGTGAGAAAATAACTATTGTGTATTTTAGTTTTCCCAAGGACAACTACTATCATCCTCATGTTAGTCAGTTGAAGCAAACACAACAAAAAAGTCTTGTGGCACCTTAAAAACTAACTAATTTGTTCTGGCATAAACCTTCATGGACACTGCCCACTTCATCAGATGCATAAAGTGTTAACCTCTTACTATCATTCTGCTGTTCAAGGTATCATAAATATTTCAAAGGCACAACTATTTAAATTAATAACTTTTTAAAACTCCAACTATTAAATCCTGAAAATATCCTGTGCAGATGCCTCACCAACACCTTGATCAAAGACACTGAGGGACTTCATTGCCAGAAAAAGCCCAATATAATGATTTTTGACAAATCATTAGTATGTGAACAAATTGGTCTGAGCTGTATTGCTGGTTTCTAGCACAGAAAATCCACATTCTTACTGAAAACTTGCCTAAGAATTTTAGTCTAAATGTGAAACCTGAAAGATTATCTTCCTTCAAAGTTGAAACTGAACTAACAAACAACTCTCAGTGAGCAGCTTCTTATACTATGTCTATAAGGGTTCTCTGTATTTGAAAAACTTCAAGTAAATGCCAAAAGAGACTCTTGCACCAAAAGGGACTCTTGCACCAACATCATATTTCCATCTTCCTGGCTACACATGAAAATATATTTAAAACAGCATGTCCACACACACACACACACAAAACCAGAGCTAAAATTACCGACTGCAAATTAGTATTCTGATGTATCTGAAATAAGTATTTACTCTTGTTATTTCTGTAGCCTTCCACAATGGAAGACCTCATTATATGTAACAGCCAGCATCAGCTTTTGTATGCAGCTCATGTTGCTCTGTTACACAATAGCTGCTGGGCTTGTTTTCTCTTTATGTGCAAGTCTCTGCTCCAATTTAGGCTAGCAGCTGTGCAAATTCAGAGAACAAAAAACAGGCACACACATAGCCTAGTTGCCAGGACTTGCTCACAAGCTATAACCTCCTTCTTGTGGCGTCTGTTCCCCACATTCAACCCAACCAGCTCTCTAGGTTGCATGGCACTCGATTACTTATTTGCTTATTAAAAGCAATTATCCTTAGCTGAATGATCATTAAATACAGAGCCATTTTAGCCTTTTGTGTTGACATTAGGGGTATGTGTGCATGTGTGTGTGAGAGAGGGGGGCAGTAGATTTTGTCAAGATTTTTGCTTCAGTTTTTTAGAATAACCAGTATCTATCTAAAGCAATAAGACAATTCCAAGCATCCTAGCCATTGATAAAAATAGATGAATAAATTCTGTAATTAACAGATTAATTAAATTAAATTCTGTAATTAACTGATTTGGAAGAGTTTTTACAGCATAGTAGCAGTATAGTGAACTAATAACTGATCAGAATTTGTGTGTTTCAAGGAGCATTGTTGAACTGATACGATTAGCTGATTAAATACAGGTCTGGAAGATCATACTGTAAGACAACAAAGATCATCTAGTCCAACCCACTACTCTAGTTTAAGACTATCATTTGTGGACTATCATACCCTGCTAAATAGGATAGTCCACAGCAATGGAAATAAAAGACTACCATTATTATAGGGCAATGGTTTTGAAAAGCAAAAAGAGAAGGATGCAGTGCCTTTCCAACATCCAAGAGAACATCCTATATGGTGAGAAATGGCACCTCTGCTCTTCAGGGCCCACCCACCAAGAAAAATATGGCTTCCATCTATGATTGGTTTGGAACAATGGCTAACATGTATTTCCTGAGGAACAGCCCATGCAGAAAATGTACATGCACCTCATCCCACCCATTCCAAAATGCATTCCCCCCCCCTCTATTCTCATCTATTGTGAGACAAGTGTACATCCCCTTCCTGCCTCCTTAAGATAGCCTGCAGTACCTATCTTCATGATCAAAGTATGGGAAGGATTCATCAACTCTGTACCATTTCCATATCTCCCCATGCATTAAGAAATACTCCGTCCATACTTGACCTCCCACACTTTTAGTTAAACGGCAGACAGAACAGACTGTTGGGAAGAGAATCTCCAGGACTATCAAGAGATAGGAACACAAGTCTACAAATGTGTCACCCGCTCTCCACTGACTTTTAAAAATTCTGCTTAGACTGTTTTTTCTCTGGATACTGGGGAAAGGCAGGGAATATCTCCCAGACCTTTGGAACGGACTAGAAAACAGCAAGGTTTTGAGATGAAACTTATAGACCCGCAGAAAGCAAGATGCCTTGCTGCTTTCTGACCCTCTCTGAAGTTAGTGTGAGACTCCTGGGGAAATTCCCCTGGCCTTTTTCCAAGTCTGAAAAAGTGTGGAGAAATTTCACTGACCCTGTGCTGAACCATAGAGAGGCACAGAGTGCAGCAACAGTTTTGCTGCTTTTATATCCTCTCCAAAGCTCAGCACAACATGGACAAGCCCTCCACTCCACCCCAGGCTGGAGCAGAGGTGGAAGGTAGAGGTTTGTCCACACAGTTGTGCTGGGCTTCAGAGGTGCTAAGAGCACCTCCAAAGGGCAGCACTGCATCACAAAGCTAATAGCAAGAACAAAATTTGGCTGGCTACCAAGGTTAGGGAAAATTGTTGCCCCCTGGGATGGGAGAATAAATTGAATTACCATTTTAAATAGTTGTACTCCACCTTTCAATCCTTTGATCCCCAAGGCAGCTTGCAACAGACCATAATGATTAATACAAAGCAATTAATTAATCTCTTCATGGTCAAGAGAAACTGGGGATGTGATATTAAAGCCTCTCACCAGCTCTCTATTGTTGCAGCTGCTGGTGTTGTACCTACAGTGAGCCCAAGGGAACATACACCCCAACATTTGCTAAGGCAACAAGGCAGAACCTGGGTCTTCCTCCATGCGATAGCTATAAACTCAGCCAAGAGAAGTGGAAGGTAGATCATTTACCACTGTGCTCTGGAACCTGAACACAGTAAACTGAATTTTCCAAGTTACTCTTTCCCCCACTTTACTAGTAAGGCAACTAACAAGCTAGTTAGAATGTTGCAACAGCATATATTTTAAAAGCCAGTATTTGCCAAATACCTGACTATAGGATACATCCTGGAGACAGTTCTGCAGAAATGAAGCACCCAAAGGAGAACTGACAATGCCATTACTCACTGAACACTGCTACCTGTGACAGGACTCAGATTTGTAGCCCTCAAAGACAGGACAGTGTTTTATACTATAGCAGACTACTGGTGTTTAGTGCTACTAGATTAATACAGAGATGCCCAATTATTGGAATCTATATAGAACAAGCTAGGAAAACTTACATTTGTTCTTATAGAGCAAGTTTCCAATCAGTCTGAATGCTGGGACTAGCATCTGAAAAACAGTATGCACCATGATCTGATAACCTTTGTTTCCTCAGATAAGTAATGCAGAGAGCTTGTGTTACTCTACTTTATACCTCTTTATCATGAGTCAGAGGCAAAACATTGAAGTCACCTGCACAGGAAAACTAGTGACTGGATGTGATTCCAGGACACATTTATCACCACACAGCTGTATTCTTTGTTTACTGAGACTTGTTAATATCTTATGAAATAAAATTCTTGACAAAATGTGTATGCTTTCACTTTTGGAATATACAGTGCTACACTGAAAGTTTAAACTATTTTCCTGATTAAATCCCTATTATTTAGACCCATAGCCAGATATTTTAATACAGCACTATATATTCCAAAAGACAAGTGGAAGCCTATACATTTTGTCAATAATTGTATTTCATAAGGCATGAACAAATGTATTTTATTGCTGGAATTGTAAACCAAACTGAGGAAACTAAGGGCACACAATCTAGGAGATAGGCATGTCAAAGTAAGTGCTTGCAAATGCACAGGTGTACTGTACAGGTTAATTAACCATTGACAGAAAACACAAACCCTTGGTGCACGCCCATTACATGTGTTAGTTCTATTCCTATCCCTATCCCACCTTCTTCCAATTCAGTGCTTAAAAAAAATATCACAATGCTACCCTGCAAGATAGATGAGGGTTAGGGCCTTTTGTATCTGTGAAAGCTCCCCATGCTTTTAAAACACTGAAAAATCAGGGGTTCTAAACTGCACAGGAAGCCTATATGGATAAAAAATAAGCTGCATAAGTTTGTTCTCAACACATAAAGGAACAACAGAGGGGAGCAGGAACTAGTGTGCTCATCCTTGCTCTCCTCCCTCACATATTCAGTATACCATAGAGCAGAATGTCTGCATAAGGCTTCAGATACAAAGACTATTTTTAATAAACCTTGAAAATGTTCAACAAGCAATTATCTAGCAAATAACTTGTAGAATTCACAGTAGATGTTGAAAAACATTGTAGTTTTCACAAATATGTTAAACAGCTGAAGATTTTTGTACCACTAGCACCCCTTTCTGGAAACAGAACACTTCTTTCCTTCAAGGAGGCCACATTTCCACTTTCAATCTGGTTTCAGCATCTCCCTTTGTCTCAAGTCTCAATGGCACAATATTATTGTACAGTATTAGGCTACACTTACCTTCAATGTTTAGTTCAAAACAAATGTGGCAGAATGAGAGAGTCTCTCTTTCTGTTCCTAATTTGCACACGCTGCAAACATTATCATCATTCAAGTCAATGTTAACAAACTGCTCTTCGTTCATAGTGTCCCTAAAAGAGAAAATGTCCTGTTACCCAACGTAACCTGAAGACCACCACATCCCAGCACCTCAAGCAGCATGTGACCAAGAGTCAAACTGAAAACAAAAGGAACAACTTAATTTCTAAGTTTAGATATAGGTTAGTAAACCTGGAAACTTCTATTTTCATTTCCCATGGATTAAAAACTGAGCTCTGATTTCTAGCGCTCTACCTTTATAGAAACATGGAAGAATAATGTAAACCTATGGATTAGTGCTTTCTCCACACTTTGTTGTTGTCCATGACCTAAATATTTTAAAACTCACTAGGCAAGCCTTTAAATACTATTCTATTCTGAGGTTCTCTAGCCTGACATGAAAGGAAAACAAAGCACTTCCCTTTAACTTTCGTTCTATGTTTTCCTGTGGATAATTAACAGTATCAAAGGATTTAACAGCTTTCTGCCAATTCAGCTTGGCAGTCACTGGCAGATGCCTTTTGCATTGTTTATCACATATCTAAAAGCAGAAACATGTCCTAACTTGCAGCTTTTACTCATCATTTTGAGAAAGCCATTTAGAGCCTGTACTCAGTTTTCCCAATAGAACACAAAAAGTGGTTGGCACTTTGTAGGCATTCATCTGGAGCAGTTAACAGGCTCAACCACCACAAATCACATCTGCCATACAAAGCACAAAATGCATAATTAAGTAACTCAGGACGCAAGCTTAGGGGAACTCCAACATTCCCCATACTGGCTAGGGAATGCTGGGAGTTGTAGGACTTGTTTCTGTCTAACATGCATAGGATTGCGCCCTTAAACTTGGCTAAAGCATCCTGTTTAAAATACACCTAAGATACAGTTTGGATTACTCAGAGGTAAACATGCCAAATCAAGTAAGATAATGATTTCCTGCTCATCAGGTTGCTATAATAAAAGTAAATGAAACCCCACATCCTATCAGTAGGCAGACATAGGAAACAATAGAAGTAGTAAGTTAAAATTGTTTCTCTCAACCTGTTCATAAGGTATTAAGCATCCATTAACCATGCAACATGTTCATTTGACTTATAGTTAATGCATGAGTAGGCATTTGAACAGTATATTCTGTTTAATAAGTGCTGGCTTCCTAGAAAAGACCCAAACACTTTGCTTGCCAGATGTTCACAGGGTTCTCCTCCCGCATCCAGCCATTATATGAACTACACAACTTGCTTCCTTTTTATTGAAAAGGATCCAACGCCAAAAAATAAAATAGTGACCTGGCCAAGGCTACACTGAGTGTGAGACTGGGTCCAAGCCTACATTTTTTAGGCCCAAGTCTAATTTTATACCCACTAGATCACACTGGATCAACCATTAAGGCAGTGCTAAATATTTCAAAACGAAGATTTTGCTCGTCTTGATGTGACCAAGAGACACAAAAAGGATTAGCCTCTTCCACTGTCTCGCCTGATACCTTGGAAACCAATACAACGGTAAGTAAAGACACACAATCCCCGGAAGAATGGGGGCTGGCTATAGGAAAGGAAACGTACTTTACACACGTTAGAGGCAGTTTTCCCTATTTCGCAGGTCCTACAGGTTAGCCATCACGTTTAGATGTTGGGATGGCCTCTTGTTTCAAGATTACGGCTGCTGCTTACCTAAAAGCATGCTCAAATTAAGCCAAACTGTTTCCAATGAACTGCCAATCACTCCCTCTTTCTCCTCCCTACGCTATACAGAGTAACCCACTGGCTGGAACAAGTACCAGTTAAGGCATAAGCCAGAAACTCAGGTAGAAAGTAAGAACAGTTAAGACAGATGAAGAGGAGTGGAGTGGGGGGGGGGGGAGAAGCGAAAGGAAATTATATACACAGTCGGCGCAGCCGCGATTCCTCCGTTACCGACTTCACAAGGCAACCCCCCCCCCCCACACACACACACCCTCCCGGGCACAAAGACGACTCCGTCAAAAGCTAACAGAGTAAGGGCAGCCACCCTGTCCACACATCCTTTCGCGCCCCATTTGGGATGCCCGTTTCCCTCACCGCCATCCCGAAAAAAACCGCCACTCCCCCCAACACACACTCACTAGTAAGCCCCCCTCCTTGGAAGCGCGCTCGCTTCCCGCCGCCACGCGCCGAAGCCCTGCGGCTCCCCGACGAGCCCCCCCCCCGCCCGCCCGCGCTCTCCCTCAACCCCCGCCACGCGCCGAGCCGTCGGCGCCGCCACCAGAGAGTCCTCCTCACCCTGGCCACGCGTGCGCATGTGCCCTCCTCTGTCCGACTGCCCGCTTTTACTAGTGTCCTCACGAAATGGCTGTCACTGTCAGAGCGGCTGCCGAAAAGACGACGAGGAGGCGGCGGCAAGACCGCAGCAAAAGCTACTCTCGGCCTAGTCTCCGCGCGCGGGAAGCCCCCACCCCCTTTCTGCTTCCGGACTAAACCATCGCTGTTGAAGAAAGGGGGGATGTTATGCGAGTGGGGACGAAAGCAATCTTCTCTTCTCCGCTCCTCTTCCCCCCTCCTTCTTCTCTTGTCTCCTTCCTCATATTGGAAGTGACGCGCTACCTGCTCGTCTGTCCCTCCAGTGAGATTTCAGGCAGGAAAAGTTCAACTGTACGCCTTCCTCCCTTCCCCGTCTAAAAAAGACGCGGCGTCAGTCGCGAACTGGCAACAGCAACCGCTGGAGAGCGCAGAGATATACAAAGTAGAGTGACGCACAGTCCTAGTTTCCGTTTACTGTAGATTCCTCCCCTCGATTCTTCTCGGGAGCGGAAGTGAATTGCTCCAAAACAAACTATGTCAGGGTTGTTTCAAGAAATAGATGTTCTCCCCCCACCCCCAGCTGCCCAACAACAACCCAACGAGAGAAGTAAAGCGAGACGTTCCTGCTCTTTCTAACTTATTTCGTCTAAGTTTTCAAGACAATGCTGCACAAGGTTTCTGCATGTGCAACTGTGAGCTGCATTTGAAATGGAAGGAAGACTGATGAGCTACTTTTTGCGGCAATCTCAGGGATGTTTTGTATCGGGAATTTTTGGCTAGGACTGTGAATCAGAATCGGCCTTAACCCCACTCTGACATGTAATATTATAAGCTGGTCCGACCCCCATCCTGCAACGCAACGGGAATAACAGCTCTAGACAACCTGCGAAACATGGACTATCTATAAACGTCACTTCCACCTCCTTGAAAGGTTTCATCAACGTTGCCTCCGGAAAATCCTGCAAATTACTTGGGAAGATAGGCGAACAAATGTCAGTGTACTGGAAGAAGCAAAGACTACTAGCATTGAAAAAATGATCCTTCAACGCCAACTTCAGTGGACCGGTCATGTTGTTCGAATGCCTGACTGCCGCCTCCCAAAGCAGTTACTTTACTCCCAACTCAAGGATGGAAAGCGGAATATCGGTGGTCAATATAAGAGGTTTAAAGATGTTCATAAGGCTAATCTAAAAAAATGCAATATAAACATCGAAAACTGGGAAGCTCTG
Source organism: Shinisaurus crocodilurus (assembly GCA_021292165.1). NCBI lineage: Eukaryota > Metazoa > Chordata > Lepidosauria > Squamata > Shinisauridae > Shinisaurus > Shinisaurus crocodilurus. Next base: position 228,907,790 of record CM037878.1, on the reverse strand, counting down.
GCCCATGAACGATCTAAATGGAGGTTGGCCTTTCACAAAGGTTCCATGGACTTTGAAGAAGCCCGAGTGCAAGGTGAAAGGGAGAAACGTGCTAAGCGAAAAGCACGTCAAATGAATCCTTTACAGGACCATCTTCTATCTGGTAACCTGTGTCCTCACTGTGGGAAGCTGTGTGGATCTAGAATTGGCCTCCACAGTCACTTACGGACCCATCGCTAGAGTCTACACAATCTTCTTTAGAATTTCCTCCTTTTATCCCGGAAGACAATCTTACTCGGTCACGAGTGATCGCCTGATGATGATGACACGGTTGTTGTATGCTACTGTCTCATCCAGACCCCCTAACCTGCAGTAATGGTATGATAGCAGTGAAAACATCGAAAACTGGGAAGCTCTGGCCCATGAACGATCTAAATGGAGGTTGGCCTTTCACAAAGGTTCCATGGACTTTGAAGAAGCCCGAGTGCAAGGTGAAAGGGAGAAACGTGCTAAGCGAAAAGCACGTCAAATGAATCCTTTACAGGACCATCTTCTATCTGGTAACCTGTGTCCTCACTGTGGGAAGCTGTGTGGATCTAGAATTGGCCTCCACAGTCACTTACGGACCCATCGCTAGAGTCTACACAATCTTCTTTAGAATTTCCTCCTCTTATCCCGGAAGACAATCTTACTCGGTCACGAGTGATCGCCTGATGATGATGATGACAGTGCAGGATTGTTGTAAATCACGTTCTCAGTTTGATTCCGCAACCTGCAATGTTAAAAGCGGACTACTACAGTTTATAGGGTTGTTGTATGCCATACTCCTTTAACCTAAGAACACCGACCTGCAATTTACGGATAAAGGGCTGTGTTGGCAATAGAATTTGCATTGGCCGGGCTATTTTTAAAAAAAAATCTTTTAAAACGAAACTAAAATAATTCAAATCACATTTTTCACACGAAATAAGAGCCGAGTTAGAAAGCTCAGGAACGGCTTTCTTTGTTTCGCGGGGAGACATGCTGCTGCCAGCCACAGCTACATTAAAGTTCTGATTTCTCTATTGATATCTATGGGCAACTCTCATTTCAGCTGCGAGCGATTTTAAAATGGAAACCCGGACATTCTCTGCCTTATTCTAACTTTTTTCTAACTATATCTCTGTGGCTGAGAGGTAAAGGGAGGCGGGGCCGGCGGCATATTATGTGCGCAATGGGCCAACCACTCCGTGAAGGGGGGGGGGGAATTGTCCTGTAGAGGCGTTAAACTGTCGAAGTTTCCTCCACCCCCGTCTGGAGTTTTCCGTGACGTAGTGCGCCGCTGGGGCTTTACAAGAGCGCTACATCGTCTGCCCTCTAGGAAACAAAATACGCCAAGTTCGCCACATTAATGCTCCTTGGCGCGCATCTATTGTCCCAGCCTACAGGAGTAGCTGGCCACAGAATGTCTTCTTCACTGAACGCCACACACAATATTTTGCATTACAAAAGGGATATATTGTTGCTGGGAAAATCCATCTCTTGCCCCACCCCCCTGCGCAGCTACTGTAAAAGATTTCAGCTAAGCTCAGAGGGACCGGGGAAGCCTGAGGGGGGTGGCAGATGATGTCATCGCCCCTGCTAGACAAAAAGTACTGGTACTTTTGAATTACTGCAATGCGTTATACGTGGGACTGCCTTTGAAAACGGTCCGGAAACTTCCGCTGGTCCAAAATAGGGTAGCGAGATTATTAACTGGGACTGGCTGACGAGAGCATATTATGCCAGTGCTTTCTCATCTGCACTGGCTGCCAGTCGGTTTCCAGGCCCGATTCAAAGTGCTGGTGCTAACATTTAAAGCCCTAAACGGCTTGGGGCCAGGGTATCTGAAGGATCGTCTCCTCCCATATGTACCTGCCCGGACACTAAGATCTGCAGTCCTTCTCCAAGAGCCCCTGCCAAAGGAAGTGAGGCAGGTGGCTACCAGGAGGAGGGCCTTTTCTGCTGTGGCACCCCGGTTATGGAATGAGCTCCCCAAAGAGGTTCGCCTGGCGCCTACTTTGTATTCTTTCCGGCACCAGGTGAAGACCTTGCTATTCTCCCAGGCATTTTAATCATTTTATCATCTTAATCATTTTAATCTTGTAGTTGTTTTTAACTCCGTTATTGTAACTGCTGCTGCTAGCTCTGCTGTTTGTTTTTAATCTGTGTTTGTTTTTAATCTGTGGTTTTAAATTTTATATTTTATATTGTATTTTATTATTTCAACTTTTGTAAACCGCCCAGAGAGCTTCGGCTATTGGGTGGTATAAAAATGTATTAAATAAATAAATAAATAAATACTTCACCCTGTGAGCCCTGGCTCCACTACAATACTGATCGTAATCCCCCTTTTCCTTTTCTGCCCCAGGATCTGGTATACACTATTTGGACTCAGTATGCAGCCTGTTGGTTCAGTGTGCAGAGATCTCACACGCATGGAGTAGAAAGCCCTGAAGATGGCTTCTTTCCCACTGCTGTGTTCTCTGGGCAGCTTGCAAAATTGTGTTCCTATAAACCCACTCTTGTGGTGGTATAGAGAATATAACTGTTCATTTTCAGGGGAAGAAGAAATTCATGTGGCTTATAAGGATTAGTAGATACAAGAATTGCTCACTTCACATGGTAGTATTATTTTATGTTTTGTAAAAAATTGTTTAACTCACCCCAAAGAGAGTACTTTCTAAGAATACATACCGTAATACATGATGATATGTCAGAAATATTTATTATCAGACACATCGTAGATGTCAGTCATTGTCTAAAAAACAGTATTTCAGACTCTAAAAAGTTCGGACCATGTATGCCGTGCTTAGCTGACAGAAACACATGTTTCCTGTGGTGCGCTAAATGCCATAAAGGCGGCATTTGGTTCTGTTTACTTAATTAACGTTAAAAAGACACACTGCTGCATGGGCAAGCTGAGCCATGGTCTTTGGAAAATGTCAGGCAGCATTAGGCCTCATTGTCAACACTGGCCTAATTTCCATTGATGTTCACTAAAAAGTTTTAGTCAGCCAAGTCAAGAAGAAATAGCGATTGATGGCCCTGAAATTAATTCAGAGAGTGCCAACCTGCTTTGTTCATCTGCTCCGTGTAGTTGGAAATAACTCTGGCAGGCTGCTGGAGGAACTAATCCTACTCCAATTCAAATGCTTGTTGATTCCATTGAAGAAAACATCATATGTAACTTTGGAAAATCAAAACACACACACACACACACACACACACACTGAAATACCTTAAAATAGTATACCAAATGGTTTTGGAAGGTAAATATTGAGCATTTGTAGAGATATTTATAGTTTTATGTTCATCTCTATTGCGATGATTTCAGTAGTGGACATGGGGGTGGGAACCTCTGCTGAAGGTGAATCGTAAAGCTGAAGTTTTGATGTGTTTTGAAGAGAGACAGTTAATGGTTGGGGTGTGCAGGAAGTCAACCTTCTGTGCTTCTTTTGTTTTCAGAGCTGAGAATATGCTGTGTGATGATGATGATGATGATGATGATGATGATGATAGCTTGGGCTTGCTTAGCTGTTTTTAAAACTGAAATCTTTCACTAAGCAATGAAGCAAGCCAGTGTAGCGTAGTGGTTAGAGTGTTGGACTGGGACTCGGGAGATCCGAGTTCTAGTCCCTACTCGGCCATGAAGCTCACTGGGTCACTTTGGGCCAATCACTGACTCTCAGCCTAACCTACCTCACAGGTTTGTTGTGAAGATGAAATGGAGCAGAGGAAGATCATGTAAGCCACATTGGGTTCCTTGCAGGAAAAAGATGGGATATAAATGTAATAATTGATTGATTGATTGATTGATTAAACAGTACCTGCTACAGTCCTTTTCTCCTAATTTCTGCAACCCACAATAGTTTTGCAATCTACCACAACGCTACAACGTGCACTGGTGATTATTGCTGGTGCAGTAGTATAAATTGATAATTATCACCACAGCTCAACACCAACCTGCATCGCTGATGCTATACCAGCAGTAGGTATAGCTCAGTGGCAGGGCAATACTTTGTATGGAGAAGGTCCAAGGTTTAACCTTGGTATCTCTAGGACCTAGAGTTTAAGTCATGCTGGGAAAGGCCCTAGTCTGAAACCCTGGCGAGCTGTTGCCACTCAGGGCAGACAATGCTGAGTTAGATGGATCATTACATAAGCTGCTTATGTTCACATAGCATTTGAATCAAGATTCAAGGCTGTTGTATCGGGGTTATCTAGGAGCAAGGAATTTGTGGTTGTGTTAGTCAAAAACTCTTGTTGGCATTTTGGGTCATGCAAAACTCACTTTCTTACGGAACTGTGAACACCCACCCAACAGGGATAATTAAAATAATGTCAAGATCCAGACAGGATCTAGAGGGCCATAGGATTGTTTGGATTCCCAGCTCCAAGGTTGCAAAACAGCTCCGACCTTGGAGCTGGGGATCCGTGCGGAGCGCCCTCCCCCTCGTAGCTGGTGCAGAAAGAACCATGTCAGCTGCATTTCCAAGCTTGTACGAGCAACCTTGGAGAAGGGGTTGAGGGGGCGGGGCGGGGAGGGGAGGAGACCACAGCAGCCAAGATACAAAGTATCCTGGTGGCACCTCAGCCTCCTTCCCTCCCCCTCCAAAACGCCACAGTTAGATGGCTGAAATTGGCTGTCTAGCTGCTTTGGAGTTTGGAGGGTTACGGGGTAGCCTCACTGAATTGCACTGTAGGTGGTTTACACTTAAATGCATATGTAATACAATGAAAACAATATAAAAACAATTAATAATTTAAAAAAAACATTACAACAAAAACAGTAAAACAAAGCAGTGTCAAAGTCCATACTGACTTTATCAAAATTTCAGCTCATTTCCATCTGTCTTTTGCTTCTTGAATTTCAGATTGTACTGAGTCCAGGATTTATTATCTCAGAATAATTGTGTAAGCAGCAGGTCCTTGCGTTCCATCTCAGCAAGCTCCAAGGATCAGGCCACAACTTGCTTCTTAATCAAACAGGAATGTGCTATATTTCTGCAGCTTTGTGGTTTAAATAGTCAACTCGACAAGCAAGTGTAAAGCCTGTCTGACTGTGATACTGAATGTTAATTAAACCAAGTTGTGTCATGCTCTTCTCTTTTGCTTGCCATCTGTTTATTCTCATTTTCCCCTCAGAATGACAAGGTTTCCTTTTTTTAGTTTTGTTTGTGTGTTCAAAATGCAGCATGTTTAATTAGGAATAGTAACCACATTAATCTGAGACCTAAATCAAGGGGAAGTAACTCCAAAAAAGTGTTTCCATTGAGGAGAACTAAAGACTTTGCATTAATTTTCTTCACAGATTTTTATTAGTCAAAAACATTGAGTAACAGCCCTTAGATGTTAATCTCACCAAATGATGCTCATTTTAAATTGAGCATTACTGTAGTAATGGGAAGAAAGTCAGATCAACAAAATAGCTCCTTCCATCTTCCCTGTTCACATCTCACCTCAGATAAAACTACAGTTCTCCAAGTGAGGCCTGATAAACCAGCCATGTTCATAGGCAGTAGTCTCTCCATTTAATTTGTTGCATGGTTGTGGTTGTTTTTATTAATTCTTGATGTGTTATTTAGAACTACCACCCAACAAATACTTTTTAAATCTAAGTGCCATTTTCCCTAGCACAACTTCCATTATTTAAGTGATGCCTTCAGAAATCTGGCCCCGTCTCAATTTTCAACAGACTTTTGCACTGGCAGAAGTTTTCGAAGATCAATTGAGGTTTCAGTATATTTAAATTATTTCTAAATATGTGAAGGCACATCATATAGCTCAACATATAAAACTTTCCAACCAATCCTAAGAATTAATATTAATAATGATAATAATGATGATTTCATAGATTTCATAGATCATAGAGTTGGAAGGGACCTACAAGGCCATCAAGTCCAACCCCCTGCTCAATGCAGGAGACTAGAGGAGGGGTCTTCCATCCAAGTAATAGCCAGACCTGACCCTGCCATGATGATGATGATGATGATGATAGCAACACCCTTTCATACAAACATTCTGTGTATGTTTACTCAGAAGTTAAGGCCCACTGAGTTCCATAAGAGAGTTCCCAAGAAACTGCATAGGACTGTAGCCAAAAGGAACTTGGGTGAGACCAGAAGTGTAGTGGTTAGAGTACTGACCTAGAAATGGGCAGGTTCAAATCCCTACTCAGCCATAAGGCTCTCACTGGATGACCTTGGGGCAGTCAACAGGGTTGAAGGATAAAGGGGGGTGGGGAAGAACCATGTACACTGCTCTGAGCTCCTTGAAGGAAGGAGTTACCTCCTATTATGGCAAGTAGGGGATCATACTGTGTATGCCAATTATTCCAAGATCTGGAAGTGAATGAAGGCTGGTATTCATCCTTCCTGCCCATGTATCTTCCAGAACTGTGCATATGTCAAGAGTCCGAAAGCAAGCTGTTATTTTAAAAAAATGAATTATTTTTCTTTATATAACAGCTTTATCCTAGTCTCCTCTTACTCTCAAGTTTGAGAATTGTACATAATGTATTGAAATTAGATTTTGTTCAAAACAGCATTTAGGGTACAGTTCATGTTTCCTTTCCAGTGTAACTTACTGTTCAATTTCTTACAATGGGCCAATAGCATTTGGTCAGAGAGCAACTTGACTTATGCTGACTTTGGAGAGGGGAAGGGGAGAAATATAGGTACTATATAACTGATAAGTTGTTACAGGGGTGGGTTAGGATTTTTAAGTTTTGTACTGTTTTTAATTGTGTTTTATACTGTGTGTGTGTGTGTGTGTGTCCCTTTGTATTTTATTGGATTGTACATTGCTCAGAGTGGCCGGATATCTGACCAGATGGGCGATTCATAAATATAATTAATAATAAATAAATAAATAAATAAGGAAGGACAGAGTAGAAACTTAATGTAATGATGAAGACTGCACAGGAATCTCATATACACCACTCCTTGGAGACAGAGTGGGACACAAATTTCCCACCCAGATAATCAAAATCAATATTATGCAGCTGCAAAGGCACTGTATGCAAAGTGCCTGGATTATTTACCATTGTAATTTCAGAACATTATATTCATGAAATCATGACTATTCGTCCTATCTGTATAATCATCATCTTCCTTGTGAGAGACTGCTGAAATGACAGAAAAATCTGAGAAAGAAAGGCTCTTTGGTCAAACAGCCTTTCTTTACGAGGCCAGCCTCTGAGCCTGTCTAGCTGGGTCATGCTGCCGGGGGCCGAGCATGAGAGGCCTTCTGATCTGATAGATCCTTGGCCTCTCACCTCCCCATCCACCTATTACCTACCTTGGCCTCCTCCCTCCCTCTTCAACCTCAGGGGAAGAGGAACTTTCTGTGGTGGAGCTTTCTGTGCAGGGCCGGCGCTACCGCTAGGCAGACCCAGGTGGCTGCCTAGGGCGCGTGGCGGAAGAGGGCGCAGAAACGCTGTGCTCCTTCCTCGCCGCCAGCGCGCTCCACTCCTGCCCCGCCTGCCGCCTCCGCCGCGCCTCCCCGCCGCCGCTGCACCTCCCCCCCGCGCACCCACCCGCCCGCCCGCCACCTATCTACCTACCTTCGCGTTGTTTCCGGAGCCCCGCCGGCGTTGTTTTGGCGGGAGGAACCAGGGCAACAGGGCTTAAACAGCCCTGTTGCCCTGGTTTCCCTGGCAAAAAAAAAAAGTGCGGGGGTCCCGTCGCGTTGGAGGCGGCGGCGGCGGCAGCCGCAGCAGCCAGCAGCGGGGGGGGGAGGAGAAGGTTGTTGTTGGTGGTGGTGGTGGTGGCGGCGGCGCGCGGGGGGGGTTGCAGAGCAGGGCTGCTTTGCTCCGGAGGGCCCCCCCCATGGCATGAGAGGGGGGCGCTAAATATAATTTGGCCTAGGGCGCCAAACAGCCCTGCACCGTTCCTGTTTCTGTGGTGGAACTTTCTGTGGTGACTGGGAGAGGCTGGGGGGGGGGGAGGAAACCCATGATCAGATCTCCTCCTCTGAGGCCAGAATTCTGTCTCTGGCCTTGGAAGAGGGGATCAACAGCATCTTATGATGCCCCAGATGTTATCGATGGGTCATAGGATTGCTCTGTTAGTCCAGAAGTGTAATCTAAAATATGCAGATCTTTTCTAACATCATCCCTCATTCTTCTTGCCCAAAGAAACCTAGTTTGTTCTTGATGAATTTACTTACGTAGTACTTTATTTAAATATCATGCTAAAATACTATGAAGATATAGTAATTATTTAGAAAGGCTATTGGTCTATTAAATGTTACTAACATGGAATCTTTACCTTCTGAATTATGGCAATTGTTACATCTGTCCAGGATTCTGTCTGTCTGTCTCTCTCTCTCTCTCTCTCTCTCTCTATAATTAAATATTACATTTATTGCATGTTTTAATGGAATACCTAAAACCTCTGCAAATGTTTTCTAGTAACTTGAGGTCAAATCATCTGGGCTAGGGGTATTATTTTAAGTGATTTGGGCATAATGCTATGCATGTTCAGACAGAAAATAGTCCTACAACTCCCAGTATTCCCCAGCCAGAAAGCCTCAGTCAAGTCAGGCTCTTTTCTTCTCGCACTGCTCATGTCCCAATTGGGATGCAAGTGGCATCAGAAGGGACTTTGGCTGGGGCTTATAGGAGCCAGCTCATGCAAGCTCCAGCCGAGGGCTGCAAGAGAATCTCCATATTATTTCCGATCAGAGATAACATGGGGATTCCTCTCCCCAGGGGGCAGGGCTTAGGGAGGGGAAAGGGAGAAGTCTATAGAGGGTGCTCAACCCTCCGTGTGCTGGATTGGGGCAGAAGTTGCCCTTCCCTGGTTTTAGACAATCACCGAGACCCTTATGTCTGTTGCACAGATCTGTGAAAGGTTGAAAATCTGCCCCAGGATATAGCCAGAGTGGCTAATGCATGACCCACTTCCTTCCCTCTCCTCTCACATCAGGAAGGACACAGACAAGTCATTTTCTTCTTCTTTCTTTCTCCTTTCTCTGACTGACATCTTAAAATCAATCTGCCAAATCTGATGAACCATCTTGGAGTGAGAACCTAGTTTTGTTTTAGTTACTAAATCCTGAGAAGAGGGATATAAAAAGTCTGTGGATTTTAGGATTTTTTTTCAATCCAGGAAGTATCCTCCTTGCACAAAAGAGCTACCCCGCTTCTTCTCTCTCTATCTCCCCTTCTTGTTCCCGAAGGAGCTCAGCAGAGCTTCTGCCTCACTGAAGCCAGCATATATGGAAAGGTAAATCTTTGCACTAACTCCTACTTTTTCCTTCTAATTGATCCATAAACCAATTTGCTCTTTTTCTCTCTGGTTTCCTAATATTCCACTCCATCACAAACACAAAAATCCTTGGCTTTGGAACTCCTTGATGCTCTATTAATTTCTTTCACCTGCCTTCTTCCAACCCTCCTGCCTTTCTTCACTACTGCCCTCCAAAATGCCCTCACAAGTCCATAAAATCTTCCCCATCCAAATCATCCCAGGATCCAAAATCACCACTTTGAAACCTTTTTACCCCTTCCTTTCTCCATAGTTAGCCATATATAAAATCTGCTAGGAAGATACACACATGTTCACTGATTTATATTTTTCTCCATGGTATGGGGCTGGCATTTGCCTCCCTCTTTAAGGGCTAGTTCTCCTTTAAATGCCCAATGCTTGAATTAAAACTGAGTTAAAACTCATTTCTCGTTAAAGTGCTACACCTCCACACATTTCAAAGTGGTGTACTGCATGCCCCAGACTCTGTCTTCCAGACAAACCTAAGTTTTATTTTAACTAAACCTTTCCACTGATCTCTTTCAGGCTGTGGCCAATCTCCTCAGGCCAGAAGCAGAGGGTGTTGCCCTCAACCACTTCCTGGTTCCACCCAGGAAGCACAACCCACTCAGGTTGAATCCAGTACTTCTTTTATATTGTTGCATTCCTTCTCTTTTGAAAGAAAAAAAAATAACATAGAAAAATAAACTTGAACTTTACACATAGTCTTTCAGGTGTGCAGGTCACTTAATAACTTGCCCACTTCAATTGTGTCTGGATTTAGTGATGACATCCTTCAGCTGCCATCCTTTATTCTGCTCCCTTGTTGACTCAGGGACTGGGTTCAGACACGATAACCCACACTCAAGGGTTGAGCATGGGTTGAATGTGGGTTGTCATTGAACCATGGGTTGTTGTTGAAATGTGGGTTATCGTATTGTTTGAACCCAGCTGAGAAGACAAACCATGGTGAACAACCCACAGTTCACAACCCAACAACAAACCATGGGTTCTCCTCATGGTTTGTTCATGGTTAACAAGACATGGCTTAGTAGTGCTGCTGCATTCAGACAACCCATGGTTCAACAACAACCCACGGTTCAACAACCCACACTCAACGTATACTCAGCCCTTGAGTGTGGGTTACTGTCTTGTCTGAACCCAGTCATTGTCTTCCAAACAAACCTATTCTTTTAAAAAACAACAACACAGCTTTTCCACTGAGCTCTCGCCAGTGGCCTCTTTCTCTTCTCAGGCCAGAAGCATATAACATATAACACACACACACACACACACACACACACACACAATGTTCCATGTATCTCACTGTATCTAGTCTGTGAAATTTTAAAATACTTATAATCTTTTAAAACTTCTTAATGCTAATGTCTTTTGGATGTACTGTATGTTTCTAATTCCCCTGATGTGTGATTTAAATGCTTCTTTAATAAACAATTTATTACTTTCAAGGACCATGTCTGTGGTCTTTGACTTTTAGCTTTTGGAATGTTAGGTTTTCTTCCACATCCAGAGTTCAATGCCAAAAGATCCATCATATGTGTAATTGCTTTAAATGTATGTAATGTGCACACATCCATGTAATTTATAACATATATTGTAACATAGAAGTTACAGCTTTTGCAAATGCCACAGAGCACAATGAGAAAAAAGCTAACAATGTTTAATATTCTTATCAACATAGCACAGGTCAAGTCAAAGCTGATTGCACTTCTGACAATGCAGTTTAATTTACTGTGAAATGTTGACTAGATTTTTTTTTAAAAAAACAAACACATATCAGTTATGTTATGACATGCCTTTATTGCTGAAATATACCTCTTACAAGCCTACAAGCAAAATGTTGATACCCTATATCAACTAAGATAGTAATAACAATACTACTGCGATATACTACTACATGGTATATATTGCTATTACTATGATATACTACTGCAATACTACCACAGCAGTACTACTACATACTACTACAGCAATTCTCTACACATTGTACAAAAGAAAACAACAGCAAAATAAAACAAATAAAATTCCAATAAAAACTATCAGAATATAAAACTAATAAACATGCCAACACAACTAAAATGATCATGAGATATAAAAGTTAAAACCACATTGCAGGGACTAAAATAGTAAAACTTAAAACACTGAAATCACTATATATATATATATATATATCCCGTATATACACACACACACATACATATATACATACATACATACATTTTAAAAAACATTTTAAAAGTCTGGGAGAACAAAATAGTCTTAGCCTGCCTCCAAAAAGATATCAATGTGAGCGCCTGGTGAGCTTTCCTTGGCAGAGATTCCAGAGCTGTGGGCCACTACCAAAAAAGCTGTCCCTCTTGTTGCCACCCACTGAACCTCTGAATGATGGAGAAGTTGGAGCAGAGCTTTCATGGATGACCTTAATGTATGGGTAACTACATATGGGAGGAGACACTAAAAAATCAAGCAACTTTTGCATTTACCCAAACTCAGGCCATATTCACTCAACCTACATTTGAACACAACTTTATGGATCAACCCTTGGTGTGTCTGTAGCGGACGGGACCCCTCCTCCAAAGCCCACACCCTCAATGTGTACTTCGCTCTCACCAAGTGCCACCTTGTATTGGTCACTTCAGACTTTAAGCTGTCTTCTTAAGCTGCGTTAGCCTATTATATGTCTTAGGTCTTATATGTAGCTGTTCACCCACATTTGTTTGTCTTTATTAAGAGCAGTTTGTTTTATTTGATTACTTGAAGTAGGGTGCCCCTCCATTAATTCGCTTCTTACTTTCCTGTCCACCAGTCAGACTCTGGACACTTAGAACTTTGAATAAAAAGATTGATTTATTGTTCTAACAAAGTCTCTAAACTGATATTCAACTCAGGCACAGATAACTTGGATTTTCAACAGTTAATTCAAACTTGTTCTTTGCTTAGATTCAGGTTAAAGGCAGGCAGATGTTATACAGTGCTCTTTGTATCAACTTGGCTTGGTTACTTGAAAGTTACAGTATCAGACCAGGGAACTTAACTGTAAATGTGCATAGGGTTGTGCTGCTAGGCTAATAGAGATCTTAAAAATAATTAAAGGTTCAGTAGACACCCGATACTAATTTATGAGTTTGGTAGATGTGCAGAACTGAAGAAAACATATAGGTATGATCAGGAATTGCTTTAATAACTTTTTTCACATTCAGGTCTTTATGCAATAATTATACAATAGGGCCATTAGTATTGGTTTATTTTACAGTAATCTGATGTAAATTCATTATAATTAGTTCTGCACAAAATGTTCTCCTAGTTCAATATTCAGTGTGAAAGTTGTGCTGGAGGGAGGGTTGAAATTCCCTGACACCCACACCATAAATTTATTTCATGCTTGCTCAGTACTGTTAAAATAATTTCTCCTGTCTTTCTCTGCTAAGGTGCCATTTGTTCTTTTTGTTATATGTAGCTTCTTCCTTCTTACTCACGCGATCCCAGCCAATCAAGGACCACATAGCGAGCATGATGATGACATCACAACACCACATAGCCATGTCACATAAACTTGTTTTCAGGACATGATTGAGGACTAAGAAAGGCAAGAGTGAAAGCAGTGCTTCCTGCATCACATTGCCCCAACTCTGAATTTTAAAAAAATTAATTTATTTATTTATCCTGCATGGAACCCAAGGCGGCTTACATAATCCTCCTCCTCCTCTCCATTTTATCCTCACAACAACCCGGTGAGGTAGGTTAGGCTGAGAGTCAATGATGGGCCCAAAGTCACCCAGTGAGTTTCATGGTCGAGCTGGGACTAGAACCCGGATCTCCGGAGTCCCAGTCCAACACTCTCACCACTACGCCACACTGGCAGTGGTGGTGGGAGACTGAATGTGTCCCCATTGCTAAGGCACCCAGGCAGTGCTCCCTGTATTACTGTGCTGCAGCAATTTCATTGTCCATCCTTGCTACACCTTTTCACAAACCCGTTCACCCACTTTTGACAGCACCCTTGAAACTTCTGCAAAAAGGGAACATTTTCTCACTTGCCAAATGTATTCATAAAAGGCATCCCCTGCCCCCCCACTGCTAAGTTTGGCTCAGCCCTTGTTATACTGCAGAGCACTTTATACACAATAGTTGGTATTATTCATGAGATCTTGAAATTATTATTATTATTATTATTTTGCTGACCTCTGGTGGACAAAATGAGTAATAAACCAGATAAAAATAATGCCAGAAGTTTAGTTGTGTTTATTTTTGGCCAGTACACAACACCATTTTCAAAACGGAAGAGTTATCATGCTAAAATCGTGAGTTAGTGCTGGCAGAAAATTGCTTGTTTTGTAGCCATTTTTGAGAAGTAGCAATTTGATATCCTACGAGTAATTTTCCATCATTTCAAACCTGGTTGTGTGAATTGGATACAATTGCTCTAAACCAGGGCTCTCCAACCTTGGGTCCCCAGATGTTGCTGGACTACAGCTTCCAGAATCCTTGCCATTAGCCATGCTGGCTGGGTATGCTGGGAGCTGTAGGCCAGCAACATCTGGGGACCCAAGGTTGGAGAGCCCTGCTCTAAACCAAGGGTGGGAAAACCATGGTCCACAGGCTACATACAGCCCCCAGCTGATTCTGCAGCCCCCAGTGCCCAGCGGCTGCACAGCTGAATTTGCTGCCGAAATCCTTCCATGTCTTGTTTTAAAGGGAAAACAGCATTCCCACCCCCATGTTCCCAAATTTCAGTGACAAATTTAGTAGCATAGCAGCAGCAGGGTGGTGCAGCAGCAGGGTGGTACAGCACCAACCTCAAAACTGGATTACTGTAACATGTTGTATGTAGGGCTGCCCTTGAAGACAACTGAGAAGCTCCAAATTCTGCATAATGCAGCTGCCAGAATTTTAACTGGTACAGCTAGATGGGGCAAAAACAGGAGATAAGCATCCAATAATAATGCAAAAAAGGGGGGGGGGAGAACAGGTTCTCAGGATGCAAATTCTTTATTGTTTGTTTTTAGGTGGAGGAGCCCGATGCATTTCGGCCTGTGGTTTTTTTAAGGCCTTCCTCAGGGTGTTGTGAAAAGATGTCTGCAGAATTCTTCAACAACTAGAATGTATTTCACTGTTAGTGGCGATTAACAGTGAAAGACATTCTAGTTGTTGAAGAATTCTGCAGACAACTTTTCACAAACCCCTGAAGAAGGCTTTAAAAAAACCACAGGCTGAAATGTGTCAGACAGCCAGATGGGACCATAATAAATTAATTCTTAAAGAGTTACACTAGCTGGCCTTTTTGCTTCTTAGCCCATTTCAAGGTGCTGGGGCTTACATTTAAAACCCTAAATGGCTTGAAACCCAAATACCTGAAGGACTGTCTCTCCTGCTACCAACCTGCCCATGTCTTAAAAGCTTCAAAGTAGGCTCTTGTCTTCTTGGGTTCCTTTACCAGGAGAAGCTCATTGTGTAGGAATTAGGCAGCAGGCCTTCTCTGTGGTGGCCTCTGGTCTCTGGAATGCCCTCACCAGTGAGGCTTGACTGGCACTGATGCGCCTATTATTTTGGTGCTAGGTTAAATTTTACTTATTTGCTCATGCATTTTAAAGTGTTATGCTGGTTTATCTTTAGTTTTTCTGCTTCTGATTTGGTTTTATTGGAATGTTTTTGGTCCTGTATTATATTTTGGTTTCTTTTGGTTTGTATGCCTCTAATACACTACCCTAATAACCTAGGATAAAAGACAGGTTAAAATATTTCCAATATATTAATTAATAAATGTGTTCCCCACATGCATATCACCTTTTTTGTAGATGAGCAGTTGAATGAGTGACACCAGCATCTGTCCTACCTGGAAAAAAGTAACTTATATAAGAAGTAAGCTTGGTGTCCTTAACAAAGTCTACCCTAGACTAACTAATTTGGAGGACACTTGAATATTTGCATGCATAGCATGATCTGCAAACGGTATTAAACGGTTTTGTTTTTATATTCAGTGAAGAATTAAATATTGTTTTGTCTTAGTGGGATGATAGTCTTTAAGAAATCATCTAGCACATATTGTGTGGACATTTCCTAAGCTTGTGAATTAGCTCTGATTTGATTGTTGCATTTTCTGCTTCGTTTCCTAGAGATATTCTAAGTGAGAATGCATTAAAATTCATTAATACAAAGCTGATGTCCTTTGTTTCAACAGGCCCACAACAATTGGTTGCAATAATTCTTGTGTGTCCACAAGAGGGTAGTAGGATTACATAGTTACCGATTTGTGAAGATTTTAAGACTCTGCTTGTTTGTTACAGAGGCTTTTTCAGTACCTGGTATACTTAAAATGTGAGCTCTGTGATCCATCAGGTTCTGGAGGGTGAAATTCTTTTTAAAAATGATTTCAGTCATTGATTTAATTGGAGACATCCTAATTCAGAGTTTATCACACATAGAACAACCGTCTGTAAGCAGATAATCATGGAAGTTAGTGAATTTACTTTGCTATGCAATCATTTAAATATAGCAAAGTAATTTTCACTGGAGGAAGAGCCTTTATTTGGAATCATAGAATCATGGTGTTAAAAGGTACATTAAAGATAATCTAGCCCAACCCCTGTTGATGCAGGAAATCCACTGCTACAACATGCCTGATTGGTGGCCATTCAGCCTTGCTTAAAAACCTCTAATGAAGGAGAGTCCACCATTTTCTGAGGCAGTCTGTTCCTCAGTCAAACAGCTAGTACCAGTAGGAAGTTCTTCCGACTATTTAGTTGAAATCCCCCTTCTTGTAATTTGAACCTATTGGCTCAGGTCCTACCCTATAGAACAGCATAACAGATTTGCTCCATCATGTATCTGACAGCCAATCAAATATTTGAACATGGCTATCATATTGCCTCTTGATCACCTGTTATCTAGGCTAAACATATCCAGCACCTCCACCCTTTCCTCAAAGCACTTGAACTTCAGCCTCCTCACCATCTTTGTTGTCTTCCACTGAAGTTGCAAAATGGTTTCACATGAGCGACCACTGGCAAATGCGTACCTTATTGTGCAGAGGCAGTTCCTGTGTTAAAGCCACGATAAATTGCCTATGCAAATGCAGTATCACTTATTCTCACATGGTCCTTTGGGAACGGCCAATGGCTACAGGACCATTATGGATGGGGTGTGATCGTGGGCTATCCCAGTCTTCCCCAATCTGGTGCCCTCCAGGTGGGTTGGGGGTGATGGAGGTTATAGGCCAACATATCTAGATGGTGCCAGTGAAGGCTGGGGTCAAGCTACATTTCAAGCAGCATGAAACTGTTCATGAACTGGAAAGAAAATCCCACTGAGTTCAGAGGGTCCTACTCCAAAGTGCATAGGGGCTGGATGGCAATGTTGCAATACAGGGTATGATTGTCATCTGAGCCCCAAACTAATAAGTGATTTTTATTAACAAATGCAGACTTCCAACAGCAGGGACCCATGTGAAATGCTTGGGAACTGCTAACTTAAATGATATCAAACACCATACTTCTTTCTAGAACTTAGCCAAAGTGGGGACATTTTCTGCAAACACTTTCATCCACTGCAAAAGTGCCCTCTCTTCTGGTGATTTTTCAAGGGGTGCTGCAAAAGGGAGAATAACTGTTCTCCCTTTGTACACATCTGCATGCCTGGGGGCTTTGAGCAGGCTGCACAGGGATGTGCAAATCAGCAAAACCTGGGTTCATCAGAGTTCTCCGAATTCCAGCTTGAAGCTTGTTCCGCCTCATGCCTGTAGATGATTGTGAGCATTGTTTTTTCGTTTAGCACAAACATTCATGCGTATTTTCATGTGCTTTCCCCCCAATGTACCCATCAATTGTGGCACATCTTTGAAATGTATGCATTCTTTTCTCAGTGATTAAATTGTTTGCGTATTTTCAAAAGTACACATTTTTCATGCAATTTTTTCAAATGTACATATGCTGTCGAGCACTTTTCTTTTGGTCTGCAAATCACACGGCAAGCTCAGAAATGTATGGACTTCGACCGCAAATTGAATTTGAGTCCATGTTTATTCTGGAAGGTGCAAACTGGGTAATTCTTGCTCAAAAACGAATTGAAAAGAATTTGTCATACATCCATAATCAGGTAGTGTAATGAATGTTTGTAGGTTGTTTATTATACACGAGGAATATACACCTAAAAAGGGCTTGAGCCAATTGTACGGAGTGAGGGAAATGCAAGTGGCTCTCTTTGCCCTCAGTGATGTTATCATGCAGCTAAATCTGACTGGCTATGTGGCACAGTGTTGTCATGTTCACTACATGATTCCTGAAATCATCTAGTGAAAGGGAAAGAGGCCCTAAGAAATACATTTTTAAAATGGCACTGAGCAACAGAAAACGAGGGGAACAGTACTGAATAGTGTGTGAAGGGCTTGCGGGAAGATTTTGGTTTGCACATATTTTACCTCCCCAAAATGTATGTGGGTGTATATTTGCCCCAACCCTGCTTGTTTCTGATCTTCATTTGTCTCTGCAGGTTAAGTGTGCAGACTTTGGCTCCTTTAATTCAGAAATACATTGATTTGCTTGGTTAATTTTGTGCAGATATCTGTAGAATTCTTATGCAGTCTGGATATTCTGTCTGAATGAGCACACATGCATATATTGCAACACTTTGAAAAATCTGTTTAAGATTTAGAATGATCTAAAATACAGCACTGTAGTCTCAGTATGATTAACCATTGAACATATCTAATTTTGTGTAACACAGAACATCTGGGGACAAAAAAATATACAAGTTGTGTGTGTGTTTCTTATTGCCCTTTTATTTTCCAATGATTTATAATGCTTTGAAAACCTAATAAAATAATCACATGAAAAAAGGAAGCAGTAAGCTTATTAATTTCTTGGTAGGAAGCTATCTGTGGGAGGCTCTCAAAGGAAAATGTTATTAGGGACATTGTGAAGTGCAAAGAAAGCCCTAAGCCTTCTTCAAAGAAAATGCTTTGAGTTCTCCAACATGTTTTTTTAAAGAAAGAAATTAGGTTCTTTTCCCAGTAAAGCCACTTTGACAGATACCTGCCTATAAATATGCATAGAAATATTCTAGAAATAAGATTGTCTGTTCATCAGATCAAAGCTGTAAAAATGTAGATTAAAAACAACAACTTCAGAATGAATTCCATTAATGTGTCATTTTTAAAACAGCAGAACATTCAAGTGGTAAAGAAATGAGTTGAGATGAGTTTGCACGCATTTCATGGACACACTATAGATCAGATAAGTGAAACACTGAAATTAATAGTTTGCCACTAGGTGGAGACTTTGGTCTAACTTGTGTTATTTCAAACCCCATTTCTCCATCCCCAAGCAGGTGCAGCCTTTTTAGAGCTGCCTGCTGTCTTCCAACAATGGCTATTCTTTCCCTGTAAAGTCACCACACAAAACCAGAATGGACTATGGTTATTTTCTATAGTCCAAGATTTCCTTGGCAGAGAACATGCCAGCTACTAGCTGAGATGAAGTGGTTCAGCCAGGAATGGAAATTCAGTCTGTCTCCAGTTAACATTCTCAAGATCTTATTGTGGTACTTAGCTCTATTTTTGAGCTTACAGAGCCAGCTGATTCCCTTTGAACAAGAGAGAAGATAAAGTCTTAATTAATTGAAACTGTCTAATAACTAGTAGTGTCAAGAAATGCTGTTAAAACCTTCATAATTTGGGCTCACAAAGATGTGGCAGCATCACTGACATCCTAACTGATAACTTAATTTTCCCAAAGCTGCATTTTCATTTAAACAACAAACAAGTGGCACCTGCAACAAAATGTTGCAGTATGGTGTGCTCCAGTCAGTCATACCCTCTTCCACAATATTCCATTTCATTCCATTCCCACATGGTTTTCCATTTTCCCACCCAGCCTTCCAATAGTCAGCCAGCATTCTGTGGCCTGGCAACTGAGCACACGTAATCCTTATTGGCCACTTAGGAGTTCTCTACCATAGGTTCCCCCACATAGATTTTGTGTACTTTTGTCAACCCTGACATCCCCCACAAGAGTGCTGAAAACTCTCTCTTATCTGTGGATGGTGCCATTTTGGCTACATAAGCAAGGATACTCAAAGGATACTCAAAGCCTGGGCATTGGAAACAGAAGGAATGATTCTTACTTAGTTTCCTTAAAAGTGGACATTATTTTTATACAAATAATAGTATAATAAAGCTGCAAAGGAACAGTAAAGCCAAGACATCCAAAGATTGTGAACCTGTGGGGCTATGCAAAGTGGGAAATGACTCCTTCCAATTCTACATAGAGGAAATTATTATTAATATGCATATTTTTATCCTGCCTTCCTCCAAGAAGTTCAGGTCAGTGTTCATGGTCTCCCTCTGCCTGTTGTATCTTCACAACAACCCTTGAAGTAGGATAGGTTGAGAGATAGAGACTGGCTCAAGGTCACCCAGTGAGCTTCATAGCCTAAGCAGGGATTTGGTCCCTGAGTCTCCCCAGCCCTAATTTGACTCTCCAATCCCTACAGTAGACTGACTAGCAAAAGGTATCAGCAATGTCTATGGCCACCTTCCCAAACCTGGTGGCCTTCAGATGTTTTGTACTACAACTCCCAGAATTCCTAACCATGGGCCATGCTGGCTAGGGCTGATGTCAGTTGAAGTCCAAACCATCTGAAGAACAGCAGGTCAGGGAAGGCTGGTCTGTGGATAATATTTGCAAAAACAGGTTGAATGTAGGAAGCTGACCTGTAGTAAATCATACCACTGGTTCATTTAGTCTATCATTGTCTACTTGGCCTGAATCTCCAAGGCCTCATGAAGAGATCTTTTCTATCCCTGATATTTGTGTTTGTTTTAATCGGAGAAGCCAAGGACTGAACCTGGACCTTCTGCATGGAAAGCCTTTTCTCAGCCTTTTCTCACTAGGGTCACTTCATTCTAATTTTCTTTTTAAGTTGGGGGTGTGGGACAACGGCTGGGTAGTAAGGGACATCAGGTGACATTTGCTGTGGTCCTGATCTGGATCAGGGTTCATTGCGGCTATTTCTAAAAGAGAGACAGAGAGAGAGAAAAGAGAGAGCTTGGGACAGATATGTAATCTCGTTTCAGGGTAGTATATCTTTAATGAGTTGCTACCTTTCACATCAAGGTACTAGAAGGTGGTACATTAATCAGGGGCGGGAGTTAGATGAGGTGCAGCAAACTCAACAAGCTCCTTGTGCAATTTTCATTGAAAGCTTGAACAAAAATGAGCTGATGCACATTACCTTTATTTTAGACAGCACAATGACAGAACATTCCTTGGGGAGCTTACAGTAAAAGTTAAAACCATGAGGTACAAAAATAAGATCACAGAGCCTATAATCCCACACAGGATAAAACCAGCAACAGAAATTAAAATCAATACAGCAAACTCACAATAGCACCTGAATCTTAAAACATCAATAAATATCTGTATTCACATTATTATTATTATTATTATTATTATTATTGATTATTTTTAGATTAGAAGTTTTAAAAGCATGGGGAAATAGAAAGTCTTCACCTGACACCAAGACCACAATGTAGGTCCCAAGTGGGAAGAGCATTCATAATTGGGTGCCACCACTGAAAAGCCCCTTTCCCCTAGTAGCTACCTGATACACTTCATTTGGTATGGGCACCCATGAGGGCCTCAGATGAAGAGCTTGATGTTCTTTGCCAGCTTTCCTGAGCCTGGTGTCCTCAAGATGCTTTGGAATACAGTTCCAATGAGTCCCAGCCATCATGGCAAATGTCAGGACTGATGGGGGTTTTAGTCCAAAATGTCTGGAGGGCACCTGGTTGGGGAAAGCTGCTTTAGGCCAAAAAATGGAAAAATATAAACAAGAGAATTTCTTCTTGGCCTGATTCTGGAGTTCTCAGTCAGGCAGCCTTCACACCCATCTGATGTAGCCTAATAGCTTTAACAAGGTTCCCTGACTGCACAATTCTATGACTCAGATGTAAGTCCTGTCCTGTTGAGTTCAGTGGGGCTTACTCCAAGGCAAGTGAGTATATAATTGCAGCTTTAATCCTTCTGCCTTACATATGGCTTTTCTATGCAAGATTAATTGTGCTCTTAATCGCTGTATTTACTTTTGGTTTCATCGCAGCATTGAGATCCGAGCTCTACACAAGAGAGCTTTACTCTACTTGCTTTCCCTCTCTCTCTTATTCCACTCCCCGAATTTGGTGGGAGATTAATTTTGCACTGTTTTCAGCCTCTCATTCCCATATGAGTGTGACACAATTCAGAAACTTGAGCTCTTTGCTGCTTTTCTTCTACACAACCTCTAGGTGAAGCTGTGCTATAGCAGTATAGTGCAAATACACCAGGAGATAGAGTGCCATTTTCCCCACTGTAATTTAATAGCTCATTTTGCCGGTTCTAAAAAAAAAAGCAGGGAAAGTGCTCTGAAAAAACAGAAGCGATACTGGAGGATCATGACATCATCGAAAGAGCCCATAAACAATCATGAGTAAGGAAATGCGAGGACACAATAAACAATCATGAGTAAGGAAATGCGAGGACACTGCCTTCTCACTGGGCACTGGTGATGCTTCAAGGATTAAGCTGTGCGGTCTGCTGCAGAGCAAACTTTGTCAGCGAATTTCAGTGTGTTCTTAGTCTTTTCCTTAGTATGACATTGATACCTATATATTGGCAGAAAGTGTGTGTGTGTGTGTGAAAGAGAGAGAGCAAGCAACATCAGTGCTAGAGAAAGCCTCCCCACCATGAGAAGCATAGAGTGGTGGAGGCTCCCAACATGTTTGTTTAATTTTTCAAAGCACGCTTGAGTCCCCCTTGAGGAGCATTTGGACTTGCTACAGTTTTGCTTACCGTTCGGCAAGATCAATAGTGAACATCTAGTGTTATGTTCCATCTATGGCTAATTTTGAGTGATGGGGGGGGGATTCAGTGTTTATCAGAGGGACAAAGACTGTGAAGTCAGTCCAGTGGAAATCACTGGGATTTCCTTCCAAGGAAACATGTTTCAGATTGGGCTAGTTTTTATCTAAACGGCAGAAGTACAAAAAAATATCTCTTCCAAGTGATGAATATTGTGTGTATGATACATATGCCTTAACTAGAGTCTGAACTGCAGCCTGTGAATGCGCAGTACAGTGCGTTGGCAAGTTCTTGAGCCGTTCTTCTGTCCAGCATTCAGACCACCAAGCCACTGCCAGCCTTTCCAGCTCCGGAGATGAAAAGCCAGCAGAGATTTCATTGGCACATATATGGCCAAGTAGCCTGGAATGTCTTTTTTGTGTGGGGGGCCTAACTAGCTAGCTGCTGCTGGCTGTTCTAGCTGCAAACATGGAGCTCGTAAAGGGAGTGGGGAATTGTCCCTGAGAAGCATCGTCCCGGTAACCACAGTTTTTGCTTGGCTATCAAAATTGTGAACTCGGTGCCTATTATTACATACCGTAGTCCCTATATTTGTTGGTATCTTGGTTCACTGGGCCTCTTTATCTCTGTCAAATTTGGCCAGTAAATCATGAGAGCTTGGTGATACGTAGATCTGATTGGATTACCTTGCTTCTTACATTTACATTTTACTAGATTTCCGCCTCTCTCTCTCTCTCTCTCTCTCTCTCCATTTATTAAATGGGTAGGTTCATTACTCACAAATTTCCAACCAACACAGTTTTCATTGTAGCTCATACTCTCCATTTATATTTCACCCCATGGTATGTATCCTTTATCATAAACATATGTATTTAAAAAGAATTGGCAAAATACAAAAAGCACAACCAGAAGAAAAACCCATCAGGGAGACAAGAAAAGACATACAGACAGGTTTGGAGGAAACATATATTTATAATGAGCCGTGACCAGGAAACTTTGTAGTGTGAAGCAGCATTTGGGAGAAATCACAATGGAAAGATCAATTCAGTACTAGCCAAGTGCTTTACTCTACTTGCTTTCCCTCCCTCTCTTATTCCACTCCCCGAATTTGGTGGGAGATTAATTTTGCACATGTTTTCAGCCTCTCATTCCCATATGAGTGTGACACAATTCAGAAACTTGAGCTCTTTAGGTAGTGAAAGAACAGATATACACCACGTATAGTTATATACTGAATAATAATGGTTCTTTCTTGAATCATTCTTTCTCTGCATAGATTTGGACAAAAAATGACTTTGTACTTTGTAGATTCTGCTTCTCATTTTGAGGAAATCTCTACATAGTGGAGTGAATGAGGCAACACACTCGTGACCTATTTGAAAGATAGCAAGAAGTGGTCTTAAGAGCCAAAAATACAGACTCACTGCTCACAGATATTCTAATAGTATTAATGGGCCGGTTCACACGACACGGGAACCGCGGGGAAGCGCTGCTCCCCCGCGGTTCCCGTGTCGTGTGCACGCCGACTGGAGGTGCCCCCGCGGGCGGGACCCACGGAAAGTGACCACGGTCGGTAGCGGGGTAAGCCCCTACCGCGCGTGATCACCGTGCCGTCGGAACAGCGGGCGGCCGTCCCGCGGGGTCCCCACAGAGACGGCAGCCCAGAGCGGCCGGAGCCGCCGCCGCTCCAGCCTGTAGGGGCAAACGGCCCCTCTGGGCATCCCGGACCTCACCCCCTACCGCCGGGAGGCCCGCACTGCGGTGCGGGGACTACGGGGTCTGCCCACGCGCGCGGGGCGCCGGTCGTGTGCAGCGCCCCGCTGGACCCCGCGGACGGCCCCGCGGTTCCTCCCCTGCCGGCAGCCTGGGTCGTGTGAACCGGCCCAATGTGAAGGAACATTCTAGCGCATTGGTTTTGGTGAGTATATCTCAAGTTGTTGCTCAATGTTATCCACCCTTTCCCCTCTGCATCCTGCTTGGTGGAACATATAGTTTTAGCTTCAGCATGGTCAACTTAATCTAGAAAAGTGGCTTCTTCAGAATTCATGAAAAATGCCTGCTGCATCATTTTCCAGATGGCTCTATTTCATAGTAGTAACAAACATTGAAATAAGCGGAAAATGCCTCAGACCTAAACATGTTTACTTGGAAATAAGTGGCATTGGTTTCAGTGGAATTAGAATTTAGTCTTAAAACAAGAACAGTTGTAGATTAGATTTCTACCAGTCTGATTCTATTTTGTTTTACATTCTTGACACTATGGCAGCCTGATTTAGGGACTCTGGCAAAAAGTATATTGCAAGAATTAATTGTACACTTATATTGACCTGTTGGCAGTTTTGTATATTTATAACAAATACTATTAATATTCAAAGCAGAAAAAAAGACATGTGTTGGGGAAGGACCCCCCCCCCACACACACACACACACACACAGAGAGAGAGAGAGAAGACTCTCATTTCATATTTGATCAGTTTTTGGCAAACAACCAACAGGAAGCTGAAGGATCTATATGAGCAATGCTAAGCTTCTATTTACAGTTCTGTTGGAGTGTCTATTTTTCAACCCACTCTAATTCCCTAATGATGTATTTTCCTGTAGCTGGCAGATATTTAATCAGGGGGAATACGAGCAAAGGATAAGATTTTTCACCGAGGGCAGGAAATGATGTAATTTTTTTCATTTTAGCCTCTGAGTCCAGAGAGATCCATACTGTTTTTGATTGCATTGAGCTGTTACATCCTCAGGTGGGAAGGTCTCTCATATTTCCATCTGGAAACATTGGCGGATATAATTTAACCTAAGAAACCAAGCAGAATTACAATTACTTCTTTTCTTTTTTACTTTCTCTCTGTCTGCCACTTTGCTTTTGATGACTGGAATCTTACTATTGTCCAGAACAGCTATGCAAAAATAATGTGTGTTTGCTTAGTAGTTTGCATACATTATCTCAGTAATCCTTACAACAAGCCTAAAGCAAGCCAGTATTATTTCCCGTAACTTGCTGATGGGTGCCTGAGGCTAAGCCAGAGGCTGGCTTAAGGTCACCTGCTGATACTTGTATGGTTGAAGTGAGTTTTTTCTAGTGATTTTTCTGGCTTCCACCTTATGCATCATTACTTTTTGTAGCCAATAAAAAACATGGGCCCCCTCCCACACACGTACCATGAGCCCATCCCTCATATACAATCTATGAGTCATGAAAGAAACATTATTTTCTATTTTAACTCTAAAGTTACACTTGCTACATTTCTGAACTTATACCATGGCCACACTGGGGCTGCTTTCTCTCTCTCTCATTCCCACACGACCAATGATGGCCCCTTGTTCCTTGGTCTCTCCATGGGCATCTGCAGCATAGTTAACGTAACCTAGGCTAGTCATATGATCCTGCTGATCTGGATGGTGGTGGTTGCTGCGGTGCGTGCAACAGTGGCTTCCCCATAGGGCAATGCTGCATGCAGGTGGCATGAGAGGGGGAATGATATCAATAGCTCGAGAGTCAGGAAGAAACAAGCAAGCACACAACGGGGAACAGAGGGTAAAATCTAACATAAGGGCTACTTAGAGTAGACCCATGGAAAAGAGTGGGGCTTCAGTTAGTCATCATGACTAACTTTAGTCCCATTCATTTCAATGAGTCTACTCTAAGTAGGATTTATGTTGGATCTTACTCAGAGAGACTGACTGATTGACCATCCTCTTCTAATTTTTCAGGGATCAAATTAATTAGCCCAATCATGTTCTTTCTTCTTTTTGGTAGTTGCTTTATGGCAAGAGCTATATGTAACTGGAGGATTTAATATGATTCATAAACACATTTCTCGAAGGACTGCCTTCACCCACATCAGCTTGTCTGCACTTTCAGATCAGCAAAAGAAGTCCTTCTCATTTGCCCACCTGTGAGAACAGTTAGGAGGGCGTCCACATGAGTGAGGGCCTTTTCCACAGTGGCCCCACAACTCTAGAAGAAGTTGCCATTGGGAGTCTGCAGGCCCCATCATTGCATGCTGTAGAGAAGGCCCTGAAAACTTACTATTTTACCCAGGCCTTCCCCTGATTATTTGTTATTGGACTGGGTTGTAATGGCAGTTGTCTCTTGTAAGTTTTATTTTATGCTGGTGTTTGATCTTTTTCAGAATGTTTGCTGCTGTTGCTGTTTTTATTGCATTTTTACTGTTTGTGAGCTGACATACAATCAGAGCAAGCTTCAGACAGTGGGCCTGTTCGCACATCATGACTGCCCAGTCTGCGGCTTAATTTACCTGTGGGGGCTGTTGCATTGTGCTGGGTGCCTGCAGGTGCCATGGCTCATTGTGTCATGTGAACCCAGACAACAGGGGCTGTTTGAGGGTTAGACAACCCTCAAATAACCCTAAAACAAGCCATGGATTATTTGAGGGTTATCTAACCCTCAAACAACCCCTGCTGCCTGGGTTCGCATGACATGGCAAGCCACAGCAAGCCGGACCCCCATGGGCACCCAGCATTAAGCCATGGTGGGCTGCCATGTCATGCGAACCAGATCAGTCTGTCCTTGACCCTTTTTATAATGCAGTTGCATGTGTGAATATCTCATTGTGTGATTAAGGAACAAAATCTCATTTCAGGAAAAATGACTGTGTGAATTGACTTTCACTTTAGACAGTATCCTAATAAATTCTTGGTCACACTGGTGTTAGTGGAAATAATACAAACGTAACAGCAGTAATATATATATTTAAAAATATCAAGATTAATGTAGCTGTGGCTAGAATTTTGACCAGGCTTCCTCAAGCTGGTGCCCTCCCTATGTTTTGGACTACAACTTCCAGCATACCTGACCCTTGGCCATGCTGCCTGGGGCTGATGGGAGTTGAAGTCTGAAACACCTGGAGGGCATCCGGTTGGGAAAGGCTGATTTTTACTTTAATTCTGTTCTTATTCATTCATTCATTGATTCATTTTCTATACCG
Organism: Shinisaurus crocodilurus; assembly: GCA_021292165.1. Taxonomy (NCBI): domain Eukaryota; kingdom Metazoa; phylum Chordata; class Lepidosauria; order Squamata; family Shinisauridae; genus Shinisaurus; species Shinisaurus crocodilurus. The sequence goes on along the minus strand of CM037878.1, from coordinate 228,880,733 downwards.
CCCAATAGCCTGAAGCTCTCTGGGCGGTGTACAACAATCAATTTAAAAGTACAATAAAATACAATTTAAATATAAACAATAAAAACATTATAAAAATTTAAAACCAATTTTAAAAATATCACAAAAGCTAAAAACAAGTTAATAAAACATGACCACTAAAACAATTTACCACCCCACCGTATACCATTTAGTTATTAAAAATCTCAACATAGAGGGCAGTCTTAACCTGGTGCTGAAAAGATAGTAGAGTTGGCACCAGGCAGGTCTCAGGAGGGAGCTTGTTCCACAGTTGGGGGGCTACCACAGAAAAGGTGGTAGCATGTGTGTTTGCCTCATATATATAAACACACACACACGTAACAGTACATTTTGGTGCATATCAAAAAGGGGGAAGAAAAAAATTGAAATGAACAAGGAAACTATGATTTCAGACAAGAAGTCTGTGAACTTCTTTGTATACATGCCCTGTTTAGAACCTCACCTATGAATTTTAACTTATCATGAGTACATTGTTTCTGTTAATGTATATGGAGACACAGTGGACTAATTATAATGGGATGCCCAAATTCCCAGACTTAATTACATTCATGTGCACCAGTTATGCTTATTGATTTACAGCTCAATTCTGTGGATTGGTTTAATTTGATTTATGTAAGCTGCTTACTTAAGGTGCTGCAGTGCACACAGTAACTTGCACCTATGTGACCAAAACATAATCTTATAGCTAGGAAACAGGACAGAACAAAGTGGCTGTGCCCCATTAGCCAGGCTCCCTTATCTATTCCATTACTACAAGACAGGAATTGCAGTCCAAAGAGGCAGTATCACCATGTTGGAGAGTTTGACGTTTTCAGTAGCCAGAGCTTTGTTGGCTGTTTTGGTAGCAGCCATTCTTGCCTATGAGGAGAGAAGCCACTTGTTTCTTTTGCAGCAGGGATTCTTCTGAAATATCCTCTTTTGCCAAATGTTGCTGTTGACTGACTGGGGCTGATGGGATTTGAAGTCTAAAGCATCTGGAGGGTGTATTTGGCAATGGCAGTATTTAATATTTTAGTTCAGCTACTTGAACTTTAAAATTGGCAAATTCAGAAACATTCCAAAATATTTCAGTCTCTATACATGTTTTTTTTCTTTCTTTCTTGAACACAACAGATATGTATATCTTTTTTAGAGCATGGTCATGGTTGGTACATGTTTGCATTAGCAACTGTGGTAACTATGGGCCAAAACACTCCATATCATATATGCAACACCAAGGTGGCACAGCCCACGATCTATTCTAAACTGTGTAGTTCTGGATCTATTGAAAACAATACAATTTTTAAAAAGGATTTTACCCACAGTTAATTCTAGCTAAGAGCCACAGAGCCTAGTTAATGCCAAAATATTCAGAAGACTATTTCCTATTTTGGTATCTAAATGAAACGACCACATTATTGATAAACTTCGGTATCCTACACTTGCCAAAGATGAAGATGAATACATCCTTTGATAAAAGTTCTTCACCCAGAAGCTTCTGAACAATGATGAGCATGCTGGAAACTGACCTATAATGTATTTAGAGCCCAATCCTATGCATATTTAGACATAAAAAAAGTCCTATAACTCCCAATAGTCCCCAAGCTAGCATGGCTGCCTGGTGGAGAATGCTGTGAGTTGTAGGACTTCTTTCTGTTTAAACATGCATAGGATCGCACCCTTAATCTCTTCTAGATTAAGACACCAAAAGCATTTTATTGTGTGTGTTGTAACACACCGACTGACCCATTCATCACATACAACTAATAAATTATAAACCCCAGCTGTGGAGGCCCACTCAGTATATAATCCCTGTTGGAATAACTATAAAATAGTGAAGCAAAGCATATCATGAGTCCCTATATCAGTCATAACCAAAACGGCTGCCTAGTCTGACATTCCACAGAAATAAAGAGCCCTTCTAGGGGCCAAGTCGTCGTCATCTGAATCATGCTGTCCTGTTGTGTAGGCTTGTGGAGTATATTGAATTAATTATGGAGTCAATGGGCATCAGTCTTTCAGTAAAAGTGTGCATTTACGTGATCTGAAACATGTGGTGTCATTATATAAAATTGCCTGGGATGCAGTGGTTTTTTGTTGTTGTTTTTTTAATAGACTGCCTATGTCAGTGGCTTGCTTTTGATGATGAGTCATGATCTAATTACTGAAAATACATTTTGGATGACTGCAGTGTCCATAAAGAGCAAAAAGGCAGAAGCAAAACACAACACTTGCGTATGGCACTGTTGGGCCCCTGATCCTGCAACCACACATTCTAGCACTCTGCCACCGGAGACTCTAAATCGGTGAGATCCTTTTATTACAGCATATCCCACGGCATAAGCTTAATGGTTACAGTCTTCAGAAATCATACAGCTGATGGCATTTTGCTACAGGCTCTTGAAATTGTTCCACACCAAGGTTGGGGACTGGAATGTCTCTTAAGGATCAAATTCCCCAGACAGACTTTTATAATGTATAAAGGGATACAATTAATGTTGCATTGGACTACTATGCTACACAGGAGAAGGAACAAGCATCTGGCATCTGAGATGTGGCTTACGCTGGCTCAGGTCAGCTTGTCTGAGCGTGGTAAGCTAAGCAGAGTCAAGCCTGGTTATTACTTGGATGGGAGACCCCTCCTCTAGTTTCCTGCATTGAGCAGGGGGTTGGACTCGATAGCCTTGTAGGCTCCTTCCAACTCTATGAAATCTATGTGCCTTATCCATCTCTCTGGCTACCTCCAAGTTGTCAATTCTTTCAGAAGTGAAATGGGGTTGTACAGGGAGTAGAGCCTGCAGGTTAGATAGCAGTCCATTTTGGGGTGGGTATTGAGGTCTTGGTCTTCCACTTCTCAAAGTGGCTACTCCCTCCCAAAAAAACCCTAGTTGCTATTGACCAGGGCTCTATGTCAGTATTTATTCAAACATGAATTTTCTTTAGCCAGATGATCTGTTATGAGTCAATAAGCGTGCGGTGAGCATGCCAGGAGAGCTCGACACATTTAGACCAAGAGAGGCATTGTTTTAGCCTGGTACAGCCATATGACCATCTAGCCTAACACAAAGCAATAGCCACCTAAAGCTCAAATGAACCTACCGTATACAATCAAGACAACAGTCTAGCACAGAGTGACCCAGTTTGTACATCACAACAACTCCCTTTTTTTCTAAACCTTTTTCTAAAGTTTTGTTGTTCTGAATGAAGCGGGAGGGAGAAAGTGTGCTGGTTTCCACTGTCTGATGGCTCCTGTTGCAAGTGGGAATAGCTATGGGATGTTAAGCATGACACAGGAACCGGGAATTCTGGGCTGTTCCAACCCTGGGTTGTCTCTCCCCCAACAATCCAGAATTCCCAATTCACACGTCACACTTTACAACCCAGGGATGGAGCACCCATGGGTTGTTTAGCCCCAGTGGAAGCGATTGGATGTCGGGAACCAGCACATTCGCTTGATCCCTCTTCCTTCACAACAACCCAGGGTTTAAAAACAAAACAAAGCTGGGTTGCTGTGACATCCAAACTGGGCCAGCGACTGCAGAAAGGCACACACAAATTCATAAAAGAAAACTATCCTGCTACACTTACCAAATAAAAACTAGGCTGAAACACAATAAAAATCCATTTTTGAACAGCAACAACCTAGTTCCATCGTAAAAGGCAGTAGCCGAAAATACCCATTGAAATAGAGAGCGCTTTGTTATCCACCAGAAGGTGAACTGCCATGTGGCCAGGCCCAGGTGGACTTCCCTCAGCAGGGTGTTCCAATGTCCTGGCACCACTGAACTGCAATAAGGGCTAGTGATAAGACCTGGTAAAGATATGATCTAAATCTCATTCATTTGAATGGGGCCTGTGCAGCAGCAGTTCCTGATGCATTGTGCTTTCTTCTTTTTTGTACAACGAATTTACATCTCTGCACATGAGCCCTATCTTTTATAATGGAAATGAACAGAAGGTGGCAATAGAAAATTCTCTTTCAGATGTGCTCTAGTGGCACTGCAGTCTGCTGTTTCTTTTCATTTTTTATTCTGCACAAAAACCTGGCATGAAACTCATATATTGCTTCCATTGGTCTGTAGTTGCCTTTTTGCAGGTGGCGATATATTATTTTTAAATTGTTGTTTCCTTCTTACCAAAATTTCAACCATTACTTTAGTAGTACAGATGTTATTGGCAGCAACAGCAGACATTTAATGCCTATGTAAAGAATATAAGAATGGTTTGCCCAGTATAGCAAATGATATTTGCAGCTTTTCAGAGTTTCCTGAAAGACACCCCACCCTCACCACCAAGGTTTACTTAGTTTCCCCACCTCCGGGATCAATTTTTTTTAAAAAAATAAAATTATTTTTAAAGCACTTGTATTTTCCCTAAGAGTTGGCTATGTGATGATATCCCTGAGGACATATAGAGCGTATTCAGAGTGAAGTTAGATAATGCCTATTCATGAAGCATTGCCTTTATTCTGAATTAGCTTTATTTGCCCTCAGTGATGTCATCACTTAGCCAGGTCTAAGCAACAATGGAATTGTTTCTAGGAAGAAGGAATGGCAATTTGAAGAGAGAGAGAAAATGGCATTATAGCTTCAACCAGTTGACGCTGCAGAAGCTCATAATGGAGTTGCTGTCTAAATGCCAGTATAAGAAGCACAAGTTGCCTGAATGTGTTTGGGGGTGGGCAGCTTGAATGTATGCCAGGACAAGGGGATACCTTCACTCTGCAGCAAGCCCCTGCAAAAAAAAACCCAACACCAAAATACTGATTAGTCCCCCTCAAAATCACAAAAAAGCGGGTGCTTTTCACAGGGGCAGAAAACTTGTAAAAAACAAGCTGCCTTATACTAGTCAGACCATGGGTCCAGTACTGTTGACATTGCACGGTTTCAGGCAGGATTCATTCATAGCACCCCCTACCTGGAGATACCAGGAATTAAACCTGGGTCCTTCTTCAAGCATTTGCTCTACCACTGAGCTCTGGCCCCTCCACACACACTCCACTTGGCCGTGACCTCACTGGGTGACTTTGGGCCAGTCACTGACTCTCAGCCTAACCTACCTCACAGGGTTGTTGTGAGGATAAAATGGAGAGGAGGATTATGTAAGCTGCCTTGGGTTCCTTGCAGGAAAAAAGGCGGGGTATAAATGTAATAGATAAAAAAATAAAATAAAAATAATAAAACCCTACACAGACGTGTGTGCCCAAGTGCCTCAAGGCAGCTTGTGTCAAGGATGAAGTGGAGGGGTGTATGTATATCACTTCAAAATACTTGGGATCCAATTCTTTTCCAACGTCTTCTTTGGAGCATATGGGCATGCACCAAACTTTACATGTGTACAACCTTCACACTGGATGAGGGTACATACATGTGTTTTATGTATTTGGGTGGCCATATCGAAGTGCAAAGCACAATGGGATTGAAAGAGTTATTTTAGGTATGCTTTGTGGGATTTCATTGAGCCAGTGTGGCGTAGTGGTTAGAGTGTTGGACTGGGACTCAGGAGATCCGGGTTCTAGTCCCCGCTCGGCCATGAATCTCACTGGGTGACTTTGGGCCAGTCACTGACTCACAGCCTAACCTACCTCACAGGGTTTTTGTGAGGATAAAATGGAGCAGTGGAGGAGGATTATGTAAGCCGCCTTGGGTTCCTTGCAGGGAAAAAGGCGGGGTATAAATAGAATAAATAGATAAATAAATAAATCCCCCCCCCCGCTTTGAACACAGACTCTCATGTCATATCATAAACTGTTTCTGAAAGTCACTTACGTTTCTAAAGCAGATTGACACTTGACACTTGAAAAACACAAGGCCAAAGTCTCTCTCCCACCCCCCACCCAGGCATAAGGAACTAGCTGTAGTCTTTGGAACCCAGCTAGTATGGGAAGCCATCTACCCCAATGATAAAATAAAAAAAAACCCAGAAGACATATGTTAATATGTGGTGTGTGTAAAATTAAAGATGCATATTGACTCACAATGACTGTCACTTTTAAATAATAACTCCTGTCTGGTATGTTTATAGAAAAACTGCCCTTGTAGTTTTGAAATAAGTGTCAGGAATATTGTTTAGAGCTGGGAGGCCAAGTTCAGATCCCTGTTCCCTTTGAAGCAGTTGGGGTGGTCTTGGGCAAGTCACTGACCTGGTTCACACGTAAGGAGAAGCTACTGCTGGTGAATTTTTGCATGGGGCTTCTTGTCGTGGTGGTTGCTGCCATTTTGAATTTCCGGGGTGTGGCAGGGGTATGCCATACCTTCTTGTTACATGCAAACAAGGGTGGGTTGTTGGGGTGGTTGAAAAGCCACCCAGAACCCATGGGCTGTTTTAGGAGGCTGGTGGCTACAATGTCAGCGGGGCTGTGTATCCGCTCCAGATTTTACTCTGAACTTTTAAGGAGCTATCCATGGTGCCAAACCCATATGGGGGATAGGGTTCAGCACTATGGATAGCTCCTTAAAAGTTCAGAGTAAAACCTGGAGTGGATACACAGTTCTGCTGACATTGGGGCCACCACCAGCCTCCCTGGTTTTAGGGTTAAGGATGCCTTGTTAACCACACCAACAACGCACCCTCGCCAGGTTCGCATGTAACGAGAAGCTACAGCACGGCCCTGCTGCACCCCGAATATTCACAATGGCGGCAGCCACCACAGCAACAACAACCCTCCATAGGGAAATTCATCCATGGTGGCTTCTTGTTACATGTGAACCGGTCCACTGTTTGTCAGCCTTATAAATAAATTAAATCATGAAAACAACATTTCAATAAGTCTTTGGGACGTTCCTTTCAGCAGCTTGAAGACAAAATTTGAGCCAAAAATTTGATACATGTCAGAGGTTCAAAAGAACCTGGCTTTTATTAAAATGCTCTCTCTCTCTCTCTGTGTGTGTGTATTTATTTATTACATTTGTGAATCACCCATCTGGCCGGTCACCCGGGGGTGTTGCAGGGGGTTGGGGTGGGGTGAACCCAAATACGTAGAGGTTGAAAGTTTTTGGCAGGCTGATTTGCAGTTGCAGCTGTTGCTTCCAAATTCTGCAATGCAGCAGTGATAGAACCTCTGCACTGTGAAATGCCAGGATTTATTGAATCTCCACATCTCCCTCTCTCTCAAGATTAAAAATAATTCTTCAAGAATTTATTCATGAAGATCAATGTGGTTTTTTACCTAAAAGACAGCTGAGGGATAATGTTAGAACAGTCTTAGACATTTTGGAATACTTAGGAAAAACATAATGAAAAACATGTTGCATTGATTTTCTTAGATGCAGAGAAAGCGTTTGACAATTTAAATTGGGGGTTTCTCTTTAAAGTACTGAAGGAAATGGATTTTGGAGAGAACTTTATAAAATGGATAAAGTCAATTTATATTTCACAAACAGCACAAATAATTGTCAATGGCGATATGACGAAACCGTGTGAAATACATAGAGCAGTGATGGCGAACCTTTTTGAGCCCGAGTGCCCAAACTGCAACACAAAACCAACTTATTTATTTCAAAGTGCCAACACTGCAATTAAACCTGAATACCAAGGTTTTAGTTTTAGAAAAACAACTCATACAGTTGTCCGAACTAATTAACATCTTTTGTCTTTAAAGAAAAACACAATAACAGAGCTTTCAATGATACAAACAGCTTTTTGTTGGAAAAAAAATCAACTCAAAAAATTATTATAGTACTACATTGTACACGTAGCCTGAAGGGAATTTATACAAACTTTTAAAATAATTAGGCACATGTATTTTTGGATAAGGGATTCTCAACTTGTAATATGATTATATGCCAGACTGAAATTGTATGGGGCAAGCTTTACTCTGGGTCCTTTCCCTGCTTCTATAGGTGTCGGATTAGTAAAAGTAAAAGTCAACCTGTACTAGGATGAGCAAGATAAACAAGAAAACTAAACGTGCTTAACACATTTTAAACACTTTGTCTTGGACTGCAAACACTGCATTAGGTAAAAGTTTGCATTGGGCATGCTTTTGCACAATTAATGTGATTTTTGCTATTGCATGCATGCTGATAATTTGTCAAACCTTGGCTCATACTCCGTTAGTTTGAGAGCAACACATGCAGCACTCAGGTCAACTGTTAGGGCTTTACATCCAAGCCATGCTCTGTGCATCATTCTTCAAAATCTTTTAAATGTGATAACAATGTAGAAAAGAATTCTGTAACAGGAATTCTGGAATAAAATCATTCTGTTCCACACTGTGAGAAAGAACAAGATCATTAGTGTTTTGCAGAAGGGGACGGTCTTTTCGCGATCTGGTGACCAATGGCTCGAGTGCCCACAGAGAGGTCCCTGCAGTGCCAGCTGTGGCACCCGTGCCATAGGTTCGCCATCACTGACATAGAGGAACAAGACAGGGTTGCCCATTATCACCTTTGTTGTTTATTCTTGTGCTTGAAATATTGAACAGAGATATAAGACAAGATGATAGAATTGTAGGCATAAAAATTAAAAAAGAGTCTTATAAGCTGAGAGCTTTCGCAGATGATTTGGTGTTAATTTTGGAAGATCCTCTGAAAGGAATTGAAATGTTAATGGTTAAATTGAAGGAGTTTGGTGCTGTAGCTGGTTTTAAGGTTAATAAACTAAAGACAAAGATATTAACAAAAAATATGAAAATTCAAGACCAAATAAAATTGTCAAACAAATCAGGTTTTAAGATTGAAAAGAAAGTAAAATATCTGGGTATCACTTTAACAAATAAGAATTGTATGTTGTTTCAAAATAATTATGTAAAGTCTTGGAATGAAATGAAAAAAGATTTAGAAAGATGGGATAAAGCTCAGTTGTCACTTATGGGGAGAATAGCCACAATTAAGAGAATGTATTACCTAGAATGTTGTTTTTGTTTCAGACTATTCCTATTGTGACATCGCAAATATCATTCAAACAATGGCAGAAGGATATATCCAGATTTGTATGGCAAGGGAAAAAACCACGGGTTAAGTTTAAGATTTTACAGGATGCAAAAGAAAGAGGGGGGTTGGGTCTACCTGATCTGAAGTTATATTTTGCTGCTTGTTGCTTAGTATGGATTAAAGAATGGATTCTGTTGAAAAATTGTCGATTATTAGACTTAGAGGGATATGATTTGAGATTTGGATGGCATGGGTACATGTGGTATGATAAAGTTAAAGTGAATGTAGAATTTAATAATCACTGGGCTAGAAGTGCCATTTTGAAAATTTGGAATAAATATAAACCTAGGTTTTGTCAGAGAGTACCATTGTGGCTATCAGCACAAGAAGCCCATCATAGAAGAGAAATGTTAAGTAAATACAATTGGTTGACATATCGTGATTTGCTGAAGTTTTCACAAGATGAATGTAAAATAAAATCAAGAGAAGAACTGATAAAAGAAGGTCATACATGTCAATGGTTTTCCTATTTACAGATGGTAGAAAGGTTTAAAGTTGATAAAAGGTTGTATGATTTTGAACAGAGTGTATCTGACTTTGAAAGGGAATTATGTCTAAATGATGAACATCTTATTTCAAGAATGTATAAGCTTTTGTTGAAATTTGAAACTGAGGAAGAGCAAGTGAAGCAATGTATGATAAAATGGGCTCAAAATTTTTGGCTATATTAATGACACAATGGGAAAACATGTGGTTAAAAGGTTTGAAATTTACTTTATGCTCTAGTCTTAAAGAGAATTTTTATAAGATGATGTATCGTTGGTACTTGTCACCGGAGAAATTGGCTAGAATGTATAGCGGTGCATCAGATATATGTTGGAAATGTGAACAACAGGAAGGAACCTTTGATCATATGTGGTGGACATGTAAGAAAGCTAAAAGATTTTGGGTTGAAATCATTTATTAATGCAAAAGATTTTAAAGATTACTTTTCAATTGAAACCAGAGGCTTTTCTATTGGGAATAATGGACAGTCAGCTAGAAAGAAGATATGGAACTTTATTTTTATACATGACAACGGCAGCGAGACTACTATATGCACAGAAATGGAAAGGTCCAGCAGTGCCTATGACAGAAGAATGGTTGGTCAAGATGCTGGAGCTGGCAGAGATGGCCAAACTTACATCACTAATTAGAGAAAGGACAACATCTGCATTTATTATTGAGTGGAAACCTCTAATTGACTTTTTGCAGAGACTGGAAAATAATGATTTGTTTGTTTGTGGATTTATGGAGTAATAAGTGAATTTGGGACAACGGGAAGAAAGAGATTTTCATTCGGATTATTGAGTAAGAAAAATTATTGTTACCTATATTTGCTGTAGAAGAAAATCGGAGGTCTATTTTGTTTTGTTAATTGTTATATGTTTGATATTATGTGTTTGTTTCATATAGAAATAAAAAATTGAAAGATGAAAAAAAGTAAAGTAAAGTTCAGGGAAGGAGGGTTAGCTGCAGTCACAATCCTGATCCCTCCCCCTCTCCCTCCCCTGTGGCTGCTGTTTTAAAATGTTAAACTAGACATATTAATTGCAAGTAACACCGCCACTATAGTCACGCCTGAAGGGCATTCCTAGGGCTGCCCCAAGAAATTTTGCTGCCTAAGGTGGAGCAGCAAATAGCACCCCCCCCACACACACAAACACATGCCAAGATGCATAGCACCCAAGGCCAGCCAAGTTATTTTGGTATCCGATGCAGAGAATCCTACACATTCCTCCCCCTTCCATAACAATGAAAATACAATAAGAACAAATTAAGAAATACAATAAGAACAAATTAAGGCACCATCCTATGCATGCTTCCACAGAGAAAAGACCTATAACTCCCAGCATAGCTGGCTGGGCCATGCTGGGAGTTGTAGGCTTTATTTCTTTCTGAATGTGCATAGCATTGTGCCCTTCAATAAACAATTTGCTGCCTTTTCCTGACAACCAAAATCAACTGCCTGGCCCTGAGATAACAGCAGCCTCACTCTGCCTAACAGTAGGGCCTGCACTGGTACGTCCCTTGCCTATCCATTGCTGGAGTTTGCTCCCAACAATGAAGCCAACATTCAAGGCTTCTGAATTTTTGAACTCCACAAAAGACCACACTCCTTGCCAACACCTTCACACCAACTTTGGTCTCAATTTATCTGATGTGTACTTTAAAAGGCTCTCATTTAAACATTTAATAGATTTCAATCCCAGTTTTCCACCCAGTTTGGATCTAAAGGCGGTTTCCTGCTTTTTGATCAACATCAGCTCAGGTGTAGGCAAATGAAGTTTATTTAAATACATCTTGAATATTTCATCCTCCCAAGAGATTTGCACCCAATCTTTAAACTGCCTCATCTTGCTTTTCCTTGCACCCTTCCTTTATAAGCTTTGATTACTTTGCAATATTATTGCAGTTCGGAGGAGCTTTTCCAAGCAGGAGTTAAAAACCACTGCAGTATATTTGAAGTGTAAAGAAAAAGAAAAAGTTGGCTTAACTTACAAAGCTATTAAGATAATTGATATGCTGGGCCAAACAGAGATGAATTTAGCCCAATCCTTTGGGGGGGTGTCACTTTTTGCAAAATAACGGTTGCCTTCAAACCTGATAGGGAGTTAATAGCAGGTACTTAAGGTTTTGGCAGAGCCTTTTCTGCTTAGCAAGAGATTTTTCTGACACTGTGGCACCAACCCAGAAAGCGTGCTTCCCAGATCTGAGTGGCATGGGCTTGCAGGCAACTAAAGCAAAAAGCAACACACACACACACACCCAACAAAGAAATTAATATAAATACGACTGGAATATGTTTAACTGCAGAACTGCTTGGCATTCTGTTTTAAATGAAAGGTATAGGCATCTAAGTCGAGATGGAGCGGCTCTAATATTAAGTTGGGGTGCTGCTGCAGCTTGTAAGATATGCTTATATTTATATGCACTGCTGTTGTTTACATAAGTGATAGGAACAAAAGAATAATTGGCAAGGCTTAACTTGGTTAAAAAAGCTAAAGTGAATCTCTCTTGTCTGTCTTTCTTTTCACTAAGATGATCCCGCTTAGTCTGGGATACAGATCCTCAGAATTGCTGTAAAAACCAACTCACATCAGTGAAATGTATACTGGCAAAATGCTTTAAGAATTTATTTATTTATTTATTTATTATATTTATTAATCACCCATCTGGCCAGTCACCCGGCCACCCTGGGCGATGTACAACCAAGAATAAGCAGAGATCGATCAATTAACAAACCCCTTTCAGTTTAACATGTTTTGTTAAGGACTTTCCAAGTTCACTCAAGCTCCCAAATGCTGGGAAACTACAGCTGGTTAAGGACCACACCCTTAACAGTTGTGTAATTTATTTAGGCAATATGGATATGGTATGGTAATCTATGCTTGGCTAGTTCCGGCTTCACCACTACCTTGGAGGTGGATGACTGTCAGTGGCAGAGTGGTGGACTTAAGTCCCAGATTTGTCTGTTCACTGGAATGGGCACATTGAGTCTATGCAACTGGAGCTATCTTGCAACTGAAGCTACCATTCCACATTACAAGTACCCAGCTGGCAACCAATACCATCCACACAGAATGACAGAGTTAGAAATAGGGAGGCCACTTATACATCACCAGAAAAAGAAAAAGAGGAAATGCATCACCAGAAAGGGGAATACAAGATTTTTATAAAATGTGCATTGGCTCATGTATATGTATAGATGCAAATTTAGAAAGAAGGGCTATCATTTAAATAGAAATGCAATACAGCTCACCCTAGTGGCGAAGACTGCACAGGTGACCTGACTGCCTGAGGCTTAGTCTGCTATCCAGGTGCTAACTGTTGATGTGCAACTTTAAGGCCCCTGGGCTCTCCCTTCTTAGGATTCTTGAACTTGGACTTTTAAACCAGTTATCTGAATTAATGCTGGGGATTTTACTGGCTATTCAGATAAACTATGTTCAACAAATCCCCCCAAAACCTGGAAGCCAATATGTCGGCCCTTTGCTACAAAAATGAGGCATCGTTTGCGGACACCCTAAACTAGTGAATTTCAGTGGTCTTTCTATGCAATCTGTTCCTTCTCTTTGCAGTGAGAATAGTTGACAGGGCTTTTATTTTTTGTTTTCTTAAGTGAGGTATTTAGACATCCAGACAGCTGTTCTAGAGAAATCTTGAAAGCAGCTGTCTCTAGCTTCAATAGGCTGAGTAGGAAGCACACTTGTTGTGGCACTGGAATACCGCCATGATTCTCTTGTGTATCTACAACGGTACCAACCCTTAGTCACGATCTCCCAGATAAATCTACATTGTTTATTAATTTAGATTTGTATAATTTAGTGTGTGTAGCCACATTCCTTATTGTGGTTGTCCTTACGGTATCTAGTAGTGTGAGTAGGACAGAGCTGCGGAACTTGTTTCAGCACAAGGACTGCGCAGAATATAATTTCAGTGAAGCTCTTGGGGGCCACATTCCAGTGGTGGGTGGGGCTGAAGGCAAAGGGTGTGTGGCCCAGAAGCTTTTTTCTTTTTTCTCCCTTTTAAAAAAAAGCTTTTAAAGCTCTTATTGCCAGGAATTAAATCTTAGGAGAGGCATTTCAACCTTTCAGGATTGGGGAAAAAACGGTACAAAAGTCAGGAAACCACCAAATAATCGGTGGTTGGGGGAAAGGAGGTGGGTTCAGGGGAAGAGGGCGTGGCCATCTGGGGAGCCCCAGAGAGCCAGACTGGGACCCCAGAAGGGTCCCAGGCCTGAGCTTGCCCACCCTTGGAGTAGGGGATCTCATCAGTTTCCAAAGGAACATGTTTCATATTTTATTACGTTTGGTCTATGACCGTAACTAAAATAAAGTAAAAGTCATATTTTATTGGATCAAGTGAACACATTGTTCCTTCCTAAGCCTACATCACCAAAATCACATACTACCAAGGGTGAAGGTGTTGCCTAGTTAAATTCTTGTAGGTCCATGACTGGCTACCCTAGGGCCATCATCTGCCCCTTTAGTGCTTACAATAATATCCTAATCTGTTTTTTCTGAGGATTATGCCCATGCTGCTTGTAATGGTGCTGCCATTTGAGATGTGGTGGGCATTAAAATAAATAAATAAATATGCAAATATGCACATCTGCACACAGTCAGATTCCTGGGAGTACTGCTGCCACCCAAAATTATTTGTCTATCTCGCTCTCTGTTGTCCATTTTGAGTCTGAATCATCTGTAATATGATAAAAAGTGGTAGTGTTCCCAATGGATTGGAGAGGCTATGGGAAGCAGTTGGTTCTTAAGAACTCACTTCTAAATTGCAAGTCACAACAGCAGTGCTGTGGCAGGCCAGTGATCATGGCCTCCAAAGCTGAGTTCGATTATATAGTCCTGGCAGTATATAGATAGACTCTTTCCATTTTAAAGACCTGCCACTCGATAAGGCTGGTGGGAACCAGAGAGAGCCTCCTCAGTGGTGGCCCCTACCCTATGGAATTCCCTCCCAAGAGATATATGTTGGTTGCTTTCTGTGGCTGCTTTAAAGTGGGCTTTAAAAACATACCAGTTTTCTCTGGCTTTTAATGTTATTTCTCTTTATTTTTATTTATAACTGATAAGGTTTTAATGTATTTGCTGCTGATACATATTTAAACTCTCTTCTATTCTTTTTTAAAATTGTCTCAAGTTAGGCTGGTTTTATATTTGTTGATATTGAATTTTACTGTTTTATATTATAAACTATCTTGAGAAGGCGACAGTCTTGGTGGCTAAGAAATATATTAAATAATAATAAAATGTGTGTATTATAATTTTTCTTAGAGCCTTCTGACACATTCGTTTTTGGGGAATGATTTTCCATGCTTGATATTTTCTTAAATGGCCAACAGTAGATATACATTTCTCCAGCTGTTTGTGATTTAGGTGAGAACTACAGAAACAGTGTTTTTGCCACTGTAAAATTGCTAACCACAATACTAGCTAAATGTTGCTGCAGAATAGCGGATGTATGAAAAATTAGCCTTGGCAGCGCCTCATTGGTGGAACCTGAGCACCATAGCTGCTAATAGTGAGGCTAGTATGTCTGGTATCTTGGATTTTCTCCTTTCATCCTTGATTTACTATACTTGCTACATAGCAAAAGGAACATGTTTTGCTAACTCTCAGTGACCAAGGATGAAGACATATAATTTAATATAGGAAGAAAGAGCACAACACTATAAATCAGGGGTCTCCAACCTCTTTGGGTCGCTGGGCACATTTGGAATTTTGAAAGAGTGTTGTGGGCACTCTCACAAAATGGCTGCCATGGGTGCCTTGCCCATTCATAAAACAGCTTCCATGGTAGACATGGCCATTAACCAACCCCCAACCCCCCTGTTTTTCTGGAAGACAAATTGGTGTGATTAAAAGAACAGTAACTTGCCCGAGAATCTAAATACAATGCAGAGGTGGGGTTTCAGCTCCAAAACACAAAGCCACTGTTTTGAACTCAAATGAAGATAGTGCTGGAGGGCAGCACTTCACTCTGCAGCATGCCAACCTCCCTTTAAATTTGAAATAAATGAATAAAGGCTTAAGAAATGACATAACAATCAGGAGGCAGATAGCCTGGTGGGCACCAAGAGATGTGTCAGTGAGCACATTGGTGCTCACTGGCACCACGTTGGACACTCCAGTTGTAAATCCTCTTTCAGCTCTCTTTTCATATTAAGTCAGTCTCTAACATACCAGTGAATTATACTCTGATTCTTGTCCTTCTCTGCGCACTCTGCTGCCTGGCCACTACTGCAATCTGCTCCTCTTCCTCCCCATATCAGGAATCCAGCTGTGTGGGGTGCTTTGTTTTCCAGTTGGATGAGGCAGCGACAGCAGTAGCAAGCGACTGGGCAATTCGGCAACTAGCAAAGGGGAAAATGAAACATCTGACTTTGATTCACTGGTATGCTAAAGAGGGAGTGTTGTGGCTGAGGGAGGTTTTGAACAGAGTTATCCCCAGTTCTAGTCTGACATTCAGACCACTACATTCCAGACTCCCAGCTGTCCATGGAGGCTCAGGTGGCAGCTGTGAGTCGGGCGGCGCAGTATCAACTCCATCTGATACGGCAGCTGCGTCCCTACCTTCCTAATCACCTGCTCCCATCAGTGGTTCATGCCTTGGTCTCCTCTCACCTAGACTACTGTAATGTGCTCTACGTGGGGTTACCCTTGAAGACGGTTCGGAAGCTACAGCTGGTTAAAACTGGTTAAAGGCAGCCGCTGGCGGGATCACATCACGCCAGTGCTGAAGGAGTTGCACTGGCTACCAGTTGCTTGCCAAGCCGAATTCAAGGTGTTGGTTTTGACCTTTAAAACCCTATACGGCTCCGGTCCAGTCTATCTCAAGGAGCGTCTCCAGCAACACCAAGTGGGCCGCTCAACAAGATCTGCCACGGATGGCCTTCTCCTTGTCCCTTCAGCCAGAGCAGCTAGACTGGTGGGGACGAGGAAGAGGGCCTTTTCTGTGGCGGCCCCCATACTGTGGAACTCTCTCCCAAGTGACCTCCGCCATGCCCCCTCTCTGCTGAGCTTCTGCCGCTCATTAAAAACCTGGTTGTTCAGGCGGGGATATGGGGTGGGTTAAGATTTTAAAATTTTTATATTGTTTTAAATGTATTTTTTTGTTTTTATTCTATGTACATCGCCCAGGGTGGATAATACACCGCACTGACTCTGTTCTGTTGTTGAGTCACCTTGGTGAGATGGGGTGAGATGGCATTTTGATCTGGTTTATGTCAAAAGTTGAGACACAAATGAATTAAGAACGTAAGAAGAGCCATGCTGGATCAGACCATCTAGTCCAGCATTCTGTTCACATAGTAGGCAACCAGCTGCCCACGGGAAGCCCACAAGCAAGACATGGGTGCAAGAGCACCCTCCCACCTATGTTCCCCAGCAATTGATGTATATAGGCATACACCTCTGATACTGGAGGTAGCATATAGCCATCAGGACTAGTAACCATGATAGCTTTATCTTCCATGAATTTGTCCAATCCCCTTTTAAAGCCATCCAAAATGGTGGCCATCACTACATCCTATGGAAGTGAGTTCCATAGTATGCACTGTGTGAAGAAGTACTTCCTTTTATCTGTCCTGAATCTCCCACAAATCAGCTTCATGGGATGAGCCCGGGTTCTAGTATTATGAGAGGGAGAAAAATTTCTCCCTATCCTCTTTCTCCCCTATCGTGTATTCTCTTACTCACCCTTTTTCTAAGATAAACAACCCCAGGTGTTAAACACCTTGGGTTGGATCCAGACTTAGTCATACTTGGAGTCTCATTGATTTCAATGGTTCAACTCCAAGTATGACGTAGACTGGATCCAACCCATAAACAGTAATGTTTTAAAAACATTAAAAATCACTCTGATGGAAGCCTGATCAGAAAGTGTTGGATGGTAGGTTCTGCTGGAGGGAATGCAACAAGGTAATGGTCATGTTTGCTGCTAGTGTAAAAATAGGTGTAACATTTTGAAAAAAAACAATTGGCAAAGTCACCCTAATGGATTCGTGTGGCCTGGACAAGTCTTGCTGTGGAAAACATTTTGGCTGAGTATATCAGGAAAACTAACCTTAGCCAGACGTATTTGGCATAATTTTACTTAAAATCTCAAAACTGTTTGAATTGATTCATTAACAAAATCCTTTGTAGCTTGTCACTTGTGGCATATTAATAGCCTGATGCCCAGGAAGAGGCACTGCAGGGCACATCAGATATAGCACACATCAATTATTGCAGATTTAATAAGGATCTATTTCCTTGCTATTTCCATACCTATGCTATGCACTCCTGCCCTTGCAGGGAGTCTGCCTGTCAGTCTTCTTTCTCCAAAGCCCCTTTTCCTTTCATGCATTGTTATCTTTATAGAGAGGATGAGACTTTATACAAAATCTACTTAGGTAAAGGTCTGCCTAATTCTGGCTTACTTCTGAGGGGACCTTAAATCTGGCAGCAATTTACCAAAGCAGAGAGAGAGAGAGAGAGAGAGAGAGAGAGAATCAATTTTAATTAGTATTTTTGGCTTTAGCGAAAAGTGATTACAGAATTGGCATTTTAGCTAATACCGTGGAGATTTATGGTAGGGTGATGAAAATTAATTTTCCGTTGAATCGCTGTGGGCCATGAATAACTGCAATAAAATGGCAGATTTGCTGATATCAGGACTATATCTGCACTTCAGAGCTTCTGAACAAAAGGGAGCTTACTAGGTTGCAGGTATATTTTACATTAGTTCTCATAAATGACACATTATTACTTCTTTATAAAAATGTTCCTTTGAGCCAAACCTTTCTGCATTTTTATAATTAGGGCAGTGCCTTTCCATATAATTAACTGCAAATGTACATTAATTTATTTACATTCTTTAGCATTCTATAAAGTTTTCGAAGGTAGACAAAAAATATTGTGCAGAGAAAAGATAATCCCAGATTTATAAATGCATCATTTATTTATAGTTTTCTTTACAAGAGGCGAACAACCAAATATGTCACTTGGATTTACAATGTTCTAAATTTAGAAACTCTTCAGGAAAGGAATAACTTTTGAGTCAATTTGCACAGGCTTTTGCAGAATGATACTTTGGCTTGAGAAATAAGGTGCAAATTGCAATGCACATCAACAGGACCAACAGCCTGTCAAGATTTGCTTTTCAAAAATGGGAATATTGTGTTTGATGTGGACCCACATTCTCCCCAATAAAAGGCAGTTTATCATTGTTTCTGGCAGAGAAATCCCTTATTTACTAAGAACACTACATAGATGCTACCTATGCAGCAGAGAGATTTATATATAGAAGCTTAGAACGGCCCTGGAATGTCAGCATCTAAACTTGCGCAAAACGAAGGGGAAGTGGTCCCTCAAGATAAGACACAAGCCAAACAAATCAGTGGACCTAGGAGTAAATATAGCAGAATTGTACACTCAAAATAAAAATGTATAGCCCCTTTAATCCAAACGCAAGTGCAATATGTCTGTGCCCCAAAACTCACATGTGTGTGACATGTGTCAAACACACAGCAATATAAGCATCTAAACTTGCAACAACATACTGCTTTCTGATTCAAAAGCAAGTGTTACTGGATCCCTGGTTCATGTTTTAGAACTTACTTTGTCCTTTAAAGAGAACAGGATGTGATCATGCTAGCTAGGTTGAACTCTAGAGCCAGTGTGGCGTAGTGGTGAGAGTGTTGGACTGGGACTTGGGAGATCCAGGTTCTAGTCCCCGCTCGGCCATGAAACTCACTGGGTGACTTTGGGCCAGTCACTGACTCTCAGCCTAACCTACCTCACAGGGTTGTTGTGAGGATAAAATGGAGAGGAGGAGGAGGATTATGTAAGCCGCCTTGGGTTCCTTGCAGGAAAAAAGGCGGGGTATATAATAAATAAATAAATAAATAAATAAAGGAACACTTACAATCTAATCCTATGCATTTTTCTACACAAGGGGGAAAACTCCCCTTGTGTTCAATAGGGCTTACTTCCAGGGAATTAGAATTGTAGCCTTCAGGGCCTAACTACACTTTACTTTAAATGCAGCTCTTGCAGTAGCATCAGGTTATTAGGGTTTTTCTTTTTTCTTTTTTAAAAAACATCTTAGTTCAGGGGTGGTGGAGGATTTTTAATCAGGAGTGCAGTAAGTGTATGAGGAGGGAAGGTTTAAGCCTTCCCTGCCCTACAATCCTGACAATCCATGCCCCACTGCAGTAGAAGAAATAGGGAATCTGATAGGGGGGAAAAACCCCTCTCATTAGTGCCTAATGGAGCTTTTTTCTATTGCTGTTTGCAGCACAAGGAGATTGTTGGGCCGCAGAGGTGGAGGGAAGGCTTTAACTCCCTTCCCCTGCAACATGATGTGCTCCCAAAGAAAAATAAGGGCCTTGCATGCTTCGTAATTTTTTTTCAAATCCTGATGCTGCTGCTCTGACAATGCCCGTCGTACCCCAGTTGATGTGATCTTATGCATGATCACATTGAGATTTTTTTGTGTAGCGTTTTACCAATGCACACGAGCACTTGTGTGCATCAATGACACACTGCAAAAAAGCAAACCTCATGTCACTGTACGTATGTTTGTGGTTTTTCGTGGCATTTTATCAATGTACAGGAGAGTGCCTGTGCACTTCAGTCAAACACAAACACTGCTGAAAAAAGAAAGGTTGATGCAATTTCTCGTAGATCATAAGATGCTTTTTTGCAGGGTTTCATCAATGCACACAAGGACAGATGTGACATAAAAGGGGAGAAAAGGAGCTAACTGAAAATTGTGGCAATCTGTGCATCTTCCAGTCCCAGCAGACTGAGCAGACACACAGGTCACATGGTCACAGTCTTCCCCATTATCGCACTGTAGTTCTCTTTAAATTATAGTAATTATTTCTAAATTTGTACCTATACATATAAATTAGCACATGCCAATTTTTTGCAATTGTGTCCTCTTTTGTCCTTTTTTTTTTTTGTGGTACATAAGTGGGTGCCCTACCTACTAGTCATATCTCTATCTCATATTAAACACATTAAACATTATTTTATTTATTTATTTATTTATTTATTTATTATATTTATACCCCACCTTTTTTCCTGCAAGGAACTCAAGGCAGCTTACATGGTTCTCCTCTCCACTTTATCCTCACAACAACCCTGTGAGGTAGGTCAGGCTGAGAGTCAGTGACTGGCCCAAAGTCACCTAGTGAGCTTCGTGGCGGAGTGGGGATTATGAATACTATATAAAATTAAACAAATAAATGAATTCATGTGAATAAAATGCAGTTTGCAGTGTCATGGTTTTTATGGGAGTTTGTGGGTTTTATGGGAATTAATGCCTGCCCCTCCTCCCTGCATTGGGAAAATACCTAATTATGCTTTGTTTAGACACCAGTGGCTTACACTATCAATTGTTGACCCTGAATTTTCCTCTGAAATGATGCAGAACAGTGGTGTAACGTATTAAGCCTTTCTTTCATTTTCCCACTACACAGAAATTGGATATACACACAGCCGCAACTAATACACTCGTGGGAAAGTTAGAAGTTTATGAGTCCATGAACTTTGGATGACACTGTGCTCTAATCAGAAGTTGGCACAACTGGGTCACAGGAATGTTGATCCTTTGTGCAAATTTTAGCCTTTATTTATAGGACTCCCAAAATGATTTTCAGGTACTCTAAGCTCAGTGACAAATGTGGGTGAAATATTTTCCTGAAATTCCGTGTGTGTGTGTGTGTTAGTATTCCTTTCTTGTCTATTTCTCCTTCCAATGTGCAACACTGCTGGAGGGTCAGCTTAATTGCTTTTTTTTCATTTTCAAAAGAAAGATCATGTGTTTCTCAGATGCTTTCCAAAATGTTCATATATCAAAGTGGCCACAAACTGGTTCACTCTAGAACCATTCATCAGACAAATGGGGAAGAAAATTGAGGTCAGGAATTGACAATGAAAAGTGATGGTGGAGTAGGGGAGAGTCTCCTGGCAGTAGAGAGACATAAAGTAGTAGTACTACTACTACTACTACTACTATTATTATTATTATTATTATTATTATTATTATTATTATTATTATTTTACATAGCACAATCAGTGTGCCTGGTGTTTTATAGAGTAACATAAGGTGAAGCTAGCTAGGGCTGTTTAAGAAAAACTTGCTAATGGAGATTGTTCTTGAAATATAAGAGGAAAGGGTTCTTGAGCTGCAGACATATGGAGCAGCATAGCTGAAGACGAGATGGGAGTGGAAGGGGGCGGCAAAGCAGGCTGTCAGTAGCCAAAATTCTGCATGCAGAGTGAATGAAAAGGGGAGACAAGGGTGGAGAAATAGCCAGCTCAACCACAAAATCCAGTCTAACAGTAACATTAAGGTGAGCATTAACTTCCAATTCCAAAATCAAAATGATGGATGCCTGCTGCACAAGTGAGTTTAAAAGGTGAACTAAATCCTGAAGGCCTTCCTGGGGAAATGAACAACACAATATATGTATACCGTAACTAGCTGTTGCCCGGGCTGCGCTTGCGTGGATTTTAGGATTTGGTATAACTGTTTTTAAAAGAAACATGTATGGAAAAGATGCAGTGTCTCTGACTGAAAGTGTAACGTTTAGGCTGGGTGCTGGCAGCAGGAATCTTTTGTGACAGAAATATCTGTTCTTAAAGAAAAATCAGGTTAATCCTGAGAGTCTACTGGTGATGAAGAGTGAGCATGCCAAGTTTGGGGTAGATCCGTCTAAATGTGATGGAGCCTATGCGACGATGCCCCCCCCGCCACAACAGTCAGTCAGTCAGTCAGTCATTTAAAAAGTTTCCCTCCATTTTCACCCCGTCATGTAAACTTTTCACCCCCTCAGAGAACATTCTAAATGGCCTAGGGGAGATTTGCATACCCAGCCCTATTGGCCCTTGCAGGAATTCATACGAACATTCTAAGTGTGTATGGGCTATTTGCATCACTGCTGCTATTGGCTCCTGCAGCAAGTTGGCTCCTGCAGCAATTATGAGGTGAGGCCTATTTGCAGAACTGCAGATATGAGAGTGGGGCGATTTTGCCCCCTTTTTTCACCCCCTTAGGGACGGAATTTCCCAAAATCCTTCCGTAGTGGGGGTCTAAGTCATAAAAGCAATGTCCCTCCAAATTTTCACGTTCCTAGATTAAACGGTTTGAGCTGGGCGTTGATGAGTCAGTCAGTCAGTCAGTCAGTCAGGACAACTTCTTTTATATAGAGAGATTAGACCTAGGGAGATATTCCAAGTGTCAAGTTGGACATACTATGGGTATTTAAGAGGTTCCTAATAGGGGTGCCAGCTCTTTGTTGACTTCTACTTGGGTTTAGTGTATGCAGGGATGGGGACTCGGACTCGACGACTCGACTCGTGAGTCGGACTGAGTCCCCCCTCTGACTCGAGTCAGACTCGAGTCCCAATATTTTCAATGGGACTCGAGACTCGGGACTCGACCCCAAGGACTCTGCCACCGCCGCCGCTCACCTCACCGCCATCGCTGTCTCACCTCGCCACCACCCGCACGCAGCCACTGCCGCCGCCATCGCACGCTGCCGCCGCCATCGCACACTGCCACCGCCACCACCGCACGCTGCTGCCGTTGCCATCACACGCCACCGCCGTTCACCTCGCCGCTGCTGCCGTTCACCTCGCCGTCACACGCCGCCGCACCGGAAGTGACACGATGGGACCGGCGCGGCGGCATGCGACGGCGAGGTGAACGGCGGCGGCATGCGATGGCAGCGGTGGCTGCGTGCGGGTGGCGGCGAGGTGAGACGGAGACGGCAGTGAGGTGAACAGCGGCGAGGCAGCTAGGTGAACGGCGGCGGGGCGGCGGTGGCGAGGCGGCGGCGGTGGCGAGGCAGGGACGAGGGAAGGTGATAAGGTAAGTGGTGGTGGAGGCGGCGGCCCATGGAGGGAGCGGGAGGGTCTCCGCGGGAGGAAGGGCAGCTCTTCTTCCTCTCGCGGAGACCCTCCCGCTCCCTCCATGGGCCGCCGCTTTGGGAGTGACTCGGGACTCGGGACTCGAGTCACCATTTTGGCCCTTGGACTCAAGACTCGACTCGAGACTCGGGTCCAAAGACTCGTGACTCGAGGCCAAGGACTCTTCAACATCCCTGAGTGTATGTCAGCCAGTCTGGGTTCGCCAGTGTGGGTCAGCCAGTAAAAAAAAAAAGACTTGTGTTTTTCTCCTTCCCATCAGAAACAGATGGGATGCAAGAAGCTGTAATAGTTGCATGGCTCTAATAACTGTGTATATGTGAGTGGAGCAGGGATTGAGCACTGCCACTTATTTTGTAGCAGGGATGATGAATGGGGGTGCTTTCAGATGAGGCTTTTAGTGTGCAATTGTCTTGCCTCTAACATGAATTTTACAGAAGGTCCTGACAACATTGTCTTCAATTTGTAATCCTCTCATGTTTCCCACCAGAAAAAATCCATTATAAAGGGAAAGGCAGAATAGCTACATGATGCCATTTGAAAGGAAGCACTAGGAGCCCTCAATCTGGAAGCACCCACCATCTCCCAGAACACTATTTGCCAATCTTATGCGTGCCAAATAAGATTTTCTCAGAGAGAAACCTGCCAAATAAGCTGAGCAGAGGAAGAGAGACAGAAAGACAGACAGATTTAGGGCTTTTATATATGAGGCTGTTAATCTGCTGTATCTATTTTAGGTTTCGTCACAGAATTGAGATTCGAGCACTACACAGTTTCCTTTCCTGCTTTTCTCTACATAACCTCTAGGTGGCACTGTGGTATAGCAGAATAGCGTAGCTCCACAAGTGGAAAAATCATTTTCTTTTGCTTTCACAAATAATACTGCATTTTCCCTGCTCTAAAAACCCCCTGGCAGAAAGTGCTCTTTAAAAACAGAAGTGAAACTGGAGAGTCACAACATTGTCTAATGAACCCGTAAACAACTGTGAGTAGGGAATGACAAGCGCACAATAAATGCCTCATGTAGAAAAGCTCTTTGGGGGGAAAGGTCTAAATTAGTCCTGAATGATGAAAATGCTTCACAGGGGCTATCAACAGACATTCTTTTCTTTTGTCAAGTGGCCCGTGGCTCTGGCAAGGTACTGCCTCAGGAGCAACCTTGGTAGCACTACTATTACTGCACAGAAATCTGATAGGAAACCCATCCTCATATTATTCACAACTCCTCACTAAAATGCTTGGAATCCAAATAGCTTACCAAGACAGCAGGTGCAGCAGCTTGCGTGCACACACACCACCTGTTCAATGGTGTGACCAGTAAAAAGGCGTGTGGCCCCTGGGCCTGCGGTTCCCCACCCCTACTTTTGGGAAGATAAGAGTTCCTCAGAACACAAACATTTGACTCCACTAGCCCCCTTCAGACATTCCTCCCCACACAATTCACAGTCATATGAAGGGGAGAGTTGGACCACCCCGCCATTGTCTTCGCCCAAGCCCCGCTCTCTAGCCTCCATACATTGGGAAGCATCTGCAGTGGTTGTGCAGGGTTCTGGATCTCAAGGAGAGCTTATGCACATTTGGCAGGCTTCCCCACTGCAGACATTAGCCCCCAGTGTGTGGATGCCAGGGGGAAGGGCGTGTGGGGATGGAACAACGGAGGTGGGGCCATCTGGAATATCCCTGCTCTCTACCTCACATAACTGTCAATCACATGAAGGGGAATGCCTGAAGGGGGCCCTTCAGAAGGCACATCCTGGGATCCGATGTACCACTAGCCCTTTTCATTCCACGCACACGGAGTATTTCTGCCGCGCAAGACAGCATTTATCACTTAGACAAATGCTCATTCTATGAGCTGATTAAACTTACTATTGACAATTAATTTGATTTTATGCAGGAAGCATGAGCAATCATGTCCTCACATTTGCTAGCTGGAAAAATCCTTGTTGGATATTGGTTAATTGAAAGCGTGTATAGGAGAGTAATTTTTAAGAAGACTGCAGTGGTAGCAGTTTTAAAGAGATTTAAGTCAGTGACTGATAAAGATACAATGCCGTTTAATATGTGCAATATAATTAGATCCTGCCGCTCGCACACTCTGAGGGGCAGACGTGAAAGTAGCCTGTTGTAAATTTCAGCAAAGAAAATAAGGTACATCAGTTGATGACAAGCTTAATAAAAAGTCCATAGAGTCTTGTATGCCTTGGTTGCTTAATCCTGACACCTTACTGCACTGCAGTGTGATGTCTTAACATTTGCCTATGAAACTACTACTTTCTATTACAGAAATCTAAAGTGCATGGATGACTGTAAATGTTTACAGGCTAAGGATGAGGGAGGAATGGAGACATGTCAGTTGGCATATTCTCACATTACTTGTTAAAGGCACATGCTCAGTCCCATAGGAACATAGGAAGCTGCCTGATACTGAGTCAGACCCTTGGTCCATCTAGCCCAGTATTGTCAACACTGACTGGCAGCAGCTCTCCAGGGTTTCAGGCAGGATTCTTTCCTTACGCTATCTGGAGATGCTGGGGATTGAACCTGGGACCCTCTGCATGCAAAACAGGCACTCTACCGCTAAGCTATGGTCCCTCCCACGGGTGCCACTTCTGTCAAGGTGCACATGAAGATATGTGCACCTTGACTTAAATAGTACATATATGTACCTGCTTCTGTGTTGAAAGCGACCATGGTCCAGTGCCGGGTATTCAAACTGATGACTTCATCATCTGGGCTTATTTACATGACTGGCTGGACAAATGGATATGGGCACGGCACCTGTAAGGTGCCAGAGGTCTCAATCTGGGTACTTCTGGCAATCAGGTCATGATGCCATCTTCCTATGAAAGGAATTGTCACAGCTTTCCAGAAGAAGGTGTTGCTAGTCTGCTCTGTGATGAGGTGCTAAGAGAGCTGGCCAGAGGGTGTTACTGCAGCTTCTAGTCCATCAGTTGTCAGATGACAGGGAGCAGGGAAGAGATAGGGTTCCACCTGCTCCTAAACAGCCTCAAACTTTGGCCTGGTTCCTCAGTTTCAGATATATATATATGTGTGTGTGTGTGTGTGTGTGTGTGTGTGTGTTTATTCCACCTTTCTATGAAAAATATATCTTGAGTGAAGACCAAGATATCCATGTTCATCTGCTCAGTGCTTTCTTTGTCACAGGGTGACCTGGAGGCACTTGGGATAGAATGACCCATGTGCCATTTTTTTAGTTTGGACTTTCTCAACGTTTGCTAAAAGCCGAATTCTGTGCATAGCTGCAGGTGCACTATGGGCTGAGACCCACCATGGGCTTGCTCTTTTCCTGCAGCTCCCATACACGTGATGGTTGTGTGAACAGGTCCTTAGTCATAGCCTAATCTTGGTTCCTCTTCTGTGACATGGATATATGAATGACCTATAACATGGGACTGTTCAAGACTGAACAAGATAGAGTAAAGACACTTAACACATGGAGATGCTGAAGAAATGATTGATTCTTGAAACAAGTAGGGGCCTTCAATAAAACATTTCTTTGAATCTTTGATTAGGAATAGAGTTACTGTCATCCACTGCTTCTTTTCTGCTGCTGGGTTTCCTCCCCATCTCCCACTCACAAAATATAGAAGACTAGCTTTTTTTACCCAGCGTTGCATGGGTCGTCATTTTCCTATAGGCACTATTTGTTCGAATTTCCTTATGGTAGCTGCCCGCTGTTTTGAATCCCTCCATAGGAAAGGACTCCCCCGGGACTACATAATGGAATCCCAGAACTCCCAGCTCCCCCGGGACTGCACAATGAAATCCCAGCTCCTACCTGCTACCCCCGGAACTACCTGCTACCCCCGGAACGGCACAATGAAATCCCAGCTCCTACCTGCTACCCCCGGAACTACCTGCTACCCCCGGAACGGCACAATGAAATCCCTGCTCCCTCCCCCCCAGGGCTACACAATGAAATTCCTGCTCCCCTGGGACTACACAGTGAAATCTCTGTTCCCCCCCAGCACTGCACAATGAAATCCCTGCTCCCCCCCCCCGGGACTACACAAATCCCACCTCCCAACCCAGGACTACACAATGAAATCCCTGCCCCCCCCCAGGACTGCACAATGAAATCCCTGTGCCCCCCCCCCCGGGACTACACAATGAAATCCCAGCTTCCCCTCCCCCCCAGGACTGCACAATGA
Source organism: Shinisaurus crocodilurus (assembly GCA_021292165.1). Lineage (NCBI taxonomy): Eukaryota > Metazoa > Chordata > Lepidosauria > Squamata > Shinisauridae > Shinisaurus > Shinisaurus crocodilurus. Next base: position 228,853,190 of record CM037878.1, on the reverse strand, counting down.
AATCCCTGCTTTCTCCCCCTGGGACTACACAATCAAATCCTTGCTCCCCCCCGCGGGACTGCACAACAATGAATTCCTGTGTGTGCCCCCCCCCCAGTACTACACAATGAAATCCCTGCTCTCCCCCCCCGGGACCACACAACAATGAATTCCCTGCTGCCCCCCCAGGATCACACAATGAATTCCCTGCTGCCACCCCCGGGACTACACCATGGTGTTGTACAGGTTGTCATTTTCCTATAGGCACTATTTGTTCAAAATTCCCCACCCCCGTGTAGGCCCCAGCTGCAGTTCATATGAACATTCTGTTTGGACATTGGAGAGATTTGCATATCCGCCTCTGATTGGGCCCCTGTGGTGCCAGTGAATACCAACATTCTAAATGCTGTTGGAGCTATTTGCATAACTGCTCCTGAATGGCCCCCGCGTGCATTCCAAGTGTCGCCATTGGCTCTCATCTTTTTTGGGCCGTACAGGCGCAGCGAGGGTTTTTTGGAGATTTGAACCTGCCAGTCTTTGTTCTTGGATGATGGGGAGTATGCGTGCCAAGTTTGGGGCGGATCCGTCCTACTGGGTAGGAGCCAATGCGACGCACGCAAACCCCCGTGCAGACATATGTACATACGTACGTACACACACATACGAACATTCACATTTATATAGTAGATGTGTTGCTTTAGAACAACCTTCCCCAAGTTGGCACCCTCCAGATGTGTTTGACTACAACTCCCAGCATTGCTGACCATTGGCCATGCTGGCTGGAGCTGGTGGGAGTTGACGTCTAAAAAAATCTGATCCTGCATGGCTCTGGAGTAGCTGTGTTAACAGAACAGATATGGCTCTGTTAACCATCGTGCTGAACTGCCCTCACATTTATGTCCCCCTCTTTTATCCCCCAGGGCAAAGCCCACATGTACTGTGTGTGTTTGAAGGGTGTTGTAAGATTTTTCTGTACTTCTGCATATATTGGGGCCTCTCGAATATGCTGATGTGAACATGTGAATAGATTTAAGGATGTCATTGGTCTGCTCCAACAGTGGGTGGAACAGTAACCTGTCTTGTTTCTTGGTTAGATCTTCTTGTTTGTTGCAGTAAAGGACTTTTGTGAAGTGCTGCTATATATAGGCTGACTGATTTTCTCAGCTCTGTAGCACTCTGCTAACATATGCAGTATCCTTCCTTTTGTTTGTGGATGGTCCTGTTTTCCATCCATAGTGATCAGAACAGAAGAGCCCACATGTTTTACTCCCTAAGCCACAGGGACAACTCTTTTGCTAAAACGCCACCCTGATGGTGTCCAGAGGTGGAACTGCAGCTCTTCAGTTCACCTGTTCAGTTCAGTTTGGGCTCTTTGACTTGAGATCCCAAAAGGAGCCTGGCTGTATATAGGTCCTGCTCCAAGCTGTGTTTCACAGATTGAACAACTCATCTGACAGAGTAACTACACAGACTGCCTTGCCTTGCTTGTTTTGGTGCTTGACCTCTGGCTCATCGTTGACTGTGTTCCTGCCTCTGGCCCTTTGGTTCTAATCTGTCCAACCTGGTGCCTGTCCACCAGCCGGTCTTCTACTATGTGTCTGCCTCTGGCCCTTAGTCCTTGATCATATGATTGAGTGCCTGACCTCCAAGTTGTCTGCCTCTGGTCCATTTGACCTGCATCAGCCTTGCCAGAATCAAACCATAGCTACATCCTGCTACTAAACTAGACCCCAGGCCTCACAGTATTAGGGGTAGTGACAAAAAATATAGCCTTGAGGAGCATCAGTTTCTCTGTTGTCATGATCATGTTGGCCCTTCTATTTCTCATTACATGATATTTGCTTGGAGACTAATCAAGCATACTTGGGTCCTTTCATGACAAATCTGGCATCTTTCTCTGGAGGGCATTGTCACAACAGTATGTTGAGTTGACTACATCTGGCAGCCTGCACCAGAAGAGCCCTGTCCCCTGGAGCAGCCATTACTAGTCTGTCCTGCTCCTGCTCCCCCAGTAAGCATCACAAACTGCAAGACACTTGGTCTATTGCAGACATGAAAATGTTACCTTAACTTAAAGTGTTTATTGTGCCTTCTGGTTTATTTTGCACCTGTACAGGACTCAAAGTAAATCCGTTCTAAGGACCAATGTATCAGCTTTTAGCTCCATGGTACACAGGGCCAGGTCCTCAGCCACTAGTCCTCTGGGAAGCAGTGAACTGACTTTGGCCAAATCCAAGGAATAGTCATTTCATGCATGGCTCCAGGAATGCACAGGAACCTTTCATAGGAATTGCTCTGTGTAGGCTGGCAAATCATAATGACTCCATATCCTCCTCCCTATAACTTCTGGGACATCTTCTTTCAGCATTGTGCTTAGGAATAACTGTAATTGCTGCTTGTGTCTGTGGAATTTAGAGAGAAACTTCTAGAACTACCCTGAATGTAACATAAGTCTGGTGACACCATACAATAATTTCTATTGTTCTAACCTTACATTTATGAATGTATTGGATTTACCAGTAATTCCATTCACAAGAAGCTGTGAATCTAATTCCCTCTATATTTAGTAGCTCAGTTCAGCCTACAGCTGAACTAAATGGATGTGAGTTTTCAGGAAGTTACACTACAAGGTAATGCAGATGAACACTATTAAAAGCTCACCATAGTTCAGCGAAAAGATATTTTTCGAAATATTGAGATGAGGATCTTAAAAATCCTATTAACGAAGCATGAATTCTATACCAGAGATAAGGGAAATATAAGTCTCTAGCTACCAAATCAATATTGAAATGAAGGAGGTGGGGATTTTCTTCATCTAGAAATCAGATTAGGAAGGCCATAAGAAGAAGAATTAGGAAGGGAGCAGATAACCTATGAAGAGGTTATTAAAAGATTAAAAAGACACTGGGAACTGATAATAGTAAAATCAGGGCTACTCAAGATAGATCACAGCATTCAAAAGAGAGCTAAAGACAGTAATAATTTAATTTGCAAGACAGATTTCCCAAGAGCACAGAACATTGCTTGAAAAGGTACTAACACCAAACAATTATGCAAAGACATTTTACACCAATGTCTACAAATTTCCCAAATTGTTTGTCAGTTTTTAAAAGTAAAATGTCCATCTTACTCCATCTATAACAGTAAAAGGCACTGGTAGGAACATAGAATATTAATCACACACTTTTCTTCTTGCAATTCTGAAAATAACCCCCAAAGCTACCACAGCATGTTGAAAGAAGTGGAAAAGCTCAAGCATATAGAGATAAAATTAAAGAAGCTCTTTCCCTGTGTGGACAGGACATTACACATTTAATTGAGAAAATAGGATTCTATTCAGTGCCATGCAGAATTCCTGTTTTAATTTTGCTTCCAGCTGATAGCAGAGGAGAGCAGGGACCCAGGGCAAGTCAGAAAGATTTCCTGCTGCTCTAGAACTTTGGGTTGAGCAAAATACAGAGTCCCCCCCGGGGGGGTGAGGTGGGGTGGCATAGCCACATTCCCTCTCTTCCAAATGAGCATGCATAGGATTAGGCTGTTAACACAAACAGGAATGCAGGCATCCTAATCCAGCATCAATGGCTAGTGATCACAACCACTATTTTATAGATCTGAGTTGTAACTGACTTTTTATGTCTTCAGAAATTGAGATCAGCCATTGCTTCTCTGTTCCAGAATGCAATTGCTAGATGTAATCTAAAACCTGCAACACCAATGACTAATTAATTTAGTCCGAAAGCCTCCATTTTGAGATTGGGTTTAAAACTGCAGACCTCATGGCCACAACATCTGGCTGCATTTTTGGACTTTTTAAAATTTCTTCCTCCATACCCTGCTTTTTGTACCACCTAGCATGATGAAGAGTTCTGGAGAACTCGAAAGCTTGCACACTTTTACGGCATTTGGTTGGTTCTAATAAAAATATTTCCCAATTATTGCCCCCAAATCCAATTTTGGATTCCCCCCCCCCCCATGGACTAGTATGGCTATCTTTGTTTTTTGTGTCTTTTTTGTTTGTTTGTTTATAATGTGCAAGTTGTGGAGCCCACACAGGTTTCCTCTGGGAAGGAGGGGCAGGTGGAAAGTGATTGCCAAAGGGGCATTTTAAAACACACGCACAGCTGCTGAAAGGGTTTCCAGCTGCTTCTTCGTTCAGCAGCACCTCAGAGTTGGCAAGCCCTAATTGAAAAGTAGTGGAAGAAGGGACATTGCAGAGTGGCACTGCAAACATGAAATGGTGGGGTATCTGCAGCCACACTGTCAGTGGACCACTTCTCCTCCCACCTCAATTGCACTTTTTCTTGACCGTACCTGGTTAGACTGCACTTCTGTTCCATTCTTTACTAGGGATGTGTGAATCAGCAAAACTTGTTGAGGGTCTCTGAATTCCACCTGGAAGCTCATTCTGCCTTGTGTCCGTATCAGATTGCGAGCTTTGCTTCTTTTCGCATGAAAATACATGCGTATTTTTGTGCACATTTCCCTCAGTGTACGCATACATTGTGCAACTTTTTTGAAATGCACGTTTTTTCCTCCCATTGATTAAAGTGTGTTTGTGTGCATTTTTTCAAAAGTACACATTCTTCCATGCTCATTTTTCAGATGTATGTATTTTTTGAATGCATTTTTGTTGTTCTATAAATTGCATCTCAAGCATGAAAATGTACCAACTTGGACCACAGATGGTGTTCAGGTCTGCACTCAGTTCCAGGAGGTGTGAACTGGGTAAATTCTAGTAAAAATGAAATGAAATTAATTTCTCATACATCGCTATCTTGCCCCCCAAAAGTCGGAATTTTTGAGGTACAGTAATACCTTGGATTGCAAGTAACTTGGTTTGAGAGCATTTTGCAAGACAAGCAAATTTTTAAATATTTATTTACTTTTTTTTTACTTGATATACAAGCGACGTCTTGCAATACAAGTACTGTAGTACGACTTAAATTAAAAATCTCTGTACAAATTTTTTTGGGGGGATTTCGTTTTGTTATAAGAGTGTTTTGGATTACAAGCACGTTTCCAGAACGAATTATGCTCTCAATCCAAGGCATGACTGTATGAGGAAAGGTTGCAAGTGCTACAGAGAAAAAATGGGAGGCTATTGATTTGTTGTTGTTTACCCCCCTGTAAAGAGTAAGCAAACAAAGCATGGCAGCTCTATGCTATACCCTCCATCTGGGAGCACCCCAGTTTCTGGCATGTACTTTGTTACCCACATTAAAGACACAAGTGTCCACTGACTGCATCAATGCTTTCTTTAATGCATTTTGCAGTGACATGGAATAGAACTAAAGTATTTGCTATGATGTCTTTTTACATAGTACAGAAGGAGTCAATTTCTGCTGATGATACAATTTATAAAGGAGATTCCCCACAGTGGGCGTGCATATACGCGATCCATACTTACTTGTAGGGCAAAGTGCATTAATGAATTTCACTAAAGCAAAGTATTTTTAATGAAAAATGATCTGAGTTTGCATTTTCTTGTGTGGAAAGAACCACTCTATCACTCACTTGGAAACTATCCATGTAATATAAAAAATGTAATGGAAATCTGTAATGTAGGCAGTGCTTTTTTTCTGGAGAAAAGGGTACCGGAACTCTTGGATTACATTTCCTCGGGAGTAGATGGCGATTAAATTGTAATGCAATTAATAGAAGAAAAGGTGCTGGAACTCAGTTCCGGTGAGTTCCACCAGAAAAAAAGCCCTGAATGTAGGTATAAGAAGAGAGCCAAGAGTAGTTACAGAACATGGAGGAGGGTGGGTACAAAAGCCTTTAACATATACTGAAGTAAAGAAAAATGCAAATAAAAATTTAGCATCATGGAACAAAGAGAAAGGCTCATTTAATTTCATATGCCATTGGGCTAAAATTCAAATCGTTCAAGTACTCTAATGAGGTGGGAAGGGAAATCTACATCTAAGTCTAGAGCCAGGACATCACCAGGACATTAGTCAAGAGGAGTTTAATCTACATGTCTTTTGTAGATTTTTACAAAAGATTTTAGTCTTTCATTATACCTTTAATTGAGAAAGCTGTGGCATAACATCCACATTATCAATTGACTAAGCTGGGGATTGTTCACAGCTCTTCTCTCTTAACAGTAGTTTTTGTCAGCCATCTTGAAGTTCTCATCTCGCACTGAAGTATTTAGCTTTTGAAAAGAAATTATAGCAGAATCTTACAGTTATAAATGCACTAGCAATCTCAGTTGTTCATGCTTCTTAAAGCTTTCTCTCTCAGAATCCCTTACTATTCCTTCAATGGTCTGTGAAGATCTGTTCCATCAGACTCAATATTAAACCAAAGTTATGCATTCTGTCTGGTTTCTTCATAATCTCCTCACCTAAAAGCTCTGCCTAGTGGTTGAAAAATTCACTGCTCACTCTTTGACATATTCAGAAGTTGTCAATACATCAGTGATTGGCTATGTGAGGTGGTATACTACTGTGGTGGGGTTTATTTGATTTGCGTACCTATTTCTGGAGCCTAAAATAGTCTACTAAGGGCACAATCCTGTGCAAGTTTAGTCAGAAAAAAGGCCTACAGCTCCCAGCATGCCCCAGCCAGCTATGCTAGCTGGGGCATGCTGGGAGTTGTAGGCCTTTTTTTCTGTCAAAACTTGCATAGGATCATGCCTTAAAAGTTCTATTCTAAAAATAGGTCTGCACAGCTTGTGACCCAACACAATGAACGTAGTCCCCACTCACCAACGAGGGAGCCAATAACCTGTTAGTTTTTGCTACTTTCCCAGTACTTCAGAAGCACAATGGCCCAGTTTGAGCATAGATATCCTGGATGAATAAACTGAGATATGAATGAGTATTGTGGCTGTGTGAGCTGCCCCTTCCCTTCTCCTTTCTTGGCGCAAAGTGATTAATCCTGAAAATCTTCAATTAACCATAGTTTCCTGTTACATTCAGACTGGGAAACTATGGGTACCATGTTTGGAATAAGCCAGGATCTTAAACTAACTTCAAACCATGGTATAAGATTCTGGCTTGTTCTGAAACTAGTAACTAGAAGCTGAACCCCGACAAGACCGAGGTACTTCTGGTGGGGGACAAGGTTAGGGGATGTTGACCTGGTGCTGAATGGGGTACATCTACCCCTGAAGGACCAGGTCCGCAGCTTGGGGGTCATTCTAGACTCCCAGCTGTCCATGGAGGCTCAGGTGTCAGCTGTGAGCCGGGCGGCGCTGTATCAACTCCATCTGATACGGCAGCTGCGCCCCTACCTTCCAAATCACCTGCTCCCATCAGTGGTTCATGCCTTGGTCTCCTCTCGCCTAGACTACTGTAATGTGCTCTACGTGGGGTTACCCTTGAAAACGGTTCGGAAGCTACAGCTGGTACAGAATGCGGCGGCTCGCTTGGTTAAAGGCAGCCGCCGGCGGGATCACATCACACCAGTACTGAAGGAGCTGCACTGGCTACCAGTTGCTTGCCGAGCCGAATTCAAGGTGTTGGTTTTGACCTTTAAAACCCTATACGGCTCCGGTCCAGTCTATCTCAAGGAGCGTCTCCAGCAACACCAAGTAGGCCGCTCAACAAGATCTGCCAAAGACGGCCTTCTCCTTGTCCCTTCAGCCAGAGCAGCTAGACTGGTGGGGACTAGGAAGAGGGCCTTTTCTGTGGCGGCCGCCATACTGTGGAACTCTCTCCTGAGTGACCTCCGCCATGCCCCTCTCTGCTGAGCTTCCGCCGCTCATTAAAAACCTGGCTGTTCAGGCGGGAATATGGGGTGGGTTAAGATTTAAAATTTTTTAATACTGTTTTAAATGTATTTTATCTTGCTTTTATCCTATGTATATCGCCTAGGGTGGCCGGTTGCCAGCCAGATGGGTGATTAATAAATGTAAATAAATAAAATAAATTAATAAATAAACTATAGTTTCCTGGTCTTGATGCAATGGGAAGCTACATAACTGAAGGCTTCCAGTCTTATTGTGGTGCATCAAGGAGGCAAGATATGGCACAAAGACAGAGTACGTAGTCACAAGTTTCATGAATATATTGGCTTGCTATGCTGATATATACACACCTGAACTGGGCCTGTGTGTGTGTGTGTATGTGTGTGTATGGTGCATCAACAAACACCTGCCAAGCTGCACTACATGGCCAAGAGACCTGCTATAGAAGAATCCCAGAACTTAATTTTCTTTTCTCCACAAATGAAAAACATTGAACTGGGTTATAGAAAGAAGCAACAAATAAATAGACTGATTCATAATGGCTGATATTAGTATCAGTGTTACAGAGGCATCACTTAAACATTTATCTAAAGAATATAAGTTAGCTATGCATAGGAAGAGAGACAGTTAAAGCTTTTGCATGTGTATCAATAAGTATTCTGAAAAATCCCTGCCTATAGTCCTGCTGGAATGGCTCCAGTGTGCAGGTGGAGGTCTTCATATGTACATGAAGCTCTGACATTCAGTGCCAGGGCATACTCTGCACATGCAACCCTATTGTGTACATTGACCCATCCCAAATTCTGATGACTGGGGAAGTCTCTGTCTGTGTGGGAGTTCTGTCTGTACATAGGAGCTCTATTGAGCATTGTATTGCAGCAAATTCATTACATTTCCTGAGCGCTTTCACTCTGCAAATGTGAACTAAAAGTAATGTCAAATTTGGGAATCTATTTTTAGAAAAAAAAACCAGAACAAAATAAAAGAAAGACATGCAAGTCACTCATGGCAAGGAATCAATCTCTTCTATACAGACTTATGCATTTTGGGTTTTTATTTATTATCACCAGGCTAGAAGGAATGATTTACTCAATCAATCTAAATTATCTTCTGCCGTAAATCTCACTTGTATTTCACTGTGCATTTCACTCTGGGAAATCTGGAGAAGAATATTGAGCTGAACAAATCCTCTGCTGGATTCCAAATCATATCAGTTTCTTTGGTAATCACAATATTTCATTCTATGGTCTGAGCTGAAAGTTAAGGAAGGATTTGGTGTAACTAGTTCTGAACATACTAGAATTAGATAAAATTTAATCAGGATTAACTTACACTGGAGATGTTTTGATATAGTAGTAGGAACAAATTTGTCATAAGTGGGACACACCTCTCCATATAGCAGAATAAGATATCCAAATATCCACATTTTAGCATATAGACATGGATAATAAAACCTCTAGTACAATGCATACCATATTCTTTATATATTAAAATATTGTTCCTGTAAATACAGTATTTTAAAATATGAATGCGCCTGAGAAGTAATCATTAGTGGCTAACTGGCTGGGCTTGCAAAGTAACCACCAGTGATACCCAAAGATCTCTGAAAAATCCCTGCCTATAGTCAGGGATTTCCTGAACTCAGCAACGTGATTTGTTCACCATGCACAAGCCACTCTAGCAGGGTTCAGGCAATATGACAAGCCACTCTGAAACAAACATGACTCACAAACCACCATGGGTTATCGCGTTGAGTGAACCCTGTCAGTGTAGGTGATGAGGGTAGGGTTTGGTTTTCCCATGGATGCCTAGGGCAAAATTACAGAGTGCAAGAGTGGAGTTGTGTGCATATTTTACATGTAGGTGCCTCATCCTGATGGATAGTAATCAGTGTTAATGGGCAGCTCAGTAGCTATGCTGTGTTCATCAATGGGCAGATGAATCAAATGCATTAAAAACCTGGCAGAGTGTAACACATCTGCATACTTTGGAGGTTGTAGACCCCTTGCATAGAGCGAGAGAGCCATGGTATGCCTTCTGCTTTCTTGTCGTAGGTACCTAGAGGCGTTAGACTTGAACAGTTAGAGAGATACTTAAAATGTACAGTAATACCTTGGATTGCAAGTAACTTGGTTTGAGAGTGTTTTGCAAGACAAGCAAATTTTTAAATATTTCTTTAATTTTTTTTTACTTGATATACAAGCGACGTCTTGCAATACAAGTACTGTAGTACAGCTTAAATTAAAAATCTCTGTACAATTTTTTTTGGGGGGGATTTTGTTTTGATATAAGAGTGTTTTGGATAACAAGCACATTTCCGGAACGAATTATGCTCTCAATCCAAGGCATGACTGTATCTCTGAGTCTGAGTCTCTCAGTAACAATACGGACGATGCATGTGTGGCTTTAAAGAAAAGAAAAAGCGAGAGCAATTACACACATATACAAATTACACATATATACAGCCATAGGATAATTAGGAGTCCCAGCTCCGACCTCAGAAAAGCACTCCAAGGGCAGAGCTGGGACTCTGAATTTGGAGCGCCCTCCCGCAGCCCTTGCAGCCGGCACTGTTCTTTGCATGCCGACTGAGGCTCCAAAGTTGCAAGACTCACCTTGGACCCGGCACTGGGTGAGCATTCTGAGGGGTAGGGAAGGGAGGAGGGAGGCTGCTCCGGGATATGATGTATCCTGACGGCGCCTCAGCCTGCCCTATTTACAAGGAGGCACAAAAGACTTAGATGGCTGAAATCGTCCGTCTCAGGCTTTTGCAGGGTGGGAGAAGCATGGAGGTGAGTTCTCCTCCATGCTCCTTCCGTCCTCAATAGGATGCCAAGTTTGGAGGGTTACGGGCAGCCACATTGGATTGCGCTGCCACAGTATCATGCGGGGAGCCACATTTGCTCTTTTTTGCGTGTTCATTTATTTATTTATTACATTTCTATACCGTCCGATAGCTGAAGCTCTCTGGGCAGTTCACAACAAACCAAACCATAAAATACAACACGGTAGAAATTAAAAGTTTAAGAGTTTAAAACGACAGTAAAAAATAAAAGTAAAAACCAAAATAAAACCTAGCAGCAATGCAAAGATTTAAAATACAGGAAGGGGGCAATCGTATGCAAGTTTAAACAGAAAAAAAGGCCTACAACTCCCAGCATGTCCCAGCCAGCATAGCTAAACTTGATAGGGTTGTGCCTTGACAGATTTAAAACAACAGAAACTGAAAGACTAAAACACCTGGGAAAATAACACGTTTACAATCTCATGAGGGGAGCCACATTTGCTATCCCCATCTCCTCTGTCACATCCCCATCACCAAGCCCTGCCACCTTCCATGGGTTGGAAGGAGAAGGACTGAAGCAGGGATCCTACTCTACATGTGTAGGCTCCCTGCATGATTTAGAACCCTGCATGAAGGAAACTTGTACAGGTAGTTCTGACTGCATATTACAAAGAAGAATAGGATACCAAGAAAGCAAAGTCATGGTAGAAAGATTAGCAAAGCCCATTGGCAGGAGGAAATTCCATTCAAACGATTTTGAGCTCCATTTCTTTTGGTGGAAACCAGATTTAGAGTCTATTTTTGTAGCTGCTGGTTTTGAGCTACTTAGAACAGCTTTAGTTTCAGTCTCAGATATGAATAGTTTACTTCAAAAAGGTCTTTGAAGTATACCTGGGTTCATCTTGAAGCTCTTATGAGAAGTGCTAGTTTCTCCATTGGTGGGGAAACCAGGTTTTCTTCTGGGTCCTAAGGCTGTTTGTAACTAAACCACACCTGTGTGAGTGTAGGCCCTTGAGGAAGTTCCTACAGAAGATTCGTGGCCACACAAGGATGAAACCAGAAATGACTTTTTTCTTCTGTTATTACATAGCATCAACTTTGTTCCCACCACACCACACCACCAAAACCCACAGCCCAGCAATAGCTAGTTCAGCAGAGAGGATTTGGCAGTGAAGAAGAAAAATCTGCCCAAAGATGCTGAGTGAGCACAGCCTTTGTCTCTGGCATGAATTACGCTATTATGGATCACTGTCAGTGTGTTTGGGATAGAGGTGTCAGATGTAAATAATGACCATAAGCCTTCCTTCCTCATGGGAACGAGAAAGTACAAACATGCAGCTACACCCAGGCCCTATACTGGTGAGGGAATGTGATGAGGCTGCCGTCCCCGAGGGGCAATGGGTGTGGGTAGATGGAGTATCTTTCCCATGTGTGTGTGGTGTGCATGTGGCTGCTTGTTTGTTTTTTGGGTGTGGGTCTGTGGGAGTTGTGCCTGTGTGTATTTGTGCATTTCTCTGAACACCATTAGTTTGCCTTCAGTGAAATGGGCATGTTGTTGTGCTTTGTGGTGGCAAATACGTGTTTTGGCATTTGGGCTTGCATGCAAGTATGCTGTCAAATCAACCCTTTCATTCAAACCTGCAGGGGCTAGCAAATAAAGAGTAAACAGCCAGAATGCTTCCCTGTGTAACAAAAGTCTGTCATCCATATATGATCTCAACTGCTCAATCACAAAGAAAGAAAAATCCTTCCATTTGTGAGTCTCTGCAGGTTTGAATGAAAGGATTTATTTGACTGCATACTTGTAAGCATTTCCTTGAATTTCCCAGAATTTCAGAATTCTGCCCTAGTTTTTGGGTTCCACACAAAAGGTACCAGATTCTATTTCAAATTCTGTACATATGAAATTTCAGATGACTACTGACACTAACCATTGTTTTCTAAAAGGAATTATAATCTCCAGAGATTTAAAGCAACTGGATCTCCAAAGGTTTTGTCTCTTTACAAACTTAATAATACAGGTTTCATGGTGTCTTTCAAATAGCATAAGGACCTACATTTTTATTTCCCAGTACAAAAAGTCAAATTGATGTCAAAAATAATGTTTGGTTATGAAACAAAATCATGCACAGTGGAAGTACTATTGTACTACACAGATTGATGAGGTGGCTTGACAAGGAGATAAACAATTGGGCAGCAAATAGTATGTGGAAAAGGCAAAAATTACAAATGTATCCTTTGGGACAGAGTCAAAATGCTTGACAATTTGGCATAGTGGTGAGAGTGTTGGACTGGGACTCAGGAGATCCCGGTTCTAGTCCCCGCTCGGCCATGAAACTCACTGGGCGACTTTGGGCCAGTCACTGCCTCTCAGCCTAACCTACCTCACAGGGTTGTTGTGAGGATAAAATGGAGGAGGATTATGTAAGCCGCCTTGGGTTCCTTGCAGGAAAAAAGGCGGGGTATAAATACAATAAATAAATAAAATAAATAAAAAAGTACTGTGCCTTTAAACAGTGAATTGTGTTTTTGTGTATATACTCTGTTGATTCCACTTCCTGATTCACTGCTGTGGCAGCGTTATCATTTTTTGTGTGTGACTGGCTTTCAGAACATAAGTACCTATGTTCTAGGGAAAGAGTGAGTTGGAGAAAACCAGGTGAAAATGATTTGTAGCTTACACAGTGATGTTGTGCTCGCTAAATTTGGGAGAATATGTAATATTGAAAATATATTTCAGAATTTCTACATTCAATATTGAAGTTTTCTCCAGAGGAATTATTTCACTCACAATTTATAATATATTTGGCTGTTTTGCCTTATTCAATTGACCAGTACACCACTGAAAATTTATAATATTCAGTAAGTGAAAAAAAGTTTTCTTAGGATATCAGTTTTCATAGTATGTTTTATATTAAAAAGAGTGGTCTATAACTCCTGAGGAAGACAATTCCTAGTCGAAAAGGGAATACACTGGGGTTCCATTGGACTGATACGCAGGGATGGGGACTCGGACTCCAGGACTCGACTCATGAGTCGGACTGAGTCCCCCCTCTGACTCGAGTCAGACTCGAGTCCAAATATTTTTAATGGGACTCGAGACTCGACTCGGGACTCGAGACCAAGGACTCGTGTTCCAAAATCGTGTTCTTCAAATGCAACATGGATAGGTTTTAGGAAGTACAGCAAGTTTATTTTTTAAAATCATTTCCCTAAAATGCAACCTTTCAGACATTTTGAGTTTGGCTGCCTCTGCCTGCCTGTTTGGGGTTCCCTGCCTCCTCTGCCTGCTTGGTCTTTTCTTAACCAGTTCCACAGTTTGAATTGTCCAAGACAAACGCCTCTGCCTGCCTGCTTTGGGGTTCCCTGCCTCCTCTGCCTGCCTGGTTATTTTGGGTTTGTCTGCCTGGTCTGTTCTTGTCAAAATCAGTTGCAGAGTTTTGAAATAAAAAGGCACACTTGTGCCTAGAATTTATTTAAGCCACACATCTGAAATAGCCTTATTTTGTTGGGGAAAACCCCCCATTGATTTTAATAGGGACTCGTGGAGTCAGCTTTGGGAGTGACTCATGACTCGTGACTCGTGAGTCACCATTTTGGACCAAGGACTCGGACTCGAGACTCGGGTCCAAAGACTCGTGACTCGGCTCGTGACTCGAAACCAAGGACTCTTCAACATCCCTGCTGATACATTTAATGGAAATATTTATTTCCTCTGTAATTTGGTGTGCATTATCAATTGTTATTTGTTTGAATACATTTATAAAGTTCTATAAATGTACTTCTTTTATATAATCAGGCGCAGTTCTGTAAGCTCCCTTGCACCATGTGTGTTTTTGTTGAGACATCACCCAATGATGTCATCAGGCTGTGTTGATTAATACTGAAGGATACTACATGCTACATGGTCCACCCTACATCATCCACGCTACTTCATCTGGCTTATTTCTCCTCCCTGCCCACTCCTTTGCCATTCAGGAACAGCAGCATGGTGATGTAGTATGCCTGTTTAAATGTCTAGACTCTAGACTGTGCAAAGATCTCTACTAATCTTTCTTTGGCATCCAGGAATGCAGACCATACTCCTGTTTGCAGCATGTATAGACTGCATTAGGAGCAAGAAGCTGGCTTTCTAGATATCTGGACTGGAGACCCTTTCTCCTCACTTTTCTTCCTTCCCCCCCTCCACTGAAACTTATTTGGTATCTCCCAAGGAATGAAATTCACCTCCATGCTTCAGACTTTTCCTTTTAAACTTTGTACATTGCACTTATTAGTTTTAGTCCACGGCCTTATTTTTTGCAACATCAACTGCATTTCCAAACATAGAAATTCTGATTAATTTATTGGGAATTACAGTTTCTTGGCTGGGCTTGTTCATGATGGGGGTCCGAAGAAAAAAGAACAGCAAGGAACTTCTTCAATATATTCATTAATGAGATCATAATTATATTATAATTATATATCTGGAAATAAGGGTTAATAGGTGTTCCTACTGAACCCTCACCAAAATTCAATTTCAGATTTGTCTGTGAAAACTTGACAAAGTGTTTGCCCTGATTTTAACTATTTGTGCTGGGAAATATTGGTCCATGGGACCACTGTAATTCTAGTATATCATTGCATAGTATGGTATGGTACATAGAATACTATTAAGAAATCACTGGTTTAGCTCAAGAGCAATTCAATACACTTTTCTCCATTCACAAAATTATAGTCACATACGATTTAGCCTTCATTGTTCAACTAGGGACCTTCACAATTGCATGACATCTCATCAGAGTGTTTCATTGAGCCTCCAATATAATTAGGGTCAGCCAATCTTCTGTGACGGGTAGATAGATTTCCATAAACCTGTACTGGGACTTCGCACAAGTGTAGGATGCCCTTTCATGAGGCTATATGAAGAAGACCTTTCTTCAAATGTTATGATCAAACACCCAGCAGGCAATTATATTGGTGATGCTTGAAAAGGCAGCCATTTAAAAACAGGGATTTTGGGGGTGTTTTTTGTTACTGGTATAATGAGGAATGTATCGCATATTCCCAAGGACTAGCATCTGAGACTCTGAATAGATCCAACCAATGTTTGTGAGGCACTATGGGACAAAAGCATGTGTTTTTGCCACACCAATTTTCCACTTAAGAAAAAGAGTTTAAACTTCAAAAAGAAGATGCATCTCTTCTTGCCTGGGATCTATGGACATAGCATGGAGTGGTGCTGGGAACAGAATGAATATTGTATATTCTTTCTGCTTACTTCCCCTCTCCACTTACTCTTTCAATGAATAAGTCATGCATCCCATCCCATCAATGAAAAATATGATAGGTGGATGCATACTATGGAGCCAGCCCGGCATTGGGACTTAGCGTGTGCCTCATGTGCTGAGGCTATCGGTGTTGATGCCTACCCTGGCTGGGTCTCTCAGCACCACTATGATAGACTCACCTGGCATCACAGTCTCAGATTCCCCCCCCCCCATCATAATAACCACCACCAAGTGAACTCCTGGTGGCACTGCCAATTACATCTCCGCCCAATCACACATTGGCAAACTTACCAGCACCACTGGTACTCATTGTATTGGTAACCAATGGGTAGTCTGCTGGTAGCTGAAATGCTAAATTTTCCATAAAACAATGCCTGGAAAAATCTGACATAGCCCAGACATGGTAGGTATCAGCACCTTGTGGTTTTCAGTGTGGGGATTAGTGGCAGTGCCAGGGCCCCCCAATCAGCACCAGGGGGCATTAGTGGCGCAATGATGAGGATCCACTGAAGCCTTGCATCGTATATACCATTCATTGTCACCTTACATTTGTCAAGTTGCTTAGCATCCTTATTTTGTTTGTCTTCATAGCAATAATATGAAATATGCCATTATTATGCCATTATTGGCCATATTCTACTATTAGGGAAACTTTACCTTAGCACATAATGAGTTCATACAGAGGTGGTATTTGAACCTAGTTTTCCCAGATCCATGTTTAAGGGCTGGTCAGAGGATGATCTCCAAACTATCCTAAATGCTTTTGCAGAAGCATATGAAAAACTTGGTCTCTCACTTAACATCAAAAAAACCCAAAGTGCTTTATCAGCAAGTGCTTCATCAGCAAGTGCAAGTTAACCCTTTGGTGATTTATTTATTTATTTATTTATTATTTACATTTATTAATCGCCCATCTGGCTGGCAACTGGCCACCCTGGGCGATGTACATAGGCTAAAAAACAAGATAAAATACATTTAAAACATTATAAATTTTATAAAAAATCTTAACTCACCCCATAATCCCGCCTGAACAGTCAGGTTTTTAATCAACGGCGGAAGCTCAGCAGAGAGGGGGCATGGTGGAGGTCACTCGAGAGAGAGTTCCACAGTATGGGGGCCGCCACAGAAAAGGCCCTCTGCCTAGTCCCCACCAGTCTAGCTGCTCTGGCTGAAGGGACAAGGAGAAGTTCCACAGTATGGGGGCCGCCACAGAAAAGGCCCTCTTCCTAGTCCCCACCAGTCTAGCTGCTCTGGCTGAAGGGACAAGGAGAAGGCCGTCTTTGGCAGATCTTGTTGAGTGGCCTACTTGGTGTTGCTGGAGATGCTCCTTGAGATAGACTGGACCGGAGCCGTATGGGGTTTTAAAGGTCAAAACCAACACCTTGAATTCAGCTCGGCAAGCAACTGGTAGCCAGTGCAGCTCCTTGAGCACTGGTGAGATGTGGTCCCGCCGGCGGCTGCCTTTAACCAGGCGAGCCTCCGCATTCTGTACCAGCTGTAGCTTCCAAACCGTCTTCAAGGATAACCCCACGTAGAGCGCATTACAGTAGTCTAGGCGAGAGGAGACCAAGGCATGAACCACTGATGGGAGCAGATGATTAGGAAGGTTGGGGCGCAGCTGCCGTATCAGATGGAGTTGATACAGCGCTGCCCGGCTCACAGCTGACACCTGAGCCTCCATGGACAGCTGGGAGTCTAGAATGACCCCCAAGCTGCGGACCTGGTCCTTCAGGGGTAGATGTACCCCATTCAGCACCAGGTCAACATCCCCTAACCTCCCCTTGTCTCCCACCAGAAGTACCTTGGTCTTGTCGGGGTTCAGTTTCAGCATGTTCCTTCCCATCCAGCCAGCCACTGACTCCAGGCACTTGGACAGGGTCTCAACGGCCAACCTTGGTGAGGAATTGAAACAGAGGTAGAGCTGCATGTCATCCGCATACTGATGACACCGCACCCCAAACCTCCTGATGATATATATCTCCCAGCGGCTTGAGGTAGATATTGAATAACATCGGGGAGAGGATGGAACCCTGCGGCACTCCACAAGTGAGCAGCCGAGGGTCCGAAGCCTCCTCCCCGAGAACTACCCCCTGGTACCTTCCAGAGAGGAAGGACTGGAACCACTGCAATACAGTGCCTCCCAAGCCCAAGCCCTCCAGGCGGTCCAGGAGGATACTGTGGTCAACAGTATCAAAAGCCGCTGAGAGATTGAGGCGGACTAGAAAGGAGCATTCGCCCCTATCCAAAGCCCTCCTCATATCATCCACGGTGACCAAGGCCGTTTCTGTCCCATGTCCTGGCCTGAAGCCCGACTGGCATAGATCTAAATAATCGGCTTCATCCAAGTGTGCCTTCAACTGAGCCCCCACCACTCGCTCAATCACCTTGCCCAGAACTGGTAAATTGGAGACTGGGAGAAAGTTGTTTAAATCCTGGGGATCCAAGGAGGGCTTCTTTAGAAGCGGTCTTATTACTGCCTCCTTGAGGGCTGATGGCATCACTCCCTCCTCGAGGGAGGCATTCACCACCGCCTTGAACCCCTCACCCAGTCCCTCCCTACAGCTCATTATGAGCCAGGACGGGCAAGGATCAAGCAAGCAGGTGGTCGGCCTCACAGATGAAAGCACCTTGTTCACTTCATCAGAAGGAAGAAGCCGGAACCGATCCCACAAAACCGGTCTGCCATTGGCTTCCTCCCGCTCACTCCCTGTATCCATGACGCACGATATCCCACTCCTAATCCGATCGATTTTATCTGCAAAGTGCTTCGCTAAAGCCTCACAGGAGGCTTTAGACTGTTCCATTGGGTCTGGAGCGACTGGACCAACCAGACTCCGGACCACTTGGAACAGCCTCCGGGGGCAGCACTCCGCAGACGCAATGGAGGCAGCATAGAAATTCTTTTTTGCTGCCTCCACCACCACCCGGTAAGCTGAAGATGCAGCTCTAACCCGTGTTCGATCGTCTTCGGAGCGGGAATTACGCCATCGGCGCTCTAGCGTTCTCACCCCTCGCAGAGCTCGCAGCGAAGGAGTGAACCATGGCGTCGTGCGAGCTCTGTTTAGGCGAAGAGGGCGCTTCGGGGCAACTCGGTCTAATGCCCTGGTGATTGCAGCATTCCAGTCGTCCACCAGGGTCTCGACCGAGCTACCGTTTGTGTGCTCCAATTCCCCAAGCGTGTTCAGGAATCCATCCGGATCCATAAGACACCTGGGGTGGACCATCCTAATAGGTCCCTCACCCCTGCAGAGGGGTTGTGGCATCGAGAAATTCAACCCCACCAGATAGTGATCTGAGACCATGACAAGGGGGTGGTGGATATACCCCCGATTTCCAGATCATTTTCCCCCTCTCCAGAAACAAAAACCAAGCCCAGTGCATGACCGGCTACATGGGTAGGTCCAGTTAATACAGGGTGCAGCTCCCAGGAAGCCATGGTCTCCATGAAGTCCCGAGGTGCCCCCGTGAGGGCAGCCCCTGAATGCACATTGAAGTCCCCCAGCACCAATAGCCTGGGGGACAACACACGCACATCAGAGACCACCTCCAGCACCTCGGCCAGGGAGTCTATTGTGCAGCGGGGTGGACGGTACACGAGCAGAATCCCCAGACTGCCCTTGGGACCCAATCTCCAGTACATGCACTCAATAAACTTGGTCTCCCGGAGAGGGAGTCTGGTAAGGACCAAGGACTCCCAGTAGATAACAGCCACTCCCCCTCCTCCAACCCTTGGCTGCTGGGCATACGAGAAACTAGCCGGACACAAGGCCACCAGAGTTGGAGCAGCGGCCTCGTCCAACCAGGTTTCCGTAATACATGCCAGGTCCGCACCTTCATCCAGGATCAAGTCATGGATGAAAGATGTTTTTTGGGTAACGGACCTGGCATTGCACAACAGCAAATGCAAGGTGGGGGGAGGAGCCACACACACCCCAGTTATCACTTGGATCTGGGCAGGCCTGGGACAAGGGATAGGTATTAAGCATCGATCCCTTGTCCCCCTTAATTGGCGTGGCCTGCCCCTAGCGTTCTGCCAGCGTCTGCCGCTCAACAGTGGTTTATTTTGCCCCCCAGAACCCCCAGGTGATGCCATCTATCCAGCTTGGCGGGGCAATACTGGAAAATGTCAATTGTTTTCTCTATCTTGGCAGGTATCTTTCTGTTACAGCTAACATTGACACTGAAATCCAGCATTGTTTGAGCTCCGCAAGTGCCGCATTTTCTCGAATGAAACATAGAGTGTTCGAGGATCGGGATATCTGTAAGGAGACCAAAACGCTGGTTTATAAAGCCATTGTATTACCAACTTTATTGTATGCCTGCGAAACATGGACTATCTATAAACGTCACTTCCACCTCCTTGAAAGATTTCATCAACGTTGCCTCTGGAAAATCCTGCAAATTACTTGGGACGATAAGAGAACAGCTGTTAGTGTACTGGAAGAAGCAAAGACTACTAGCGTTGAAAACATGATCCTTCAACGCCAACTTCAATGGACCGGTCATGTTGTTCAAATGTCTGACTGTTGTCTCCCAAAGCAGTTACTTTATTCCCAACTCAAGGATGGAAAGCGAAATATCGGTGGCCAGTATAAGAGGTTTAAAGATGTTCTTAAGGCTAATATAAAAAAATGCAATATAAACATCGAAAACTGGGAAACTCTGGTCCATGAACGATCTAACTGGAGGTCGGCCTTTCACAAAGGTTCTATGGACTTTGAAGAAGCCCGAGTGCAAGGTGAAAGGGAGAAATGTGCTAACTGAAAAGCACGTCAAATGAATCCTTTACAGGACCATCTTCTATCTGGTAACCTGTGTCCTCACTGTGGGAAGCTGTGCGGATCTAGAATTGGCCTCCACAGTCACTTACGGACCCATCGCTAGAATCTACACAATTTTTTTAGAATTTCCTCTTTTTATAATTTTATTTTTGTAATTTTATCCTGGAAGACAATCTTACTCGGTCACGAGTGATCGCCTACTACTACTACTATGCATTGCCACCTGGAGGATGACTGGAAAAAGTTACTCTATGCTGTTGGCAAAGTACCTAGAACAACTTGGCATGTGGATTATTCAGAGAGTCTCCATCAAGACAACTAAAGGTATCCCTTGCTGATGGTGGTGGCGGCAGTGATGGTGGTGGTGGCATACTTCTTGAAGTGTGGTGGGGCGGGATCCACATGGCAAGCGCACTATGTATTACGGTAGTGTCTGATCAGAATTCTTCAGTGAGTGGAGCACACTGTGGTTCATTTCAAACACTAAACAGGGTGGTAAACCTGTGCCTGAACTGTAGGAACATATTACAGTAGTAAGTTGCCTTATACTGCTGAGTCAGATCATTGGTCCATCTAGCCCAGTATTGTTGACACTGACTGGCAGCGGCTCTCCAGGGTTTTAGGCAGGAGTTTTTCCTGCCCCATGTGGAGACCCCAGTGGTTGGTCTTAGGAACTTCTGCACACAACGCATGTGCTCTACCACTGAGCTATGCCTGTCAGAGTACAGATGGGGACACACCCGTGATGGAATGTTCTGCAATGATGAACAAATATTCCTACACATAGAAGACTAGCATGTCAGGTTTGTCTAGAACTATTTAGTTTTCTATGTGCACTGTGCAGGGAGGAGATTTTTAAAAAACATGGAGGAACATTTAATCATGTTTGCTCCACACCTGACATTTGAAGTGGTACAGTTCAAACACAGGTTTACCACCTCACCTGCTACTGTGAGAACTAAGCCTGAGTTTAACTTAGTTGGCAGGATCCAATAAAATGAAAATGCAGACCAAATGAGAAAAGTACATTATAGCTAAAATATATCTCTTGCAATTTTGACATTATTATAAGCACCTCTCTTTATATTCTATTGGAAATGATTGCCAATATACAGATAATTTAAATAAATAATTATTAGTTTAAATATGCCAACTTTCTATGTTTAAATATTTCAACTTTCTATGAAATTTATAGTCACATTGATACAGCTCCACTTTATTTACAGAATCGTATTGATTTTGCCGGTTCCTAAAAGGCCCTTGGAAGGCACAGTAATGGAAAGGGTAGTTACTTTTTCTTGTAGATCAATCAGTATGAATTTCATGGATGGTATAAAGTGGACAAATTTACAGAGCTCAGCAGATTATTCTGGCTGCACTTTCAGCAGCAGCAGCCACTTAGTACTAGTTACCTACTTTCCGGAAAAACTAGTAAGAAGAAGTGAACAATCAAGCACAATTTTTGGCAGTGCATATACACGTTTCAGCTGCTTTAATTTTTGCTGATGATGCAATATGGTGCACATCTCCAATGAAATACTCTTGTCTCAAACTGCACTGTAAAATGTCCCTTTCATTGTTAAATCAGATGCACAGTCATCCTGGTAGTTAAGGCTCAAGCTTTGCTCGAACGGATCAATTCTTCATTTTCTTATGGATTTTGTGTGCATTATTCCCTTCTATTATCATTTAGAGAAACAGGTGATTAATTTTGGTAAATACATTGGGTTGGATCCAAAGGTCCCTTTTATCCAATTGAAGGAGTCCTCACTGGACAGAAAGACTGATTCTACTGATAGAAGGACTCCCCCTGTCAGAGGAAGCTCCTTTTATTGGAGGAAGGGAACTTTTGGCTCCAACACATTATCAGAGTGCAATCTATATATGACTACTCAGAAGTAAGTCCCATTGAGTTTAATGGGACTTACTCCCAGGCAAGTGGGTATAGGATTTCAGCTTTAGGGTGCAATCCTATGCATGTTAGACAGAAAAAAAGTCCTACAGCTCCCAGCATTCTCCAGCTAGATATGCTAGCTGGAGAATGCTGGGAGTTGTAGGACTTTTTTTCTGCCTAAACATGCATAGGATTGTGTCCTTAAGCATTTTTATGCTTGCAAAGTGGGGAAAAATACTTCACTTTTCCAATTAATGTTTGTAATGTGATCAGTAGAAGTGAGAAAGTCCAATGCAGATGATATGAGTTTACAACTCAGTACTCCCATTCAAAAAATATCAACTTGTTATATGATCACATTAGATAGATCAAAGATGCTCAGGTGTAAAGCATTACTTCCCTTGAACATTATTGGCCTCAGAAACTGGCCCGCTTTAAGCACGCTAGGTCAGGTTCTGCTGTATATTGAAATAGTATGCTCTCTCTGTTATGGGGGAGGGAAGTTAACCTCATAATTTCCAGGAAGTGATGAGCAGATGCACACAATCACTACCATTTCCACTTGTGCAATTAATACATTTAATTTTGAGGGTCAAAGAAAAATGCAGTGAATACCATGTTCTTTAATATATCTCACTGGATCAGCATTTAAATTTTATAGTTTTTTCCCCAAATGTTCAAAATACTTCACAACTTCATTATTTCAAGGTAGGACTCTTGGGGCTGCTGCCAAAACTGGCAGCCCCAAGTTAAACTCTCCCCATATAGTTACACTGGGCTGGTTCATCTAACAAGGTGGCTTATTGTGGGTTAATTAACCAATGATTAGCCCCAGCATGTATTGGGGTGTGTGCGGCCGCCATTTTGAAAATGCAACCTCCAATTGGGAAGATCAGGGGTTCCGGCGTGTCCTGGGAACCCAGACATTGTGGGTTAATTGAGGGTTAAGCAACCCACATTTAACCACCAAACTACTGATTGTGGGTTAAGTGTAGGTTGCTTAACTCTCGATTAACCCATGATGTCCGGATTCGCTCGACACACCACAACCCCCTATTACCCCAATCAGAGGTTGCTTATTCAAAACAATGGCTGCACATGCCCATATGCACTGCAGCTGATTGTGGATTAATTAACCCACAATAACCCACCATGTCATGTGAACCAGGTCACTAACTCATTTGTGACCGCATCACATTGTGTGTTTCCCTGCCCATGCTCTACTATGTATGACTGAGGAGAGTACATGGATCTGAGGCTCACTCCCATACCCCACTGTGTATTAAATGTCATGTTGGGTCCATGTGTGACACACACTGTCGTAGTGTGAACTGTAAAGAGTTTGATTCAGCAAACAGATTTCAAGCTAGCGTTCACTGAGCTAAAAGACTCCTGGAGGAACTTATGTATGCCATTCACAACCAGTCAAGGAGCAAAATTATGTTTGATATTCTGTACAATAAACCGGCAAATTAAAGCAAATCAATCACTATTTGGCAATATCAATTGCACATGCGGAGCCCACAATCCAGATTGGGACTGCAGTGGGGGAGGGGGAGGTAAGGTTAATGCCCCTCTACCCCAAGCTAGGGTCCTGATCCAGATTGGGGCCCCTGCATTGACTCAAGAGTAAAATAGAAAAAAAGAGGTAGCGGCTTGCTTCATCTTTAAATTAAGGTGGACTTTGCGTCTAAGTATGCATGACTGTTTGGTCAATATAATCCTGCATGAACATTTGACCACAATAAACATTTCTTTAGGTAATGCCAGAGCTTTGGACTTCAGCATGTCTGAAGATGAGGAATGTACATCTCAAGAACTCTTTACAGAGTTCAAAACACATTTATGTCCCACTGATTTCAAAAGGACGGAAGGATCTATCATTGTGCCTTCCATACTTTGGATGTTATTATTAATTTTATTGTTTGTATGTATGGATGTATGCACATGTATTTATAGTGTAATCACTGTGCGTAGCACTTTACAAAGTACAAGAGGAGAGCTCCCTGCCCCGAGGAGCATGCAGTCTAAAATTCAGCATGCCAGACAAGAGAGGAAGAGGAAGGAAATGGAAGCTGGGTAGGAGGATATAGAAAGAGTGTGTAATTTCAGTAGAGCTAAAGTCGATTGAGAAATGAGAGCAGCATATCAATACAGTATTAACGTTTTTAAAATAACATTTTTACACCAACTCACCCAAGTGTTTTTCCCCTCAAAAAAGAAAATCTGCATTTCATAAATGTCTAAGTTCATTTCATACCAATTATATACTGGAATAGCCCTATGGCATGATTCAGATAGGGGGCTTTCCTGTCCTCTGTCAATGTGTTTGAGAAAGAACAAAAGTGATGGATAAAAGAGTACTTTTTGTGTGTGTTAAGCTAAAGAGAATTAAAACACCAGCTTCTTCCATTAGGCTTTTGAGCTTTTCTTCTTAAAACCAAGCTTGTAAACTGTAGAATGACTATCTGTGAGCAAGCCCAGGCTATTAGCATTACAAGAAGCAATTTGTGGGAAGATAACATCTTAAAGTTTATTGGAGGCAACTCAAATAATTTCAACGATAATGGAATGTAAGAATATGTAACTTTCCCCCCTCCTCAGTGTTAAGTTATGCCATCCACTCACAGTGAGTATATTATAATAGCCCACTTTTGAGGATCAATTGTTAAGTTTTAGGGAATGGCAGAATGGATGCATAGTACTCATTCAAAGATTCTAAGAGTGGCACTTTATGCAATGAATTCTTAAAGATGAATTCATTTAAATAGGTTAATTAATATGCAGATTTCACTATTTTATTCTGCACCTGTTTGTTTTCAATATTCTCTCTCATTTCATATCTGGGGGTGAAAGGATTCTTTCTACAATGGTTTTCCAAGAAATGGAAAGCAATAATTATTTACCTACTAAAGGAAAACTGTGTAACCCATGATGAAATGGAATTAAGATGGCAACACCTGTCTCTCAAGACGACCCTACTTTCCCTTAATTGGTAGGCTGATTGTGTTATGTAGTGCTCTACATGGCAACTTGCAAAATCTAAGTTTAAGATCTGCCCACTGCAAGAGCTCTAAGGAGTCACTGATCAGACAAGCACAAGCATGCATTTGGATTAAATGATGATCCTCGCCATGAACCTGCCCCTCTGTGGAGAGTTCTTCAGCATATTATTAGATTGTACATCGCTCAGAGTGGCCGGTTGTCTGGCCAGATGGGCGATTCATAAATATAATAAATAAATAACAGAACACAAGGGGGGGGGAACACACACACACACACACACACAGAGTATAAAACACAATTAAAAACAGTACAAAACTTAAAAATCCTAACCCACCCCATATTCCCTCCTGAAAAGCCACATTTTTAATGCCCGGCGGAAGCTAATCAAGGAAGGGGCATGGTAGAGGTCACTGGGGAGAGAGTTCCATAAATTGGGGGCTGCCACAGAAAAGGCCCTCCTCCTAGTCCCCACCAGCCTGGTTTCTTTGGCTGATGGGACAGGGAGAAGGCCATCCATGGCAGATCTTGTTGAGCGGCCTACTTGATGTTGCTGGAGGCGCTCCTTGAGATATACTGGACCGGAGCTGTACAGGGTTTTATGTTCTTTAACATAAAGCACTTGCAGGCTTTAGATTGGAGGAAAAAATCTTTATTCACTTGGAAGTGTGCTCACACAATTCTGCTGTTAGCAAGCTGCAAAGAGGTTGGGGCTTCCCCCTCACCCCATAATTCCTTTCAGTTCCTAATTAGAAAAGGGACTGAAAATAAAATTGGCAATATCATGCTGCCCTGATGCATATCTATAGTGTGACTACACTTGGAATACTGTGTACAGTTCTGTTCACCACACCTCCAAAGGGATATTGCAGAGTTGAAAAAAGGTGCAGAAAAGGACAACCAAAATGATCAAGGGCTGGAACAACTCCCCTAGGAGGAAAGGTTTTCACCATCTCCTGTTGCTTCATGACACTCCACCCTTCACAGAAGCCATTCCAACCAACTGCCCTGTGAGCAGGAGAGGAAGAAGTAAACTGTCACCATATCTTTAAATAGGCTTTTTATTTTACAATTTTAATTATATATATCCTCCCTCCCTATCCCTTATTCTCTGTGTGTCATCTCTTAAATTTAGACAGCGAGTCTGAGAGCAAGGACTGTCATACTACTTATCTTTATAAGCTACTTTTTGGCTAAAGTGCAGGGTATAAATGCTGAAAATAAATAAGTTGTAACGTCTGGACCTGTTTAGCTTAGAGATACTAGAACCTGGAGTCAGCCCATGAAACTGAATGGTGGGAGATTCAGGACAGATAAAAGGAAGTCCTTCTTCACTCTGCGCATAGTTAAACTATGACATTCAGTACCACAAGATGTAGTGATGGCCACCAACTTGGATGGCTTTAAAATGAGATTATTTATTTTTATTTAATTGTTTAATAGTTTTATATACCGCTGCCCATATTTAATACAATCTCTTGTAAAAATATCTGTTTTACAAGAGATTAGACAAATTAATGGAGGATAAGGCTATCAATGTCTACTAGTCTTGATGGCTATACAGTATATTACCTCCAGTATGGAAGGCACAATGCCGTTGTACACCAGTTGCTGGGGAACATGAGTGGATGTGTTATAGTACTCATGTCCTACTTTGGGATTCACACAGGCAGCAGGTTGGCCATTGTGTGAACAGGATGTTGGACTAGGTAGGCCACTGGTCTGATCCAGTATGGCTCTTCTTGTGTTCTGTCCCAGAACTTCCTGTTCCCTTACTAGATCCTGAGTCTCTCGACTTAGTTCCATTACTCGGGATACAGAGAGCAAAGCAGAAGTCAAGAGGTTCCTCGTAGCCATGGTGCCTCCACTGTTCTGCAGCCACTGTTCTGCAGCCATGTCAGGTAAGCAGCAACACTAGACTGCTTACCTGAGGGGTCGGCACTTGTGGCCCTCCAGATGTTTTGGCCTACAACTTCCATCATCTCTCACCATTGGCTTTGCTGGCTGGGGCTGATGGGAGTTGTAGGCCAAAACATCTGGAGGGCCACAAGTTGCCCACCGTTGCTGTATCCAGAAGCTGTATGCATGCTACTCACAGCAGAAGCAGGATAAAGCACCAGGTACAAAACCAGGAGAGGATCTGGCGGCGGCAGCTGCCCAAAGAGAGTGAACAGAAGGGCTCAAGTGGCTGTACTAGCCTGATATGTAGCTGCACACCAGGAATGGCTGTAGTGTGGCAGTGGGCGAGGGCATGTGCAATCACTATGAGAAACCTCCACAACCTGCCTGGATTTTACACAGGTTTATCAAATGGATTCTGAAGGAGAAGGCTTTCCAGAATTGGAATTTAAAGTGTATTGCCAGTTTTCCCATGGGTGTTAGTCCAAATTTGGTCCAAACAAAAAAAATCTAGGGCAGAGTTGAGAAGTCCCCGGCAAGAAGAAGAAGATGATGATGAAGAAGATGACAACGATGACAAATAAGACAAAGATGAAAATGAAGAACAACTGTATTCAGGGCTTTTGCAGGTAAAACAAAATAAAACAATGCAGCTCCATATAATGTTATGTGATACCAATTTAGAAACTTTAAGCACAGAAGTAACCAAATTATTATTACCCAATCATTTTGTAACACTAAGAAACCTCAAGTGATTCCCCACTGCGCCCACCATGACTAGCATCTGTGATATATTGGTCTTCCTCCAAATGCTTGTACTAGTCCATGGGAAGCCCCCCTCCCCATCTGACTTTACTTTGTGAGATGCTGCGGCTCAAAATTAATGTAGTACTGGGAAAGAAAAAACCTTCCATCTACTTTTGTGACAAAAAATGCTGCTCTGGAGGAAATGTTGACTTGTACAGTTGCCTGTAGTTATTTAGCATTAAAGATGCTATCATTTTAGTTCAGATCCAAAAGTTGTTTTGTTTGACAGGGAGATGAGGGGATAGCTTAAAATTTGATCATGCATTTTAAATGTGATGACATTTAACCCCATCTTCCAAGAGTAATTGGTTTATTTGGGTGCCTTGGTGTGTGACTCTTTTACTGAGAGTTGATTCTGACTGTGATAATCAGGTAGAGGACTGAAAAATGGAGTAGCCTGAAATTGAATGATCTTGTCTTCAGTGTTGGATCTACTGAAGACAAACCTATTGATCTGAAGTTTGTCAGCACAGCATCTTCTCCATCTAAAAAGTGTTGGGAATAGTCATATCTAAGCATTTTCACTGATTCATCTTTTTTTATCCATGGCTTAACAAAAATTAAAATCATGTGACTTTATGTGGGCATATTAATGTTTTAGACCTCATCTTTCTTTCTTTTGTTCCTCCCACACAGTATCTCTATGTAACAAAACACAGTTCAAACTGTTGCCAAAGAAGTGCCCCCCACACACACATGCACTATATACCTGTAAGAAAAGGAAAGGAATTAAAGTTTAATTACTAAATGCATTAAAATCTGGGTATTAATTAAGTGGTTGCTACTCATAGCAAATAAGGGATCAGCACTTTTGCCTGCTCTTGCATTTTGCTGACTGCAGGCAGTAATACGTTTTCAGGCTTAGCACAGGCACTGCGAACACTCAAAGCAGCCAGCCAGGAAAAGCAGCCAACAAATTTTGTCGATGTTAAAGACTCGGGCTCCTTACCAATTATGTTAAAAGTCAAGCCTGCAATTGCTTCTTGACTATCCAGAAAGCAAAGTAAAGTGGTTTCTGTGGTAGAGTTTTTAATTAAGGGTTTGGAACATCATACCCGAGGCCCAAAAGGTTTGTAATCAGCTAGAGGCTTATTTCTTCAGAGACAGTAAACTTGAAGTAAGAGCTATGTAGGCAAAATGCCTAGTGCCAAATCTAAGATGGCAGCTGGGCAAGAGCTCATTGGTTGATTGGCTGGTTTTGTAAAGCAGCTATGAGACTGGGGACAACTGAGCGAGATGAATTTGCTATCTGGCTGGTCTAGCCTTTTTCTTGCCATCTTGTTAGATCTCTCTCTCTCTCTCTTTCAGCCTCAACACAATGTTAGTGAACGGTCAAATTAAAATATGAAATCTTTTAATAGCATCAGTCTGTTTTAGATGTTCCAAAAAGAGAGTCCCTCCCTCCCACCAGCAGCCAGAATGAGATTGATGAGAAACTCCCAGGATCAGCATACCTGTTGCCTTTCACCCATTTCCAAAAAGGCAGAGGCCGTATTCAGAAGCTCACCCTGCCTACACACACAATTAGAATTGCATGAGGGGGAGAATGGGGACAAGTCTGTTGGGCCCTCCCCTCCATTGCATCCTCATCATGTCTTTGCTTCTTGGGGGCTGAATATCTGCAGCGGGGAGCTGGGTGTACTCGCGTAGTCTCCCCGTGTTATTTAGAGCTGTGGAAAATCAGGGTTCTAGATTGCACAGGGAGCCTACCTGAGTAGGGAAGGCTCCCTGCTCTAGAAATTATCCCTGCAATGCGTGGAAGGCTGTGGGGTTGGACAATGAAGATGTGACAGAAGGACAGACAGAATCATGGGCTTGTCCTCCCTCCACCATGTGATTCTAATGGGGTGTGTGGGTGGTGGTGGTGGTTGAATTTCTGAATAGGGCTGTTGTCACCAGCTTTACTGAAATAATCACACTAGATCTGCTGAAATATATACTGATTACTGATTTGAAATCAAACGTGACAAATCTACTGGCGCTTGGCTTTTGCCTGCTATATACTCCACATCAAAGCAGCAAGAAACCTCTGCCCAAGCGGCTCCTTCCATCTGGCTTCTTAATGGAGTCAGAGTAGGGAAAGGGCAGAGCGTCTGGTGGCCTGGGAAGGTTAAGGATGGGCTGCTCACCCCCACTATTGCCAGAAGAAATCTTTCTTACTGTCTTGCTCTTGTCTGCAGATGCAAGGGAAGCTTTTTCAGAGGGTTTCTTGGTGGTCTGCTAACTCAGCCCAGACCTACGATTAGTCAATCTGAATGGCTTGTCTAGAAGGAACTTAGCCAGGCCCAAGGAAGCATAGCAGTTGTTTTGTTTCAGTTACTGCCTGGCTCACTACCAGACCATAACTCAGCCAAAACTTTTGCAAAAGCACAAAAAGTGCAGCAATTTTGAAACGAGCAACTGGGAAAAACGGTAGTGACCCAGTGATTCAAATGAAATGAAAATAAGAGCGAATGCATTTTCCATCCATGAGTTAAAGTAATGATCAGTGGTACAGCTGGAGCTGGACCTTGGGTTCAAAGTCCAAGGCCCCACATCCCAGGTTGTTCTCAAATGACCCCCCTGGCAGAGTGGCAGGTCATGGGGCAGTTCCAGGCAGGCCCAGTATCAGCACCTGAGCTGGCACGGGCATGCTGGGACCCACCTGGGCTGATGCTGCTTGCTATAGCATCCGTCCTCCACATTTTTAAAAGAATGTTACAGCCAGGGGACGGCTGGCTGGGCATGTAGATGGTTACAGATGGCCATTTAAAAAAAATATTATATGGCCTCCTTTTCTACAATAAAATGGTGCCTATTCCCAAATAAATCAGGGAAAGAGAAGCAAACCCCATGCTAGGGCTGTAGTAATGATGGCGCTATGATTTAAGTGAGGTTAAAATGTGAAAATGCACATGCTCAGAATATTTCTTCTTTTTATCAAATCAGGGTTTGCAAAACGTTGTTGTTTGCTCTAACATATCAGGAATGTAGAAGCAATAGTAAATTATGGAATGTGGTGCAGGAAGAGAGAAGACAAATATTAGTTCTTCACAGCTGAAGTAATACACATGGCTGTCTAAAGCACTGCCCCCCCATAAGACCATTAAGACCAGGCTCTAAAATTACATAGGGAGTAATCCTATGGCCCCTAGACAGCGTCTGACGGGCCATACAGTATTTTGGAGTCCCAGATCCGAGGTTGGAGACAGTGCTCTGACCTCGTAGCTGCGAATTGGAGCTCTGATCCCCTCCCCCTCACAGGCGGTGCAGAAAAAACCACATTGGCTGCTCTCTGAGGTCAGAAAAGCAACCTTGGAGAGGGTGAAAGGGGGAACGTTCTGGTGGACAGGGGGGGGAGAAGACTAGGCAGGCCAGGATATAATTTATTCTGGTGCCTCTCCAGCTTCCTTCCTCCCCTCCCCCTCCAAAATGTCCCAGCTAGAGGAGCAAAAAAGCCCTTCTAGCAAAAAATGCAAGACGGGGGGTGGATGGGGAGGCAAAGATCTCCTCTGCTGCTCCTCCTCTTCTGCACAGGGTGACCACAAGCCTTCAAGTTCAGGGGCTTACGGCCATCGTGACTGGATTGTGCCCTTAGTTGCATGACTGGTAGTGAAGGCTATTGCACTGTAAATATGCATACTGTCTACCCAGAACAGGAGGGGGTGGGGGCATGGGATGAAGAAGACCTGCTACATATCAAGCCACCCATGGAGCAGCAGCATCACCTTTCTTCAAAGCACTTGTAAGTTTGACCCCACTTACATCTTAACTAACTCCTGCATTCAAAGAATGCAAATTGGTCTTGGATCAGTGCTCAAGTTGAGGGGTTGGTGCAAATGGGACCCGGGATGCGTCCAGATAGGCAGGGTCCTAGTTCTAGCAAACAGAAGCTGTTGTGAAACTATTCCATCTTTTCTTACTTAATGGATTTTATATAGGTTTTTTTTAAAAAAAGATGGACGAAGTGATGGGAAAACACAGGAGGGCTATGAGTAGAAAGCGATGTTCTTTGGACCCCTTATAAAACAAACTCTGTGAATGAAGCAGGGCAATGGCACCATAAAATCCTGGACTGGAAGTTGTCGTGTCCCGTCCCCCCCGGTGCTCTTACTTTTTGTACTGTTGACTTTAAAAGTCTATGTTTTTAGAAGGCTATGGGGAAGGGCATGACTTGGCTAAAATTGGAGGGGATGTGTGTCAGGGGTTAGAGACTGTAGATTTCATTACGGGTCCCCCACCCCTGCTCTTTCTCCCATAATGGCTTTAAGCCTCCACAGTCTGTTCATGGAACAGGTTTGTTTAGAGATGGTCCTTGCTGTTTAGAGGTGCCCATCCCCAAACCACTTCTCCTACTGCTGTGCAGCTACTGTAAAATCCTGGCAGTGGCCATTTTGAATGCCATGGTCCAATACAGTACATACCTCCATAGGCCACACTACTATGAAATTAAGACAAGGGGGATTTCAGTTAAGGGCACCTTGTGTTTGTTTCCAGATGGGGATGTGCCCATCTACTCCGATTCCTAAGTCTGAATACGAATTTGGAAATGGGCCTCCCTGAATAAAATATACACTGTGCATGGTGCAAAGCTGTAATATGGTTATCAGTGCTCTTGAACAAGATCCTCCAAAGCAGGCCAACAGTTTATGCTACGCACATTGAACACAGCTCACAGTAGAACCTAATAAACCTCCTGCTTTGGTTCTTACTGGGGTTTGAAAAAACAGCAGGGACTCTCAAGTGGCAGGCCATAATACTTAGCTGGTTGACTGGCTGCATTTGATGGGTTACAGATTGTGCAGGCCTGCTTTAAAGATCCTACCCAGAAAAAAATATTTAAAACCAAGTTTATGCTTCTAATTAAAGAAACCCAGCCACATGCGATCTAAAATAATAACACAAAAAGCTGATTTACTTTTACTCAAGGTATTGTCTTAGATCAAGGGTCCTCACACTTTTAGGGTCAGCAGTCACATCTGCAATTTTGAGAGGATGTTATAGGCACTCTCATAAAATGGCTGCCATGGTAAGCATGGCTGGTCACAAAGCACTCATTTCCCAGATGACAAACTGTGAGACTAAAGGAAAAGTAACTTCCCCAAGAACCTCAGTACAAGGCAGAGGTGGGGGCTGAGCTCCAAAACACAAACCCACTCTTTTGTACCCCAATAAAGATGGCACTGAAGGGTAGCACTTCACTTTGCAGCATGTCAGCCTCCCAGTTTAATTTAAAAAAATCTTTAGAAGTAAAAAAAAAAAAAATCAGGAGGGCCACGAAAGATGTCCGTGGGCAGACTGGTGCCCACAGGCACCATGTTAGAGATCTACGGTAAGTCATTGATGACAAGGCTTGAAACAAAGAAATACAAGTGCAGAAGTGAGAACAGTCAATAGGGTTTTACTCTTGGAGTTTCTTCTTCTGCTGGTGGATGATATCTGAAAAGAGATGCTAAGAATTTCTCTCTAGTTTAATCTTGCCAAGCTGTTCTTTTCTATCTCCTTTGACATTTTCTGTAAGGCAATTAAATGTAAGTGGTGACTGACAGGTCAAACTGGCAGAAATAGATCATTTCTTCTGGAAGATGCATTTGCAAAAATCAATATGAATTCATTTGAGAAAGGGGAGCAATTTGGAGAAATATCCTGTCTCCTCATTTTGGTTCTGTGCATTTACTGAGAATACCGTGTGGAACAATAATGGAAAACACTAGGTACAGCTAAACGTCTGCACTAAATAGCTTGTCAGACAGAATCATGATTGTACAGTTATTAGCAAGCAAATGCTTCCCCCCCCCCCTTAGGTTCAGTAATTTTCTCCATTTATACCAAACTGATTTGAGGAGACATTTAAACAAAACTGTCTTTAAGTAAAATCCTGTCAAAAATGCATGGTGTGGTAAAGTCGATTCTTTAACTTGTGTTAAATGCCTCCATCTTTAGTTATAGAAAGGGGTTGTCTTCTGGGATTTTACAGAAGAATGATTCAGGCAAATTGGTTGCTGCCTTTATACACTGCAATAAAGGCTTTTAGATTCACACTTGAGACTTTTACAACTGCAAGATTAATATCAGCTCTTTATAAAAAACCTTTAGTAGAGATTCACTTGGAGACTGAGCATTCCCAACAGAGCATGCAGAGTCTGGCCAACTCAACTCATTCTTGGGGTCAGATTTATCAATGACTTGAAAGCAATAACAACAAAACTCCAGTGTGCATTTTCTGCCTGACCGTTTAGATCTTCTGTTTCTTCGCTTTCCAGGTCCCTCTGGCCAAAACATACTCACTCCTGCACTGAATGAATGTAATTAGATATACATCTGCCAGTATGACCCAACTGTAATTTTCAAGTTCATGGCTTTATGAGCAGTGTGTGTGACCATGGAGAGTTTTCAGTGGCAGCCACAAAGTCTGTCATTTTGCATCATTTCAGAAATTGTCACATCAGGCCCTGTTTACATATTTTGGTTGCCTTGTGGAGGTCACTTTAAAAGGTAATCATTACCTGGTGTGCATAGTGGCACACAGATCAGGTGACTCTTTTTTTTTTTTTCTTTTCCTTCCTTCCTCCTCCTCCTCCTCCTCTTTGTCGTTCTCCCTCTCAGACATTTTTATGGTGCGTGTGAAGAGCAATACAGTATAATGGGGGGAAAAACCTTACCAAAATACCACAGATAGCTACTGCACACAAACTGCTCAGCACCACAGGAAGACAGCCAGCATTTAAAATTGCATGCTGGCTTACTTGGGGGTAGTAGTGCAGTGGTAAATTCTGAAGAGCAGGTGCTAATCATGACAGTGCCCATAGCCACTGTGTGGTGTAGTGGTGAGAGTGTTGGACTGGGACTCAGGAGATCCGGATTCTAGTCCCCGCTTGACCATGAAGCTCACTGGGTGACTTTGGGCCAGTCACTGACTCTCAGCCTAACCTACCTCACAGGGTTGTTGTGAGGATAAAATGGAGAGGAGGAGGAGGATTATGTAAGCCGCCTTGGGTTCCTTGCAGAAAAAAAGGTGGGATATAAATATAATAATAATAATTTTAAAAAAATATAGCCATGCCCCCTGAGGAGAGTCCATACCCATACCCATGGGCATCTGCAAGGAGTTGTCTGGGGGTGGGGTGGGGGCAAAGTATATGCACACAAAATATAATATATACATACAAATGTTAATAAAAATCTAAACACAATGTTTTGCATTAAACTGAGGGGGGAAACATTTTCTTTCTTCAAGTAGCTTTTGCTATTCTCTCTTCAAAATGCTGAAACTGCTCTAAAAAGTTGTATATATCATCCGTTTAATGTGAATTCTTCACTTTAAGCAGGCCAATAAATGAAAGGGTATATGTTTATATAGTAATACTCTTCTAATACTGCTGCATTTTAAAAATAAACAATACTTTTTCTTTCCTTTTCTTTTCAAAGAGAACAGTGTCTATACCTCATCCCCTCCCTTCCAGTTTTAACCATGGATGCCTGCCAGAGATTTCATGTTTGCTGGAAAGTCTGGTGTAACTTACAGCAGAGTTGCCTTATACAAAGAAAATGTGGTAACAGAGCATTTTGTATTAGAGGGAATAAATGCAGGCTAGAGCCATTTTAGAAGATGTTCAAATTGACTTACTTCATTAGTGCTTTTATACACATCATCAAAGGCAGCTATCTAACACTGTTTAACTACAAGCACCCACTAAAGCTGGGTACGTCAGTGTAAGTAAGTGAAGGCATGAGATATGGTTACTTGCTTCCATCAGGGAGAGAGCACATGTGGCCTGTCCCAGAGGCGAGGAGGGAGTAGGAGAAAGGAACCCATCAAGTTACAAGATAACAAGGGGGATGAACAAGACAAGTGGCTGTTGATGCAACATGTTCTCTATTGCCCTCTAGTGTCTGGAAGCATGCAGAGTTGTTCCTATTATCCAACAATGTTTACAAGTAAATTATTTGCTAATTATTATTTGAATGTGATTAAGACTTCAGTCCTATGCATACTCTCCTGGGAACATTTTTTGTACATGTTTTGCCTAATGCACATATTTTTTTGCAAGCAATTTTCCTAACATAATGCATTTTTTAACATTATTTCCCCTCGTCTACACAGTTATATGCATCCCCCCCCCATTGGAAAACTCCATCACAAAAATTTGGAGAAGCGTGAATTTCAAAAGATAACTGAGCTTTGGTTCACATAATGGTTTTGTTAGAAAAATGAACATGGTGCATATACAGAGAGCTCCTGCCTTTCACATGTTAACAGAAGAAACAGATCCAGGTACATATTAAAAACAGGCAGTCAGACACACAGACAACGCACACACACAGCTCTGGCCATCTGCCTGCAGAAGCATGTTATCAGTTGGCCCCATGCCCAGACTATGTCCCTCAAAAGAATGTCTGTCTGGCCGAGAAGATACTTTTTAAGAACAATGCTTCCCTATTTCATGTAAGCAAAGGGTAAAGGGCAAATTCCCTTGCTCATGCAGAAAGGCTGTCTCCAGGCAAATAAAGAGAAAGGCAGAATGGCTCCTAAAATCCATTCTAACAATAATGACCCAGTCAGGCCCAGAACACCCCAGGTGAGAAGGGCATTGTCCATTCACATAGGCCACACAAAAGCTCAGTGACAGGGCACCTGCCTTGCATTGCACACAAGGGTTCCTAGAGTCACTTGCCTCACAGAAGAAAGGGTCCCAGCTACAGGTCAACCCCAAAAGATCAGTGTCATGACAGAAGTCTGAGTTAGAGAGCTGCACAGAAGACCCAGCATTCCCTGGCCAGCAAGACTGACATTAGGGAACAATCCACACACAGGCCAAAGATCCCTGAAAGACCACCTTGCTGTCCATAGGCATTTGTTAAGGTAAAAGATCCAGAAGCCCCATG
This sequence comes from Shinisaurus crocodilurus, assembly GCA_021292165.1. Lineage (NCBI taxonomy): Eukaryota > Metazoa > Chordata > Lepidosauria > Squamata > Shinisauridae > Shinisaurus > Shinisaurus crocodilurus. The sequence goes on along the minus strand of CM037878.1, from coordinate 228,816,211 downwards.
AACTCTGTTTTGCAGAATCTAGGTCTTAGTTGACCTAGATTCTGCCCGCATACCATCTTCCACAGCACCTGCTTTGTTTATCTACTTTGTTGTTCCAGACAGAGAACCTTGAAGGTATGCCTTGATTGTATTGTATTCTTTGTTCTGAATGGTATGCTTGGCCGCCATATTTTCGCCTTAGTTGTTATCTAGTCTCAGATGCCTATTTCTGGGTGCCAAATCCCAGAAAACAAGCGAGAGTCCCTTTGAGTGATAAGATGTACCAAGAGCAGCAGGTCTGATATCTTGGGTGACCTAAGAGGTCATGAGAAACCACATCTTAAGCCAAGAAGATGGCCGGGTGGCCCTCTATCTAACTAGAGATTAAAACTTGCCATGTTCAGAGAAACACATCTAATTGGTTGTCGTCATAAAGGGGGCACGGAATCTAACTGGTTGGCACGGTTTAATGATTGTATCTGATTCACTGAAAGTAAGATCCACCCATGGCTGTAAAATGTATAAGAATGCTTGCATGACCCACTGATCCTTGTCCAGCTTTGATTTGGGCACACGCCCCAGCTGGTCCTTTTTGCGCAGAAATAAAACTTTGAAAAACTCACTATTGGTGTGGGCTGCTTCCCTTTCTCTGAGCAATTGAGTTCTTTAGGGAAAGGACTCAGAGCATTTTTGCAACAGTTTGAAAGTGCAAAATTAGGTAATGTGAACTGAATGAATTTCTCCCTAATCCCTAGTTCAGATGATGATGTCTTCCACTTGCAACCCCTCCGTTTTCCTACCGCTTCCGTATTTTTTCTTACCACAGAAAATCTGTTAAGGAGAAAAAGACAGAACAGCTGCACAATGCCTTCCCATTGGTAGGGGTAGGAGCCCTCTGTCTGGAAGCATCCTGGATTGCAGGAAGGTGGTTTGGGATCCCAGCACAATGGCCTGGGATTATGGTGCTGATGGGTAGGAGTAGAAGTATTATCTTTTTGGAGAAGTAAAAGCAGAGGAGGTGGAAATGGGGTGAGCTTGTCAATTGCAACATGGTGCAATTCCGTCTGGATGCCGATGTCTTGTCAGAGAAAAGGAGGAAGTTAGAATTATAGTACACTTGGGCTCCCATTGCCCTCTCATTGACCCTGTTCAAAGTAATCACTTATCTGAAAAATATACTGTTGGGATCTATTTGGGAAGCAGCAGCTGAACCTTCTCCTGTCCCAATGGTAAAACTGCCTGTACATCATAGTCTCTACTAATGAGATGCTTATGTGGAAAAGGTGAATGATGGAGTCTGCTTGTTAAAAGAGATCATTGGGCATCGGTCAATGCTCACCTTGTACATAATGCGCTGTTTTTAAACACATCTCTGAAACATTCAAACATGCAAGTATAAAACAGGAGGCAAATAAGCAGGCATAAGCATGCCCGTTTGGATAAGATGTTATGTCTTGATACAGGTTTTCTATTGCTGATGAAGAAGTTTTAGTTGCATATACAAAATTGCACAGTTATTTATTCTAGCTGGCAACTCCCTCTTCCATTCTCTTCTAGTCCTCACTTCCTGCTTGTGATAGCTTCCTTCTTTTCAAGTGACAGGCACATTTTCTAGAACATTCTACAGTATATAAAGATCCCTGTAACAGGCTACTAATGTAACTGATACTAAGAGAAGAAGAAAATATCCTTCTGACTGCCTAAATAGTAATCTCCTTCCTTCACTATTCACTAAGGAGATTACTACTTAGGCAACCAAAATTTAGGAAATTTCCTTCTTTTGTAAGGATGTTACAGTAGTAGGCTGTTCTACTCTTCTCTATAGAGATATGGTCTAGCAGGGGTCTGCAACCTTTAAGACAAAAAGAGCCACTTGGACCCGTTTCCGAAGAAAAAAAAAAACTGGGAGCCGCAAAACCATTGTGACATTGTGCCCCACATATAAAATGTAATAATTTCCCCTACCTATGCACCCAACATAATCCACCAGCGAGAGCTCCTCTCCCGCTGCCTGCCTGCTCGTGTCCCTGCTGCCGGGGGGGGGTGCCGCCGCCGCGCCAACATTTTTGCGAGTGTGCAGGAGCCCTCCTCTCTTCTGCCGCTCACCCGCTCGCGTCCCTGCTGCCCGGGGGGGGGTGCTGCCGCCGCGCCAAAGTTCCCCCGCCCCGCCAAAGTTCCCCCGCCAAAATCATAGCGCGGGGGTCCAGCGCGCCGAAGCAGCTGGATGTGACGCGGTGGCGGTGGCTTCAGCGGCTCCGGCATTGACTCCAGCGGCGGCGGCGGCTAGAGCGGCACGGAGAATGCTCCGCGCCGCTCAGAAGAGCGAAATCGGGCTGCCCCTGCCAACAGAATCAGGCCATATGTGAGGCAGAGGCAAAGTTTTTTGCGGAGCAGGCAGCCTTGTCCTGCTCTCATCTCTTCCGCTGCCTGCCTGCTCGTGTCCCTGCTGCCGGGGGGGGGGGGTGCCGCCACCGCGCCAACATTTTTGCGAGCGTGCAGGAGCCCTCCTCTCTTCTGCCGCTCACCCGCTCGCGTCCCTGCTGCCCGGGGGGGGTGCTGCCGCCGCGCCAAAGTTTCCCCGCCCCGCCAAAGTTCCCCCGCCAAAATCATAGCGCGGGGGTCCAGCGCGCCGAAGCAGCTGGATGTGACGCGGCGGCGGCGGCGGCGGCTTCAGCGGCTCCGGCATTGACTCCAGTGGCGGTGGCGGCGGCAGCTAGAGCGGCGCGGAGAACGCTCCGCGCCGCTCAGAAGAGCGAAATCGGGCTGCCCCTGCCAACAGAATCAGGCCACATGTGAGGCGGCGGCAAAGTTTTTTGCGGAGCAGGCAGCCTTGTCCTGCTCTCATCTCTTCCGCTGCCTGCCTGCTCGTGTCCCTGCTGCCGGGGGGGGGGGGGTGCCGCCACCGCGCCAACATTTTTGCGAGCGTGCAGGAGCCCTCCTCTCTTCTGCCGCTCACCCGCTCGCGTCCCTGCTGCCCGGGGGGGGGGGTGCTGCCGCCGCGCCAAAGTTTCCCCGCCCCGCCAAAGTTCCCCCGCCAAAATCATAGCGCGGGGGTCCAGCGCGCCGAAGCAGCTGGATGTGACGCGGCGGCGGCGGCGGCTTCAGCGGCTCCGGCATTGACTCCAGTGGCGGTGGCGGCGGCAGCTAGAGCGGCGCGGAGAACGCTCCGCGCCGCTCAGAAGAGCGAAATCGGGCTGCCCCTGCCAACAGAATCAGGCCACATGTGAGGCGGCGGCAAATTTTTTCGCGGAGCAGGCAGCCTTGTCCTGCTCTCATCTCTTCCGCTGCCTGCCTGCTCGAGTCCCTGCTTCCGGGGGCGGGGGGTGCCGCTGCCGCTGCCAAGTTTTTTTCCCTGCAGGAGCCCTCCTCCTGTCTTCCACTGGACCGGTTGGAGGCACGCAGAGGAAGGTAGGGGGAAAAATATTTGGTTTTTTCCCCCAGCATTCACTCAATAAGACGCACAGACATTTCCCCCTCATTTTTGGGGGGAGAAAAGTGCGTCTTATGGTGCGAAAAATACGGTAAGTGACAGGCGCCCAGGCCAGGCGGCCAGCGGAGTCTCAGACCGGAGCGGAGCCGCGGCAAAGGTTTGAAAGAGCCGCATGCGGCTCCGGAGCCGCGGGTTGCAGACCCCTGGTAGAGATATATGGTCTGCTGAGATATGTTTTAAGGAGACTACTACTCAGGTAAAGAAATGGATATTTATGACATTTGTAACATCCCCAAGTGCCTGTGGGATACTATATTTTTTGATCACATACTGGTGATGCAATTAACCCTACCCTAAGAACGTGTTGACTAGCACAACCAATTAATTTATTCTCAACGCCATTGAATTTTATCTAACCACTGCATCTTAACATATAGAGAAATTAAGTTAGCTCCAGAGTCCACACACTTGTTAGAAGCAGAAATGGGTCAGGTTCTAGAGAGCCAAGGTGCAGCCATTTTAGAGTTTGTTATAGCCTGCTATCTGTCTCAGTTTGCTCCGAGGCAGAAGCAACTATTTTCGTAGGCTGTGAGTGTGAGAAATAATTGGCTTGCAACAATAAAACCACAGAAACTGTAAGGCTGAGGACTGGCATGAGTTGGATGAGACAGGGTGTCCTAAGCTGAAGACCAGCTGCAAAGATAAAGACTGTGTTATTCTCAGCAGATCCTGCCCCTCCTTCACCTGACACCCCCATGTCTCTCACCAATTAGATGACCCCCCTGAACGGACCCCACAAGGGTCTCAAACCAATGACAGAGCAATGGGAAGTACCTCAGGCTGAGGGGAGGGTTGGGAAGAAAAAGGCCATCTAACAGGGCTCGGGGTTCCTGCTAGGCTTCTTGGCAAGGATCCCAACTTGAGCTGAACTGCTTCCACGGTATCTTGCCAGCAAGATGTAACTCCTTCATCTTTTGTGTGAATGTGTAAGCTGTTTGTTTTCTCCTGGGTGGGTGTATAAGTCTCAGACTGATTTTCCTTTTACTCTAACTGCTTGTCTTTACTGCTTTCACCTCAATGAACTGTTTAGCCTTTATTTTGGTGTCTGTGTGACTCTCCCCCCCCCCCAAACAGGACCAATCTTGCTGCCTCTGGCTGACAGGAACTGGCCACTCCTGTGAGACTACAGGCAGCAGTTAGGGAACGGGTTAGCTGCCCACTGCGCTCGCTCCGAGGGAGCGTTTTTAACACATTGTGTGGCAAACATGATTGCAATGGGTACACCGATGTTACACTGGACATTTCCACAGCAATCACACTGGTGTGAATGATCTACTGCACACACCTTTAGACCAGATGCAGGCAGACTTTAGGCGGGCAGGATCAACTTTGTTTTTTGCTTGAACCCTGAGGTCCACCAACCCTGAGGTGCCAGATGCAAAATAGTGGCTCAGGAATGCAGACACAGAATTGTGGGTCAAGATGCCTCTGAGTATATGCTCAGCCCAGGAATTTTTTTTCAGTAGCAGAACAGGAGCTGGTGCACAATCCTTCCACACACACACTGAGCCAGTTTGCACAACATGAGGTAGTTTATTAACCACCCCCCACGCATGCCTGCTGATTTCCCTAATTACCCTCGCCAGGCACGGGTTGTCATGATGTCTGAACTCAGAAAGGGTGGGTGGCAGGGGTGGTTAACAAACCGCCCAGCAACCCTGCAATAGATTGTGGGTTCTGCAGCTATTCTATCTTTCCCTCCTTCGTGGATGTTTTGTGGTAAGGAAAAAGATGGATGAAGTGGTGGAAAACAGGAGGGTTACAAGCAGAAGACAATGTTGTCTGGACTCCCCCTCCCCCCAATAAAATTCCACAAACGAGGCAAGGTGGCAAGTAAAGGCACAATAAAAGTCCGTCCCGTCCCCCCCCCGGAAGCACCCTTAAAGTGTTTATGTAATATTTGGGTTTATCTGCAAATATTCAAGCTGAACATACGGGGTAAAATACAAAGAGCAAATCCACTGCCCCAGCATCAGTGGCAGTGGTAAGCACAATATTTCACATGAGAAAGCGTCAACCCACCCATTACAAAAGGAAGGTATGGCCAGGAATGTATCAATAAACCTCATCCCAGACAATAAACCCCACACAACTTTTGTTTCCAGTTCTTTGTTTGATGTCAATCATCCTGATAGCTATTAAGCAACATCTGTATAATTGCCAAGATGAAAATGTCAATAAAATTTGTGGCCTGTTTTGAGCATAAGTTTATTGATCACGTATAACAGCATTTGCACAGATCTGTTTAGAAGATTAGGAAGATGTTGAGGAGAAATCTGGAGGGGGGACACACACCCTATTTCATTTCCTAGCTTCTGTTACACTGTCATTGGAGTGGACACAGGTTGGGTGTGAGTGTTCCATCTAATTGTGTGCCAGCGTACACCTGACTTGCATAATTCGCACCATGTTATGGGTCAGTAGTTTGAGAGAACTAGATTCAGCATAGATTTTCTTAGGGTCATTGGTGGTAAGGCTGCCCCTGATATGAATAAAGTAGTTGAGGGAATGCTGGGAGTTGTAGGACCTTTTTCTGTCTAAACATGCATAGAACTGTGCCTTGAAATGATTAGAGGTTAATCAATCTAAATGTCTTTTTAAATGAATAATTTATTTTTTAATATGTTCAGTTAAGGGTGCTCAAGTACAGCAAAACACTGTCCTGGAAGATCAACTAAAATCAATGTAGGTTAATGCTTGGTAGAACATTCTCTTAATTAAGATGCTGGAATCTTTATGTTTTCCACGTGCATTTTAATTTTTTTATCCATTGTCACGTTAGAGAAAAGGCTTTCCTTGTCAATAAAGGGGGGTGGGGAGGAATCTGCATGAAAACTCAACTATAGTCAGGGCTTTGCATAGTCTCTGCCAGAAAATTAAAAATTCAATGCATGAGATGTTATACATATTTCAAAATCAGCATACCTACCTATTCTTGTCCTTTTTCAGCAAGAATTTCACATTGCAAGCCAAGAGTTCAAAAATTAAAACCAATTAAATGATCTCAAAAATGGAAGAGGAGGATGATTATGAAAAAGGTATGGAAATGTAGCACAGTAAGACAAATCAGATTTTATTTTAATATCATTTGAACAAGCAGTTTTCGGATATTAAACTTAGCATACAATCTTTCTTCAGGTTACACCAGCCAGAGGAGAATAGGATCACTTCTAAATTCCCTTGTGCTGGCACAACAAAATGTTACATTGGCAAAGTGGGTGTACACCGCCACAGTGAAATTGTTGTGCCAACAGCACACTGTGTAGGTGTAACCCCCTAGGCCAACTTTTCAACCTGCCCCTTTCTACAGTGCCTCTACAGCACCTTGAACTGCATACTAAAGTCCTTCTTGTGTAAAGGGGGTCCACGCATGGAGCAAGAAGCAGTGCCACACTGCCAATACTACCCGTGACGTTGTGTGGCTGAGTCTAGCCCAACCACCTGATGTCCTCACATTGGTGGAGAAGTCTGAAGAACCCTATGCATGCACAGCTGCTAATGTGTAGGGACCCCCTGTGATACAGACCACTGATTGTGCAGGCATCCCAGTCGGGCTGAACTCCTTTGCTTCAGGAGCTGTTCATGCACAGGGGTTCCTCTTCAGATGTCCATACTCTAATGATGGGCATTGGGGCCAGCTGCAGCTGCACAACACTGGGGATGGGGCTAGCAGGGTGGACCCGCTTCTTGCTCTGTGTTTGGAGCCCCCTTGCATATGTAACAAGTGAAGGGGGCAAGTAGCAGGCAATAATGCTTCTCCTCATGCCACGAAAAGCGTCATCTCCTGTGTCTCCAGTTCAAACTGCTGTTAAAGACAAAGGAGGAGACCAGGCTCTTTCTTGGTAGCCAATCCCCAGTTGAAAACCTTGTGTAGTGGTTAGTGTATTGGACCAGGACTCAGGAGACCCGCGCAGCTGTGAAGTGCCCCATTGTAAAGTGCCCGGTCTCTCTCTCAGCCTATCCTACCTTACATTATTGCTGTGAGGATAAAATAAGGTGGGAAGGGAGAACCATCTGTGGCACCATCAGCTAGATGGAGGAAAAGTGGGATGTGAATGTTAAAAATAAAATTCAAATTCCAAACTTGGACACATGTGTATGTTTGTGGAGGGAAGGTTACATTGGGCAGTATCCAAGTGGGCCATTGAGCAAGCAGGAGCTACTGCTCATTCAAACCATGCCCACCGCTTGCACAGTGGGGATTTAGCAGTTCCTCTAGGAACTGGAAAGAAGTAGAAACACTTGTTTCTGGAATGGGGCAGGTTGGCAGAGCTCACATAAGGGAGCTCCTTCAACATGTCCTGATCCAGAAATGAGTATTACTGCTCATTTCGGGTCTTCCTAAAGGAACCACTAAATCCTCCTTGCACTAGTGGTGGGTGCCGTTTGTGGAACGGAACAGTGGTGGTGGCCCCCACTTGCAGAATGGAATTGGTGGTGGTCTTTGCTTGTAGAACGGCCCTCCTGGATACTACCCCTAGTTTAAAGTAAGAATTATTTTTTATGTTCTCTTGATAAAATAACAGTATTAGGCTTATGAATTTACTGATTTCAGCAAAAATACTTGCTTCAAAATTGAAGAAATCTTTCATCTCCCCAGTGCTTTCTAAGGAATGGTGGATTCCCGGAATCATTAAGTTAACCTATGATATATGTGATAGGGAAGGGAGATAGTCGATATCACATTTTCAGAAGAAATGCCTTCCCTTTCTTAATTATTGGAATAGTAAATGTAGAACAAACCTTCTCAGCTTTATGTGAGAAGTTGTATTTTAATGCTCTGGTTTGTGCATTTAGAGCATGTGGTATGTAGAAGCACAACTTTTGCCACTTTTCTTTATGTATCCATTGGGATAAATATATTTTGCCCAGTATGTCATATATCACAATTATTCTTTTTTATTTGAAACATCTATGGCAATGACAATGATTAGTACTGCTAGTAGAAGTAGTGTTAAAAAAAAAGATCAGGTGTCATTTGAGATAGATTTACTTAAATTTATCTTGCTACCGTAGGCTTCCTCCAGCAAACTTCAGGGCAGACTGGTGACTTCTATTTCAGTGGGGCTCATTTTCCATTGCAGATTTGCAGCTTTTATTTGGAGCTTCATAGGAGCTATCCATGGTGGTGTGCCTATTTTGAAGATGGAGTTCAGCGCCATGGATAGCTCCCGCGAAGCTCCAAATAAAAGCTGAAAAACCTGCAATGGAAAAGGAGCCCCACCGAAATAGGAGTCACCAGCCTCCCCTGGCAAACCTTGTAGTTAGGGTGGCCAGATGTGAAAGAGGGCAGGGCTCCTGCACCTTTAATAGTTGTGCAGGAGAGGGAAGTTCAGTAGGTGTAGCTTGCAACAGATACACCTGCTGAAATTCCCTCTCCTGCACAACTATTAGAGGTGCAGAAGTGCTGTACTCTTTTGCATCTGACTTGCTGGAGCCCTGAACAGAAGTACTGTACTTCTCTGACTGGGGATACACTGCAACATTTTGTTGTTGGAGGTTCCACTTGTGTAAGCTAACACCAATGTATGCACTCAGAACATTTTCAAGGCTCAGCTGGCCATGACCTACCCAAGTCATTTTTTTTAAAAAAAGTCTCTTGTATTAGCCACAGGCCATTACATTCAATGGAACTGGGGCTACAATCATATACTCACTTACCTGAGAGTAAATGCCACTGAACTCAGTTGGCTTACTTCTGAGATGTGTATAGGTTTGCACTGTAAGTTATATTCAATTTACTATGCTGACTTTAAAAAAAAAAATTATTTCTATTTATAAAAGAAAAGAAAGAAAGGGATTGTATATTTAATTTTGCAAATTACCACTTTTCTTAATTCTTTTAGCATGAAGAATTTAAGGTGTTCTATCTTTGGAGTAAGTTTATTGTTTGGAATATATGACACTGGGAATGAAACCAGACATTTCATATAACCTTTGTAACATTTGAGTCGTTTCCAGCTGACTTCCAGTCTTTTCCAGTCAATTTCTCTTGAGAAAATACCTCCTGCTTAATTTATTGAAGGTGTTGTGTTTTTTTAAAGTCATATTATTAGGTTAATAAACTTTCCTATAAGAACCACGATCTGCTACTGAAATATATTGGATTTATAGTAATATTCAACCATTTTCAAAATTAAATGGAAACATTTGGTCAACGCACAGGTTTCAACAGATTTCATTATTTGATTGATTTTCTAGGAATGCACAGAAGTCATTGTTCTATTGTTCTGTTGCAATGATTCTCAGTCTGTAGCTCTAGTGCCCATATGCACTTATATTTGACAGTCTACGGTCACTCAGTGATATGAAGTTAGAAAATAATACGCTGAATGTAAGCATGTACGCTTTGATATGTCCATAGATGTGACCCACAATGTGGCCCTTTCCAATGCACTGTTTGGTGATTTTCCAGTGCATGTGGAGGCTCAGTACAAGACAGTATTAAAAAAATGTCCTCATCAGTTACAAATGCTAGAAGGTTATGAGCATTAGCTTTGTATATTTAACTCAGGGAAGACATAAGAGAAGGTATCTCTTTACCTTTTACATTGTTCTTTGTCATTTGATACAAGACAGTACCATAAAATAAATCAATAAATCTGGAATAAAATAAATCTGGATAAAATAAATCAATCCTATCTTTATCATAGCCAAAACATGCATCCACCAAGTGATAAAGATCCTGAAATAACAAGGTGTGGCATTCTTTGCTCTGCCTGTGGCTAGAATTAAAGCATGTATCTTGATTTGTTGACTTCAGCTGCTTCCAGACAGATGGTGCTACTAATCAAAAGACAATAGAAGTCTCATTTGGAAGCATCCATTGTGACTGCTTTGGGTTTGATAATTTATTTGGGCAATATTATATCATTGTGTTGGATCCAGACTTAGTCATGCTTAGAGTTAACTCCCATTGATTTCGGAAGGTCTGTTCTAAGCATGACAAAGTCTGGATCCAACTTACTGTAGTTTTGTATATGATAATCATGATAATCAGCTATGTATGTATGAGCTGACGTTTTAAAAGTTGCTATGGTTTGAAAATTGTGAAGCATGCGCTGGAAGATAACTTTAGTTCCAAAGCTACATTCACAATTTATGTGTAGTCCTTGCCTCTATATCAGGCTACATTTAAAACTTTTGGACATTTCCTGAAGTTAAGTGCTCAAAACCCACCGCTGGATTCTGCAGCTGAGCCCCACTCAAACACTATTTACACATCTCTGTATTGATTGACTAACAAGTCAAAGTACATTAGAGTTATGTACCCTGAAAATGGAAGTTAGGCTGGTGTATTCTGGCCATGGCTCACATTTTTTGAAAGAACACATGTCGAAACCTCATTCATATAGTGATATGAAGTTAGAAAATAACACTCAAATAAATGTCGTGTGCAAAGAAATGGAACATATTTCACTTAATTTCCCTTTAGTTAATTTCATGCCAGCAAGTTTATCAAACTCTGATGGGTAATCATTTTTAAGTAATATAAAAGCTGTCCAAATAATTGACTTCCTTCTAATCCCTTTTTGGAGAAATCTTCATGTCAAGCTTTTTTCTCATAATATATTCCATAAATTAAAAGTTAAGTGATCTGTATGTGAAGAAGAATTGAAAACACATGACCACCAGAGTCAAGTCTTAATTGAGTGCTTTCTGTTTCCTAGTAAATTGATAATAAATCTCCTGGCTTTTAGTAGTACAAGCTAATATCAATGGAAAAATCATTTAGTTTTCAATAATGTGAGGTTAGCTGTACTTCATCTGCTCTAAGAAGCAATATCCCGATCAGTACAAAGTAGATAGTATATATTCTTCCTTTGTCTTTAGAGCTTTAGATTGACCCATCACTCACTGTCATTGTATGGAGAACCAATCTTGAAAGTTACATTCCTTCACCCCAGTCCAACCATCAAAATTAATAATTTACATAGCTAAGCAGTTTATCACATGTTAAAACCTTAATATCAGTTTTTACTGTAGAATATTTAATATTGTAGATGCAGACCAATGTTCAAGAAAATATTCCATATCACAAAAGATTAGTAAACACATGCTTGAGGCCTAATGCATGGACAGCAGGGGAAGCCATGTAAAACTGCAAGTGGGGCCCTGCTGCTCCTCTCTTGTGCACAGACAGAGCCCTTTCACACAAGTAACATGTGAAGGGGGCTTCCATCTCCTTCACATTTGACATTTGTTGAGGTTACAGTTCTCCTAACTTAGGGATGCACAAACCTTTTGGCCCTGAGGGCTGCATTGAGTGTCTGCTGGGGTGGAGGGGCCCGCACATATATGCACACACACATCTGTGCATACACACACACACAACACACCAAAGTTCACACACCACTCAGTCACACACACACCACTCAGTCACTCAAATCCAACCCCTGCTCAAGAGCCTTTTAGAGACCTGGCATCTTTTTGATCAGATGAAAGCAACACTCCTCCCAGAAACCTCAGTTCTCAAACCACGCAGCCATCCAGGAATCCTGGCTCCTAGCTCTTCTATCTCTTCTAATCCACTCTCTTGCTGAAGGATCCTGAAAAAAAGGATCCCCAGAAAAAAACCGGGGGGGGGGGGAACCCAACGCTCTAAGAACCAGCTTTATGGTTCCTGCCATAGAGCCCCTGTTCCTAGAGCATACTAGGAAGCAGACAGGAACCTCTGAGCTTCCTAGGACTCTCCAGGGATACTTTAAGAACGAGGCTTCTCTGGCAGGAGCCATAGAGCTGTTCCTATTCCCTAGAGCAATTTTCCTCCCCCACCATTTTTTGGGGGTGTGGGGGGCTGCCAGGGAGGGCTGGGGGGCAGTTTTTTCATTCCTGCCCTAAATGCTAGACCAGCAAACAACAGTCTGAAAACCTTTTGGCTGGGAAGTGGGAATCACCAGAAATAGGTTGATGGCTGCAGTACCAGGGACCCTGATTTGCATAGAGTTTAGTAGAGTTCAGGGACTAGTAACACATTCGGCATGCTCATACGTCACGCCAACCCACCCTGGCAATAAACCATGGTGGGTTGGTTGGCCAAACAACCCATGGTGTGACTGACAGATGATTGGGCTCACCGTGGGGTGTTGGCCCCCACCCACCCCTCGTACTCCTTGTGGCACCTTGTACTCCTTCCTGCCTGCTCTGTCTGAGGCCAAAAGCTTAGACGGCCGAAATCAGCCATCTAAGTGTTTTGCATGACTGGGGAAGTGCAGAGGCGACCTTCACCTCCGTGTTCCTCCCACCATGCATAAGATACCCATAATTCTCTGAGGGTTATGGGCAGCCTCATTGGACTGGGCCCTTACTGTGGGACTTCTGTGGATCCAATCTTTTCATATGGATCACAGTTTATTTTATGTAATAAACAAACAAACAAACAAACAATTTAAAGCCCTAGGCCACCCACTGCCTGACACTTCTAGCACCACATTTAAATAATAAAAAAAATCATTAAGTAATTACAGTAATGCAGGAATGACCAAGTGATGACTCATACGAAGAATTTCTCTCAAAATGGAATAAACACACTGTTAATCAGGAAAGCATTTGGGTGGGTTTTAAACATTGTAAAAACCATTGGCTAGAAAATTACTGCAAATATGTAGAACATCAGGATTAATTAATTGCTGTCTCCCCCTCAAATACACGGACAATATTTCTTGCCAGAATTTCAAGGAAATAAAATCATTAGTCACATATGGGCAGAATTATGTATGCGGTTTACTTATTACAAGGGTTCCCAAACATTTCAAACTCGTAGCATTCTTTTAGGCCTTGAAATATGGCGTGGAAGACTCATGAGCCGCTTGGCCCCTCAGCGATTCCTCTTGATGCCTGTTAGAGCTGCGTAAGGTTCCAAGTGGGAGGTTATGGCTGGAGCAGGGAATATTTTTATGAGGCAAGCTCTACAGCTCTCTTCCCTCTCATCTCCCTTTCTGACACCACAGGGGCTACACAAATTGCAGATTGATTGTGGTGGAGGAAGGAGGGAGGAAACGTTTGATTTGAGGCAAAACAGCACTGCCTGCAGAAACATCTGGCAGCTATCATTAAGTTTAACGCACTTGGAGAAGGTTATATTTAAGAAGGCCATGACACAATGAGAACTCCTGAACTTGCTTCAGTCCCTGTTCCATCACATTTTTATAGTCTTTCTCCGTGTATCTCATTTTATCTTGCAACAGCTCTGTGAGGCAGGTCAGGCTGAAAGACTGGGCGACTTTCCCTAAGCCACCAGTAAGCTTTATAGCTAAGCAGGGACTTGTAGTCAGGCCTTCCTACTCCCAGACCGATGCTATGTCTACTACACCATACCCATTCTCTGATGATTTGCACATTCAAGTGGTGAGTCATTTTGCAGAGGTCAGGTTGCAGCTGATTCTCAGTACAGCCATCACATGGAGGCCTACCTAGGTCATGCAGGGTGACAACTGCTGTTAAAAGGTGAGCTCTTTGGCTCCTGTCCTTTCACTATATGAATCATGTGATTGTCACTGTCAGCACACCACAACGTTTTGTTTTGTTTTGAAGAAACAAGAAAGAGTGGCATTGTAAAAATTTCCTGATTCACATAGTAATCCACTGCAAACAAACAGTGGACCATGTGTTTACAGAGGCCAGACAGAAAGCAACTAGGAGCCGCTTTTACATGGTGACAATTATGTTTAAACCACTTCTCGGGGGTAGAAACAAGTTTAAAACAGGTCAACGAGCCCTGGCAAAATCACCGGTTATTAATTCACCTCAGTCTCATTCCAAAATGGCTGAACATATATTTAAGTATCTATTTATATTCCACCTTTTTTTCATTTAGCTCATGGCAGCACATACATGCAGCCCCCATTTAACATGGAAGCATAGATGTCCCCCCCCCCCATTTTATCCTCACAGTAACCATCTGAGATAGGTTGGGCTGAGAGAGAGTGACTGGCCCAAGATTGACCCAGTGAACTTCATGGCTGAGCGGGGATTTGAACCTGGGTCTCCCTGGTCCTAGCCAACACTCTCACCCAGAGGTGGGGAAACCTTTTCAGCCAAATGGTCAAATTCCAATCTGGGTAAGGTCTCAGGGGATGCATTCCAGAAGTGGGCAGGGCAAGATGCAAAGTGGACGGGAGCAAATGTGATACTTACCGATTTATCACTTACCCCTGAGAAAAAGCACAGTACAATATACACATCCAAGTAAGCCCTATTGCCACTTAGGACAGTCAGAAGTACCATTCAGAAAAACATCCCCCGCCCCACCCCACCCCACCCCACCCCTACAGAAGTAACCATCCAGTTTATATGGGACAGACTATATTAAAAAATCAAATACTCTAGCTTGCCATGCAGACATCCTATTGCATTTTTAGGTACCACCAAAAGAGCCAGGCTAAAAATAAAAGTTAACCCCCCTATTGAAAAAAGAAAAAGAAAATATAAAGCACCATTCTACTCAGAATAAATTATCTCCCCCTCCCCCTCCACAATGCTTGAAATTTTAATATTTACCGAGTGTTAGTCATGCCAGAGTGAGAAGCAGCAGCTGGAGAATTTACTTGCGACCCAGCCAGACTCTTGGAGTGCTCCTGTCTTTTTCGGAGCTGCATTAGAGCTCAGGAGGGTAACACAGAATCTTGATGGAATTCCAGAAAAGACTATAGACTGTATTCCATCAGTCCAGGAAAGGCAAAACAAAGGCAATTCAGAAAAGGCCAAAAGGAGTCAAAAACATCAAAGGCTAGTGGGTGTGGCAGCAGAACTCCTTTGAGGCTGGACTGGGGAGTCTGTTTGGCTGGATTAGGCCCATGGGCTGGAAGTTACCCATCCCTGTTCTAACCACTACACCACACTAAATTGCAGCAGCGTTGTTATCCTTGGTGCCTGCAGTTCACAGTTCCATTATGAATCACAGTGTATGGATGGATTATCAAAAAAATAATGTATGATTCAGATGGGATAACCCATAGGTATACCCTTCTGAGTTCCTTTGAGGAAGGGCAGGATATATAATGTATTTTTTAAAAAATAGGTGCCAACATCCTCTATGGTCAAAAGAGTAACAATCCTGGTGTAGCAATTCTCAGCTAACAACCTCTAAACTTGGATTACTTGAAGAAGCCTTTTGTTGTTTAGAACAAGAAGCAGTTGTTTTTAAATAAGATTGTGTAGACCTATATGAAAAATTATTATAATATTTGTAATGATCGATGGTAGGCTTTTGAAAGGGATGAGTGATAGCTAATGCATTGTTTAATATTTGTTGTAGTAGTGGAACCACCTCAAAGGCAGCCTAAAAATATTGTAAATAAATAGCATAGAACAGTGATGGCGAACCTATGGCACGGGTGCCACAGCTGGCACGCAGGGCCCTCTCTGTGGGCACTCGAGCCATTGGTCACCAGATCGCGAAAAGACTGTCCCCTTCTGCAAAACACTAATGATCTTGTTCTTTCTCACAGTGTGGAACAGAATGATTTTATTCTAGAATTCCTGTTACAGAATTCTTTTCTACATTGTTATCACATTTAAAAGATTTTGAAGAATGATGCACAGAGCATGGCTTGGATGTAAAGTCCTAACAGTTGACCTGAGTGCTGCATATGTTGCTCTCAAACTAACAGAGTATGAGCCAAGGTTTGACAAATTATCAGCATGCATGCAATAGCAAAAATCACATTAATTGTGCAAAAGCATGCCTAATGCAAACTTTTACCTAATGCAGTGTTTGCAGTCCAAGACAAAGTGTTTAAAATGTGTTAAGCACGTTTAGTTTTCTGGTTTATCTTGCTCATCCTAGTACAGGTTGACTTTTACTTTTACTAATCCGACACCTGTAGAAGTAGGTATAGGACCCGGGGTAAAGCTTGCCCCATACAATTTCAGTCTGGCATATAATCATATTACAAGTTGAGAATCCCTTATCCAAAAACACATGTGCCTAATTATTTAAAAAGTTTGTATAAATTCCCTTCAGGCTATGTGTACAATGTAGTACTATAATAATTTTTTGAGTTGATTTTTTTTTCAACAAAAAACTATCATTGAAAGCTCTGCTTTTCTTTTAAGACAAAAGATGTTAATTAGTTCGGACAACTGTATGAGTTGTTTTTCTAAAACTAAAACCTCAGTATTCAGGTTTAATTGCAGTGTTGGCACTTTGAAATAAATAAGTTGGTTTTGTGTTGCAGTTTGGGCACTCGGGCTCAAAAAGGTTCGCCATCACTGGCATAGAATCAGTATGTTTGTTTACAAGTCCACAGGTGAAGCAGCTTTACTGGGGAATAGAAGCAAATAATAAACATACAGTACTAGGTTCAGCTTTCCTTGCACCCTTCTTAGCATTCTGTCATGCTCAGACTAGGAAAAGTAGTTTCAGGTCTGTATTACCTGGAGATGGATGTGACCAATAGTATTTATTTATTTATTTACTATTTATTTATTTAAGAAATGTATATACCGCCAGTTTGCCAAAAACTAACAGGGCTCCTAACAGGGTGGTTGTTCATCCAGACTGGCCAAGATAAAAATCTTCTTCTCTAATTGTTCATCAACTAGTGTCCATTATTCATTACCAACAGAGCCGGCTTCAAGGGTAGGCATGGTAGGGCACTTATCGAGGGCCCACTGACAAGACACCCTCCCCCCCTTGATTTGCTTCTCCTCTTTACCATTGCAATTTGCTTGTTCAGCTGCCTTTTGCTCTGGCCCAGGCAATGGGCAGCTGGTGATGATGGTGGTGAGTAGGAAGAATAATTGAGGGAGGGGTCCCAATGAAAATGTCTTGCCCAAAGGCCCTCCAAAACATGGAACCAGCACTGTTACTAAGTCACACTAAGCTTAAAGGGAGGGTTTGTGTGATAGAGTAATATGGCTTCTGCGAAGAAATGAAATTTTCAGCCATTTTTTCTTTGGTTTTGTAAATTGTTGACCCCTGGAGGGTCAAAGGTTCCACCCAGCAACCTGATATTTAAAGGGGAAAAAGAAGCCAAGGTCTATGTAAAAGGGGTGGGTGGGGGGAAACCAAAGACATTTAGAGAAATGGAAACTTAACCAGGACTCTACTCCTCTTCTGTTTGGCCACAAGGTTAGGAGAAGAATGAAAATACTGTATATAAGTAAAGCTGGAAAATATAGGGGGTGGGGAGGAGAAAATTTGGAAGAGTCAGAGCTGAAGTTAGAGCACCTCGCAGAAAGAAGAAAAAGCTGAAACTGAAATCGGAAGAAAGAAGCCAGGATGGAGGTTGGCAGGGGATCCAGACTAGTGCTGTGCTGAAAATGTCTCCCACATTTTTTCCCCCGACCATTCTTGCTCAATTTGGTAGAAAAGAAATTGCTTTCGACAAAAAGTCAACAGTGAAGAAAATTTCGGAGAAATCCTCATGAGTTGGGTTTGGGTTTCTTGTGCTTACCTTAGGAGGTGGTCGAGGAGTGTGTGCAAGTGGCCTGTTTTTCATGGTACAATCATCTCTCTGGCAGCCTGGAGCCTCCTCAGCTTCCCACACTTCAATTAAAGCCCAGAGGAAGGCGCCATGAGGTAATTTCTCCCATATAGGACTTTTTCAAATCAGGAAGAGAAGGCACTGGGAGGGTGCAGTGCAATGGAGAGATGTGTAATAGAAAGAAAATACATACACAGCACCCTCGGCCACTTCAAGGTGATTAAGTAAGCTGAAAAAATAAATTATAAAATGCCCTGAGAATGAGGCAGAACAATGGAAGCCTCTTTCATGGGTGAAGAAACCTTTCAGGAAACTGGAGGACAGGTTTTGGCCCAGCTAGCACTAGCTTTCCTTTTCCCTGGAGCTAGACACAACCTTACCCCTCCCTCACACCTGCATTGTGGTGGATGCCAAATGCAGCTGTCTGCCAACACGGTTGATGCTGTTGCCATTTGCAGTGGCAGCACCAAAAACAACAACCCAAAAACCCTGATGGAAAAAGAAAGCAGCTGTGCTACTACAAGCCCTGCCAATGGGGAGCCCTGCCTGTGAGAAACGGCTGAGAATTTTTCCTCTCCTTGGAGAAATTCGGTGAAAATGTCCTCCCAATTTCTCTGCCCACAAATAGGATGGAGAATTTCGAGGGGCCATTTGTGCACAGCTCTAAGATTCCAGACTGGAGAAGCTGAACTGAGAAGGTGGGGAATTGCTTTATTGTGAAATATTGTCTGGCCGGGTTAGGGAAATGAGTCTAGAATAGGTTTAGCTGCATGCATGTTTCTTTCTTGTTTTTATTCACTCCAATGGTTAACTCTTCAAAGTGCTTTGGAATGATTGCCCCACCTCCAAATATATCTTCTCAATAACTGTTTAACTTGCTGCTTTACAAAAACTTTAAGTTAAAGCAATATTGGATCAGGAACAACTTTGTCTTAGGCCTTGTTATTCACCCCACACCTTAGTTCCATAACACATTACGCAGTACACAGAGAGTTGGCTGGACCAGTATGCTCCAGAGGTTAAAGGGCTGTTAAGTGGACACAGTGGGGGGGGGGGGATCTACTTGGTTGCAGCAGCAAGAGCATAGAAGAAGGAAGGGCTGGGCTAGCGGGTTTATTTCCCTCCCCTCCTTTTTACAGTGGAGGCTAGAGCCTGTGTTGTCACAGCTATTAATTGTAGGTTAAGAGATCACCATTTTTAGGTTGAGAATTTCCTTTCTTTTTTTATTTTTGTGCATATCACCAATCAACATCAAATGTGTGTTACATGTATAACTACAGCATTACAACCAAATATTAACGGGAGAACTACATAGGAACCTAATACATACCTATTAAGCTTCCTTTCAAGCAGAGAGCAAGAGTGAACAAAAACGTAAATCCTTAATGGCTATGCATTATGTTGTGTTCAGAGGAACAGGCAGTAAATAATTTCCATTTGAGCTGCAACTTTTCTTTTGTAGGTAATATCTACTTAGCCATTAGGGGGGGGGGAAACCCCACCCAGGTTCTGTCCTGCCTTTGATGGTTTACATAAGATTACTATTTTGTTCCTCTAAACTACAGTTATAAAAATGCAATCTCAATACAAATTTGAACTAGAGATGGATAAAGATCATAACTATAAATCCTAATACCTATGGTTAGGCAGACTTCAATTCGCTGGCCGACTCATGTCATGCAATTATCAAAAGAAAATGCTGAACAAACACCTGTGTCTAGCATAGTTATATTTATTTTTGAAAATAGATGGTCGATATTAGCTTGCACATTAACTAATATAATAGCACCAACGATGTCACTGCCCATACAATATCATAGTTAATAGCAATCATAGTGTCCTGCTACCACAATAATTGCTTTCCACAAAAATCAATAGAGTCCATTTCTGACGCAGATAGAACAGTTGGGAAAGAATTCATGCATTTCGAAAGGTTTGTTTATTCAGGTAACATGTAATTTAGAAAAAAAATTGAATTATTGTAGAGACATACTAGTGTGTATGTGTGTGTGTGTAAATCAAGTTAGGATAACAGTTTATCCTGCCAATTGAGGATAGCAAGGCATATGATGAAGTGAACTTTAGTACATGAAAACTTGTGCCATAATAAATTTGTTAGTTCTTCAAGGGCCACAGGACTCTTTTTTGTTTTTGTTGCAACAGACTATCATGGCTATCCCTATTATATGGGTTATCACTAGAAAAATAAACCTAAGCTCCATCTCTTGGGACAGGTGGCATATCTAATACAGCTTGTCTCGTCTAGCTGAAATTAGGTTATAAATAACAGCAGGTCTACACCAGCAGTTTATCCAATACAGAGGTGGGCAGCTTGGGGTCCTCCGGATGTTTTGGTCTACAGCTTCCACCATTCCTCATTGGCTATTCTGGCTAGGGCTTATAGGGGCTAAACATCAGGAGGACCACAGGTTGTCCACCCCTGATCTAATACCATATAGCAAAGTACACATGAAGTTCTGGTCCACACTATCCCCACATACTTGCAGGCAAGTAGAAACCAAATAAAATGATAGAATTAAACTATACCCAAATGTAGGAACAGGCAGAAAAGTGCAGATAGAGGAGACAGTGCAGATGTGATGTGCATAATATTGTTCATGAATGACATTTAGTTTATTTCTTATTAACTAGCTTATAATCCTGTTCCATCATGAATTCCACTGCCATGGGCAGGCGATGACCCAAGCGTAATGGCAAGAGGCAAGTCTGGGAGCTGGTGCTGACCTGAAGTGAGGGCAGGGCCAGGACCCTCGACAGGGCTGAATGTGCTGATCCAGAAGCCAACATCTAGGATTCAGTACCATAGCTAGCAATCCTGCAAATAAATAAATAAATAAAACTAAGGAAAGAAGGCAAGTTATTGGGCTGGTCCATATGATCACCACAGCCCGCTGTGGCTTATTTAAGCCACGGTGGGTTGTGGCGAGTGCCAGTGGCCATTTTGAATATTCAAGCCACTGCGGGCGGTCACTGTGGCTTATTGTGTCATCCAAACCTGGTGAGGGTGGGTTGTTGTCATGGTTAACAAACCACCCACAACCCTAGTACACACCATGGGTTGTTTTAGGGTTGTGGGTGGTTTGTTAACTATGCCAACAACCCACTCTTGCTGGGTTTGGATGACACGATAAGCTGTGGCAACCGCCTACCGCGGCTTGAATATTCAAAATGGCTGCCAGCAAGAGTTTAAGCCACAGTGGGTTGTGGTGTTTGTTTGAACTGGGTCATTATCTCACTACTGCCCTGTAGCAACTGCTAGAGTTTTATGGTCTGGCCAAGAGAGCCATTCTGAAAGCTCCCCCACCCCCTGCAGTGCAGCTTCTGTGGCCATCTAAAATGGCCAGTGCCTTATTATGCAGTTGCTGGCTGCTTCTGGAGGGTGACGTTTGGAATTGTGGTGAATGCTCCTCAGGATGGAATGCTCCTTTGGAATGCTTCTTTGTCCACTGTCATCCATGCTTTTATAACCTCAAGGCTTCACTACTATACTTCTCCATACATGGGGTTGCCACTGGAGATACTTTGGAAGCTAGGGAAAAATCTGGAAATATGCCTCTGGTAAGTGAAGGAAAGTGAGAACATATTCTTTTTGATAGTTTGTTATCTCCTGTGCTGCTCCCAATCCCTGGAATGCACTTTCTTTGGACTTGTGACTGGTCCCCATGCCCTCTGCATTCAGGAAATGGGCCAAGACACATCTTTTTAACTTGACTTAAGGTTGTGGGTTGTTTTTTTTTTTAAAAAAAACATATTACTATGCTTTTATTTGATTAAGTTTTACATTTGCGGAACATTTTGTAAACCAGCTGGCATGGCTTCAGAAAGGCAGTAGAGAAATACAATAAAATAAATAAATATTTTTTTAAAAGCAAACATATCAAACTGAAAAGATATGTTCCTCGAATTAAGGGTATTCACAACCATTTTTCCAGTAAGCAACAAAAGGGACTTGCACTGAAACAATTTATCACACTTCCTGTCCCCCCCCCCCCCCCTGGAGTTGTATCAGGTTAATTTCTGCTACTGACAGATCTTTCCTTGGCCATTCTAAACAACCCATTGCCCCAGTTCTTTGCAATTACAATCTTTACCATTTTTAACAGACTTGTAGTAGAGGCTTATGATTACCCATGGAAGTTTTATTTTTTTAAAATAATATTACAAAAGGATGAAATACTGGCTGGGGGATACTGGGAGTTGTAGGACTTTTTTCTGTCTAAACATGTAGGATTGCACCCTTAGTGTCTTTGGTCCAGGTAGTGGAGCACTCTCATAAGGTTCCCTGGAAGGGAAAATAGAGCTGGGATGTTGAGAATGGTAGTTTTATTTAAAAGGGAAATAATAGGGGGGGGACACACAGTCAGTGATGATGTCAGTTCAGGACTTTGAGGCAGATGTCCAGGACCCCACTCAGCAGGATGGCCCCTCAATGTAGCAAGGTTAGTTTACCACATTTTGAAGTAACAGAAGTAATACTCATTACCATCTAAAGAGCCCCTCCCCATCCAATAAGACCATTAAGTCCAGACCTAGATATTACCGAATGACATCACTGATCACAGCCAAGTTACTGAAGGCCCAAGAAGAGGAGGAGGAAGATTGGGGGGGCAGCAGCCATGGGCCAAGGATTATTTGTAGGCTGCCTTTAAGGGTAGAACCCTCTGAAGGATAACTGTGTGGCAGCATTTAGATGGGAGGGAGAAAGAAGTCAGAGCAGGGGAGGAGAAAGAGATGGAAGAAGGGGAATTTGAGGTGAAATATTAGGGAGGGAGGAAAAGAAGGAGGGACAAGAGCTTTTACCTATCCTTGGTCTGCTGAGTCAAACAGATGAAAGAAGGGGGAATCCTCAGTGGTAGATTAAATCCAAATGGCAGAGGGGCTCAGGTGTTCCCAGGCCACTGTAGAGGGCTCCATTGGAACACGGGGCCATGGCACGCAAGATGAGCTTCAAAAACAAGTCGGAGAGAGCGGCTGTCCCCTAGGACCATTCTTGAAAAGCACAGTTAGGGCTTCTCTACATGAGGTGTTTATCCCGTGGCTTCATTGAGGTTTCTTCTTCCGTTTTCATTGTGGGAGGAAAAGCGTGTCCTTTACACAGGGTTCCCCCCCACCCGGGGTTTTGTATTTCTCTGCCTTTCTATAGATTCTATTAACTAACCACAAAGTGGTGCTGTGCTATAGCTGCAGCATAGCGGAATTGCAACAATATACGAGGCTTTTGTTCTGGTTTGAAATATAATACTGCACACTTTCCTTGCTCTAACCCCACCCCATCCCAATGGCTGGAAAATGCAGCGGGAGAAGCCCTGGAGGATGAGGATGTCATGAAAAAGCCCTGCAAACTTCCGTGAGTGAGGGATCACGAGCGCCCAATAAATGCCTAGTGTGAGGGATCACGAGCGCCCAATAAATGCCTAGTGTAGAGACGCCCTTAGTCCAGGGCTCCAAAAGCAGTGAGAGTATTAGAAGACAAAAATAAGGGTGTCTTACTGAAATGAGGTTTCTGGGAGAAAGGGGATAGAATGTGATGGATTGTTATATATTGATGCTAGGTGGAAGGTCACAAATGTAACAAGGGCGTTGAGTATTGTCAATCAGTGAATGGCATTTATATCCACCTTTCCTCCAAGGAGTTCAAAGCAGTGTGGCCCCATTTTATCCTCACAACAACCCTGTGACATAGATCAGGCTGAGAGGGAAGCCCTATTCGGGCATTCAGAAATTCAAAACACGGAGAGGAGATGGAGACGTGCACTCTGGCCAAGCCCCCTCCAGCCCCCTCTCCCTGTGTCGATGTGGAAGGCGTGAAGAGGAGCTGGAACTGCATTTCTGAATGTGGTTACAGTGCTCAGTGCAGTGAGGAACCCTGATTGTGTGGGGAACTGCAATGGCATGCTGCTGAATGTGATTCCAGTTCCTCTACAGATCTTTCACTTAACACAGGGAGGCTGGGGATGGTCAGAGCACATGTGCATGGTCAGAGCACATGTCTCCATCTCTTCCCCATGTTTTGTATTTCTGAACTCCTGAATAGGGCTTCCCTCTCAGCCTGGTCTACTTCACAGGGTTGTTGTGAGTATAAAATGGGAGCATGCATCCCTGTCTCCCCTCCATGTTTGTATTTTCTAATGCCCAAATAGGGCTATACTGACTGGCCCAAGGTAACTCAGTGAGATTCATGGCAGAGTGCAGACTTGAACCCGGGTCTCCCTGGTCCTAGTCCAATACTCTAACCACTACACAACACTGGCTCTCAATTTGTGTTGCCTTGATTGAATTAGTTTGTGGAAGAGATTGGCTTCTGCACATTCAAGACTTCCATAGCACAGGGCTTTTAAGGGTTAAGGACAGTCCTCCGTTCCATTTCAAAGACAAAATGGAAGTGTGGCTACAAAATGGAAGTGATCTATCAATTCAGCAGTCAGGATGGGAGATGCCAGGGAAATTATAATGAAAAAATGCCTTTTCTTTCTTCTGTCCCTGCTCCACCGTGGAGACAAAGTCTCCTAGCAGGGCTCAGTGGAGTCTGCACTACGGAAATTAGAATTCTGTCAAACTCATCCAAATTCTGAGACAAGAAAAGCTGGATTCTGATAATTGCATTATGCAAATTAGGCACACTTGCCCTTTTTACTTCTTTTGCTGAGTTTGTTTTATGCAGCTAACTATGGGGCAGGGTGAAAAGCTTTTTAGGACATCAAAGTTCAACCCTCAACCACAGGAAAACCTGGTTAAGTCCCCCCCCCCCCGGTCCTCCCTCCCTCCCTCCCTCCTCTCTCTCTCTCTCTCTCTCTCTCTCTCTCTCACACACACACACACACACACACACACACACACACGCCTATTTTCATAGCCTTAAGGGCTAGAAACTTGTATTTTTCTTAATGTGGACATT
Source organism: Shinisaurus crocodilurus (assembly GCA_021292165.1). NCBI lineage: Eukaryota > Metazoa > Chordata > Lepidosauria > Squamata > Shinisauridae > Shinisaurus > Shinisaurus crocodilurus. The sequence continues at coordinate 228,791,397 of CM037878.1, read as the reverse complement.
CTGATTTCTACACCCAGTTCATGCACCCTGGCTGCAACATTAACACTCTTACTTGAGAGTGAGCACTGTTGAATACAATGAGATGTATATCTGAGCAAGTATGCCTAGGAAGGTGCTGTTTATATTGCACTGATGCACCATACATGATATTACTGCTGTTTGCTTAAGGCACAGAACAGGATGATGGGTGAGTATCCTATTGTGCCCATGCACCAGTGGGAGTGACGCTTGCACAACAGGGATTATGCAGTTCTACAAGCAACCCGAAAATGAGCAGAAATTCTTGTTTCCATAACAGGGCAGGTCAGTGGGCTTGCAGAAGGGATCTCTGCTGACCTGTCCCAATATGGAAACAAGCATTTCTGCTTGTTTCCAGGGTTATTTTTAGAATCACAAAACCCATGTTGCACAAGCGGTTGCTCCACTGATGCAAAAGAAACAGCAGGATCACACAGCAAACTGGGATATTGCCCCTGGATAATATGGACTAACTTGTTAGGAACAGTGAGTATGCGTGTGTATGTGAATGTGTGTGATTATATTCTTGAAAGGGCAGAAAAAATTGCAACACTCAGTTTCATTGTACATGATGGGTGTGGCATGAGGAGAAGAGATTTAACATCCCTGAATGGGCAGCATCACCAGGTTAAACGAAAACCTTTAGTAAGCACTTAAAATAATTTAGGTATATGACCTACCTCACAGGGTTGTTGTGATGATAAAATGGAGAGGAGGATGAGGATAATGTAAGCCGCCTTGGGTTCCTTGCAGGAAAAAAGGTGGGGTATAAATATAATAAATAAATAAATACAGGAGCATTGGTTTTAAAGGATACTTGAAGGGAACTTTGCATTCAAATTCAGTTGCATTACCTTCTACAAACCTTAATGCACAGGCATCAAAACAGATCATAGAAGTGAAAGATTTCCATCTCCATATCTCAGCAGCTCTTAGCAAATGGCAATAATAATTTCTTAGCTGACCACATCTTAAAGTCCCTATCATTTTCTCTTATCCATGTTTCTTCACTATTTATCGAGATCCTAATTAATCAAATCCTTTAAGTGCTCAAGCAAAGCGGCATTGATTTTAAGCTGGAATAGTAATTCCAAAAACAGGTGGTGGTGGTGGTAGTGGTGTGGGACAGTTATTTATGAAACGCCATTGGTCAATTCATTTATAGGTACTTTCTGGCATCAACTCTTTTGTGAAAGCATAAGCAGTACTGCTTTGATTATCGATGGTACTGGGAAAAGAAAGCTTCCAGCTCTTTTAAAATTATGTTAGAAAGGCTTCTCTGGCAGAAGTTCTAGCTGATGAAAAGCTAAGGGCTTTTCCACGCATACATTTTGGCCAAGATGACCACTCAGCATTTTACCATTGGCTGGCAGTGGAAATCACACAAATGCAGTAGTCGTTGCCCTCCCCACTTGGTGGCCTCACTGAGGCTCAATTCCGATGTAATATTTTTCTCCACTTAAGGAGTAAACAGTTCCTTTGAACCCAGTTTTCAGCACCAACAGAAGCCTATTTCACAGCAATTCCAGCTGCCATAAGAAAATGTGTGCATTAAAAAATAAATAAATAAATGAGTGGGAGGCGTAGAGCACCTTGGCAGGCACCAAGAAAGCTGTTGGGGGCACATTGGTGCCCATGAGCCCCATGTTGCCTACCCTTGCCATAAATAGTCGTGGAGCTCCCTCTCCCTAGTGTGATTTGCAGAGAGGAAGGTCTTCAGGCAGGGAAGGAGCGTCCCCCACAGAAGCTTCTCAGTACAGTGGTGGAAAGTTCTGCTGCCGTTGTTCCTCCAGTTTTGGAGTTCTAAGGACAGGGAACGCAAAAGAGGGCATTCCAGGGGCAGATCAGAGGAAGCCGGTTCCCCCACCCCACCCCACCCCACCCATGAAGCATGGAAAACTTTTGGCTATAAGGAGATTGCCTCTAGCTAAAGAGCTTTATTAACTGCTGTTACAGCTGAAGGAGAGTGCAGCAAAATAACCATAAGCACAAGGGAGAGAAGACATGAATTATCCTGAAAGAACACTGTAATTACACATGTCAGAAATGCTTATCAAGCTTCCTTCTCTTTATGGAAATTATTTTCTCAACAGATTACTCCAAAAAGGGAGGAAGTGTACAAATGTAAGGAAAGAAAGGCAAGATGCATTTTCCTTGCTGCGATAATAAAGCCATTCATATGGTGATGCTCTTCATTCATTGATCTCCAGGTGCCTCAACCTTTGCCACAGAGAGTCATTGCTGACATGCAAAGAAGTGATCTTTGGTGTCCTCTTAGAAAATATGAACCAGACTTAATCAGACGCCGACTATTTTAAAAGAAATGGGTATTTGACGCAAGCAACACATGCTTTTATGAAGAGTGTGCAAAGAAACAAATCTGGCAGTCTAAAATATGATATACTGTGATTGTGGGCAAGTTTGCTTCTACAGCACTGTTCACTTAAGGCTGTATTCAGCAGAAACTCAATGTCTATGGCTGTCTGCTAATTTCCATGGGCTTCTAGAATCCAGCGCTTGTGTAGCTTAAGCCGATTCCATAAATATATGTTTCTGTCTTTTCCATTTGGTGATTTATTCTAGACTGTGGCGAAGCAAACTGCACGTTCCTTCTCCAAATACCTAAATGGTAGCAGATAGGTTGTAAGGCTAAATATTTGCATATGGCATCTTAAATTGGATGGTAGCACATGAGGCAAGTTTGCACACACACTGGGAGATCTTTGTAATACCTGTGAAGAATGGGAGATCCAATGTGATGTAGTGGTTAGAGTGTTAGACTGGGACTCTGGAGATCTGGGTTCTAGCCCTCACTTGGCCAGGAAGCTCACTGGGTGACTTTGGGCCAGTCAATGACTCTCAGCCTAACCTACCGCACAGGGTTGTTGTGAGGATAAAATGGAGGAGGATTATGTAAGCCGCCTTGGGTTCATTGCAAGAAGAAAAAAAGGCAGGCTATAAATGTAACAATAAAAATAAAATAAAAAATAAAAATGGGACAAAGGCTATTTACAGATATCAGGGCTCCAAAAAAGATTGCTGTCCATCAGGGTCAATACTTCATTTCGAAACAAAATCAACATCAGATAGGATATATGTTCTATATATCTGTCTCATCCTTCAAGACCTCATTACTAAGAGTCCTTTCTAATGATATGCCAAGGCTGATTTTAAAAAATCCTGTTCATGCGAGTGGTCTATCTGTGTGGAGCAGTGTAATGTGGGACCCACAAACTCATGCAAAATCATGACTATGCTGCCATGAAAAGAAAAAGCCAAGCTGTAGGCTTTATTTTAACAGAAAGGGAGCATGATCTTGCATGAGTTCATGTCCCCCTTGTCACACTGCTCATCTGAAAAGGCCCCCCCCCCTAGGCCTGCCACCCAATAAAAGAAATCTCAGATTATTACTCATATGTCTTAGTTGAAGAAGGCTGCAATGCTATTCACACTTAACTGGAAGTAGGCCTCATTTGAACTCAGTGGCTGGGTTCGCACAACATACTAAGCCACGGTGGCTACAGTAAACCCTAGAACAAGCCATGGCTTTGAAGGGTGGTTTTAAGCCATGGCTAAGAAACAGTGACTGGGTTCGCACAACATGCTAAGCCACAGTGGCATAGCGTGTTGTGCAGGACCGGTGCAGGGCAGTTTGGCGCCCCAGGCGAAAAAATATTTAGCGCCCCCCCTCCAAAGCAGCAAAAAAAAAACCCTGCGCCGCCACCACCAACCTACCTTCCCCCCCGCCCTGGCGGCGGCGGCTGCTGTGGCTGCGGCTGCTGCTGCTGCTGCCTCCTCCTCCTCCTCCTCCTCCTCCTCCTCCTCCTGAAGTGACGCGACGGGACCCCCGCGCTGTTTTTTGCCGGGGGGGGGGAAACCATGGCAACAGGGCTGTTTAAGCCCTGTTGCCCTGGTTCCTCCCGCCAAAACAACGTGGGCGGGGCTCCGGAAGCAACGCGACGCGGAGAAGGTAGGTGACGGGGGGGTTGGGGGGGTGGCGATGGCGGCCGGAGGCGCAGCGGCAGCGAGCGGGAGGGCGGGGGGAGGCGCAGCGGCAGCGAGCGGGAGGGCGGGGGGGAGGTGCAGCGGCAGCGAGCGGGCGGGCGGGGGGAGGCGCAGCGGCGAGCGAGCAAGCGGGTGGGCGGGCGGGGGGAGGTGCGGCGGCGGCAGCAGCGGGCGGGAGGGTGGGGAGGCAGAGGCCTGGCGGGATCCTTCTCACAGCTGGCGGGGGCAGTGCAGCGGCGGCGGAGGCCTGGTGGGGGCGGCGCAGCGGCAGCGAAGAGGAGCGCAGCGTTTCCGCGCCCTCTTCAGCCGCGCGCCCTAGGCAACCGCCTAGTTTGCCTAGCGGTAGCGCCGGCCCTGGTGTTGTGCAAACCCAGTCAATGGCTGGGATCCTGACTTTGCTCCCTTAAGTAGTAGGAGCATCCCAAGTGGAGTTCTGCTGAAGGAACACTCTCATCAGAGGAAAGGGGCTGGAGGTGACTTTCACTACCTTTCTTGCTGATAAGCCAGAGGTTTCTTGCAGCTACATGCGTATAATCTGGGTTACTTTTGTTTGAGTTAATTTGTTTGTATTTTGTTTTTGATTTATTTGTTTATTTGGTCCACTGTTATTTTTCCCTTGTGTTAACTGTCTTGACATACATCTTTAATAGAACTTGATAAATAATTGCACACATGCACACATGTACGCACACGCACGCACACACACATGTATATAAAGTAAGCCACTGGGTGCATTGTCAGATAATTGTCTATAATTGTCTATAATATTGATTATAACAGTTCCCACTAAAGGAGGAATTTACAGCCAAAACATTTTAGGCTTCTGCAACTCCGTTAACAAACTTTTAAAAAGCTTCTCTTAGGGCAGCCTCTCCCAACCTGGTGCCCTCCAGATGTTTTGGACTTCTATGGCCATTGGTCAGGAATGCTGGGAGTTGTAGTCTTGGGGCCTTTTCCTCTCTTGCTTCTTTACCTATCTATGCAGATGTGGGAATGCTAAAATGTACACATTAGTCCTCAAGTGTAACAGTTTATACAGTAAAGCCCAGTAGTAAAAGCATAAGAAAGTCAGCATGATACATGAGAACTGGATAAGGACAGCCTTTCCACTAGGCCAGCCTTCCATCAGCCTTAGTAAGCATGGTCAATGGTCAGGGATGATTGGAGTTGTAGTCCAAAACATCTGGAGGACTCCAGGTTGGGGGAGGCTGCACTACGCAATGTACAGTGATTAGTCTTTTTTTGTGTTTGGTGTACGAACGTCATTATGTGAGTATATGTGCTACTGCAGGCAGCAATATATGGAACACCCTGATCAATACAATAGAATCTACATGAGCTATTTGTTAGATGTAAATTTTCCTTTGGGGATTTGATTTCCCTTCACCATAACATTTGGGGATCAATGAATAGGCTTCTGTCAAATGATATTCTAGTGATATGACAGAAATGAACTGCAGCTGTCACCACAGATCCTATGAATCAGCTTAAATCACTGCACTATGAGAAGTGAGATGTGCTCCTATAGATGCAGTATGATCTAATGTCTAAGCAGGGCCAGTGTCAACACTCGGCATCCTTGGGCAGCTGCTGGGGCTCCAGCACCCACGCAGGGCCTGCTGCTGATGCCTACAATGGGCTTCACTTTTCTAATGCTCAGATAGCTGGAGCCCACTGTTTAAATTTCCTACAATGACCTGGAGTGCTCCCAATGTAGCATTGCAAGAAATTTAAATGGTGGCCCCTGTTGCCAGGTAAACCCACAAAGGGTCATAAGGGAGGCACTGAGATAGGAAGGAGCCCACCAGAGGGCACTATGCTGAAACCCCCATCAAACCTCAAGTGTCCAGGAAGCAAGGTGGACTTGACTGGCTCTATCCCACTTCTCAGGATGCCTCTATACCTAGTAGGGATAGGTTTTTGAGGTTGTTTTTAACATTTTACTATGGCTGGGTTCAGACAACATGATGGCCCACACTCAGGGGTTGAATATGGGTTGAGTGTGGTTTGTCATTGAATCATGGGTTGTTGCTGAAACATGAGTTATCGTATTGTCTGAACCCAGCTGCACTAACAAGCCATGGCTTGTTAACCACAAACAACCCAACCCATGAAGAGAACCCATGGTTTGTTGTTGGGTTGTGAACTGTGGGTTGTTCATCATGGTTTGTTATCTCAGCTGCATCATCATCATCACCACCACTTAAAGCTGGCACAATTTCCCCCCACTTCTGTGGCTTCAGTAGATCAAAAGCAAGGGACCTCTTTGTGGGCAGAGACTACATCAGAGCTATGGCTAGTTCCAAATGCTGGTGCAATGGGATGAGCTGTACAGTGGCCAGAGTACCACTATTCTATCTGCAAATGACTAACTTCAGAGTAGTCACTCTCTGAAGCCTGTGTGAGAGGCAAACCATCTTGGCTGCTATTGTTTCCCTCTGCTGAAGGGACAGAATTAGGCATGTAGCTTGCCAAATGTATGACAGTCCTGAAAACATCTTGGCAATCTTCCTAAAGCATCACGTGCACATTTCTGCTTTTCATGTGCTGATTTACAGTAAATACAGTCTGGGAGTTATCTGCATAACTATAGAGAAAGAAAAGGAAGAAAGGGAAAGAAATGAAGTGATGCATTTTAACCAAATGGATTTATCATTAAAAGGAATTAAGAACATAAGAAGAGCCCTGCTGGATCAGACCAATTTAGGCTCATTTAGTCCAGCATTCTGTTTCCACAGTGGCCAACCAGATGCCTCTGGGAAGCCCATAAGCAGAACATGAACACCAATAGCCCTCCTGCTCATGTTCCTTAGTGACTGGTATTGAGAGGCACACTGCTTCTGATGCTGGAGGTAATGTATAGCCAGCATGAATAGTAGCCATTGCACTTATCCTCCATGGATTTGTCCAATCCTCTTTTAAAGCCGTCCAAGTTGGTGGCCATTACTACAGCTTGTGCTAGTGCTTAAGGACAGTGCTCAATAGTGCTTAAGGAATATAAAAGAAATGGGGTATCATAGAACATAAGCAAAATAAAATTTCCAGGTAGCCTCCATTTTATTTTAAAAGTCTCAGTAGCCCACTGCAGAGTTGAGTTCACACACACACACACACACACACACACACACACACAGACACACAGAGTATGACTCTGAGTTTGGTCCTTCTGAGACTCTAAACCAGAAGTGGCCAGGAACAGATAGCCAGACAATATAATAATCAGTGTAATATGATCCAAACTCCTAGTGTTTGGTGCAGATCAGTTCAAGAATTGCGGAGAACCCAAATATCTTGCCTGTATTTAATCAGAAGACAGGATATACCTTCCCCATGGCTAGTGTGCAGTGAACTGTTAGGGGTGGGACCCTCCACACTACAGAGTTAACTAGTCTTCCACAACTTTCACCATCTGTCTCTCAGTAACCCCAAGAAGAGCTTGCTTTTTGATTAAGGAAGAGTGGCAGGTTCCATCAGGCACATCCTACCTCTCTCTCACTCATTTATAGAACCCAGAGTCAATCAGGTCCTATGAAGTGCTGCCCAATTCAGGATCAGAAGGGAAAAACTATACCTCCTTCCTTTCCCAATAAGTTCAGTTTCTACTTAGCTTTGTTGGTGTGATTACTGTGCCCAACTTGCATCCCAATCCCAGGTTCCTGATTCAAACTTGAGAAATGACAACATAAAGCCAGCTTTAGTCCCTGTTCCAGCTTATAGATGTGGAAGCCCAGAACCCATTCCCCTGAAAAAAATGGAAAATCCCACAGAAAAAATAGGAAAATTTGGTTCCAGCCTTTCTCACAGCTCAGTATTTCTGCCTCTAATTCCCACCTCCCACTTATTACCCGAGAGAAGTCTGATTAGTTCTTCCAGGAAACTAAGAACTCTGGAAGTGGGAGACACAAGCAGTTTTAGTAAGTTCAGCAGGAGGGGAGCAAAATTTCGAAAATGACCCAAATGTATCAAAACTAGAGATGTTGGTAAAGTCCTCCAAGCTTGGGCTCAGAAATGAACTTTGGGGCTCATAAAGCAAGGCTAGAAATGAGCAGTGCACTTAGCCCCCAAATCCTTTTGGATTGCAGAAGCCCTCGGGAGAATTACATCTTCCATACTCCCACACCTCCCAGCATGCTGTTAGCCAGGAGGATAGAGGGGAGGAAGAAGGGTAAAATATCCTGTGTGCCTTCATGGCTGCTCATGCCACTACTTACTTAAGGTATGGAAGAGTGGAATGTGTTTGGAGAGATGAGGTGATGATGGGGACAGGCTCGAGGGACAGGGGACGGGAATAGAGACAGGCAGATAATTTTTCCAAGCCCCTTGAATTTGCTTGGGAAAATTACCTGAGATCTTCTGATTTTTTGGATGGTTCTTCCAAGTAATTTCTGAGTTAATCCAAGATGAGCTTTGGAGAGTTTGCTCATCTCTAATCAAAACAATGGCAAATAATTGCTCATGAGAAATTTCCATTCATATGGATGGATCTTGTGCAGGACACATTTCCAGCGGACTGAACCTGACTTGAGTGAATAAAACTTTTTGACAATTTGTCAACTGCTGATGTATTTCCTGACTGAAAAACAGATTATACTGACTCCAGCACTACATACCAACTGTATTGCTTGTAAAGTGCTTGATGGCTTCATCAACGGCTTCTGACTATTCTAGGAGCTTTCACTTCCTTATTGACACTGTAGCAATGTACAATTGGCTGCTGCTAAAAATGTTGAAGAATGTCAATGAAATAGAAACCATCTGCCATATTGATTTTACTTAACAGGGAGTGATGCAGCATTAATAGTATACCATCAGATGCGATGAGATGTTCAGAGACTGGCTGTTATGATGAGGTTCTGTCACATCAAACACAGTAAGATGTGTTTACTTGAGACTTATAACTCAAATCCCTCACTTAAGGGCTTTGAGGACAGAAACTGCCATGGTAACTATTACAACATAATTCATGGAGAAAATAAAGTTTACGCCAGCAGTTCCCTTCTTGGCATCAAAGCTGTGTACAGTAATACCTTGGATTGCAAGTAACTTGGTTTGAGAGCGTTTTGCAAGACAAGCAAATTTTTAAATATTTATTTTAAAAAATTTGACTTGATATACAAGCGACGTCTTGCAATACAAGTACTGTAGTACGACTTAATTTAAAAATCTCTGTACAATTTTTTGGGGGGAATTTATTTATTTATTTATTTAATACATTTTTATACCGCCCAATAGCCGAAGCTCTCTTTCGTTTTGATATACAAGTGTTTTGGATTACAAGCACGTTTCTGGAACGAATTATGCTCTCAATCCAAGGCATGACTGTATGTGAGAAGGGAGATGCATTATGGACAACGGTCTCCAACACAAGGCTTATAGCACCAAGAATTAGGTAGCTGGGTCAGGGAGCTGTCAGGCACCATAGCCTGTGCTCAGGCTGTCTGTGTGTGCCTCAGCTGGATGGAAAGGGGTCTTCAATCATATTACCCTTGGTCCTTCTGCTCTTCCCTTGGGATCTCCTTGGAGTTTCAGCCATAGCCACAGAGGAAAATCCTTGGCATTTGACTGCTGGGTTCTTATGAGTTACAGCTCTGAGGCTGTAACTGAGCCTTCCCCTTTCCTGAACTCTCATGAGAGCTTATGATGACATAGTAGTATGTCCCAGTTGCCTCAGCAACTATTTATTTATTTATTTATTTATTATATTTATACCCCGCCTTTTTTCCTGCAAGGAACCCAAGGCAGCTTACTTAATCCTCCTCCTCCTCTCCATTTTATCCTCACAAGAACCCTGTGAGGTAGGTTAGGCTGAGAGTCAGTGACTGGCCCAAAGTCACCCAATTGGTTTCATGGCCAAGCGGGGAATAGAACCCGGATCTCCCGAGTCCCAATCCAACACTCTCACCACTATGCCACACTAGGCCATTGTTCCTGTTCATGTCAGCAACTCTGCCTCCTCTTTCCCTACTACCAGCCATAGAAGCTTGGCTTCCGCCTCCTCTCAGCAGGCTGGCAGCTGCCTCTCCACAGGAGCATTTCAGGGCCTGGTGGGATGCAAACAAACCGTTGTCTGCCACAGATTGAAAAGGGGCTGGAGTTTGCTCCTGGCTTAGATTGGAAAAGCCACCAACTTTTTAATGGACCAGCAGTAGTAGTTATAAATCAGTAGTAGTTGCAGTTTAGTTACAAATGTGCGTTTTTGTTCAGGTGTTTAGATAGAGCACTCTTCTGTTCCCATCTTTGAAATGTCACACTCTTCAAAGTCCTCAAGCAGTATTCAGATGTAAGCAATTCTTAGGAAAGGATGTAGTCAGGGCCGGCGCTACCGCTAGGCAGACCCAGGCGGCTGCCTAGGGCACGTGGCGGAAGAGGGCACAGAAACGCTGCGCTCCTTCCTCGCCGCCGGCGCGCTCTTGCCCCGCCTGCCGCCTCCGCCGTGCCTCCCTGCCCGCCCGCTGCCGCCACTGCCGCTCCACCTCCCCCCCGCGCGCGCCCGCCCGCCAGCCACCTACCTTCGCATCGTTTCCAGAGCCCCGCCGGCGTTTTGGCGGGAGAAACCAGGGCAACAGGGCTTAAACAGCCCTGTTGCCCTGGTTTCCCCGGCAAAAAAAAAAGTGCGGGGGTCGCGTCAGCAGCAGCAGCCAGCAGCCAGCAGCCAGCAGCGGGCGGGGGGGGGGAGGTAGGTGGTGGCGGCGGCAGCGGCGGCGCGGGGTGGGTGGGTTGCAGAGCAGGGCTGCAGGGCTGGGTTGCAGAGGTGGGTGGGTTGCAGAGCAGGGCTGCATATAATAGGCCAAATTATATTTAAATTATTAAATATAATTTGGCCTAGGGCGCCAAACAGCCCTGCACCGGTCCTGGATGTAGTGCATGTAATTTTGGCTTGCTCTTTTCATTTAGAACAGATAAGGTGCTTATAGAAACAGGTACTAATATTTAATTGTGACTGTTTTGAACAACACCAGAACAGGTGCCATTCCCATGCTCCCAGTCTACACATGTCTTTTCCTTCTTGAGTATTTAGTGCAGTAACAACCCCCCTCTCTCTCACACACATTTTGGATGCAAGAATGAAAGAAAAGATCAGAATAAACAATTCCAACTTCTAATTTTCCTGCTTTCATGGCTGGGGTTCCTTTTGGGGCCTTAGCTGACCTCTAGAAAGGGGATATGAGCTGGGATATGAAAATTGCCCCTGAACTTCTTCTCTCCACCCATAGTGCCAAGCCAACGGCCTGGTTTTTTGGGGACTTGTTGACAAACAAAAAAGGGTGGGAAAGCAACTCAAGTGATGATGGAGGAAGAAAACTAAGGGAAATTAAGGGAAAACTTCCTTAAAACGGCCATGATTTGCATAAACTGCACTTTGTTTTTTATGTTAAAAACAGCATAAAATACGTTAGAATTTAACATATTTTATGCTGGGTTTTTAAATTTTATTTTATTTATTGAATTTTCCAAAACAAAAACAAATCATATTTGGCTTCTGCCTCTTTGTCTGACAAACATAGCGCAGGGGTCCAGCGCGCCGGAGCAGGAAAGTGACGGGATGGGACTGGCGGCGGCAGCTCGAGCAGTGTGGAGAATGCTCTGCGCCACTCAGAAGGATAGGGGTGGCGGAGAGGCGAGTCCCCCCACAGGTATGTGAACACCACTAAAAGCGGCTCACATATCCACACAGGGCAGGTACTCCCTATCTGCGTGTCACTCGTAACAAAATCCCACAGCCACAAACAGGGTGTGGTGGGTTAAATGAGAAAAAAGTGAGCATTCGGTATAATTTATTTTTAGGGGAGGGGAAAACCATGCACATGCAGCATCGGCTCCCTGCTGGTCCTAAATAAATTAGTGGGAGGAGCAATTAAACACACACGTATTGATCAGCACCCAGTGTCCAGATCCCATGTTGGTTGAAATATTTTTAGCTAGCCTCCTGTTCTAAAACTGTTTAGGTGTCTCTAACAGCATTTTATAACAATAAACATGCTAAAATCACAGAAATGAAAAAGATGAGGTGCCACAGCAGAGAAGCCCTTGCCTGAGCTGTGCTGCATGAATCGCTTTTATATTTACCACCCACATACTGCCCCTGTCCTGAAGCTGGTGTCTCTGCTCTCTTTTAGGCTGGATCCTTTTCTGAGATAAAGAGAACAGCCACCAGGAAGCCAACGCTACCCGTGACCGCTACTGCGGGACAAATAGCGCAGGTGTCAAACCTCCAGGAAGGCGGGAGAAGGGAAATGGGTCCCAAGCCTCTGGGGTGAGGAAGCACAGGCACCAGGGGGCATGCGCAAGAGGAGACAGCACATATCTCTTTGCCCACTTTAACCACCTATTATACATGGTGTGATTAAAATGTATAAAAAGGGTTGATCCCCTCCCCTGTCAATTTGAGTGTATGGGTGTGAATTTCATTTCGATGGGACATACGCTGGACAATGTTATGGTGGATTGTGCCGATGGGTCGGGGCCATCCACCTCCGCCACCTTAATGGTGCCCAGAGTCACCTGCCTCACCTTTGCCCTTCCCTTTGCTACAGCAGACAGACATAGCTGCGCGCTTGTGTCTTTATTCAGGAACATTTAATGTCATTTATTTTTATATTTATGCTGGCTCTCATGAAGCAATGCACAATCTGACAGGTGTATCTCAGCATCCCCTGTGCCATTGCAAGGGGATCTTGAAATAAGAACATTCCTGCTGGATCAGGCCAAAGGCCTAGCTACTCCAGCATCCCGTTTCCTACAATAGCCAACCAGATGCCACGATGGGGCGCGCACAGGCAGGGCATCAGGGCAAAAGGCCTCTCCCTGCGTTATTTCCCAGGGACTGCTATTCGGAGCCATGCTGCCTCTGTACCTGGGCACAGCGGGCAGCCGTGAGGTCACTGAGAGCCCTCTCCCCCATGAATTTTACTAACTCCCTTGAAAAGTAAAATGCCCTCTTTGGGCCTTGAACCCATAGCCTTGGGATAGTTAGGAAGGTGCCCCTCTCCACGCTGAGCCACCAGGACCATTGTGGGGTACATCTCCAGGATCGTGTGGTGGTGCCACTTGGGAGGGCAACATTTCTGAACCTCCCAAGGCATTATGCATGTGTCGGGGTATTGTGCTACTGACTGGGGCTTACGGAAGTAGCCATCCAAATCAGGCATGCAGAACCGACCCACAAGGCTCGCCAATCTGGCCTGCAGAGCCTCCTGCAGTTCCTCCAGGGCTTAGATTATAAGTAGAAACCATAGTAGAAAGCATAGATTATAAGTAGAAACCATAGTGCAACTATGGTGTGTATAGTTACACACCATAGTTGTAGTCAGAGGCCAGGTCCGCATGACACTTTAAGCCCACAGAGGCTCTGTAGTTGCCCCAGGCCCCAGCTGTGCCCAGCTAATGATTGAGCACAGTGGGGGTTTGGTGGCACCACCTCTCCCCTCTTCCTCCCTCAGTCCTCCCGCCGGTATCCCAGGGGACACTGCACGGGAGCACTGAGAGGAGTGGAGGGGGGATGACAGCTGCCGAAACTTTCCACACCCCACGTTCATGAGCAATCCCACTCTCCCAGCATCAGCATGAGCATGGGGCGGGGAAGACAGAGTGGTGGGGGGGGGACGGGTCACCTAACACCAGGCTTGGAAACCCAGCGTGAGCCATGGTGCGGCCGAGCAATGGGGAGGGGAGCATGGGGGTGGGCAGGGGGTCGTTCCCCCCGCCTCCTCCCAGGGAGACCAAGGGGAATCCCCTCCCCTTGCTGTGCATGGCTGCCGCTTCAACCACACAGAACAAGGGGAGGTCCCGAGCTGCCCGGTGCTGTGTTTCCTCAGCAAGAAGTGCAGTGCTGGGCAGCACAGCCCCCTTCCCCCCACCATCACCCCTGCGATGGTGGGGGAGGGGGACATGGGGCAGGGGGGCAGAGCTCCTTTGCTTGCCTTCCTCTCCAGGAAGGCAAGCATGGTGGCTGGTTCCCGCCCAGCACCAACGTTGCAGCGCTTTTGGCTGCAGCGTCAGCAGTGGGCAGAAAGGACCCAGTGTGCTTGTCTTCCTCGAGAGGAAGGCAAGCACAGCCGGCCCTTTCCCTGCTGTGCGCCACCTCCCCAGGCCCCAAATGGGGGTTGAGCAGGTGGCACGCGGCCAGTGGCTCCCCCCCCCCCGTGCGCTCCTGCCAATATTGGGAGAGAGAGATTTCTCGTGAGCAATCCTGCTCTCCTGACATCAGCAGGAGTGTGGGGAGAAGCCAGTGACAGCCATGCCGAGTGCAGCCTGGGCACTCTGCTGGTGTCTTTGGCCAGAGCCCCTTGGCCGGAGCAGCAGCCCTCATTTTCCGCTCTTGCCAAGAGACTCCGTGCCTTTTCGGCTTGTAAGAGGGTTAGATTGTCGTCCGGGTTTGGATGACACGCTAAGCCTGCTTGGGTTTTGTAAACCCTAGAACAAGCCATGGCTTAGCAGGGTGGTTAAGGAGACTCTCCTTAATCACCCTAATCCTTCCTGGTTCCTGGCGACAAGCTAAGCCACAGTGGGAATTAATCTACTGAGGCTTGGTGTGTTGTGCAAACCCAGTCATAGCGGGCAGATGAGTATTAGCAGGTGAGGGACTCAGCAGAATGGAAGGCCCTCGAAGAGGAGAAGGCTCTTTGGGAGATGGTCAGGGCTTCCAGCTCACTCCTGTCTCCTGGCACAGGGCAGCCCCAGCAAGAGGCTCTGGAGGCTTGTCTCGGACCGCAAGCTCCCCAACCAACAGCCTTCCTGGAGTTGTGAAAATGATAGGTTCCCTTTCTCCGGAGATGCCACGGACATCATAGAAGCCAATCATCAACAGCAAAAGGTCAGGTGAATGGCTACCACCGAGGGTATGAAAATGTAGAGAATGACACTGTCAGGCAACCTGAAGAAGTTCCATGGCTAGTAGCTGGGAGGAAGACCCCATGGGTATGGCCTGAGCAATATTAGGTATATTTGTGGAAACTTTACTCCCCTTATAACCTGTCTCTGGATTCTTTCTAGGCTAAATGAAGAGAAGGGTTGAAGCAGCAGAGGGGAATTGAAAAGGACTTAAGCAAGTGATGCTGTGCCTTGGTGGGGAGCCACTGCAGCGGCGGCGGCGGCGGCCTCCTTTTGACCAGCTGTCATTCATTGCACTGAAGTGTACATAAGATAATTTCCTGGAGGGCCCTTTACCTACAAAGCCTTCTTTAGTCTAGGATGTGGACACTTTAAAAATGGCTTCTTCTGTTCTGCGTCCTATTTGGGGTTGAGGGCTTGGATCTTTGCCGGCCATCTCCAAATGTCAAATGCCTCATTATCACAGAGGTCTCTTGCATCTTAGGCACAGTATAAACAAGCAACCAAATATATTCTAGCAAGAAGAGAACAAAGGCAGACATATTTCTTGCTTGAAGATCTGTGTTATTGTTTGCAAGCTGCTATCGGGGGCCTTCATAGGATTTTCTACCCTTTGTAAAAATAATGCTGTTCCTGTTTGTTTGTTTTTAAAAAGTCAATAAAAAGCGACACTATTTATGAGTTGGTAATGTATTTGAGCTTGAACTGGTGAAGGTATTGCGAGTGGGTGGACAGGCAGGAGGAGAGAAATGTTAGCCTTGATTTG
Source organism: Shinisaurus crocodilurus (assembly GCA_021292165.1). Lineage (NCBI taxonomy): Eukaryota > Metazoa > Chordata > Lepidosauria > Squamata > Shinisauridae > Shinisaurus > Shinisaurus crocodilurus. The sequence continues at coordinate 228,775,778 of CM037878.1, read as the reverse complement.
TGAAAATGGGGCTCTTACACGTTTATATGAAAATGTGTGTGTGTGTGTGTATGAGAGAGAGAGAGAGATGAAATAGCTGACTTCCTTCTTTTCTACCTTCCCTCTCCCCCAGCCCCCCCTTTATGGTAGTTGTGTGTAGTGGTGGTCACGAACCTTATGGGGGGGCTGCCTCGCCACTGCCTTGCCTCTCTGTGGTGGCAGCCCCCCCCTCAATCTTCTGAGCGGAGCGGCACAGAGCTGTTCTCCGCACCGCTTGAGCCGCCACCGCCGCCTGCACTGGTCCCAGCGCGTCACTTCCGGCAGACCGGAAGTGATGCGACGGGACCCTGCGCTGGTGCGCTGGACCCCCGCACGGCGTTTTTTGCGGGGAAACCAGGGCAACAGGGCTGTTTAAGAGGCGAGCCACCCCAGGGACCAGGTAAGTCCCCGCAAGCCTCTGGTGGGTGTGAGCAGGGCTGATTTCAGCCCGCTACGCCCGCCGCGAGGCGAATCATCCACCCCTAGTTGTGTGGGGGGGATTACACAGGCAGAGTATTCTGGGAAATGAATATAGCCCTCCTCTCCATGGCCTTCCAAAAATTCCGAGCAAATTAGATTGTGCCTTTGAATTTGGGTTTGGTGGGGACAAAGAGAGCAAGACATTTTTATTGCTACAAAAAGAGTTCTGGTGCCTTAAATATGAGGCCCTTAAACATCATGGTTTCTACCTTTGTGAGTTCTGGGAGTTCTGAAACCCCACAAGAACTCTTCTTTTGTGAGTGTGCTGTAACAGATTAAGGCTGCAGTCCTGCACATGCTTAATTTGGAGTAAAACCTGTTGGGTCGAATTGTATTGTAATGTAGCTACCCCCCCCCCATGGAATGCAATGCATCCTCATTTTAGGGAAGACCCACTTTGTGTCTGAACCCCAACATTTTTAATAGATCCTTCAAAAAATGCCTCTTGGACTTGGAGCTCTGGGGCCAGTCCAAGCTCTGGGGCCAGTCAGGTTTACAAATGTACTGAGCTAAGAATAAAGGAAGAACCATGCTGGATCAGACCAAACGTCCATCGAGTACAGTGCTTGGTTTGCAATGATTTGATCTTGGTACCTAGGAATTAAAGATGTCCCCTCATCTACCCGGCCCCACTTTGTACAAGGCTTTCTCCTTAAAAAAAAAAAAGACAAAAGGTTCTGGTCTCTTAAGAATTGGAAAATTATTTTTCAGCTGTGTGTAAACTTAGTAGGACTACTTTACAGTTTACACCTTTTGCATTTGCTTTGCGGAGGCTTCTCCCCCCTCCCTTTGAAGCACTTTGGTAGTTTTGTGTGTGAGACACTTGAGGAGAGTGACTGGAAGTTGTGAGGAAGTGGTGTGTGTGTGTGTAAGTGTGTGTGTGTGTGCGTAGTTCTGTAAGTGTCCAGACTGGTGCCCCAGGACAGCTGTGTGTGAGTACATGAAAAAGGGAGTTTTATCCTCTGTCCACTGAAAGTTCCATCGGATCCTCACAAACATGTTTTCAGGCTGGGTCTTCTCTTTTCCATCACGCAGAAAGCCAAAGAGGTCAGAGAAATGGTCCCTCACACTTCAGAACCAGACCACAAACCTCCGACTCCATACATCAGGGGGGCCCAACGTGGTGCCCGCAAAGCTCTTTACCTCCCTGCCCCCTTCCAAAAATGTTTTTAATAAAACATTTAAAAATGTGAGGGCGCCAGGTGGTTCTTCCTTTTCCAGAACGGCTGAACAGCTGTTCAGTGGGCAGAAAGAGAAAGCAAGGCAAAGGGGTGGAGGGGAGAGAAAAAGCGAGGTGAGAGGCTGGGAGTGGAAAGAAACGGCAAGCTAGGGGGGGTGAGTGGGAGAGAAAGAGCAAGGCTAGGAAGGCAGAGAAAGGAGAAGGCTGGAGACAGGAAAGAAGAGAAATGGCAAGGAAAGGGCCTGGGAGAGAGAAATACGGCGGCTAGAGGCTAGGAGAGGGCGGGGATGGAGCTACACTGGGGAGAATAACCAGTCATCAGACTTAGTGCAGCTATAATGGCCTCCTGGAAGCCCTCAATAGCCGAGACATCATTCATGCAAACGCGATAAGCAACTGTGTGAACGTTCTCTTTACTAAAGGAAATAGGAAGCGAGTCCCCCAATCAGAAATGGGAGCGTGGCAGTCTGTGTGCAGGATTGCAGCCTGAAAGAGCATCCTGACGGATCTATCATCACCCTTACCATTTTCTTTCTATTAAAATGTAGAACTTCACATGGGGTGTGTGAGTGTGAGTAACTCTAACAATAACCAGGGCTTTTTTTCTGGGGGAACTCACCGGAACTGAGTTCCAGCACCTTTTCTTCTATTAATTGCATTACAATTTAATCGCCATCTACTCCCGAGGAAATGTAATCCAAGAGTTCCGGTACCTTTTTCTCCAGAAAAAAAGCACTGACAATAACCATCATCAGGCGGAAATGTCATTAAACCTTGTTACATGATGTAGACTCCAAAGAGAGACGTTGCCAGACCATTGAAAAGACAAGTTCCAAATGAGGGAAATGAATACAGAGATTGTGGGGCAAGGAATCTTCCTAGATTGGTCCCTAGTTTTGTAAAATGACTAATAGAATCAGGTTTGGCTTTCATGACAATGTAGCATTTTGAGACTGGGTTTATACATGTCTTTCCCCCAACTGTCACCGGGCAGCAGCCAATCCACCAGGCTCCCTGAACTGTCTCCATCTCAGGTGGCCATTATCACTTTCAGAACTGGGGCCTGCCTTTGCCTTTCTTCCTTCTCCCTCCCCACCCCTTTCCCTTTGTGACCTCTTTTCCAGGGTAAGCCTGAGGGCTGGGACTGCCAGGTTGCTTTTTATTGAGGTAAAGGCCACTCTGGAAGCCCTTTTGGGTTGAAGAGTGGGATGAACAGGCTTAAAGAAATAAATAACTTGTCCTATGATCCCAGCCGGAGCATTCAGCAGAACCTTTGGCCAATTATTTTTAAGCATGTACTAAGAAACATCGTCCTTTGTATGAAGTGGCTGCACTGTAACTTTCAAATAGGAGGCTGCAGAATATATTGCGATGTTTAGAAAGTGTAAACAACCTTCAGTATATGGATTCTGAAGAATTGTTGCCCTTAAAGTCTCTCATAGCCTTGGTACAAAGAAAGGAGAAAAGCAAAAAGGAAGGAGAGAGAGAATAATTTGGATGCTGATTTATTCAAAGTATTCATATACTGCTTTTCAGACTGAACTCACAAAGCAGTTTACATGAAATTATTAAAACAATAAAATCAATAAAATTATGCAATCAAACAAAAAAGACAAGCAATTATTTGTCTTGGAGAAGTTGATTCTGGTTCTCCTCTCCTCAGGGCAAGATGGGAGTCTGCATGCCAGTGTGCCACCCTCCAGTGGAACTTGGAAACTGGGGCAGAGCTACGGTGCCCATGAAATCCACACACAGAATCCCCAAACCTGCTGACATTCACAGAGGACTCGACTCATCCACGGCCATTCTATTCCAGGCAAAATTCTGTGGGGTACCTTTGATGTGTTGCTCATAGAACGGGAATGATAGAATTCTAGAGGCGGAAGGGGCCATTGAGGACATCACGGACCCCCCTGCTCTGTGCAGGAATCCAGTCTCAAGCATCCCTGACAGATGGCTGTCCAGACTCTGCCTGAAGACCTCCAGCGACAGAGCCCACCACGTCCACAGGCAGTTGGCTCCCTTCTCTAACTGCTGTGACGGTTAGGATGTTATTCCTGAGGTTCAGCCAAAATCTGCCTTCCTGTAATTTAGGCCCCTATCTCGTGTCTTCGATGACAGAGGGCACGTTGCGGCCTCTTCTCTGTGACAACCGTTTAGGTACTTGGAAAGCGCTAACATACCCCCTTGGTCTTCTCTTCTGGAGGCTAAACATACCCCGTTCCATCCATCTTTCCTCATAGGCCTAAGTTTCTAGTCTCCCGATTATCTTTGTTGCCCTTCTCCAAGCTCATTCCAATTTAGATGAATTCTTCTTCAAGCATGGGGATCAAACCAGGACACAGTATTCAAGGTGCGCTCTGACTAGAGCAGAGGACAGCGGAACCATCACTTCCCGTAATTTTGTAATTATGCTTCCATTAATGCAACCTAAAATTGCATTTGCCTTCTTTGCAGAGCACTTGATATACTTTACTGTCTTAGCTTCCACACTGTCTGTCCTTGAGCATCAGCCTCTGAGGACTCGCCAATTTCAGATGACCTCTCAGTGCCTCGACTGGCACACCTCACCCCCGGGGACTTGCGACTCCTCCTGCCCTAGAAGAGATTATTAGGCTGCCTGGACATCCCACTGGTTGCTCTGCAATGGTGGTTTCTGGAGGCGTCCCCTCTTCTCCTCTGTGCCCCATTGATCTGCCTCTTAAGGACACCATCTCTGTGTCTGGTTGAGCCTGCAAGTGGGCAGAGAGCTCTCCTAGTGGTGGGTGATCCCCAGGCACCCACTGGGAACAAAAGATACCCAAGTAGTGAAAAAGGCTACCTCACGAGCCCTGCCGCTTATTCAAATGTGACAGATGGTTAACTCCACCTCTGTCGGATGTCCGACTCCATCCCCAGATGTCCTACCTCCGTAGGTCCTGCCCCGGATGGAGGGATCACACATCATGCAACCGTGGACCCATACGCTGAGGGTTTATGCTAGGGACGCCAGAAGAAACCGAAATGGACTCAAATTAGTTCGAATTTCAAGAATCTGATCCGCGGATTCTGCACCGGACTGTCTCTTCCAGACTGATGGGGATTCCGTTGAGGACTGGGTTTTTTTACCTTCCGTAATTTGGAACAAATTTTGTCGTAGGAAAATACGGAAAATAAAAGAACACCCACCAAAAATGCACATCTCCCCTATAGGCGAAATCATACAAATACACGTTAGTGTATGTTGGGGGAGGTGGTGGGCATTTTTTGGTAATTTGTGAATTTGCGTACGAATGCATTTGCGCAAAATCCAATTCCGTCAATGCGCGGAAGATGCAACAAATGCTGCCTGAACATCTGCAAAATGTAGACGGAATGGATTTTACAATCTCCGTACATCCCTAAGTTAGACTCCCGCTGTACATGTGTGGGACTGGAATTGACTGCATGGGGGTCATTTCCAACACCATGCTCAGAAGTCCCATCTCTGGAGGTCCTGCCCCGGATGGAGGGATCACCTGATGGGGTCATGTGACCCGCCCACAAACTCATCATGCCACCATGAACCAATAGAGAGGTTTCAGACAACTGCTTTTGATGGGGGAACAAAGCACCCCACATAAAAACTAGTTTTCTGCAGAAAAAGAAGGGGGAAAAGGCAGTGCTGCTAAATATGATGAATCTAAAACTCTCTATCAAGAAAAAGGGACCTGCTCTTTTATGTCTCCCTAGACTTGTTTGTGTTGATTAGTGCCTAAGTATCTTCTACATCTCAACGGAAGATCCGTGATACAAAGCCCACATTTAAAAATTGGGAAAACCACCTTCCTGTAATTTATTTCAGGTCTTGCAAGGCCACTCTGGGTCAATCCAGGAATGGTTGGAAATGACCCTGGTGGGGTGCTTTCTTTCCCTTTTACAGCAACTGTCTAAAACCTCTTCCTGTTCGGCCACAATGGCATGCTGAGTTCATAGAGGTGGGTCACATGACCCCCTCACGTTTCCCCTCCATCCGGAGTAGGACCTCCGGATCTGGGACTAACAGGGATGGTGTTGCATATGAATCCTGTGTGGTCACTTCCAGTCCCCCACATGTATGGCAGGGGTATAAACCGTCTTCATATGGGTCCATCTCAGCTTGACGAGTCCCTAGAGGGCTCAAATGACCCCCATCCGGGTGATGCCTTCATCCGGAAAGGGCATCTGGAGGTGGGACTTCCAGGGGATGGGGTGGGACTTCTGCCAGGAGCAGGGCTAAACCACCTGTCACATTTGAATAAGGGGCGGGGCTCAGAGTTAAATGTGAGGTAGCTTTTTTCAGTACTCACTTGACCTTGGCTCTCCATCTCCCACAGCAGGCTCACCAAAGTCCAAGTCTAAGCATCTTTCCTTGTGCTTCACGGGGCTCCAGTCCAGGAGGGATGATGGAGATGTTTCTAGGACTGGATAAAAAGAGGGTCTTTTGCTTTTCAATTCTTGCCCTGAAGCGTTAGGCATGGGCAGGTCCTGACACGGCAGGAGGCCTATGTGAAGCAGTCTGCACACCATGTTCAGTGACTGTTCTGGACCTCACTAATCGATGCAAGGTCCACTTTGGACAAAGCGGGAGGCAAGGCTGGACCCTTGAGAGTGCACTGTATGCGATGCTGACTGGAAGGTTCTCCCCTGAGCAGTGTTCTTTCTGGTGAGGGACCACAGCCATCTGAGGCCTTCACACGGCTGGCAGGGCCTCTGAGGACGCTTCAGTATCAGCTTGCCTCTCACTTCAGCAGGTGCCCTAGATCTCCCTCCAGCTCCACAAGAGATGCCCAGGCAGTCTGAGCCAGCCCAGTAGTTGCTCTCCCTTCCTGGATTCTGGAGCTCTAACCCCTTCTCCTCTGTGCCCCATTGATCTGCCTCTTAAGGGCACCATCTCTGTGTCTGGTTGAGCCTGCAAGTGGGCAGAGAGCTCTCCTAGTGGTGGGTGATCCCCACACACCCACTGGGAACAAAAGATACCCGAGTAGTGAAAAAGGCTACCTCATGAGCCCTGCTGCTTATTCAAATGTGACAGATAGTTAACTCCACCTCTGTCGGATGTCCGACTCCATCCCCAGATGTCCTACCTCCGGAGGTCCTGTCCCGGATGGAAGGATCACACATCATGCAACCATGGACCCATACGCTGAGGGTTTATGCTAGGGACGCCAGAGGAAACCGAAATGGACTCAAATTAGTTCGAATTTCAAGAATCTGACCCACGGAATCTGCACCAGACTGTCTCTTCCAGACTGGTGGGGATTCCGTTGAGGACTGGTTTTTTTACCTTCCGTAATTTGGAACAAATTTTGTCGTAGGAAAATACGGAAAATAAAAGAACACCCACCAAAAATGCACATCTCCCCTATAGACGAAATCATACAAATACACGTTAGTGTATGTTGGGGGAGGTGGTGGGCATTTTGGGGGAATTTGTGAATTTGCGTACGAATGCATTTGCGCAAAATCCGATTCCGTCAATGCGTGGACGATGCAACAAAAGCTGCCTGAACATCTGCAAAATGTATACGGAATGGATTTTACAATCTCCGTACATCCCTAATTTAGACCCCCACCGTACATGTGTGGGACTGGAAGTGACTACACGGGGGTCATTTCCAACACCATGCTTAGAAGTCTGTGGCTCACCCTGGCTCAGCTTGTCTGAGTGTGGAAAGCTAAGCAGGGTCAGGCCTGGTTATTACTTAGATGGGAGACCCCTCCTCTAGTTTCCTGCATTGAGCAGGGGGTTGGACTCGATAGCCTTGTAGGCTCCTTCCAACTCTATGGCCTATGAATCTCAGGAGGTCCTGCCCCAGATGGAGGGATCACCTGATGGGGTCATGTGACCCATCCACAAACTCATCATGCCACCATGAACCAATAGAGGAAGGTTTCAGACAACTGCTTTTGATGGAAGAACAAAGGACCCCACATAAAAACTAGTTTTCTGCAGAAGAAGAAGAAGGGAAAAAGGCAGTGCTGCTAAATATGATGAATCTACAACTCTCTATCAAGAAAAAGGGACCTGCTCTTTTATGTCTCCCTAAACTTGATTCTGCGTTGATTAGTGCCTAAGTATCTTCTACATCTCAACGGAAGATCCGTGATACAAAGCCCACATTTAAAAATTGGGAAAACCACCTTCCTATAATTTATTTCAGGTCTTGCAAGGCCACTCTGGGTCAATCCAGGAATGGTTGGAAATGACCCTGGTGGGGTGCTTTCTTTCCCTTTTACAGCAACTGTCTAAAACCTCTTCCTGTTCGGCCACAATGGCATGCTGAGTTCATAGAGGTGGGTCACATGACCCCCTCACGTTTCCCCTCCATCCGGAGTAGGACCTCCGGATCTGGGACTAACAGGGATGGTGTTGCATATGAATCCTGTGTGGTCACTTCCAGTCCCCCACATGTATGGCAGGGGTATAAACCATCTTCATATGGGTCCATCTCAGCTTGACGAGTCCCTAGAGGGCTCAAATGACCCCCATCCGGGTGATGCCTTCATCCGGAAAGGGCATCTGGAGGTGGGACTTCCAGGGGATGGGGTGGGACTTCTGCCAGGAGCAGGGCTAAACCACCTGTCACATTTGAATAAGGGGCGGGGCTCAGAGTTAAATGTGAGGTAGCTTTTTTCAGTACTCACTTGACCTTGGCTCTCCATCTCCCACAGCAGGCTCACCAAAGTCCAAGTCTAAGCATCTTTCCTTGTGCTTCACGGGGCTCCAGTCCAGGAGGGATGATGGAGATGTTTCTAGGACTGGATAAAAAGAGGGTCTTTTGCTTTTCAATTCTTGCCCTGAAGCGTTAGGCATGGGCAGGTCCTGACACGGCAGGGGGCCTATGTGAAGCAGTCTGCACACCATGTTCAGTGCCTGTTTTGTAAGCAGGATGCACGTTGGTCATGCTTGGAGGCAAGGCTGGGGGCAAGGCAGGCCCTTAGAGAACACTCTGCACGAAGTGTGGAAGGCTAGGGGAATTTTCAGGGAGCTTGGCAGGCGGAGATGGAAAGCCACAGGACTGATGATGTGGGTCATGGGAAATTTATCCTCCAGCTTTTGACGGGGGTGTTCAGTTTTGAGATATTTTGTGGAGGGCCAAATGTTATCACCTATTTGCAGTGCTTGGTCCAGGAGACCTTGTGGTCCGAATATACATCAAGGGTAGAGTTGCGCTTTCCCCTCCGCTGTAGAAGAGTCTGTGCAGGGTACAAAATGAGCCATTTGGGTAAAGGCATCAACTACCACTGGGGTGGCTGAGTATCGTTGAGACAGAGGTAGCCACGTAAGAAAGTTCAGGGTGACGGTTTTCCATGGTCCATCTGGAGTCGGCAAGGGATGTAACAGGCCCTCTGGTTTCCCAGACTGATCCTTCACATGGGCACACTTTTCACAGGAGGTAACATAACGTTGTGTGTCTTCCCTCATGCATGGGCACCAGAAATCCCTCATGCGTGGGCACAGAGACCACTGGATTTTCTGCCAGTTGTATTCTTTAGCTGTTTGAAGGTGCTCAAGAGTGCAATGATTGGTCTGAACTACCACGAGGTACTGGCTCCCTGTCAATAAGGGTGCCAGGCTTCGAAGGCTACCTTGATAGCCGGTAGCCCCTTCCCCCAAATGGTACCATTGCATACCCATGAGGTCAGGAAGGAAGATAGCTTGTTGTACTAGCAATCAGCCATTTTACAATTCTGAAAGGAAACAGCAGTCAATCTGGTAAATTCCACATGGCAAAATAAATTCAAATTCAAATAACGGTTAAAATGAAGCTATTACATCCAAAAAGTCTGATTTCACCTAGAAAGTAGAGTCCCATGGGCTAAGTGCCCAGCTTGTAAACAAAATAGATTATTCAGATCAAGTCTTTGATCTTCTTACTTTTGGATATCAAGGCAAATCTAAGACATTTTGCAATGCTTTTCTGAATGTGGTCTGTCTGTCCTAGTCAGAGAGCAAGTACATGAGCACATGGACAGGGAGGTTCTGTGTCCTGTCCTGGCCGATATCAAATGGCTCCAATGGCCACACTGGTCTGTCAATGGAGCTGCTATACTGGAAAATGGGAGATAAGGCTAATGGTGGGAGGTTGTGAAGCCTAGGAAACTTCGTGTGTCCATCACATCCTTTGGTGGAGACCAGTGAAGCGCAGTCTGTACTTATTGAATTCTGTCCAATGTAAAGTCTTCTAGGCGCAGAAGCTCCATGCAAACCTGAGATTGAGCCACAACACTGGGAAACATCCTTGGACATCCACCAACTTTTTGTGGGGACTATCTGGACATCTTCCCCAGTACGGTGTGGGGGCAGGTACAACTGTTACAGTCTCGGTAGCCTTCAGTTGAGTTTAAAGTCTCAGATTTTTTCAGTCAAACAAAAGTTGGGCCACTGAAGCTCACTACGCCTGGTTTCCAGCCAATAAAGCCTGATGCTCAGCTGTGAGAGCCTCCATTCCGCACGTATGGGCTGGAAAAAACTGTATTGGCCCGTCGTGAGGCCCAGGGGAAGCCATCTGCGCACAGCGTTCATGGCCTGTTCTGCATCACACTAAGCAAGGCAGGGCCCACATCACACAAGGCTGGTGAGGCTGGAGCTTGGACAGCGCATGGCAAGAAGTGCTGACTGGAAGGTTCTGCCACAAGGAGCTGTTGTTCCTGCGAAGGACTGCATTCAACCAAGGCCTTCTGAAGGTGGGCCAAGCCTGGTCTTCCAGAGGCTCCACCCCTGCTCGGTACTGACTGCAGCTCTGAAAGGGCCGGTGTCACTTTCCGTGATCTCATGCTCCCGCGTCGGTGAGGAACAGGGGAAGCTGCAGGGGCGTCATCCTCAGAACCAGATGATGGGGGAGCAGCATCCTCTGGCCAAGCAAGTATAGAAGGCGGTGGTGAGAACTCCCTCTAAAGGGGGGTTACCTGTCTGAATTGGAGTCCCCCTCAGGGCACTGCGGAGCCTCAGGACCAGGAGACATGACAGGGCAGGGGGAGGTCAATGTCTAAGCAAGCATGATTTGCAGCCAAAGAAATGCTCCCAGGTTGTTGTGTCACTGACTGGCTGAGCTTGGACCTCTTGCACACTCAGGGCTTCAAAGAGGACTTAGTTCCCTGATGCTGAGCTGACAGAGGTAGAAACCAGCATTCTGCCTGTCATCGAGAGGGTCCACTGTCAGCGCAGGAAAAGAGGCCTGCAGAGCTCCCTGTGGAAATGGGTCAGGAAGCATGTGAAGAAGGACCACTGCCCCCCCCCCCAACACCTGCCAGGGAAGGTCTGGTGAGTTGGAGCTTCGAGCTCTCAGCCAGACTGAAGAATGAAGGAATCGCATCACATCTCCTGTGGAGCTTCAGCCACATCTGACCCCATTGGACCAAATCCAGTGGACGGAGGCCCTGAGCCATGGCCAGTGCTGCTGCTCCCCTGGCGTGTGCCTTCCTTTCCTTCAAGGCCAGGGTGCAGCAGGTGCTGCGGAGCTGATGGGGGGCAAAGGAGTGTGGCGGCCTGCCATGTGTGCCCCCTCCAGCATGGCTGTGGATGATTCAACCCAGCAGTGGAAGTGGGGGGAGGGGTGTTGATGCTGAAAACCGGCAGTTAATCTGCACCACCTGCAGAGCAGGACCAGTGGCCAAGGCAGCAGTCTTCTTGGTTGGCGAGCAAAGCAACACTGATCATGGATTTTTCTGTGGGTGGGTGATCCTCCGAGAAGAGGGCTGTAAAGGAGTAACTCCAAGATCTCCCTAGTGGCACGTTTGACAATGGAGTTTTAACACGGGCAGCTTGAAACCTTTGAGAAATCCTCCTTGAGGATAAAGAAATTCCAGGGTACTTCAAGATCGCTGCGGCCTTCTATGTTGAGGGGAGGTGTGTTGAAATTGTCCAGGATCTCTTGACAGGTGGGTAGTACACGGAGCTGGAGGCAGCAGGGGCAGGTGAGTGGGTGGGGGTCTCCTTGTCTGTTGTGCCTTTTGCTTCATGAGCTGCTGCATTCTGTTCTGGGGCTCTTGACAACGGCCCTGGCTTCTGGGTCCCGGCACAATGAAGCATCTTCGAGGAATCCTCCTTGAAGAACTGCTGTCCCCTGTCTTTCTCAGAGGGAGATGCCTGGCATTGCTTCCCTTCCATGAAGAGTTGAGAGAGACTTCCCACGGCCTAGTTCTGGGGTTTCGCTGCCATGCTCATGCAGGCATGGGCGGTGTCGAAGGGCCAGTCAAGTGTCTCCAGGAATAGAAGGTGGAAGTCTCCATCTCTCTCCCTCCTTTTCTTCCTCCTGGGTGGACCCTCTTCATCCATGAGAGTAGCTCCTTCTGTTCTTCCAAGGGAGGCAGGCAACATCGGATCAGAGCCCCTCCCACCCCAGATCAGAATGCAGGCCACCTCCCAGCTCTTCCAGTGTGCTTGCCTTCTTCAGGGAGGATGGAGGTTCTTCGAGTGGTCGCAAGCTGGAGAAGGAGCCCCGCATTGTGTCAAAAGGATGCTTCTGAAATGTTTCCCTAAAGTATGGAGAGAGGCAACATTTAAACACTCTTCGCATTCGATCACTTCTGCAGAGTCAAACCAGGTGGGTTTTTTGTTTGCTTTTTAAATACAGAGTAAGCCCACAATAAAACAGCACCACCCAATCAGTTCTGGGTCTTCAGTTGATGTGCCCAGCTGTCCATCCTGCCTCCCCAGCCTCAGAAAATCCCATTGTGACCACAGCAGGGCTCACAATGGGATGTGCCATTGCAGCTCTCCCCCTGACAATGGAAAGTCCCATTACACAGCTCTCCCTCTGCTGATATGCAAATAGACATCCCAAATAAGGTAATGGGCTTACCTCTGAGTAAGTAATAGTCATGAGTGATACCCACGTATACAGAGGCTTGTAGAAGTGAGCAGTATTTCTCTCCCGCCAACATTTAACTCCTGTTTTTATCAAAGCTGTCCATCTATAGGAACATTGGGATCCGCCTTATATGGAGTCGGACCCTTGGTCCATCTAGCCTAGTGCTGTCAACACTGACAGGTATCCGCACTCCAGGGCTTGAGGCAGGATCATTTCCTAGCCCTACCTGGAGGTGCCGGGGATTGAACGTGGGACCTCCTGCGTGCCAAGCAAGGGCTCTACCCCTGAGCTACGGCCCTTCCTATTGCTGGATAATGGTAACTAACAACAGCAACCAAAACAGGCCCAGATCCCATCCTCTGCAACCACGGGAACCCGCGTTTCTCAAAGACCTGGGTGAAGAGAAGAACAACAAATCCTCTTGTTTGTTTGTACAAAGTCCTATACAGTCCAGAACGTCCCTTGCCCACCACCCTCCCCGCTGGAGGATTCCACAAGACATGTTCTGGGTGTGGAAAAAGAGAGAAGAAAACCAAGATAGGGGAGGGAAGAGGAGGAAAAGGAGAATGGTGATTGGAATTGGAGGGGGGAGAGTGAATTGCCCAAGCCAAGGGGCTCCTTTCAGAGGGAGAGCACTTCAGAGGAATTTTGGAGGGTGTGGGAGAGTTGCACAAACTTAATTACCTCTATGCGGAGGGGTGGCTGAGGTCTGTTCCTTGCATTTTTGAAACTGTAAAACCTATTGAAAAGAAGCCCCAGCACTTCCTGGATTATGACATCACAGAGTCGCAACCCTCTTTTTAGTATAATCTGCTGCCTGCAGCTAGATGGGTGCAATTAAGGGTGGCGGGAGAAAGAAGCTTGGGGTGGCTGATGAAATCCTTTGCTGTGCTGAAACGACTGAAGTTCTGCAGAAGCCAAAGGATCCAGTTTGGGGCAGTAAAGTTAGGTGCCAGGATTTCACAGGGGGCTCTTCTTACCCTTCCCTCCCTCGCTTCACCCTTTCATGGCAAGCAAAGCAAGCTCCAGCGTAGAGATGTAAAAGCAGGAAGAGAGAAAAATCAGGGAGCAGACTGTGGAAGGAAACTTAAGGTGGCTGTCTCCCCTCTATTTTGAAAGGCCGGTGCCTTCATGTTGCACGCCTTCTTGGTCTGCTAAGGGAGGGAGTCCTGTGCTCGCCTAGTAACTGCAAGGCTCTTGAGCTCAGCGGGAAGACGCAGACTTCTATTAAGGCAGATGACAACAACTGGGGCAGCTCGGAGGATCCGTGGCACAGCTCAGAAGATCCGGTGCCCATACCTAGGTGGGAACTCCTCTAACACTGCCTCTGCCCATCAGCCACAGCCAGCCTTCCAATGGCCAGGAATGCTGGCAATAAAACAGCACCACCCTATCAGTTCTGGTCTTCAGCTGAAGTGCCCAACTGTCCATCCTGCCTCCCCAGCCCCAGAAAATTCCATTGTGACCCCCACAGTAGGGCTCACAATGGGATGTGCCATTGCAGCTCTCCCCCTGACAATGGAAAGTCCCATTACACAGGTCTCCCTCTGCTGATATGCAAATAGACATCCCAAATAAGGTAATGGGCTTATCTCTGAGTAAGTAAGTCATGAGTGATACCCACATATACAGAGGCTTATAGAAGTGAGCAGTATTTCTCTCCCGCCAACATTTAACTGCTGGTTTTTTTTAAAAAAAAATCAAAGCTGTCCATTCATAGGAACATCGGGATCTGCTATATCTGCCAGATTCCTGACTGAGGAAGACTTTCTGGGAGCTGAACTACATGAATATGTATGCCCTCTGAAACCACAGATAAACAAGAATATTATATGAAACAAAAAGCCAAAGCTTCCATAATAATGTTATGAGTGCCTGTCCTTGTTATTTGGGATCCTGAGCATGGTTGCTCCCACTGCCCTTCATCATACATCATTTTGGACGAAGGGATTTGAAAATTGCAGTACGGAACAAGAATCCTTGCATACAGATGGGCAGATTTCTCCTCATTCCTTTTTGTCATTATTTTGGAAAAGGGGTATGTGCAGTTTGCCATAGCCAGAATATTCCATGCCCCTTTGGCTTGCATGAATCTTTTCCCATTTAGGTAACCTATGCATTTGGCGGGTGCTGTCTGCTGCTGCTTACAAACTCCATTTATCAAAACAACAGCAGAAATCCCAGCAGAAAACAGAAATCCCAACAGCGTAATGGACTCCTCTGTCTCCACCTTAAGGGCTCTTGCTCCTTCTCTCCTCCTTAGAGGTCTGACAGGTTGCATCTGCTCTCTTTTTGGAGTTAATTAACTTTGGATATCTTATCCTGCAATATCTCCATTCTGCTAATCGAACTGTCCTAGGTCAATGCCAACTGTCTGACATGGCCTGCTGGATAATATCTCTGATATAAAGATTTAGGAACACACAGGGATGATGTGAGCATTCATGGAGCAGGGCTTACGTGGGGGAAAACCCTTCCTCAAATACTTGCAAGCAGGATTGGGGCAAACAGTTTGCCCTGGTCCTGTGAGCAGCCCTGGTCCTGTGAGCAGCCACTGACTCCTCTTTCCTCTGCCCCAAGGCAAAGAAATTTACCTTGGGGCAGGCAAAGGCAAAGGTGAAGAGGGGCAATCCCAGCCTCCAGCACAGCATAGTTTTCCACTGCGGATTCTCTCATGGGTAGTCCTGGTCCCTGGCAGGAAAAGACACTCCACCAGGGGTTGGGACTGGCACCCCCCCCCACTGTGGGGAAGGGGAGGGGGAGGTAGTTGTGGAACGGGTGCTTCTGAAGCACCCTTGAGGGCTTTGTGCACATTCACTTGGAATGTGCACAAAGCTTCAAACCCTTTTAGGGTGAGCATCACTATTTGCACATGAGGGTAAACTGAAATTAAATCCAGACAGAGGTCAGGAGGAGGTCTACTGTGGCCAAGACAGGGTGCCAGTCTGTTCTGAATGGGGTTGCACTCCCCTTAAAAAATCAGATTCTTAGCTGGGGAGTACTCTAGGACCTGGTCTTCTCATTAGATACTCATGTGTCAACTTTGGCTGAGAGTGCTTTCTACCATAACACACTCTGTGTGGGGCTGTTCTCAAAAATCACCTGGAAACGTCAGTCAGTGCTGATCAGAATGCTGCCAGTGCCTGCCATTAAAATCTTGACTAGGGCCAAGCATCGGGATCATGTATTGTATCAGCTGCATTGATGTCCTGACCTGGCCTCAACACACTAGACACTTTAGGTCTAATCAGAGTCTTTATTGCTACACAATAGCTGAGCCACAGAAAGTAATCCGTTCCCCTTCATTACCTCATGAGGGGAGAACTTAAAGTCCATAAATCACAGCCGTGTATAAAGCGCCAGTCCAAATAACAAGTCAAGTCAGTCCAAAGTTCCGAGGGCAGGAGATTGTGGTTCAAGGAGCGAGAGTCAGAGTCCAAAGTCGTGGTAGCCAGGAGATCAACAGGATGGGTTCAAGGATCATAGTGCGAGAGCCAGGAATCAGAGTTGTTGCTTCCTACAATGGAAGCCTGTCAGAATCTCCAAGACAGGGCCGGCGCTACCGCTAGGCAGACCCAGGCGGCTGCCTAGGGCGCGTGGCGGAAGAGGGCGCAGCGTTTCTGCACCCCTTCCTCGCCTCCGGTGCGCTCCTGCCCCGCCTGCCGCCTCCGCCGCGCCTCCCCGCCTGCCTGCCGGCCGCCGCCACCACCGCACCTCCCCCCCCGCGCGTGCGACCGCCCGCCAGCCCGCCAGCCCGCCAGCCCGCCCGCCAGCCAGCCAGCCAGCCAGCCAGCCAGCCACCTACCTACCTTCCCGTCGTTTCCGGAGCCCCGCCGGCGTTGTTTTGGCAGGAGGAACCAGAGCAACAGGGCTTAAACAGCCCTGTTGCCCTGGTTTCCCCGGCAAAAAAAAAAAAGCGCGGGGGTCCCGTCGCGTCGGAGGAGGAGGAGGCAGCAGCAGCAGCAGCCAACAGCGGGGGCGGGGGAAGGTAGGTGGTGGTGGTGGCGGCGGCAGCACGGGGGTTGCAGAGCAGGGCTGCTTTGCTCCGGAGCCCCCCCACGGCATGAGAGGGGTATCCAGACCAGACCCTGGCCTCAATTTCAGTCTGAGTCTGATTCTGGGTCTTGGCATGGGTACCATGCTTGAAGACGCCTGCTGCACCTCCCTTTGGCCGCATGCCTTTCCACCAGGTGCTTCTCATGGCCGTGTTGATAAGGCTGCAAGCCTGAAGTCCCTCCCACCCCTGAGTCAGCTTTGCTGGCCAAGGCCAACTCCTGCAGCTGAGCCTCATCAGACAGCTCCCCGCTCTTTTTTCCTGAGGGAGGGGGATTCGCCAAGGTTGGCTGGCCTTGGTTCCAATCAGCCGCAGGTGCGAGACCTTCACCCTGTGCCAGCTCCTCTTTTGCTTCAGAGCTGGAGCTGGAGCTGGAGCAGGATCCCACAATTGACTCGCAACGCACTTCTGGATGCAATTGAAGCTGCTGGTTATCACCTTTAAAGCCTGAGCTTGAGAGCTCAGCTTGAGACCAAACCACTTGAAGGATAGTCTCCCCCCATGTGAAGCTGCCTATCCTTTAAGATCAGCTGACACAGCCCTCTCGCATGTAACATTGTTTTCTGAGACATGGTTGGTGGCAACATGGGAAGGTTTTCTCCATGACCATGCCCCAGATGTGGAACTGCCTGCCCCAAGAAGTAGGATCATCTTCTTCTCTGTATGTGTTCTGCCACTGTTTGGAAAAGTTTCTTTTTAAGCAAGCCTTTGATTCTGTGGCTGTTTTACTTATTTATAGTTAACTCTGGTTCCATGGGCCCTGCTTTACTTATCAATCTGCTTTTGGTAATTGTTTTAATGATGGCATGGCATTACTTCTTTGGAGGGGAAAAGTAGATATAAATTGTAGTATGAATAAATAAAATAAATAATCAAGACATTGGCCAAAATCCAACACAGAGTTAGAGCCACGCTACACTTACATTAAATGCATGATCACATGTGTGCAGATGGCATTTTTTTTGATAAATAGAAGCAATGCTGGGGGTGGCGTGGGGAGAATGACCAGGAATGGGACCACAGTGGGTGGGGAGGGGCAGTTAGCCCTTTCTTTCTGCATTGTGGTCCTGACAAAAACACCCCCCCCCCAAAGTTGCTATTTGCTCTGGGAAACTGCTTTTGGCACCAGGCAGCAACCACCTGATCATTTGTATTGCCTTTTCTTGCACTTTTTTTAAAAGCTCTATGATATACTTACTTACTTACTTTACTATTAACATTTATATACTGCCTTATTTGCTAAAAATCCATCAAGGTGGCACCATTTTGAAAAGTGTACACAGTAGTCCAGGTGTGGACATGTTATGAATTTGTATAAGGGCATTGTAATATTTGCAGATATCTATCTATCTATATATAGATATAGATATAGATATATATTATCACTTACCTCATAATCCCTAGCATAGAAACCACCTTTTTCAGAGCTGCCAGCCTCACTCATACTGTGTCGACATTTTCATTGAGCTACTCACCATGATCCCAAGATATCTTTCCTGATTAGTCAGTGCCTGTTCTTCAGACCCCATCTGTGTGTATGTGCTTAACTTCTGATATACACTGATGGATTATCCAAATGATCAAGAAATAAATCCATTTATTTTAAAAATTATAATCTGCTTTTCCAAAAAGCTCAAAGCAGTGGACAAGCATAACCCATCTCAAGCATAAATAAAAATAAAAGGCTTACTTCATCCTTCTCTTACAGACGGTGATAGAAATCTTTCCATTGAATTCAAAAAGTTGAAGGTTTGCTACTGAATATCAAAGAGGAGATATTATAGAGTAACCTTTTCCTCCAGCTCTTATTAGTAGCTTCATTGAAGCTTGAGGGAAGTCTTTGAAGTTTGATGCTTATGATATCGGAGAGAGTTCTAAGATCAGGCCTTGAAGTCAATCTTCACTTTAGCTCTTCCTTATATTTCCCACTTGGAATCAAACCTGTTTTTATTTCGTTATGCAGTCATCTCAATCTCCTGTTACTTTGAAAAAGGCAAATGTTGGCTCCATTTAGAAATAACTTTCTTCTTTCATCAAGATACTAACTTTGGTTAAGAACATAGAGAAATTGGGATCAATGTTTATTTCTATGCATTTTATTTTTTCACATGTGATCTTTATTGAGCTTTAAATATAAGGTTAGGTGATCTTGCTGCTGAAAGTGGGAATGGGAATTCAGCTGTCCAGAGATGAGTTTATATTGATGGAGTTGATTGTACCCAAAGGCTAAAAGTGCTTGAGAACCAGTGTAGTCCTGTGGAGAGAGATTTAGGCTTGAAGGTAGGAGAACTGCATTAAACCTCACCTTTACAACAGGGTAATTGTGTGATTTTCAGGAGTGGCACCCACTGGGTAAACTTCTGAAGGATCAATGGGAAGTGACATGAGATAGGGCAAGGGTGCAGAACCTCAGGTCCAAAATGGAATTTGGCCTTCAGGCCTAAAGAGCTTCTGCCCCCCTGAGATAGGGTCTTCTCTGTAGTAGCACCCCCAACTTCAGAATGCCCTCCCCCAAGAAGTACATCTCATGCCAACTTTTGGAACCATGCTAAGCCCCATTTGTTTATCTGGGCATTTATGACTGGTTAGTTGCTACTGCAATGAATAGGACAGGATCTATTTATTATTTGTTTGTTTTCTCTGCTGGCTATTTACTGGTTTTGTTAGAGCTTTACTTTTTGTATGTTATTGTTGGTTATTTTTACCCACCCTGGGATTTTTATGAAGGGCATGCTATAAATACAACTAACTAAATAAATATAAATGAAATAAGTGTGGTACACTAGGGCAGAATCCAATGGGGCACTTTTGTGCCAATTCTTTTCCATTCTGCTGATTCACAAGTGGTGTGTCCCAGCCAGGGGAGGCTGGTGACTCCTATTTTGGTGGGACTCCTAATCCATTGCAGGTTTTATTTGGTGCTTTATAGGAGCTATCCATGGTGCTGAACTCCATCCCCAAAATAGGTTCACCACCATGGATAACTCCTATAAAGCTCCAAATAAAACCTGCAATGGATTAAGAGCCCCACTGAAATAGGAGTCACCAGCCCCCACTGATCCCACCGATTGCATTGCACAAGCGGGACCCACTGCTTACACAAGGGAGATTTAGCACTTCCTAGGGGAAGCCCAGAGATGAGAGGAACCACTTGTTTCTATAAGGAGACAGGTTGGCAGAGCTTCCTTATACCAGTTCCACTGACCTGCCTCCTTACAAAAATGAGTGATGCCCTGGAAGCACTAAATCACCATTGCACAAGCAGTGGGGTGGAAGAGAATTGGTGGGTGAAGTGCCCCATTGGATTCTGCCCCTAGCTATAATCTCTTGCTGTGGGACCTACAGTGGTTTTGGCAGGAAGCCAGTCTTTTCCTAGCCTCACTTTCACAATGACATCATGGTCCCTAATTTTTTTTCATAGTCTATATGACAATACCTTTCAAAAAGGCCAAGGCCAAGGGATTTGTTCCCAAATGGAGTCTGGTGAGGCCAAGAATAGTTCTCGCCTCCTGCTGGCTGCGCAGGGAAACTGACTGATCCAGCACCTGCCTACCAGGATGCTTGGCTTCTTAATTCTAGGACTTTTGTTTGTTGAGTTTTGATGGATGCCTTTCCCCTTGTTGGTTCTGATGATGTGGACAGATTCCTTGGAGAGGAGCAATCAACTATGTGTGGACTTGATCCTTTCCCATCTTGGCTATTAAAAGCAGCTGGGTCAGGTTTAAATATCTGGGTTAGTTAAGTTGTAAATTCTTCCCTCAGCGATGGTTTTCTTCTTCTGTTATTGAAGAAGGCTGTGCTGAGGCCACTGCTGAAGAAAACATTGTTGGATCATTGTTGGATAACTGTCCAATTTAAACAGTTATCAGTGGGGCAAGGTTTGCAAGCATATGCTAGTGACACAGCTCCAAGGGTTTCTGGATGAAACTGACTATCTCGTAGGGATGTACAAGGATTTTGTTTCTGTTTGCAAATCATCAGAACTTGCCCTGTACAAAACCCCAAATGCAAACCAGAGCATATTCTGAACTTGTGATCACAACTAAAACATGCATATATTTTTAATGCACACTTTAAAATGCACATTAAAAAAAAAAAAGCAAGCAAGAAAAGCATTTTCATGCTTCAGTCAAGGGGGGGGGAGACAGCTTTTAGATGAGTATACTATTCACTTTTGTTTTGCCTGTTATTATTACTTCTGTTCCCTTCTCTTCTTGCTTCCTGCTTTCAGCTTTATGAACTGCTATTTTTGTTATTTTATTGATTTATGGGCTTGTTAGGTTGCCTGCTGTTTTCCATGATTACTCTTATTTGTATATGTTTTATATATTGTTTGGCCATTTTATTCTTGAAAGCTGCCTTTTCTTTTTTTGAAATTGGTGGGGTATATGTTTTTCAAATAAATAGTGAAATAAAAATAAAGAAGAACTCACAGGCTTTCTGTCCAGCGATGTTGGTAAAACTTCTATTTTTGTACACAAAGAAGTCTTCAGTTTAGCATTCAACTTTGGTTAGTTGCAGGCATTCATCTGGATCCCATGAAATACAGGAAATTAGACAAATTGTTTCTGAATTTTTTTTGATGAAATCTTTTTAATGAGCAGACATCGACAATTCAATATATTTAATATCTTAAGGACATGCTGAATCCAACTTTGTTGGTCATCTTTTCTTCTTGCTACATTTCCTTGGATTCCTGATGTGACAGCTCATGCATTTACTGCTTCTAAATCTGAGACACTTAGAATTCGCATTGCCCTGAATACTGACTGCATCAAAATCCATCTGTAATGGAAGAGATCATGGCAGATTTACTCTTTCACAGTAAATCATTGGAATCCACAATCAAAGAAAGGAACTCTTTGGTCATGTTAATCCTTTCCAATATCCTTTTTGAAATGGGGTAATCAGAACTGTACATGGTTTTCCAAATTTGGCTACATTCTAGTTTATTTGAAGTAGCGCTGGGAAACCTGTTCCTATGTAAAGTCATTGACCCATGGGGAAAGTCAATGGGGGGGAAGCCAATAGTGGGTGAAGGCAAAGCTCATAGTGGGTGGAGCCAGAGCCAAAGGTGGGCTGATTTTGCAGCATTGCAGGACTGCGCAGCTCTTTTTTGCTTTGTGCCACCTCATCCCTTCACTACCTTTCTCTTTTTCTCTCATGCACATGCATGAGAAGAGAATGAGATTCCCAGAGGGATGGTAGGAGGAGCAAGAGGGGGCCCACAACATATGGAGAGCTTCATATCTGCCCCCCCTTGCCCTTCTACCCATTTACACAAGCCCCTTTCAAGTCAATGGGGCACACTAGATTGTTTCCAGGTTAAGTCACACCTAAACCATCTTCTGGAGCACCAAATCCTGAGAATAGTTGCAGTGAAATGTACAGAATTACATGTGCAGAATTACAGGCTCAAACTGAAAATCACATTTAGGGCTGCCCGTAAGAACAGTAAGCAAGAGGGGCTTTAAAATAGGTATCAAATAATTAATATTATGAGACAGGTCAGGAAGGATTAATGTTATGAGACTGGAAGGGGCTGCATCTCAGTGGGAGAGCACCTCCTTTGCATGTGCAATGTCCCAGATTTAATCCCCAGTGGCTCCAGGAAGGTGTAACTGCCAGTTAGTGTTGACAATACTGGGCTAGATGGACCAATAGTCTGACTCTGCATAAGGCAGCTTCCTTGTGTTTCTATTGTGCAATGCATGCTTGTACTCAAATGGTTAACAGACTGTTAAAATACTATTTCATAATCTGCAAAGCAAGGAGAAGTACTGCCCATTCTGCAATTCTGAAAGCTTCCATTCGATTAAAGATGTTTTTATGGATTAAAAACCAGTGTATTTAGAGAAAATGTCAGGAAAAGAAATAATTGTTCATAGAATCAACCCACTAGAATTAAAAGCTTTAAGAAGAACAAAAGTGTTCTCTGTATCATAATGGATTTAACAGTGCCTGGATTGTTTAAATCCCATTTTAAGGCTGCAATGCTATACTCACTTTCCTGGGAGTAAGCCTCATTGAACTTAATAGACTTCTGAGTAACCTATATAGCAGGCATGGGGAACCTCTGGCACATGGGCTAGATATCGCCCATGGAGGGTCCCCATCTGCCCGGGACCGCTTCTTTTCCATGCCCTGCCAATTGGCATGAAAAAGTTCTTATCTCTGATCATATGCTGATCGGAGATAAAAGCTTTTCCCTGCTGGAAAGAGGTGGCGGGGCTTGGGAAAGAAGCTGCTGAGTGATCCAGTCATGTTTACTTCTGAGCAGACACACAGATGCTTATCTGCTTACTTCTGAATAGCCTTAAAGTCAGTAAGAATCACATTTTGGTCCTGCACAGGTTGCCTTTCACCACACCCACTTTGCTTTGGCCCCACCCATGGATGGAATGCAGCCCTCAAGATCTTTGCCAGATTGGAATTTGGCCCTTGGACTGAAATAAGTTCCCCACCCCTGATGTTTAGGATTGTACTAAAAATACAATTCAAATAAGAATACCTGCCTTCCTGTCTCACAGCATACTACAGGTCAAAGTGAGTTCCACATGAGCTACTAGTTTTAGAAGTAATAAACAATACTGTTAACAGCTATGGATGGGGGAAACCACACATTCTATTCTTGTTATTCCCCCCCACCACCACTCAATCCACATTTCAGAGTTGTGCAAAGGGGAGCCAGGAAGTGTTGACTAGGCAATGTCCAAGCCCAAATGGGAAGCTTTGTATAGCTCTTCTTGTCTAGGAGAGTCAAATGGCCAGTCCAAGTGGGCAGGGCTGGTCTAAGCCTGAGACAGTATTGTGCCCAGGAAGATGCTCCAAACTACAGTACTGCTGGCTCAACACATAGGGCAGCCACAGGGTTCTGGCTTATAGCCATGGTATAAGCTGCTTATAGCTCCATACACCACATAAATAAATACAGTAATTCTCCTTCTCAAATCTTGCCACCCGTCTAACAGCAGCTATTCCAAGCTGGCTGACAATTGAATTGCCTTTGCCCTTTCCCTCTGGACTTTGGTGCATTGTGGCATTTTAACTCTCTGCATTGCATTGTGGGTAGCCATGCATGCTCACTCGTGCCAAGTATGGCATACCATAGGAATTTCAACATACCGGCTGTAATTGCAATGCATGTATATATCATGCTATTCATATTGGGAACTGTAAGCAAATGGTGATGGTGATGAAATCAACAGCACCCACTAGAGAGAGTATACTGCGCACCACTTTCATAATGCGACAAGTTGGAAACTGCACAGTGTCACTACTAATATAGTTTATCTATCCACCCCTCCAAAGGTGCAGTCTGAAATAGCTGCAGCAAGAACCGGAAACACAAATTCAGTGCAGGTTTGTGGTTAGGGTAAAATGGGTGGCAACCCCAGTTAAAGCAAGAAAGACTGCAGCTTTATCATTCAGGGTGCAAAGATTTCCCTGTAAGTCTAAACGGCATGGCAGATATGAATGTGGAGAGTTGAACTAACTGAAAGCAGGCAGGAGGGACAGCAATAGCATATCTTGCAGCCTCCCCAAAACCCTCCAGATACAACACCCCTGGCGCCAGGCTGGGGAAGGCTGATCTTTGGGGCGGCCAATAGATCAGTTTCCCACAGCAACTTTAGACTTGGGCCTGAGAAAGCAAAGTAGAAAAATTCTTGCTTAGTTATGAAGATTCCTGGGTGAGCAGGGGCGATCCACCATCTCTCAGCCTAGATTGCCAGGATGGAATAAAATGCTATTCTGAATGCCAAACTCACTCATGCTTTAAAAAGGCACAAGGGGCCCTGATCAAGATTCTGGCATGGGGAGGGGTGTGTGACGCCTCACCCACACCTTGTGATTCGTACTCTCAGCTTTATTATAGTTAAATCCCACCTCCACACTCTCTTAATCTCCTCCGCTGCCACCAACCCCCTCCTGGGTAACCAACTCAGACCACTCCTTTTAAATTTTTAAAAAGGAAACAAGTTTATTTATTTACAATCAGGGGTAGGGAAATAGATAATGTTAAAGGATTCTAAATTTTGTAAACTCCCTCCCCCTCTCTGACAGCACTACCCAATACTCCCCCTCTCCCTAGACATCACTCAGACTTCTCTCTCTCTCTCTCTCTCTCTCTCTCTCTCTCTCCTCCACACACCACTCCCTCTTTTTCCTCTCAGGCTCCTCTCTGCCTGCTCTCCTCCTGAACAGCCCCGCCCACTGTTTATATAACAGGCTTCACCCCTCCTTCTCACTCTCTCAGCCAATCAACAGACATCCAACATTCCACACTCCCCCTCCCCTCACATACTAACAGATATGATGTTTTGCCCATGGGCAGAGGCATGACAGTGGGCTTTAACCCTTTGTCCCCTGCTGCAGCCTGGATCAGGGGCCCTTATGCTTGTACAGGAAGAAAAGTTCCCATTTATGCCAATGGAGGATTTTCTTCCAATGTAAATAGTAGGCACAGCACAGGAGGATGAAACTGGGGCACACTAGTGAGGCAAAGGGTTAAAAACCCAATTGCTCCCACACCCCAATGTGGATCCCACACCCAATTGCTCCCACACCCCTTGCACCTATTTTTTTAAGCCATTCACACAATTACTCTCAGTCCTGTCTGATGAAGGGAATGGCTCTGTAGCCATCTTACAGGACTCTAGGGGGCATTTTTGCCATCTGCAGGGATTAGCACTGCCCAGATCAGACACAGAGACGGGCGGGAAAGAGAGTCACACTATCTGCAATGACCCAGGGGCGCCATTTCTTCATCCTAGTTGGTGTAGCAGCTAGAACCAATATCTTTAAATTGTAAAAAATAAAGATGCCATCAGCTTAAGTCTTCGCAGACAGAAGTCAGGGCCAAGGACTGTCTGAGGCTATAGTAGGCAAGGAGGGACACTTTGCATATGTCCTCATGGGAACTAGAGAAAGAAAAGAATTCTGCCCAAGCTTGGCAACCTCCCTTATTTTAGGAATGTCATGTTCATTCTGTCATGGAACTGTAATGGAGTGGGCAATACACAGCATAAAGCACTTTTAAGGTATAGGAGGTGAGAAGTCCAGCTTCTTATTAAAAAGCATTATAGCTCTGCAAACAGAGAAATAAATGAATCATGGGAAATGGTTAAAATATATATGCTAAAGCCCCAAATTAATAGTCTTTGTCAACTTTTATTAAAGAGTTCAAGTCAATCTATTGATATTTTGTTGCTCACTTATCAGGGCAACAATTTTAGCATAAACCTTATAGACTTAGTCCTAAACATTCTTTACATATAAGCAAGTTCCCCTTGAGTTCAAACACAACTTACCCCCAAAATTAGTGTGCAAAGGGGATCCAATCCTAATAGGTTTAAACAATAACACTGTCTTAACTAGATTGACAAAAGTGATATTGGCACTGTTATTTACATGGAAGTAAAATGGGCAAGTTAGCACCTAGATCCCTTCTGAAACATCCTAAGCCTGTAGCTAAACCAGTACCCATTTACAGAAAACTTGTTACTGAAAGTAAGAAATAATTATCAGAGTTCTGCTGATTGAAAAGTTCTAGAGACAAAATAAATAAATAAATGGCTTTATTTGCTTTACTTTAGAACATTTTGATACTCATATTCCTCAAGCACTCTGGGACCCACTTCTCTCATTTGCTCCTCAGAAGGTTCAATATTTATAACTACTCATTCATAAATATGTTGCCTCCTTTCAAACAGTGCCTCTTTATGCCAAAATTCTGCAATTCCCAATTAACAAGAATGAGAAATGGGTGCAATACACAGAAACATGAGTGAGAGAGAAGAGACTGAAAAGGTAAAGATGGGAGAAGAATGAACTTGCTCCAAGAACTCCCCCCTACCCCAAATGTCATGCAAGTTCTCATTATATTTTATCCTCTGAACCTTCAACACTGTCCTTCATTACAGAGATATTGGAACCTAGGAAAATGACACAGGGACTGGGATAGCTACTGTCCAGAACACATCCCTGAGTCTCTGGGACAGGAGTCAGAGGGACAGACTCCATCATCAGTGGTGGATTTGGGCCCTTCTCAGCTTTGGCTTCAACCTCATGACCGACATTCTGATCAGCCAGGAAGCTGCTATCCTGTGTTTGCAATTCCTCAACCTCGTCTTCCACTCTCAAAGGTTGGCCAGAAAAATCATATTCCAGTGTATTATCCAGGTTATCCTCGCCAAGACGAGAATGTCTCTCTTTGTTTGTTGAAACCTGGGAACAAATAGTAGTTAGGCAGTTAGTTTCTCTCCAGTTCTAGGACTTCGCCTTCTCTCCCTCTCCCTCCCTCCCTCTCTATAATATAATTTAATCAGGACAGACTTCATGTAGTGGAGAAGCATGGAGATCCTCATCTTCTACCAAGCAGAGGCCATCACATAGGAAAAGAACACTTCATGCAAACTACTGATTACACAAAGTCTTAGGGCACAAACCTATGCACATTTAGACAGAAGAAAGGCCTACAACTCCCAGCGTGCCCCAGCCAGCCACACATAGGAGTGTGCAATTCTTCCCTCTCAAAAAAAGTGTGGATTGTCCAGTATCCCTATTCATAATATCTTGCTTTAAAAAATCACAACAGCAACAGAAAAACAGAACATTAAAAGAGGGGGCTATTTTGATCCCATCCTATGAAATAAAAAATCTTTAAGTTAAAATAGACAAAGAGGGAGGCCAGCAGATTTCCAAAGGAAGACCATTCCAGAAATTTGGTGCCAACACTGAAAAGGCCCTTTCACTTATATATGCCCATCTGATCTCATGCAAGGACAGGATGAAGAGTAGGACTTCTGGCACAGATCTCAAAGCTTCATAAGTTTCATGTGGTTTTTAAGGTTAAGGTTTTACTATGGGGTTTTTTTGGTATGTGATTTTTGCATTTTTTTGTAAACCGCCCTGATTGGGGTTCCCCCTCCCAGAAAGGCAGTATAGATATGTCTTAAAATAAATAAATATGGAAAAGGTGGTCCTTGAGTGTCCAGAGCACCAATGGCTTTAAAAGCCAAAACTTTATAATGAACCAGGGAAACTATAATGAATGCAGCTGGAATGAGATTGTGGAGTTAAATGATCTAACTGTCAGACCCAATATAACAATCAGGTGGCTGAACTTTGGAGGAGCAGTATTTTCCAGACACAAAGGTAGCCCAATGAAGAGAGCATTACAGTAGTCTAGCATGGAGTAACTAGTGCATGGATGACTGATGCTTGGTCCATTGCAGGTGGCAAACCAGCAAAAACTGGTCATAAGCACTCCTGGCCAAATGTCCATTTCCCACATATGTCCAGGGAAAGTGCCAAGTCCAGGAATACTATCAAGCTACATACCTGCTCCTTTAAGAGGAGCTCAGCCTGATCTAGAACAGGTTGTACATTCTCTACCAGATCACCAGAATCTTTGAGCAATGGTACCTCTTGCCTTTTTGGAACCGAGTTTTAACTGGTTCACCCCCATCACTCCTGAACTAGTGACAGACACCAACTTATCACCTCTTCTGCCTCCTTGCAATCCAAAGATGAAAAGTAGGTTTGGGCTTGAGTGATGACACCCAAGCTCAAACCTATTGACAACTGCACCCAGCAGTTTCATGTAGATGTTAAAAAGCACAGGAGAGAAGATGAACTGTGACACACAGCAAAACTGCTGCACCAGCTTCTGATAGACCCTCCAGAAAGTAACAGAGCCACTGAAAAACAATGCCTTATAAACCTATTCCTACAAGGTGATCCAGATTGTTACCATCTTGATAATATCAAAAACAGCTGAGAGAGCCAGGAAAATCAATAGGGTTGCACTCACTCCCCCACTCAATGCCTCATCCAGGTCATCTACCTGGGAGTAAGTCCCACTGAATGCAATGGGACTTAATTTTGGGTAGAAATGTATAGGATTGCACTCTTCATGCATTTTCATTTTAAACAAAAATATCCTAAGAGCAAACATTACCGCTCAAGTTTCATAGGGAGGGTTTGATTAGAAGCTTTGCCACATTAGTAGGCTAATTCTCATACCTTTTTTTTGGCATGACAAGTTCTATAGCTTTCATACTGGAACCATTTCCAACTGTCTTCCCCCCCTAGAACTCAAGATGTAGGATGGAAAAAGCCCTAAATTTATTTAAATTAGCTAAAAATACTCAATATTTTTAGTCATGCAAATGCCTTGTTTCTGACACACTCCTGCATGGAGTGTGTGTCTGGCACACTCATTGCCAAGCCTCGACTTGGATGGCTCTTGCACCTTTAAGTGTTACACTAAGAGAACTCCACCCCCTTTGCACACAGTGTAGCTTTTCCAGCTACAGTCCTGCAGTGACGAAGGAGCTGCATCTGGTAGATCAGTCTTCCCCAGCCTGGCACCCTTCAGATGTGTGGGACTATAACTCCCCATCATCCTGGCCTATGACCATGCAGGCTGTGGATGGTGGGAGCTGTAGTCCAACACATCTGGAGGGCACGAAGTTGGGGGAAGGCTAAGATAGATTATCCCATTCAATGCAACATTTTGAAGGCACAGGAGCAAGGTCTGGACTTGGAATCCTAACTCACACAGAAGCAACATTCCAAGAGGCAAACTACTGCTGGGAATAAAGCATAATCTAAGTTTTTACCTTCCCCAAAGGCAAGTCATGCTTCTACTCTGCTATGGCTTTACATCTTCCAAGGCTGGATCAAGTAGCTTCTGCCTGAAGGTGTTCCATTGTGACTACAATGTTTAGTAACATTGTTTTTAAGGGGCACTGAGAAGTTCCTCCTTAAAGAGGAACACTTGGACACTCTTCCTTCAACAAGAGTTAACAGCATGAAGAGCAAGCTAACCACGGTTATAGCCATTTCTTCCATAGACCAAGATACTGCTTCTTTCTAGCTCGGTTCCCATGCCTCAAATAGCAGCATGATGGAAATGAAATGATGATGGCTTTGCCTGTTTAATTTCAGTATAAAGTGCTGCTATTAAAGAGCACAAGGGCTGAGCCAGCAAAGAAGAGGCAAACTTGCTCGGGGAACTGGTAATTTATGAAGTGTGGCCTGACAGCACCAGCTTGTTTAGATAGCTAATCCGCCAGTGCTGGGTCCCACCAGCTTAATTCCCTCTCCAGCAAAATGTTAATGTTTCATGTATCTATGGGCAAACATGTGTGCTATTTTGACCCCATCCTATGGCTGTAGGGTGCCAAAGAGAGGCTTAGGAGTAGACTTTCCTGAAGTCTGATATTATATTTTAACAGTAATATAGCTTCATAATAACCCCTTTCCCCCTTTTGTGGCTGGGCTCCTTTGTACTGCAGGTATAAATACAGCAGGTTTAGCTTTGGTCACCATTGCATCTGCAGGTTTTACCAGCTGGATTTCTGATTTGGTCTTCCAGCAGTAAAAGAGCCAATACAAGCTTGGCACACCCCTTCCCCCATCTCCATCCACTAGGGAGACACCCCTTCCATTTTAGAACTTAAACCAGGGGTCCTCAAACTTTTTAAACAGGGGGCCGGTTCATTGTCCCTCAGACTGTTGGGGGGCCGGACTCACTGGGACTCACCGGCTGCCCCCGCCCCCAGGGCCCTGCTGCGACTAAGCTGGCGGCGGCCCTCGGCTCCCGTGCCGCCTCCATCATGCTGTCCCCCCACCGCTGCAGGACCCCGCCGCTGCCTCCGCAGGACCCCCCCGCCGCCACCATCCCCCGCCCTCCCGCCGCAGGACCGCCCCGCCCCCTGCTGCCGCTGCCGCCGCCGCATTCCCCCCGCCGCCATCACTGTCACCCGCCCCTGTCCTACCTGGTCCCCTGCGCGCTGCTCCTGCTGCCGCTGCCTCCGCCCGAGCTGCTCCGTCACGTCCATCCTGGACTCCGCCCGCGCTGTTTTGAAAAACAGAGCGCGGGCGGGGTCCAGGATGGACATGACGGAGCAGGGTCCCGCCGTGCCGGAAGTGACACGACAGGACCAGTGGGCGGCGAGGCGGATAAGGTAAAGCCCCCTGCGCCCCCCCCACCATAACCCGCCCCCGCCCCCCCCACTGTAACCCGCACCCTGCCGCCGTCGCCGTCCTACCTGGTCCCCTGCGCGCTGCTGCCACCGAGTCCGGCGGCGGCAGAGCTGCTCTGTCGCGTCCATCCTGGACTCCGCCCGCGCTCAGTTTTGAAAAACAGCGCGGGCGGGGTCCAGGATGGACGCGGCGGAGCAAGGTCCCGTCGCGTCACTTCCGCCGCGCTGGAAGTGACGCGACGGGAGCAGCAGGCGGCGAGGAGGATGAAGTAAGCCTGCGGGGGTGGACGAGAAGGGAGGAGGATGGGCGCTGTCCGCGTCCCGCCACTGGCTAAGCTGCCCCTCCTCCCCTCCCCCCCCAGCAGGAGATGCAGGGCGGCGGGCGGGCAAGCAGGTGGCCTGTGCCCCCCCACTGGCTTAGCCAGCCCTCCTCCCCTTCCTTCACAAGTTAGATCGGCTGCCGGGCCAGATGAAAAGACCCGGCGGGCCGGATGTGGCCCGCGGGCCGTAGTTTGAAGACCCCTGACTTAAACAGACTTATCAATCCTTGGTTCAGAGAAAAAGAGCATTCTTACCTCTTCATCTGAAACTATATAGTCAGAATCTTGCATTTCTGTCCTGGTGTAAGGCAAATTCCTGGAGGGAAAAATAAAGAAGAGTCAGTAGGACTGTAAGAGAGAGGTCTCACTTAGGTTAAAGCATAAAAGTCAAACTCAGGCCTCAACAGTTCAATATAATAGGAATTCAGACTTAGAGATGCTTTATGATGGTGTTAGGGGTGGGAAAGATGACAGGAAGTAATAAAGAGCTATCACAGATCTGTAGGTAGCAGTGTCTATAACACAAAAATACACCCTCTCCCACTTTTTTAAACCTGGTCCATCACTTGTAGAAGAAGATTTTTTTAAAAAAAAAATATCCAATGATGCAAACATCTAAGTGCAAATGCCTGAAACCTTGTGGCAATACAGCTTTCAAGTTTGGTTGCAGCGGAAAACTCTGGAAAACCTTCTCCAACTGAAGCTAAGCTAGAGGGAAAAGGTAGGGGACCACACCTTTATCCAGTGTGCCCTGCCCAAGAATTGTCACTTCCTATTGGTTTGTAGCTGTAACCACAAAGTTAATTATTTCAGTTGGGTCAGAAAATAACTGATGGTTAAAATCCTTTTGCAAAAAAAACAGCCACTCTGCTGGCCACTGATTCTACGAAAACTTATACATGTTCATAGTTAAATATTTCTACCTTGTATGTGGTCCCTAACAATGATGGCTTTCATATTCTAAGCATCCCAAGGAGATCTCTGTATCAAGCAATCAGGGTGGTCACACTCCATCCTGCATTGCAGAGAAAGGAGAAAGTTTGAGCCCACTGGCTTGCCCCTCTCCATGCCCCCTGCCAGGCACACATACATGTCGCAATGTATGTGAACAGGGCTCCTTTATGTGGGTGTGTTAGGTGCGGGATGATCTTGGGACAATCAGGTCCCCCCCCCTTGCATGGAGGTAATATACACAGAAACCGGGTAGAACTGAAAAATTCTATATTTCCCTGCTACTCGCTGATACGGTTCCTCATATCACTAATAAAGTGGCTAAATTTTGTGCAACTGCCATAACATGCCACACCTTTTAAACCTCTGACTCTGGCCTTGCTTGTCTGTTATAATTTTGATATAAAATTTTGTTGTGAACCTGAGATGTATGCTGGTGTATAGTAGTAATGTATGTTTCATTGATCGATTGTTTCCTTGTTTTAATGTTACTGCTGGTTCTGGTCAATGACCGTAATAAATATTCATTCATTCACAGAAACATCAGTATGCCTGAGGAACCCTTCTCTGGTGGTTTAGCTAGGTCTGGACCATGAGGCCAAAGTCTAGGGCCCTGCAGCCCAGTCCTCCCCATAATGACCTCCCAGAGAGTGGCATCAGCACCAAACTCCAGTGTATTCCTGTAGTCATGATATTGCTGCGATTTAAAATGCAAAAGTGCACTTGCTCAGAGTATTTTGTTTTATCAGAGTTGGCTAAAGGCTTTGTTGTTTTTGTTGTTGTTCTAACATATCAGGAATGTTAGAACATCAGAAATGTTGAGAAAGGCTGTGGCTCGGTGTAGAGCAGCTGCTTTGCTTGCAGAAGGTCTCAAGTCCAATCCCTGCAGGGGGTTGGACTCGATGGCCTTGTAGGCCCCTTCCAACTCTATGATCTATGAAATCTACCGTATGTAGAAGCAGGTTTAAAGCATGGAATGGTGATTGGAAGGGGGGAGAAGAAAAATGCAAGTTGTGGGCATCGCAACTGAAGTAATCGCCATGGCCATCTATAGGGGAACCCCACAAGACCATTACATCTAGGGTCTAAAATTACCTAGCTGTGCCACTGCCCTTCTCACATTTGCTGACCACACAGCAGTGGAGGCAGGGACAGCCTGCATGGCCCTGCAGCCCCAGAACATGAGCTTTTAAGGTGTGAGGGGTTTCATTGGAGCACCACGGCTAAGCCAGTCCCTGGGCATTTTCACACATAATAATAAAATCTGTATTCAAACGTTTCCACACCTGAAAATTAAACAAAATGCCACACTGAACAGAATGTACATTTTCAGTTTTAAGAATGTTGTCTTGTCTTCCATTAGGAATTAGAGATAATACATGAAGTATTAAAGATTAGGCACTGGAGATTAAGGGCACAATTAGACAGAAAAAAGTCATACAACTCCCAACATCCCTCCAGCCAGGCATGCTGCGAATTGTAAGACTTACTTCTGTCTAAACATGCATGGAACATCAGGGCCTGCTCCGGTTGGACTGCCCCTCCCCCGGGCTAACTGACATCAAGGGCCCTGTGGGGAAGAGGAAGGAGTGAAGGCGGCAGGAGCAGGCAGAGGGAACATCAGGGCCTGCTCCGGTTGGACTGCCCCCCGCCACCGGGCTTTTCATTCATCATAACTCCTTAACCCCTATACCAGGAGCAGGCAACCTTTTTTCTGTTGAGGTCTGCATTCCCTTGTGGGTAATCTGCTGGGGGCTACACATCAATGGTGGGCAGGGCCAGAGCCAACAGGGGGCAGGTCACCCCTTTTTGTCTTTCTGCTACCTACCCTTCTCTCTCTTTCTGCCACCTTCTTTTCTTTTCTCCTCTTCTTTCCTGCCCAGCAGGCTGCCAGGGAAAGGACAGATCAGTCTTGCCAGAGGTCTGAACTGATTGCACACAGAGGACTTTTGAAATTAGGTTGGGGGCTCCACATGGCTCTGGAGCTGCAGGTTGCCCACCCCTGGCCTAGATGGACCTTTATTTTGACAGGGCTTTTCTTATGTTCTTATCCTCTGCCTGATAGAGCTGCAGACTCCTAGTGATCAAAGTGCCAGTGGGCTGCTGCTACATAATGACCAGGTTTGCACAATCACCGCAGCCCACCCTCTTTAAGCCAGGGTGGGTTGTGATGCGTACCAGCCACCCTTTTGAGTTTTCAAGCTGTGGCGAGCGGTCACCATGGCTTATCGTGTAGCGCGAACCCAGCAAGAGTGGCTGATGTGAGGGTTAAACAACCCTCACATAACTCATCGGATGTTTTAGGGTTATGCGAGGGTTGTTTAACCCTTGCATGGGCCACCTGCAACGCGGCATGATAAGCTACAGCACCTACCTGCTGTGGCTTGATTGAATATTCAAAATGGCCTCTGGCATGCACCACAACCCACCATGGCTTAAAATAAGCCATCGTGGTCTGCAGCAATCATGCGAGTCAGCCCATAGTGTGCAGTGTGAGGATTGTTTAAGGCTGCATTCATGTGCACATTTACTTGAGAGTAAACCCCACTGAACACAGTGAGGATTATTTCTAAGTAAACATATAATAGGATTGGGCTGTTTGTGTTACTCCCCCTGTGTGGGTTGTTGTCATGAAAAACACTATTCTGGGGCCTGCACACATGGAAAATAAACTCTAAACTTAGTACTTTGTTTTTAGATTGTTAATCATGGAACAATTGCCAGTCAGGGACTGAGCAGCTTCTATGTAATTACTTGGTTGGCTTCTTGGTTTATCTTGAAAGCACCATCCTGTGTATTGGTGAGAAATTCAGACATGGCGATGAGGTTAATAAAGATTTGAGCTCCCCAGTGATTCGATTAGCCCTCTTGATACTCTTGTGGCTGTTCATAAAAGGCAGCTGTTTCATTATCTCAATCTACCCATAGAACTATAAAGAGCAAGCTAGCATTTCATCCATTTTTTGTTCAAAGTCTCCTAGTAGGAGGATATGGTAATATGCATTTGAGACAGCAAATGCATCTGAAGTTTAAATGAGTCACAATTGCAGTTTCTCTGGATGGTGGAAAATTCAGGTGATTGATTTCCCCTTTTAATATCAATAAACCATTCAATTCAATGTGTTGTTGTTGTTGCTGCTGTTTATTTTTGTTTGTTCTTGATCATTTAATTTCTGTTGGATTCTATTGGTCTTTATACTGTTTTTAGCTGTCATGAACATTCAATATGCAGTGGAAGGGTGGGATGTAAATTCAGGATGCTGGGTCAGTGCTGCTATGCAGTAGGGTGAAGCAGCATTTTTAATTAAGGGTGAGGGGGTCATGTCCCCCCGCCAGCCAATGCCCACCCAATTAGAGCTTATACTGACTGTGTTCAGACAATATGATAACCCACACTCAAGGGTTGAGTATGGGTTGTCATTGAACCATGGGTATTGTTGAAACATGTTATCGTGTTGTCTGAACCCACCTGCGCTAACAAGCCATAGCTTGTTAACCATGAACAACCTATAAAGAGAACCCATGGTTTCTTGTTCAGTTGTGAACTGTGTGTTGTTCACCATGGTTTGTTATCTTGGCTGGCTTCAGACAACATGGTAACACACGTTTCAACAACTACCTATAGTTCAACAACCCACACTCAACGCTTGAGTGTGGGCTATTGTGTTGTCTGAACCCAGTCACTCTTCTGTCCCTCAGACCTCCCCTGCCCCTATGTACAAGTCACTTGCATGCTTGCCCAGGCTGGCAGCTTGAAGTACTTTGTACTACATGCTGCACATCTCTCTCTCTCTCTCTCTCTCTCTCTTTTTGTATGTAATAGATTTCAGGAAAGGCATCCTCAAGGAACACTCTCCTGTCTACCCCAGTCTCACTTTGATTGGCTCCTCAGACACATACATGCTCACTACTCTATCAGCTGAGCAGTGGTGGTGGTCATGAAAAGATGATGGGAAAGGTGTGGTTTAAACCTCACCTTCTCCATGATCATCCCCACTCCACTGATCGGAGTAGTGTGTGTGAATACCTTGGGTTATTCATACCACTCCGTGTTGATGTATGAGTCCGGCAGAAGTGTGTCCCTGTCCAATAGACCTGCCCACACTATATGTGGAGTAGGAGACCTTGTAGATGTGGTCCTTTAGAGTGCCTCATTTTAGATGATTAGGCATACAGTAGAGTATGTGTTGTGCCTATTCTTGTTGTGTCTATGGAGAGGTATTCTATATAGTGTACAAGTTGCACAAACTATTCTGGATCAAGCTTTCAAAACATGTATATCACAAATCTGACAGCCCAGTTCTAAGCATGTCTACAGACAGATAAGTCCAACCGAATTCAATGGGACTTACTCCCACATAAATGTGCATAGGATTGCAACCTTGTTCTTAGTTTCTTGCTCTGCCTATTGTTTTTCCCTGGGTCCACTGGATCCACCTACCATTCACTGCCCTGTCCTCCACTCCACTAGCCCCAACGAGCATCAGCCACCACTGGGGTGAAGCAACTTACTTCATAGATTTCATAGATCATAGAGTTGGAAGGAGCCTACAAGGCTATCGAGTCCAACCCCCTGCTCAGTGCAGGTACTAGAGGAGGGGTCTCCCATCCAAGTAATAACCAGGCCTGACCCTGCTTAGCTTTCCACGCTCAGACAAGCTGAGCCAGCATGAGCCACAGGCCTGTATCAGGCAGCTCCATGAGGGGAGAGGGAATAGATCAGTGATGGCGAACCTATGGCACGTGTGCCACAGCTGGCACACAGGGACCTCTCTGTGGGCACTCGAGCCATTGGTCACCAGATCGCGAAAAGACCGTCCCCTTCTGCATTCAGCGTTGGGTTTCCATAGTAACTCCTTCAATAGATGAAGGTATGGATTTTTAAAGTGTTGGCTCTGATGTAGGGATGGGGTGCCAGTGCCATTGGGCTCTGCTTCAGGCAGCAAAAAATTCTTGAGTCACCACTGTCCAGACGAGTGAATCAATGCTGTGCCCTGTGTGACACTGGATGCCATTTCAGAAGGGGACTGACTGGAGTAGTTCTTCACAGGGTGCCCAGTTAAACTATGGAATTTGTTACCGCAAGATGTAGTATTGACGAACAACTTGTGTGGCTTTGAAAGGGAACTAGACAAATTCATGGAGAATAAGGCTGTCAATGGCTTGGCTACTAGTCATGATGGCTATATATATTACTACCAGTATCGGAGGCCTTATGCCTCTATATGCCTGTTGCTGGGGAACATGAGCAGGTGGGTGCTGCTGAAGTCGTGTCCTGCTTGTGGGCTTCCCATAGACATCAGGCTGGCCTGCTGTGGGAAACGGGATGCTGGGCTAAATAGGCCTTTGGTCTGATCCAGCAGGGCTCTTCTTATGCAGGACTAAGCTGAGGTTTGTGAAAATGAGAAACTGGGTCTCCTTATGATTATATGCAGTACATGCTTTCCAAATATTGCTAAACAATCCCAGGTAGCAGGGCTCAGAAAGACCTTGGACAACGGCTTTCAGTCAGAGTAGACAACACATCACTGCTGTGACTCAAGCAACATGAGTAAGGGGGAGAGGGGGCCATGCACACCAGCCCTGCCCTCAACACCCTTGCATGCGCTGCTCCATCCACTCGGTTCTTGACCTCCCTTGTTGAATGGGGAGGTCTGCGGAGGGCTTCTACCTGTGTCTGCTTGAATGCAAAGAAGAGCCATTTGTGAACGGAGCCATTTGTGTGATCAGGAACCCTGACAGAGACCCCAATCAGGTCTGAACTGATGCTTGTGGAGGGCTGCATGAAATTAAGCTGAAGGCTGCATGCTGCCCTCGGACTGCAGGTTGCCCACCCCTGCTCTAAAGATGTTGCAATCAGTGTCCAGATTTGACATGAGCAAAATATCATGCAGGTTTGTGTGTGTGTGTATATATACAGTAATACCTTGGATTACAAGTAACTTGGTTTGAGAGCGTTTTACAAAACAAGCAAATTTTTAAATATTTATTTAATTTTTTTTGACTTGATATACAAGCGTCGTCTTGCAATACAAGTACTGTAGTACGGCTTAAATTAAAAATCTCTATACAATTTTTTTGGGGGGGATTTCGTTTTGATATAAGTGTTTTGGATTACAAGCACGTTTCCGGAACAAATTATGCTCTCAATCCAAGGCATGACTGTATATATATATATATATATATAATATTTATACCCCACCTTTTTTCCTGCAAGGAACCCAAGATGGCTTACATAATCCTCCTCCTCTCCATTTTATCCTCACAACAACCCTGTGAGGTAGGTTAGGCTGAGAGTCAGAGACTGGCCCAAAGTCACCCAGTGAGTTTCATGGCCAAGTGGGGACTAGAACCCGGATCTCCCAAGTCCCAGTCCAACACTCCAACCACTATGCCACACATTTTCTATAGAGAGATATA
The DNA here is from genome assembly GCA_021292165.1 of Shinisaurus crocodilurus. Taxonomy (NCBI): domain Eukaryota; kingdom Metazoa; phylum Chordata; class Lepidosauria; order Squamata; family Shinisauridae; genus Shinisaurus; species Shinisaurus crocodilurus. The sequence continues at coordinate 228,737,547 of CM037878.1, read as the reverse complement.
GAGAGTAGAGATTCATTAGTGAACCAAAGCGCAAGCTTCATTGATACAATAATGGATCAAATATAGTCAGCTTAAACTGAATAGTTGAGTAAAAGGATGTGTGAAAGAAGAGGGAAAACCAGTATCCACGGAAGAAAATTAGGTAGAACTAGAAAGTATGGGTTACAATGTAGGAAGATATTCATTTAAACAGGATGGGAAGATATCAGGTTCAAATCCAACTGCCTAAAACTCACTTGGTGGTCTTGGTCAAGCCCCCTCCCCCCTCATCTGCAATAATAAAATGGACTGACCTTACACAAGTGTTGCAATATATGTGAACACATGCACTTTATAAATGCTTAAGCAAACGTATTGACCAGCCTTCAACCTGGTGCCCTCCAGATGTTTTGGACATCAACTCCCATCAGTCCAAGCCAGCATGGCCAATGGTTAGGAATGCTGGGAGTTGTAGTCCAAAAGATCTGGAAGCCACCAGGTTGGGGAAGGCCGGATCAGGCGATCTACTGCAGGGGTGGGCAGAAGGTAAATCTCCAGCATTTTTGGACTTCATAGCCACTGCCTGCATGGCCAATGGTCAGGAATGCTGGGAGTTGAAATCCAAAACATCTGCAGGTCCAATTTCTGCCCACCCAATTTATTGAATACATCAGGGATTCATTCTGTGGCCTGCACTTAACAAATGGCAAAAAGTCGATCTAATGGCAAGGAGAGGCCAAAGCTGGCCTGCTCTTCTCCCTAATCTCACACAGGCGGGTGCTGCATGTGCCTATTCACTCGGTGATACAGGAAAGGCACTCTGTGCATGCTCAGGGATGTTCTTAATAATTACCACTGAATGTTACGGGGCTGCACTCTGGATTTCAACGTGAGCCTTGCTTCCAGCGAAAGGGATGGGAGCCTAACACGCTAGCAGAATGGGAAAGCCCTAAAGTAAAACGAGAGCCGGTGGGTGAGAAAGAGATCGAAGCAGCCTTCTTCTTCCAGATCTGTTTTGGCAACGTTGCCCCCTTTTTAATAGCCTCTGCAGCAGCCCTGGAAAGGAAACCACTCTGGGTGGGGGTGGGGGGCATGCTGAATCCTCTGCTTTCCAGGCACCCCAGCCTGTCCCATCCCCCCCCCCCAAAGGCTGCAGCGCGGCGTTGCAGCTTAGAAATCAATAGTGTGGGGCTGGCTCTTCCTAAGCCAAGACGCTGCGGGGGGGGGGGGGCACAGGAGCCTATAAAACCAGCAGCAGCGGGCAGCTGGGTCTTTCTTTCTTCGGGCATCGTCGCCAACCGCGGGCAGGGCAGGGCAGGGCAAGGCGAGCAGAGACCCCGCGGCGGGGCCGCCTCTTCCTCCTCCCCCCGCCGACCCCCGCGAAGCAGGGCCAGGCTCAAGAGCTGGGGAGGTGCAAGGCGAGCGCGCCCTCCTTGCGCGTTTCCCTCCAGCTCAGGGAGATGAGCGCAGCGGTCGCTGCGGCCAGGGCAAAGGCGGGCTCTCGGGGACCTCGGGGCGGCTGCCGCTGCGGCCACTCGGCGCTCTGAAGGCACTCCCGGCTCGGGGACGGAGGCGCTTCGGAGCCGCGTCCACGCAGGACTGGCCGTCGCGCAAGCGCTGGGGAAGGAGGAGGAGGAGCGAGTATCCCTCCTGCTGCTGCTGCCGCCGCCCGCCACCTGCCGCCCTCTGCTGCCTTTGGGACTTTGTGAGACGCTCCCCGCCGCGATGCTGCCTTCTCCGTGCAGAGGGTCCCCGCTGCCGCTGCTGCTGAGCGCCTGGCTGCTGTGGGCGCAGAGTTGCCTCTCCCAGCGAGTCCTCAGTGGTGAGTAAGGGAAAGAGGAGCCAACTTTATTCCTACTTCATTCATCCCGTATTCAAGTGTTCCGGATTTTCCGGGACATCTCTTTTATTTTAGTTTATTTGAATCAATGCTGTTTCTTAGTCCCTCGCGATGTCGCTGCTTTTCAGGTTGTCGCTTCCTGCAGCTGTCAGTGATGTCGGACGCTGGGCTTCATAACTTCTAAACACAAAGGTGGCCCCTTCTCCTAATTCCAAATGGGCAGGGATGGGCTTTGTTCATTCAGTGTCGAAGCCAAATGCACCCTGTGTGCATGCCTAGGAGTACTCTCTTCGTCTTTATTACTTAACATGCGCTGGGATGAGCTGTGGCATTCCAGAGAAGTTTCAGAGAGACGTTCTGGTGGCTCAGATGCTAGCCACAGGTCGATCTGACTTCCTAGTAAGTGTGCAAAAAATTGCAGCCTCAATCTTGAAAACTCCAGGTTCTTCCAAAGGGCATCCCGCAACTCACACAACCTCTCTCCCCCCACTGCTGTCTAAGAAGTATTGGTTCGTTTTCTTTCATTTGTTTTGCTGAAAATTTCATGTCCCTCCTATTGTCTTGTATGTCATTATGTGTTGCCTTCACATCCCCCATTTAGAGGGCTTCATTCCCTCATTTTAAATTTCAGAGGCTAAGAAGTATGATCCCTAGCACTATAGGAGCATAAAAATCAGGATTAGTTAAATGTGTTACAGCAGGAGGAATATCTTTAGCCTCAGATACAACCGATGATAGGTAGTAGTGAAAGGGATTCCCACCTGCCAACTTTTTCAATTCATGCTTATATGTCCTTATTGTATTCCTCATTAGTGCTTTGTGAAATAAGGAATTGTGTTATTCCCTTCTCTCATGGGAATGATATCATTGCAGGAATACCACTGCAGAAACTTCTGATAAAAGCTGTGCTATCAGGTGCAGGATATAGCCTGAGCAGTGTGCAGTAGTAGCACAATGTTCTTGGCTTGAACTTCCACTGCACTTCAGTTTCAGTTAGTTTGGGGGGAATGTGTTCATTTTTTAAAAAAAGATATTACATAATCAACAACATCTCTCTCTCTGTATCCTTCTCCCTTCCCCATGGAATGGAAACAATATGAATTACAGCTCAGAGGCAAAACGCATCCATCGCATGTGTGGGACTCCAATTATGATTATCCATCTCTGAGTAACTAACTAATGGGAGTGGGGCTGAGAAAGCTCAGCTCCTGAAGATCAAGTTTTCAGACAATTGGGGGGGCGGTATTATAGTGGACTAAATGGAGTTTTACTCTGAGTTAGCAGAACATGTATTTTTGTCTAGTGAGTATCCAAATGTGAAATATATAGTAGCCATGACATAATGGGAGAATTTCCTCTAGCGTCTTTCATCCTATGCCAAGTGCAACAGATCCCCGGGTTATGGAGTGTATAAACAGAAAGGGATTAAATCCAATTCATCCCCCATTTTATCTTTTCCATAAATTTCAGTAGTATTTACTTTTTATCTTCAACTTAATAGTTTTGGTGGTCTGTAACAGTAGGGAATTGCAGAGCTAGAAAGCAGTTTGGGTCATCAGAATATCCTATACTTACAGCTTCTTTATCTAGGTAATTCCAATCTAGTCTTGCCTTGAAAAAGTGTCTCAAGGGAAGAGATGCCAGGCCAGCACTTCCCAGAGAAGCTTGTTAAAGGGCTGTATCCAGTTAGTCCTACTTAGAGCAGACCCATTGAAATGAATGGGACTTACGTTAGACTGACATAGGATACAACTCAGATTTAGAAAGTTCTACCTCCTCCCCCCACCCCACACTGCATTTAACCTAATGTAGGCTGGATTTCAGACTATGATAGCAAACAGAGCTGTGAGCCACCTAACTGGGACAGTTGTGGGAGCAGGAAAACTCATTGATTTCAAAAAAGAGTAGGACATTTTTGTGAAGCATATTTTCTTACTTTACTGTGGTGCCCCAACTGGACTCCACTCCTATGGGTATCGGAAAGGGGTTTCCTGTGGGTATCAGGAAAGGTCTTCCTCCACCTCCCTTCTGCAGCATGACAGTTTGCCGTGACTAGAAATGGCATGTTAGACGGATGTAGAAGCATGCCAAGAAAATGGTCTTTTGCAGGGCTAAGTGCTAGTCTAGCATTACATTCACCATGGTGAATCTCTTCCCCCATGGTGAATCTACTCCATGAGTTGGAGCCATCGGGTGAGTTTCCCCATCCATGCTGGGGAATTACATGACAGTCCCTGGGGAGGAACAGGAGTTCACATCAGGATGTGTGGATCCTGGTGGTGAAAATAATATCTAGCTCTCTGTAGATGGACTGGCATGCTTCACAGTTAGGGCTGCTTTATGCATTACCTTTTTCCTATAAGGAAAAGCATTTCTAGGATAATATGAGCACTCATTTGAAATGCAATGCAAGGTTTCCTAGTTTACTGTTTCTTTATATTGTTGAGCAACTGGTGTATATACTGTCCCGCATTCAGTGTACTCAAGGTGAAAAACCCTTGCATTATATACACTGAACATCATTTTACACACTGGCTTCAGACAACATGACACCCACACTCAAGGGTTGAGTATGGGTTGAGTGTGGATTGTTGTTGAAATGTGTGTTATCATGTTGTCTGAAGCCAGCTGCGCTAACAAGCCATGGCATGTTAACCGTGAACAACCCATGAAGAGAACCCATGGTTTCTTGTTGGGCTGTGAACTGTGGGTTGTTCACCATGGTTTGCTATCTCAGCTGGGTTTATACAGCACAATCAGTCAGTCAGTCAGGCGATCACTCGTGACCGAGTAAGATTGTCTTCCAGGATAAAAAAAAAGAAAATTTACAAAAAGGAGATTTTAAAAGGAGGAAAATTCTAAAGAAAATTGTGTAGACTCTAGCGATGGGTCCGTAAGTGACTGTGGAGGCCAATTCTAGATCCACACAGCTTCCCACAGTGAGGACACAGGTTACCAGATGGAAGATGGTCTTGTAAAGGATTCATTTGACGTGCTTTTCGCTTAGCACGTTTCTCCCTTTCACCTTGCACTCGAACCTTTGTGAAAGGCCAACCTCAAGTTAGATCGTTCATGGGCCAGAGCTTCCCAGTTTTTGATGTTTATATTGCATTTTTTTAGATTAGCCTTAAGAACATCTTTAAACCTCTTATATTGACCACCGATATTCCGCTTTCCATCCTTGAGTTGGGAATAAAGTAACTGCTTTGGGAGACGGCAGTCTGGCATTCGAACAACATGACCGGTCCACTGAAGTTGGCGTTGAAGGATAATTTTTTCAATGCTAGTAGTCTTTGCTTCTTCCAGTACACTGACATTTGTTCGCCTATCTTCCCAAGTAATTCGCAGGATTTTCCGGAGGCAACGTTGATGAAATCTTTCAAGGAGTTGGAGGTGACGTTTATAGATAGTCCATGTTTTGCAGGCATACAATAAAGTTGGTAATACAATGGCTTCATAAACCAGTGTTTTGGTCTTCTTACAAATATCCCGATCCTCGAACACTCTATGTTTCATTCGAGAAAACGCGGCACTTGCGGAGCTCAGACGATGTTGGATTTCACTGTCGATGTTAGCTGTAACAGAAAGATAGCTGCCAAGATAGAGAAAATGATCGACATTTTCCAGTATTGTCCTGCCAAGCTGGATAGATGGCATCACCAAAGGGTTAGCTTGCACTTGCTGATGAAGCACTTTGGTTTTTTTGATGTTAAGTGAGAGACCAAGTTTTCCGTATGCTTCTGCAAAAGCATTTAGGATAGTTTGGAGATCATCCTCTGAATGTGCGGAGACCACATTATCATCAGCATACTGAAGTTCCACAACGGAGGTTGTAATTACCTTACTTTTTGCTTTCAGCCTGCTGAGATTAAAAAGCTTTCCATCTGTTCGATATATAATTCCCACATCAGTGGGAAGCTTCCCCTCGACAAGATGTAAAATCATGGCGATGAAAATAGCAAATAATGTTGGGGCAATAACACATCCCTGTTTAACACCTGATCCCACTTTAAATGGAGCACCATGAGAGCCGTTGTTGTCCAAGACCGTAGCTGTCATGTTGTCATGGAGAAGTCGCAAGATGTTCATAAATTTATTGGGGCATCCAATTTTCATAAGGATAGTCCAGAGAGCTGTTCGGTCTACAGTATCAAAGGCCTTAGCAAGATCAATAAATGCCATATAAAGGGGTTGATTTTGCTCCCGGCATTTTTCTTGGAGCTGACGTGCAGTAAAAATCATGTCTACTGTCCCTCTAGAGGAGCGGAAACCATATTGAGATTCAGGGAGGATCTCTTCTGAGATAGATAGAAGACGGTTTGCGAGAATCCTAGCAAATATTTTACCTGTGGTAGCTAAGAGAGAAATGCCCTGATAGTTTCCACAGTCTGTTCTATCACCCTTCTTAAAGAGGGTGATAATTATGGCATCCCTGAAGTCTTCTGGGATCTCTTCTCTTATCCAGATTTTTTCGATGAGTTTATGAAGATGTTGTACAAGTTCGGGGGCCCCTTCTTTAAAGTTTTCAGCAGGAATCCCATCTGGTCCACTAGCTTTGTTATTCTTCATTTGATTAATGGCTTTTTTTACTTCATCCAAAGTGGGGAGTATTGCAAGTTCCTCTCTAATTTGTTTTTGCAGGATTTGCGAAAAAATCTCATTATCCACCTTAGATTTACGATTTAAAAGGTCATAATAATGCTCTTTCCAACGCAGTGCAATAGACTCTTTGTCTTTTAAGAGTTTGGTGCCATCTTTTGATTGTAAAGGGTTTGTACCATAGGTTTTTGGTCCATAAATGGCCCTTGTGGCCTTAAAAAAGCCCCGTGCATCATGAGATTCTGCAAGTTGTTGAATTTCTGCAGCTTTCTTTTTCCACCAAGCGTTCTTAAGTTCTCTTGTTCTTCTTTGGACCTCAGCCTTTGCACTAGCGTAGATTTTTTTCTTGGCAGCGCAGTTAATATCATTTTGCCATGTTTGGAAGGCTTTCCTTTTTTGGTCAATTATATATTTAATCTCATTATCATTTTCATCAAACCAATCCTGATGTTTCTTAGTTTCGTATCCAATAGTTTGTTCACAAGCTGCAGTAATGGAGGTTTTCAGCTTAGACCAGTGGTCCTCGATGTTGTCAGGAGGTCCCGTAGGTAGATGTTCCTTAAGAAGTGATTGAAGACGAGTTTGCTTAATAGGATCTTGAAGGGCGTGGATGTTCATTTTACGCCTTGGTTTCCTTCCTTGAAGCCTACGTTGGGGAGCAATGTTGATAACCATAGTGGACCGGATTAGTCGGTGGTCTGTCCAGCAGTCGTCGGCACTCACCATGGCCCTAGTAAGAAGTACATAGCGGCGATCTCTAACACGGACAATTACATAATCCAGAAGATGCCAGTGCTTTGACCGTGGGTGCTGCCATGATGTTTTCAACTTATTCTTTTGTCGAAAGAGCGTGTTTGTGATAGTGAGATTATGCTCTGCACATATAGACAAAAGTAAGATTCCGTTCGGGTTGCTATTACCAACTCCGTCTTTTCCAATAGTTTCTGGCCATAAATCAAAGTCACGCCCGACTCTTGCGTTAAAATCGCCCAGGAGGATAATTTTATCCTCCCTAGGTATCTCTGACAGGAGAGTGTCCAACAAGAGAGTGTTCTTGTTGGGTTGTGAACTGTGGGTTGTTCGCCATGGTTTGCTATCTCAGCTGGGTTTATACAGCACAATAACCTACATTTCAGCAACAACCCACGGTTCAATGACAACCCACACTCAACCCATACTCATAACCCTTGAGTGTGGGTTATCGTGTAGTCTGAGCCCAGTCATTGTGTACATCTGGGGTGTTGAACCTCAGGCCTAGGGGCCAAGTCCAGCCTGCCTGGGATACCAGTTCAGCCCTCCAGGGTTCCACAGATGGCCACACCCCTTCTGCACACCACCAGGTAGTTACCGCTCCACCACCAACTGCTTATCATGTGGTGGTTTCCCAGCTTTTATGCAATTTCTTTCCCATTTTAAAAGATTGCAATGTCTCTCCTAAGGCTTAATTATTGATAGTAAGAGCTTTAAGCTAAAGAATGCTGGTATTTTTGGTATTTTGGCTGCACTTCCTTTTGCCTTTGATTCCACCCCCTTTGCCTTTGGCCCCTCCCACTGATGGAATGTGGCCCCCGAAAGCTTCTCTGAAATGGAATTCAGTACAATACTGCTGGTGTACATCGAGAACACAGAGTCCACCAGTGCCTTAAAGGCTAACAAACGTATTTGTGGCATGAGAGTTCACAGGCTACACTGAGAATATGTAGGAAAATTTCGACTATATTTCAGTTTTCCATACTTAGAATGGAGTCCCAGAATAAGAACACAAGAACCAGAAATGTTCAGTCTGCTAGAAACAGGACATACCATTTTTTAAAGCTGGAAAACCCTTCCTGGGAGTCTTTTAGGAATAACACAATTGACTTAGAACCAGTCCTGGCCCTTCTCAGCTACTGGTCACATGGAACACAAAACCTAATGTTTTACATATATTTGTATAAGAGCCAAGGTCGGCATTGTTGGGCTCCTGCCAGCAACAGGGGGCCTGCTGTTGCTGCCTGAGCCCCTTGGCTCTGCTCCCATTTGCTGTTTCTGCCATCTCCTGGTATGCAAGCAGTGACAAGAATGAACAACAACCTCTCCTTCTAGGCCATGGTGTAGAATGGGCCCAGGGGAAGAAAGCAAGTGAATAGGCAGTGGTAACAGTGGAAAGAAAGTGAGCCCACTCAGGGAGGGGGATCTACTGAGGGCATGTTATTCAAAAGCCCCTTAAAATCTGGAGCCAACACTGATAACAGCGGGGGGGGGGGAGGGGTTCTATGAAGGAAACAGAAAATAGATCCATCTCCTCCCTGCTGAGCTTCCTGCTAGGAAACCATTGTATGAATGGCACATTAATCAAGAGACAGGTGATTACATAGTCCAATTGTATTCCAAACCCTCTTTTGCAGATGCAGGTTGCCAAGTCTTCACCTGGAGATGGTGTCCATCTCATATAAGTTCTGCGGTACTGAGACACTAGACCAGGGGTATGCAACCTGGTGCCCTCCAGAAGTTTTGGACTACAAATCCCAGAATCCCTAATCATTGGCCATGCTGGCTGGGATTGATGGCAGTTGTAGTCCAAAACATCTAGAAAGTACCAGCTTGCACTAGAAAATAGCTGCTCCTCCTGCTCTGCTACTACACTGGTGCATTTGTCCACCTACTCTCTTCCCTCCTTTAGGTTTTTGGGGTTTTTTTTGAGGAGTGGGGTGGGTGTGAAGAAGGCATGGAATGTAATAGAATAGCTAGCTGTACAGGAGGTGCAAGAGGCGTGGTCTTGGAGCTGAAGAGCATTTCAAGAGACCAGACCAATAATGTTGGATGGCAATAGTATTGGAAGTGGGCTCTTTGCCTATAACAAGTTAGAGAAAACTTACACTGAGATGCTCTGGTGGTCATCCAGGGATTTGGAGTGAGGTGCCACCAGTATAATGATAACATCCAACTATACTTCTCATCTCCATCTGCTTCAGGTGACTCTTAAGAAGTCCCAGATTGGTGCCTGTGATTGATGTACTGGATGAGGGCCAATAAACTGAACCTCAATTTAGACAAGTTGGAAGTGCTGTTGGTGGATGATTTGGCTAGACAGGGTGTTGTTGTTCAGCCAGTTCTTTATTGAGATGCACTCTCCTGCATGATCACGTACACAGTTTAGGGGTCCTGTTGATTGATCTAGCTTTGTCACTAGAGGCGGAAGTAGCACATAGTCTCTTCCACCAGCTAAGGCTGGCATGCCAGCAGCAGCAGGCCCTTCTGAACAGAGATGCCCACACAGTTATTCATGCCCTGGTGACATCCAGATTTCTTATATGTGGGTCTGCCTTTGAAAACTTTATGGAAACGTGCCAGTACTGCTGTGCTGCTGGACTACTAACTGGGAGCAGCCCTATGGAGTTTTGAAAATGTTCATTGGCTGCAATTTCATTTCCAAGCACACTTCAAAGTGATGGTGCTTACCTTTAAAGCAGGGACGGGCAACTTTGGGGAGTCAAGGGGCCATTTTTGCCCCCTCCGACCCCCTCTGTGGCCTGCACTCCATGGGGTGCCTGAAAATACGTACTTGGTGGTTTTGCCACTGAATTTTGGCAGCAAACTGCTATGGCATGCAAAACGGGTCACATTTAGCTTGTTCTGAAACTAAGCTTCAGAACAAAATACCGTAAATTTGAGCCATTGAGTGTTCTGTAGCGCGAAAACTGCAATTAAAAAAGAGAGCAGCTTTAGCACTACAGAACAGTTTTTTTATTTAAAAAATTGCCAGCAAATTCAATGGGGGTGGCAGGGGCCGGCCCGGGGGGCTGCATGTGGCCCATGGGCCACATGTTGCCCACCCCTGCTTTAAAGACCCAAATAACTTGGGACTTTGGTACCTCAAGGACCACTTGCTCCCACACACACCTGCTTACGTGTTGTGATCATAGTCAGAGGCCCTTCTCTGGATGCCACAGCTATCAGAGGTTATGTAGATGTCACCTTTCAGCTGAGATGCCTCACTTATGGAATGCTATCCCCATGGCAATTCAACTGGTGCCAACTCTGATGTCTTTTTGGCACCGGGCAAAGAGCACCCCCCCCCCCATAAAAAACCAAAGGAAGCCATGCTGGTTCATGAGGGGGAAAAATTCAAATCAACAGTTGGGCAATACCTTTATTAGGACCTACAGATATACCACAACATTGCACAAGCTTTTGAGTTCTCCAGAGCTCTTCATCAGGCCACCTAGCCTGATGAAAAGTTCTGGAGAACTTGAAAGCCTCCACAATTTCGTGGAACTTTCATCCTAATAAAGGTATTGCCCAACTGTGGATTTATTATCCCACACATTTTTAAAACATTGGTTGACATAGATTTTCTCTATAGCCCTTCTTTTAAATCTGCGTTATTTATTCTTTTATTCTGGATTCTTTTTCTCTATTTTTATTGTTAGCTGCTCTGAGACTATTCATACACTCATTGGTTAATGAGACATCTCAAATGTAAATATATTTATATGAATCATCACATGCAAATGTGCAACGATTACCCTTTCTGCTTCTGGATTCTGGGCAGGGTGGGGGAAGCCCCCGCCTCTCAGCTGATTCCCCGTGGAACAGCTGATTTTAAAAAAAATAAAATTATTATTATTATTATTATTATTTTATTTTATTTTTTACTTTCCTCTGGTGGTCCGGAAGAGCGGAGGACTCCTGGGCAGGGCGGGGGAAGCCCCCACCTCTCAGCTGATTCCCCGTGGAACAGCTGATTTTTAAAAAATAAAATTATTATTATTATTATTTATTTATTTATTTATTTTTTAATTTTACTTTCCTCTGCTGGTCCGGAAGAGCGGAGGACTCCTGGGCAGGGCGGGGGAAGCCCCCGCCTCTCAGCTGATTCCCCGTGAAACAGGTGATTTTAAAAAAAATAAAATTATTATTATTATTATTATTATTATTTTATTTTATTTTATTTTTTACTTTCCTCTGCTGGTCTGGAAGAGCGGAGGACTCCTGGGCAGGGTGGGGGAAGCCCCTGCCTCTCAGCTGATTCCCCGTGGAACAGCTGATTTTTAAAAAATAAAATTATTATTATTATTATTATTATTATTTATTTTTTTATTTTTTTATTTTACTTTCCTCTGATGGTCCGGAAGAGCGGAGGACTCCTGGGCAGGGCAGGGAATCCCCGCCTCTCAGCTGATTTCCCACGGAACAGCTGATTTAAAAAAAATATTTATTTTTTTTTGGTACCATATGGTAAGTGCGTCTTATGGTCCGGTGCGTCTTATGGAGCAAAAAATACGGTATATCTTTTCAGTAGACATGAATTTCCCAGCCCCATTGAAAAAAGTGACTGGAATCCAAAGAGTTACTTGAGGTTCACTCAAGGGTTTATATCAGGAATGCGGAAACTGGTCCTCCAGGTGTCAATGGACTACTAATCCCATCATGCCAGACCAGTGGCCATGCTAGCTGGGGTTGATGGGAGTTGAAGTCCAAAAACATCCGGAGCGACACACGTTCCCCATCCCTGCCTTATGTGGGCCCCATTAATTTATTTTTGACCTTGAACAGTTGACTCCTTCCCAATGCAGAATCACATACTATTTTGGAAACTTCCTTTTGTTTCAAAAACCAGTTTATTATAAAGCATTGGGGGAGGAGAGATTGCTGTTTGGGACACACACACCCCAAGTCTAAAGTCCCTTTGGGCTCAGGAAACTAGTTTCAAAGTTCTTTGTATCCTACCCAGTGCAGTTCACAATGAATATGGTCTTCATTATTGGGTCTAAATAAATGCTCCCTGAAATCATTGCAAAGATGTCTATTGAGTTCAACAGGTATTACATCAGTAATAAGAGTTCACATGATAAATGCAATCAAATGCCATCTACACAAGTTAGGCTAGGATCACATAAAAAGGCATAATTGAAGCTGTGGTTTCAGCAAATAATAGCCTCTGATTCTAATTTTTAAGCATATTTCAGGTATGGAACTGTGTGGCATTTAGGGTGGCTGTGTCTCCTACTTTATAGAGTCTGTCTGAAGGTGTCTTCTATTTGGAAGGCTGTTTCCAAGCCTAGTTCAGATATCTCTCTCTCTATATATATATATATAAAAGCATAAGGGAGAGCAAGGGCCTTGAAGTTGCCCATCAACAGTTAGCATCTAGACAGCAGGTGGAGCAGGCCCACAAGTTACCTGGTCACTGTTCTCCCCACTATGGTGGGTTGTATTGTATTTCTATTTAAATTGTAGTCATTATTTCTAAATTATCATCTATGCACATAAATTAGCCTATACAACTCTTATGCAATTCTACATCCTTTCTTGGGTTTTTTGGGGTTTTTTGGGTGATGCATAAGTGGCCATCCTAGAGTCATTACTTGCTTTTCTCAGTATAAATTAGCTTCCCTATGCACAATTTGTCATTAGGATCAAAGAGGAATGGGCAACTTGTTCAGCATCAACAAACATGATAGATGGATTTCTCCCATCATTATCTGTGCAATCATAAGGGCTACAAATGCGCATTAAAAAAAAGATAGCTTGCATTTTCCTAATTCTGATAACAATGGCAAAATCATGGTAGCATTTCTGCCTCCAGAATTTTGTGGGTCACTGGGCCAGGCATGGCACCCTCAGTGGGCCTCCCTAACTTGGAAGAAGTAGGACATGCAAACAGGCTTTTCTTAAGCTGTATCTGATCTTCTTGGATACCATGTCACTATGCAAAGTGGAAATGATAGCACTGTTAGGGCAGTGGACCTTCTGCTTTTCTTGGGACCCTGGCCCATCCGTGCCGTCCTGTAGAGCCAGCCCTGAAAAGTGAGGATGAAAGGGATCACATCTGTGGGCTCCATAAATGAGTCTTGGGAATTGCAAGTTCCTCATCTCTCAGCAGAGCAAAATATTCTGTTCTCACTCCACCTTCTCATGATGGTTCAGGGTAGCTTACAGTATTTTTTACATTCTTCCCTGTCTTGTTTCACTTCATCCTTAGTGCCCTATAACTATTTTCCACATTGCAGTGGTATTATGAGCAATTATTTGGAAATGGGCACATTATGCGTGGGACGGGCCAAGTTTTATGCGATCATATTGAGTTACTGTCTGTGATCAGTGTTTATAGTGCAGTAGGTAGGAATGCCTTGAGCTGGCAGAAGAACAGTCCTTTAAACAAAAGTGCAAAGGAAGGGTCAGGAAAAACTGCTGAGTGTTACATAATCCACATTGCTGTCCCCATGACATCATAAAGCACATAAAGTGATGATAATGCAGCTTGCGAAAATGCAATTACTTTAAGTATCTGCTGGCCAGGAAAGTGGGGAGCTAATCTTATTACTAGCCACTTAACAACCAGTGTATTAATCAAAGACATTATGCCTTAATGACTGCTGTTTGCTGTCAGTTTATTTTTGCCGTTTCACTGGTGACATTTTTCTTGATTGTCAGTGCACATTCCAATATTTACACTACGGTACTTGAGATAAGTTATCTGTAGACTGAAAATAATTGAGTGGATACATATACCAGTTCAGTGAATGGGAAAACAACAGCCATCCAGGACTTGATCCTGGATGAGCATGGTGACCTAGCCTGTATCATGGAGACCTGACTGGATGAGACTGGGGGAGTAAATCTCTCCTACCTTTGCCCACCCAGGTTCTCCGTGTTGCAGCAGGCAAGACCTGGGGGGCGGGGAGGTACAGTTGCAGTGGTCTATCAGGATGCTATTCCCCTGTCCTGGTGCCCCATCTGGCAGTCTTCTAGTTTCCAGTGTGTGTATCTGAAGGTGGGTGTTGGGACAGAATAGGGATTCTGTTGGTGTACCGCCTGCCCTGCTGTCCATCAGTCTCCCTTCCTGAGTTAGCCGAGGTGATCTTGGGGTTGGTGCTGGAGTCTCCACGGCTTGTTGTGCTGGGGGCTTTTGTGACTTCAACATACATGCTGAGGCCACCTTGTTGGGAGTGGCTCAGGATTTCATGGCCTCCATGGCAACTATGGGTCTGTCCCAATTAGTATCTGGCCCCACTAATTCAGCAGGGCACACTTTAGATCTAGTCTTCTACGTAGGGAGTGATGATCATGATCTGCGGTGACTTTCTGGGAATCAGAGCCTCTGTGGGGGTAGGGTACCAATTAAGATGGTCTGCCCTAGGAAGACTGATGGATCCAGATGGTTTTCTGATGGCTCTTGGGGATTTTCCTGTTACCTAGGCAGGTGATTCTGTCAAAGCCAGGGCTGGACCAAGACATTTTGCTGCCTGAGGTGAAGAACAAGCATTCCATGCACAAAAGCCTTTCTTCAAGACTGAATATCTTTCTTCAACACCAACAATGGGACACCACACCTGAAGGCAGCAGACTAGCTTAGGGGTTGTAGGGAAGGCCACGTGGCACACAGTTCTCTCCTACAACATCTTGCTGCCACCTCTCAGCATTTTCTGCCTGCCACCTCACTTTGAGTAATGGTAGGGCCGGCCCTGGTTGAAGCCCTGGTTAACCTCTGGAATGTAAAAATGGCCCAGGTGGCTGACAGGTTTGCCCTTGAACATCCTCTCCCACGGAGTGGAGCCAAATGACCCCCCTGGTTTTCCAAGGCACTGTGGGTGATGAAACAAGTGGGACTAGAGTGACATTGGTGGAAAACTTGGAATGAGTCCAATCAAACATGGTCTAGAGCTCATTTTAAACCCTACTCCATGGCAGTGAGGGCAGCGAAGAAACTGACTTATCTGCCATCATTACATCTGCACAGAGTTGCCCAGGTTTTTTTGGGTGTTCAGAGGCCTATTACACTCTGGCCCACAAGAAGAAAAGGTAGACTACTCGATAGCCTGCTGTGACCAACTTGCATGACATTTTGCGATAAAATCAATTGTAAAATCCATCCCAACTTGGATGCCATAGTTGATACAGATCCAGTGGATGTAACTTTGGCCCCTGTTTGTCCAGTTACAATGGATACTATTCAATTTGTATGGCCTGAGGACGTGGACAGAATCCTTGGAGAAATGAGGCCTACCACTTGTGTGCTGGACCCTTGCTCTTCCTTATAAAAGCAGCCATTGGGAACGGGAGGCGAGAGGGACTGGATGAGTGGGTAAAGGTAGGGGTGAACACCTTTTTATTGCAAAGTATGATTCCATCTTACCTAAAAGAGGCAGTGGAAAGACCTTGGTTAAAAAAACCAAACACCTTCCCTCAACCCCACTGTATTGGATTATTTCCATCTGGTCTCTAATATTCCATTCTTTGGAAAGGTGCTGAGGCATGTGGTGGCTTCTCAGCTCCAGGGATTACTGGATGAGATGGATTATTATCTAGATCCATTTCAATCTGGCTTCAGGCCTCTTTATGGGGCAGAGACAGTTTTGGTCACTTTAGGGAATGATCTATGCTGGGAACTTGACAGGGTGTGTGCATCCCTGTTGGTTCTGCTGGACTTCTTGGCAGCTTTTGATACCATTGACCATGGTATTCTCTGGAGCATCTGTCCAAGATGGGACTGGGAAGCACTGTTATATGGTGGCTCCGGTCCTTGTTTGGAGGCACGATCCCAGAAGGTGGTGCTGGGAGATTACTGTTCGACACTGTGGCCATTAGCCTGTCATGTCCCTCAGCATTCCATTGTATCTCCCATGCCCTTTAACATAAACATGAAACTGCTGGGAGAGATTGTCAGGAGTTTTAGGGTTCGGTGCTACCAGTATGCTGATGACAGCCAGCTCTATCTCTCCTTTCCATCTAAATCCAAAGAAGCTGTTCTGGTTCTAAATCTGATGTCGGTAATGGACTAGATGAGGGCAAACAAATTGAAACTTAATCCAGACAAGACAGAGGTGCTCCTGGTGAGTTGAAAGGCAGATCAAGGAATAGAGATTCAATCTGTGCTAAATGGGGTTACACTCCAGACTCAGGCTTGTGATTTGGGTATACTTCTGGACCCAGCCTTGAACCTGGATGCCCAGGTCTTGGCAGTGGCCAGGAGTAGGTCCGTGCAGCTGATGCTAGTGTGCCCACTGTGCCCATTCCTAGAGATGTCTTATTTGGCCATGGTCACACATGCCTTAGTTACATCCTGTTTCGACTAATGTAACATGCTCTATGTGGGGTTCCTTCAAACACTGTTCAGAAACTTCAGCTGGTTCAGAATGCTGTGGCCAGACTGTTGACCGGGGTCTGTTACAGGCAGCATGTGACTCCCTTGTTACAATAGCTTCACTGGCTTCAGGTTTGTTTCAGGGCAGAATTCAAAGTGCTGGTTATGACCTATAAAGCTCTATACAGCTCGAGACCAAGGTACCTGAAAGACTGCCTTCTCCCATACGAGCCTGCCCAGGTCTTAAGATCTTTAGGAGAGGTCCTTCTTTCAAGACTACCACCTTCAGAGGCACTTGGTGGTGACGTAAAGTAAGGCCTTCTCAGTGGCTGCTTCCAGGCTGTGGAAGTCCCTGCAGAGGAAGCTAGGTCTGCTCCCTCTCTGTGGTCCTTCCACTGGCAAGCAAAGACCTTTTTTTAAAATTCAAGCAGGTCTTTGGCATGTAAGAGGGTCTGTTGGGTTGGATGCTGTTTTTATTCTGTTACTGTTGTAGTTTTAATTGTGTTTTAATGTATTTTTTATTATTGTTTTAATAAAGTTTTATTTATGATTGTAAGCCACCTTGAGTGCCATTTTTCTTGGTAAAAGGGTGGGGTACAACTCAAGTAAATAAATAAATAAATAATCAATAAATTTACTAAAGTGGAAACAATTGATATTTAGCGACTGAACTCAACAGTGGCACAATTCCAGGAATAGTTGTTGTGTACAGCTAATAATATGCAAGTAATAACTGTACAGTAGCCCAAATAGAGAATGGGGATGTACATGGCAATCTGAAACACAAGGCATATGGAATGGTAGATCCCCATCTACATTGTGCAGTACTTATGGAACCGCATGCTCATCTGATCTGGGCCAACTATGGGGCCCTTTAAGATTCACTTAGCTGTGGTCAAATACACTTTCCCATGCGTGGCTACCTTGCAGCTGATCACATGAGTTTTCCCCATTGAATTCACATCCCCCTGATTGGCATCCATGTGGTCAGCCTCCACCCATATGCTTGGGTCATTTGACCCAGTCACTCATGGAAAACTGACTCCCGCTTGACTGGAGAAACATTTCAAGGTGCCTATGTGTTTGTACATGCTCAGATGCACTCTTGCCATTATTATTACTTTGCACATTCTGTAGGAGAGCTCTGGTAGTTACACTGAATCCTTGGTTTTTATTTATTTATTTATTTATTTATTATATTTATACCCTGCCTTTTTTCCTGCAAGGAACACAAGGCGGGTTACATAGTCCTCCTCCTCCTCCTCTCCATTTTATCCTCACAACAACCCTGTGAGGTAGGTTAGGCTGAGAGTCAGTGACTGGCCCAAAGTCACCCAGTGAGTTTCATGGCCGAGCGGGGACTAGAACCCGGATCTCCCAAGTCCCAGTCCAACACTCTCACCACTACGCCACACATGAGGCACCAGTTGGAGACTTTCCAGCATCCATCCAAGGCATGTGAATTCACTTAGCCCTCTCAGGCTGTAACCTATATTTCTCTGGGGAGAATTGCAGATGGCAGGCATGTGAAGGCATTTATAATATCCCTGGTTAGATAAAGAACTAGGGCAGGGGTGGGCAACTTGTGGCCCTCCAGATGTTTTTGCCTACAACTCCTATAATCTCTCACCTTTAGCTGTGCTGGCTAGAGTTGATGGGAATTCTAGGCCAACACATCTGGAGGGGCACAAGTTGCCCATCCCTGAACTAGGATGTTGGAAGTAGAATACTCCTGATTAGGGCAGCACTGTGACAAAGCAACTACTTATTTTAAGGTGGATTTCCCTTTCATTTATCACACTTGTATCATGCCCTTCATTCAAGATGCTCAGAGCAATATAGTTAGGGCTATTGCAGCCTGTCTCTCAACATACCACTGAGGAAGGTTAGGCTGAAAGACAGTTACTTTCCCAAAGCCACCCAATAAGCCTTGACTTGAATTCAAGTCTCTCCAGTTCAATAATGTAATTGTTAGGCCTTACTGATTCATTCCGGTTTGTGATCTACCGTTTTCCAATTTGCTTTCAATCCACTCAGTTTCTTCAAAAGATTGAATAGGGTTCCCTGAGGAGCAAGCTTGTAGATAAATATAGGTTTTCAAGTTCTTAATGAAGGTAAGGTCAAATTGGTTGGGACTGAGCATGCTTTATCAAATCTCACTGCTCCATATGCAAAATGAGGCCTGCAAAACAAAGCCCCTTGCAATAGTTTGGCTCTTCTGCAAGCTGATCATATACTTTGGAAAACCCAAGGTGCTTGATTAAAGCAGAACTCTTTCTAAGAAGTAACCTCCTCTACATGCAAGAAAAGCAAAACCAAAACTTTGTTTTTTACTCAATATGGAAATGGTATATCTCAACGTCATCAGTTTAGAAATACACTCCCTGACAAGCTAGGTTGACATGGATTTCCCTTGGGATGTCTGCAAAAATTACTGCATAATGGAAGGAAAAGTATTTTATCGGAATCCACCCCCAAGACTCTGCTGTTTTAGTCAAAACCCTCTTACAAAAAGCTAACCACAGGTTAAGAAATTCAGAATAGTGGGTCTTCTGAGACATGTGAAGTGTAGCAGTGTTGCATAGAGTATTGCGCAGCTTGTGATCCATGAAATCTGACTTATTTACACAGTGGTGCAGCCCTGCACTTAATGGTCTTATGCGCCAGCCGCTAGATTCACAACTCGTGTATTACTTCAGCCGTGAAGCATGCATTTATTTTGGGAATAAGCACCATTTTGTTGTAGAAAAGGATAATATACGGTATTTGAAAATGGAAAATAATAAAAATGAACATCTGTGTGTAACAATATGTGTGCTTGGTCAGCAACCCCCTGACTATAACATGATGTTAAAAATAGGAAGAAAGGGTGCTGCGGTGAGAAACATCTGCCCCAGCATGCCTAGATGTTGAGCCTGTTTGCCACTGCCCCCATCACCTGTCATTTTCTTGGTCGTCATTTGGGCCCTTCCTGGGCTGTGTGACCCCAGACTTTGTCCCCAAGGTGCTGCCCTACTGTGTTTACAGACAACCAACCCAGTGGCCAAGTGGGCTATTTGCTCTTGGTGCTAAAGCAGCAGGGGGTGCTGAACAGTGTATGCCACTATGGCCATTGAAACTCAGTTCACCTATTGTTGTAACTCTGCTATTTGCATTGCCTGGAGTCAAGTGAGTGTTGCCTACTAGATAAGTGTAGGGTGCTTACCAACCTCCTGCAGACTGTCCCTAGTCTAAAGACAAGTGCAGCAGTGAGGCAAAGGAGGAAGAGGAGGAGGATTTATTGTGATTTTATTTGTATCATCATCATCGTCATCATTATTGTAAAACACCTAGAAAAATGTATGAGGCGTTTAATAAATTCAATAGATAAATGTGCTGACCAAGACCATCAAAGGCAGGTGATCTGAATAGGCGAACTGGTTGCTGAGCCAGATTCTTGTCCAGCTTTATAGAAACCTTTGAAAATAAGGTCTCCATTATGATTCCTCCCCCAAACATCACAACAGCTACAGCGTTAAAAAGATCAAACCAGAATGAGAAGTTCATGTGGATTTATCAATGCAATATTATTCTCCACAATGTATTAGCACTTCAGTAACTTGTATAATTATGTATGTGAACCATCATCAGCTGCATCCATGTAAATATACAGAAGAAATAAAAGTGTGCACGTTTATGCACATACCTTAATGTTATTAGGATTGCTGTATACTCCAGCTGATATCACTGTTAGGCTCAGTCATTTTTTTCAAAGCCATCTGCACAAACATAGTAAGTACAACACACCACAACCAAATCAGCTCTCTTCCCCGGTCTCACAGGATTAAGATAGAATTCTGCATAAAAACAACAACCCTGTGATGTTTTTTCAGTCAGTCGTTTGCTAGCTGGTCCTCACCTCGAGTGGTAAATTATGGTTTACCTTATTTTTCATAACTTATTTATTTATTGCTTGTCACACATGTATCTCATGCTTCTTCCAAGAAGCTCATGGAGACCTACAATGGGCTGTCACAACAATCCTGTGCAGTAGTTTAGGATGAGAGACTTGCCCTATGAGCTTCTTGGCTGAGTGAAGATTTCCCTGCTCCACGTGCAACAGCACCCACCACTCTTTCAGATATTTATCTTGCTCCTTGTGAAACAAGGACACAATGAGGGTGTTTACATTCAGTAGAAAATGCCAAGGCTAGAATCTACCTGTGGTGCCACATATGCCTGGGCTAATGGAGGCCCACAGGGGGGAGAAAGTGATCATGGTGCAATGCTATGGGTTCACCTTGAGTTCCAGGTTAAGAGAAAGCACACCCCACACTGCAAGGAATGTCTCTAGATCTGCCTTCCTCAATCTGGTGCCCTTCCAATGTGTTGGACAACAACTCCCAGCATGCCCCAACCAACCATGCTGGGAGTTGCAGTCCAACACATCTGGAGGACGCCAGGTTGAGGAAGGCAGATCTAGATCTTTGTGAAGCCAAAAATATCACCAGTTTGAGACACAGAGACTCTCAGAGCACCCTCAAGAAATTTGCCCCTAGACAAAGCTCTGGCTTACTTCCAATACCAATCTCTGAATTCAGTCACAAAGTCCATGGGATCAAAGGGGTGGGTGGGAGAAGGCATCTATTATAGAAACAACTAAATGGGTCTCAACCTTTCATTTTATAGCATCTGAAATATATGGAGTAGAACTAATGCCAAAAAATTCCACTTAGAGGGAAAAGTAAAGCTGTCAGAATTTTAATAGTTTGGCGCACAATTGCCATCAGGAAATACTGTGATGTATAGATTTTTGTTCCTTGATAAAGGACACACCACTTAAATCAACAAGTAAAACAGAGTTTCATTTGCTCCTTCAGTGTAATATCCCTTTGCTGGTTGAAAAACCATTTGCCTTGCATCAGTTCAGGTAATTAGGCTTGTGTATTTCTCCTAGAAATCTGTGAATGCTAAAATGCTGATGAGCCAGTTTCAGTAGTCAGATGTGCAAAATCCTAATGTGTACTAAGATTTAAAGAATTCCCTTCTGTAAGAATTCTTTTAGTGTTGTACATGAAAATACAGATCCCTGTGTGACTCCACTGTTTATATCCCTCCATTAGGAGAATTTACCATTCAAATTGAGGATGCCTTCAAATACAGAACTGTCATAGACACATAGGAAGCTGCCTTATACTGAGTCAGACCACTGATGCTTCTAGCCCAGCATTGTCAACACTGACTGGCAGCATCTCTCCAGGGTTTCAGGCAGGATTTTTTCCCTTATCCTACCTGGACATGCCAGGGATCGAACCTGGGATCTTCTGAATGCAAAGCATGTGCTCTATCACACTGAGCTAAGGTCCCTCCCTACAGCACCTGGTATTCCAAGGTGGTCACCCATCCAAGTACTAACCAGGCCTGACCCTGCTTAGCTTCCGATATCAGATGAGATCGGGTTCAGGCATGTTCAGGGTGGTATGGCTGTCCTCTATCAGTCATTCAAATAGGTGATTGTCCTTTATAAAGTAAAACACATGGCCATCCTAGTTGGTCATTCCATCACATTGAAAGTTAGATACTTCAGATCAGCCATCCCAAACTGGTCCCCTCTGGCTGTGTTGGCAAAGTGAGGCATGTTGGCAGTTGTAGTCCAACACAATACAGGGCATCAGGCTGGAGAAAGCTACTTTAGATTATAGCGGTAGATGCACAAATGTTCAGAGCTGGTTTACACACTGATGAACGAAGGTTTGAGGCCTGGTCTACTCATGCAGCAGAACAAGGCAGTAGAATGGACAGCACCATGGCATGCTACAGGTAGAGATACTTTTTTTTAATGCTTCTCCATGCAAAAATTTTCTGCAAGCTGCTTTTGGGTCAAAGTGACTTTTGCTGAGGCAAAGAAACTGCCTTTGTGAGACCTTTGCACCTGGGCTGATAACAAGGATGGGAAAGACATTGTTATTTGATAAGAGACTGAGAAGGAAATCATCAGGTAGCTCAGCAGTTGGTGAAGCCATAACAAACTTTGTGGAGATAGCATTGGTTTTGAGGAGATGCTGAGACAGAATGTGTTTTATGAGTCCAATGGAAGGCAATGGAAGACTTACAGAGGCAGTGGTTAAACTTTCTTCTGATAAAATGTAGGTAAATGTAGAAAGGTTTGGCTCCACTTCTGATCAATATACGAAGCCCAGGATGGGAATTAGGGGCACAGAAGAAGAAAGAACTGCCAGACTCATTGCATTGAACTGCTTTGAAACTTAAGCCCTATTTAAGGGTTACTCACTGGAGAGCCAGCACAGATACAACTGAACTGTGGGGCAGTGTGTTTAGCTCTGTCCCCAGTGTTGCACAGCTCTGGGGATCCTGTTGTATTGATGGACACTTCCCATGTGATCCAGGACCACGGCAATTGGGGGCTTTAGAATGAATATGGCTCTAGAATGCTATGGCACCTGCAGTGGGTTAGATTGATTTAAGTAGTTGCAGCTGGAGGGAGTTCAGGATGATGGGATATAATGTGCAGTATAGCGTGACTTCATTTGCTTGGTCTCTAATTCTTCATGGTCCTTATTTTCTGTATCTTAATTTATAAGCAATTTTATTGTTTTTATTATTTATTTCTCTATCCCCTGTTTGTGTGTAGTTTCCCTCTAATTTTCCTATGTAGTTATTCAGTCACATAATCATTTCTCTTCTGTCCCTGTATTGAGCACTTGCATTTCAGTAAACCACTTCTCTTTGTCAATACCACTTTAAGTTTGTGGCCTTTATTATTGGCTCAACATTACCCAATGTAATGTAATTTTGAACCCAAGTTTACATTGGTACATTGGCCAGGAAAGCTGAACAGTGGACAACTGCCAGCCATAAGACTCATGACTCATGCACTTAAGGGAATCTTAACTTCTGGATGTTTGGGCAGGGCATTCTTGTTCTTAAATTCTTGATGCTCTGAATATGTTTGGGCAGGATATTTGCATTCTTAGAAAAAATAATTTGGCAAGAACCTCTGGAGGTATCTACACCACAGACTTAAACTGGTTTAAATACTTCATTCACTGACCCACCATGTGAAAAGCAGACCACCACCATGCATGGTGGCCTACAAGGAACTTCATAAACTTTGTTTTTGTTATCTTCTTGAGGCTGCAAAAATGTGGGTGTTGTCAAGCATTGGGCATGCCACGCCCACTCTACATGGTTGATGTTCAGCTTCGTGGGTTGCATGTTGTGCAGGACTGGCATAAGATAACCAAAGCAAGAGGTCTGAAAGAGCAGTCTAAATGGCAAAAGAAGAAGATGGGACTTGGCAGAGAAGAAGCTATACTATTTTTATTTGTTTCTTTTACTAATGAATATAATTATGTGGCAGGAGTTTTTGAAGAGACATAATGTAATGTGATTCATCCTAAAATGCAGATTAATCCCATCGATGGGACAAAAGAGACTATGCTACAGTAAAACACCAATAGTACTTAATGCAATTCATCACAAGATTGGCTTCTGAATTGAATCAAAGTTCTGACAAGATGATAGGATAGGACAATCGCTAATCATATGGTACATCATGGATGGGTCAAATGAGACTATAGAGATCTGTTCTTTCTATTTATCAGCTCACTGCTACATTTTCTGTTGTACATTATTAGCACTTGTGTTGAAATTGTATGTGACATTCAAGTAGTCAGGGCCACTTAGAGGAGAGATGAAACAGATGTAATTTTGTACATCACCAAAGATATCAGTGAAGTTGTTATTACCATTTTCAGCAACCGAGAAGCACCTGTAAGACTGGATAACAAAGTGCCTATTATTTAGCATTTTGGGTGTGTCTAGTTTTTGTTTTTTTTAAACTGTCATTATTCCTCTTTCTTCTCCCTTCCTATTTCTCCTTTTGCTCTCTCCTCTTCCTAACCCCCCAGTAATTCTTATGCAACCTCCTTCATTCTTTTTTGAAACTCATTGGCTTTCATCAAGATGTGACTCTAGAAAACTAGTTGGGTAGGAGAGTGAAGGGGTGTCAAAGGCCATTTTGAGGTGAGCAAGGACTCAATACATGCTATGTATGACCTTCATATACTTGCCTGGTTTATACATAACATTAATCCATGTTGTGGTTTATTGAAATCTGCCTTGCCTGAGGGCCTGTTTGCGCATCATGACAGCCCATGGGTTAAACAACCCATGGGCTGTCGGAGAGGAGCAGGAAAGAGTGGACACGCTGCCTGCAGCATGCCCACCACTTCTGCTGTTACTCAGCAACCCATGATTGGCTCCTTCATTGGTTGCTTAGCGTGACATGCAAACTTGAACTGCTGGGTTGTTTAGGGGCTAAAAACCCAGCAGTTAGCCCAACTACAAATCATGGATTAACCACTGGGTTGTCATGCCCCTAAACAACCCAGCAGTCCAGGTTCACACATCATGCAAAGCAAGCTACGAAGGAGCTGATCATGGGTTGCTGGAGTGGCAGGTGCACTGCAGACAGTGTGTCCACTTTCTCCCGTGGGCTGTCGTGTCATGCAAACCAGGTCATTAGGTCCGAACCCATCCCCACAAACAAACCATGGTTTGTTAACTAGGTACAAACCACAAATAGAAGCCATGTTTGTTGTTGGTTTAAAAATCTGGCTTGTTTAAGCCATGGCTTGTCATGATGTCTGAACCCAGAACTGTGGCTTATCCCTGGCTTGTTTGTGCTGCTGACTTGCTGCTTAAACAGAGTCTAAAAATAAAACTGCTCAGAAGGCTAGCAAAATTTGTGGGACGGGAAACAAGTCAGAAATAGGAAAAGCAAGGTGGGGTTTGTTATCCTGTCTACAAAACAAGTCATGGCTAAAACAACAAACCATAGTTAACATAAACCATGGATTAGCATAATGTGTGAATGCAGCCACTATGACTGAAAGCTGGGGGAACAGGAAATAATTTGAGGGAGCAGCTGCTGACCCTTCCTTCCCCTTGGAGTCATCCCTGTCACTCTCATTCTCCCATAAACAATGGTAGTGTCATTTCCCTGGCTTCAGAAGGAACCTTCTGATTAGCTATTGCTGATTAGTTAATTAACAAACTGTGCTATGAGGGAATTACTAGTATGTCACAACAAAGAGTCTTGAAGAGTCTTCTCCATATTGAAGATGGAGAAATTTGTAGTGACAGCTTTCATGGACTAGAGTGCACTTCATCAGATGCATGAAGTGTTGTCCTCAGTTACCATACAGGCCTGTGGCTCACGCTGGCCCAGCTTGTCTGAGTGTGGAAAGCTAAGCAGGGTCAGGCCTGGTTATTACTTGGATGGGAGACCCCTCCTCTAGTTTCCTGCATTGAGCAGGGGGTTGGACTCGATAGCCTTGTACGGCTCCTTCCAACTCTATGATCTATGAAATCTACCCTACCTATCTACCCACCTACCTCTCCATCCATCCATTTATTTACATACATACATGCATGAATGAATGTAGAGGATGGAAATGTGGCCAAATAACAATGAAATGCAAAAAGTACAGTGTGATAATTTTTATGCAAAGCTTAAGATAAGCAAAGCAAATATTCACAATAGCAGTAAGTGGTGATAACGTAATAATAACACTTTTGTTATGTTAATTAACACCTGTAGTGGGATAGAAAAAACATTTTCTCAAATCAAGCATAAATGAATGGAATCAAACATTTTGTTTAGTTCTCATTCAGCTGGAGTCTCTCTTTGAAATTCTTCTGTTGGAGAATAGCAACTTTCTCTGTTGGAGAATAGCAGCAGTAGAGTGTCCCAAGAGATTGAAATGTCCTCCCATTTGGTTTTTGAATGTTGCCATTTCTGATGCATCCATTTATTCTTTTCCATAGAGATTGACCTGTTTGTCCTATGGCAGCCTTCCCCAGCCTGGTGCCCTCCAGATGTTTTGGACATCAACACCCATCAGCCCCAGCTAGCATGGCCTGGTCAGGAATGCTGGGAGTGCTAGTCCAAGACACCTGGAAGGCACAAGGTTGGGGAAGGCTGTCATATGTAAAAGTAAGAAGGGCATTGTTGGCATGTGATTGCATATATCATTTTGGGGGATGAGGATCTGAATGTGCCCTTGATGTTGTGGCTGATGGTCCTTTAATAGTATTGTTGCTTGAGTGGATATGGGGGCACTGTTGGCATCTGGATTTATTACAAGGCCTGCTCCTTGAGTTAGCATCTCTCTGATGTGCCACTTGTTGCTGGAAAGTAGCTTGCTTTTTAAGACTAGGGAGACTGTCTGTAACCAAGAACAGAAGTCTTTAAGAAGAGTTCTGCTAGAGCAGACCAAATGTCCATTTAGCCTAGTATCTTGTTTTTTGATGTCATCAACCAGATGCCTCTTAGAAGCTCACTAGCTGAATCCTCTCCTGTTAGGATATACTTTCTACCACCAAAAGTATATCACAGCAAATTAGTATCTATAAGCCCAAAGAATCTAGCCACAGCAGAGGCTCCCCGCTGTGTCTCTGCATTGCCTTCACAGTTATTGCCTTTTTCCAACCAGCCTCTTCTGAAGTTAGAAATTGCCCTGTGTATCTCTATATTAGGTGTGATTGGATTATTTAATCACCTCTATAGAGAGATGCACCAGATTTAGTTGCTCTCTGAGGACAGTGGCCCTTGGATCTCTGAATGAGTCATTGCTGTTTTTGTCTTGACTCCTTTTAATCATGCTCACAATAGTGACTCATGCAGAAATGCCATTCTTTTGAGGGCAGGAAATTCTTATCCTTTCACTTTCCAAGAGGTACAAGGGTGTCTCCCATTGTAATACGGGGGGGGGGGACGGGACACCCCACACCTGGCTGATTGCTACCAAGGGAATTAATCCAGTTGCTAGAATGTCAGATTAAGGCTTGGAAGACCCAGGTTCAAATCTCCCATCAGCTATGAAAGTCACTGGCTGATTGTGGGCCAGTGACTATCTTTCAGTTACTATCTAACCTACATCACTGGATTATTCTGAGCAGTAGATTTGGAGTGGAGAATCATGTATGCCACCTTGAGCACCTTGGAAGAAAGGAAAGGTAGGATTTAAATGTAATACATCATCATCATCATCATCATCATCATCATCATCATCATCTTGACCTAACCTAAACACACTTATTAGGGAGTAAATTCCATTGAGTTCAGTAGGACTTACTTCTGAGTAAATATGTTTAAGGTTTTTCTATGAATTGTCCTGAATGTTTGGGGAGCAGATAGGGGGATATAGCAGGAAACAGAATACTTCTGAGATAGGCCACCCCAGGCAAATCGTAATATTGAATGACCCACTAAAGATTAGGCCTTCTTCCTGTTATGCATTAGGGAATATAAATGGTTATAATGAGATTTAGAATCCTGTCTAGTAATGTAGTTTCACTTGGGCTCAAAGAATTGATGATCCCCTGAAGTCTTACTTTAGCTCAGTGGTGTGAAAATGTGGCCCTCCAGATGCCATTGAGCTTCAAATTCCATCAGACCCAGCCAGCATGGCCAATGGTCTGGGATGGTGGGAGCTGTAGTCCAACAACATCTGGAGGGCCACAGGATCCTAACCTCAAGCCTAGTTACACTTTTGATCTTTTCCCAGTTCCTTCCCTTTCTACACTCCTTGCTACCTATTGTGCTGACTTCATCAGATTGTGGTAGTGCAGGGCTGGAACTTCTATGTGATGCTCATATCAAATAAGTATTGCGAAACAGTGCAACCTGTGCATGCTTGCTCAAAAATAAATGCCTCTGACTTCATCGGAACTTACTTTCTAGGAAGAGTGTTAAGGATTGCAGCCAAAGTTATATGTCCTATTAACATAAACATTGTAAAATGAAATAGCTGTCAGTGGGCATAATTACTGGATGAATTCATGTTGGAGAATATTTGAAGGAGGAGAATCATGCTGACAAGTAATGCTTTCTGGGAATATGAAGGCTGCAATCTCAGCATGTGCCATTAGTGAGTATCATATCACATATTTATTTGATGATTCTCACTTTACCACATTTGTATCCAACACCTTCCTCCAAGTAGCTCACGGTATCATACATGGGGTTATCTCAGTTAAACCTCGCAACAACCCCGAGAGGTAGATCTAGGTGACAGACAGTGACTCACTCCAGTCCACGCAAGTGATCTTCATGGCTTAGTAGAGATTTGAACCCAAATATGGCTTTCACTCAATGGAGAAATGGAGAGTGTTGTTGTTTATAATATATATGGCACTATGGAATTACTACGAAGTACTTCAGAATCTTAATCACCTCAACCAAAATCCTGTAAGTTAATATAACTGGAATGGAGTGGTAGGGATTTGAATCAAGGCCATAGGGATTTGAGCATAGCTCTTTTCAGATGTCACCTCCATGTGTACACTGAATGTATGGAGGAGGGAGCAAGATCATGATCTACCTACCATATTTACTTATTTTTTTTAATAATACTTCTATACCACTTAATATAATGAAATCTCTAAGTGGTTCACATTAAAATTCATATGTAAAACAATATAAAATAATGAATAATTAAACCATTATAGCAAAGACAAAAATAAAACAGGGCAGTGTCATAGTCCCTTACAGATCAGGAAAAGCCCGTGAAACCAAATGTGTTTTCAAGCAGTGTTTGAAGCTTGCCACAGTTTCTGCCTCTTGAACCACATATGGGAAAGTGTTCTAGTGGGTGGGTGCTACTACTGAGAAGGCCTGCTTGCATGCTGTCACCTGGTGACTTTCTATTGGTCATGGAATGACCAATAAAGCCTCCACTTAAGATCTCAGGGGTGACTGACTGTAGATAATAGGGGAAGATGATCTTCTGTTCAACAGAAAATCTGAAAGGGGTTTCTATGCACATACACCTGTACACAAGTAGGCTCTTCCATGGGAATGGAAAGCCCTGTTTGATCAGGTTTCCCAACCATTTGGAAGAGCATATACACATATAGCTGTATCCATGTAAAAACCTTTTTCATAGTTTCCACTGAACATATGGTAGTGGGCAGGCACCACCACCTCTTCCTCCTCCTACTCCAAGTGTTCAGGGGGAAGGTCTGAATAGGGTTCATGTGCCTCCCAGAACTACATCCCAGCACAGTTTACTTGATCACACCTGTTCCTTCAATGGTACCAGAAATAATATAAACAAAGAAGAAAAAGATGGGACAATGGCAGAACACTGGCGGTGAAGTAACAGCTTAGGAAAGAGACTTTGAAGAGTTCTGACATTATTTCAGGATATTAACTTTATATAGTGCCAGATACTTTTTCTTTGCAGACTTGGAATGTATTTTTTATATAATTTGTTTATGAAACCAAGCAAGGAATAAATGCATGCCTATCCTTCATTCACTATTTCATGGTTCTGAGATGGTATTTGCTGACATTTCACACATAATGTGCTAGAAAGGAAACTTTCTGATCTAAATTATGTTTTCATGGGAAAATAGGGGGTGGAATTAAAAAGATGATGATCTTGTGTGGACTGAGTTCACATCTGAGTTTACCATACATTTCATGTTTTCCTTAAAAAGTTTGGATCATCTTGTTTCTGTGCTCTTGCTCTAAACTATATTATGTATTACAGTATACATAACCCCCATAGATAAATATATAGATATAGATAGATAGATAGATAGATAGATAGATACTTTGTGTATGTTATATAAGTATGTGCAAAAATCTTTGGAGCAGAATTTGAATATATAAATGCAATTAATGGATTTATATCCCAACTTCCTACTATACAACATCCAAATAAATAAATTAAAAACAGATTTAACAATCCAACTACTTAAACTAAGAGTGGGCAACTTGCGGCCATCCAGATGTTTTAGCCTACAACTTCCATCAGCAATAGCCAGTATAGCCAATGGTGTGGGCTGGTGGGAGTTGTAGGCTGAAACATCTGGATGGCCACAGGTTGCCTACTCCTGACTTAGACAAGGGTGGGTTCGCACGACACAACAAGCTATCTTGTAAGTTACCATGATTGGTGGTAACTTATAACGATGGTACTTTTGTTCCCGCCTAGTCCTAACTCCCCCTCCAGGCATGCATCCCAGGGGCCATAGCTCGCTCTCTATGTAGGCAGCCTGTTCATGATTGGTCCGCTGAGTGCTCCCCTCTCCCTCCTCCTGCAGGAATCTTTAACCCTTTATCTACCTCCCTGTAGCTGATTGATATCCCTTTTGTTGTCTGTTCCCATTGGAAAAAAATGATTCCTGTGTATGTTGTCCCGTGCTTCTCCGCCTGTCATTTTTCCTGCTTTTGCCTGGCTGTTTCCATCACTGCAGAGAAGCATCCCTCCCCCACCCACCCACCCACCCATCCACACCCCATTCCTGGTGCCTCTAGTATGAACTGAGGCGTGACTTTCTCCTAACCCAGCCACCACTCCCAACCTCGCTGCCCATCACAAACACCTTTTATGCTCCCCCTTCCCCCTCCCGCCTTTGTTCATGTTGGGACTTGAAAAAGATACTAGGAGAGGATATATTGTGGAGTAATATCCTTCCTATCTCACGTTAGTGAGATCAGCAGAGTAGAGTCCCTTTCCAGCTTAAAAAAAGCTTAGATTTGGCTAGTGTTAGCCAGTTAGCATTTGGTAATCCAGGATGCTTTAAGGCAGACTGGATTTCCCTGGTTTTGCCCCCTTTTCTCTCCCTCAGAACAATAATCAGAGACACAGTCTTGTAAAAGTTAAAAGTAACATTTACTCACTCAGATTATGCCGTTTCATTCAGGCAGGCTTAAAAGACGTTTCTTATAGTTGGTACAAGTACATTTGTAGTTACTTGGGGTCTGAACTTGTGGAGTTCGGACCAGCAACTCTGGTTACATGCTGCTGCAAGGACCACGTGGAGACAACAACAGAAGGTGCTACACTCACTAGGAGTCTGAACAGAAAGAGGAAGAAGCTGAGAGCTACGCCCACTTCCTGTTCAGGCTGTTAATAATTCAATGAGTACCTTCTAGGAAAACCACCCTAGAAGGTATCAGTGATCTTAACCATTTCACCCAATTACCTGGTGAAACATTAGCCATAGGTTTTGACTGCAATTTTAATTATCCAACAGTTCACATCTGGTCTACCATACAGGTGATAAGTATTAACACATTATACACCCTCCCCCACACTGCCTGGTGCCCCTTGTCCAAGCAGCGGCTTTTGATCCTTGCCCCCCTCCCTCTCTGCACCACCTGGCACCAAAGCCACTCTTGCTCTCCCCTCTCCCTCCCGCCTTCACCCCCATCTTGGCTAGGAGACAGGTGAAGGTTCTTTACACCTCTTCCCCCTCCATGCCCAGCTCTGCTTAGCACTGCACCTCTTTTACTTCTTCCCACCCCTCGCATCCACGCATGACAGAGAACCTGTTATTTCTAGCAGTTCTCCCATCTATCCTGCCTCCCACCTGTGTTACAAGTCTGAACTAGATCTTTTCCACACCTTCCCTACCCCAAAGCTTTTCTTGCTCCTGCAGCCAGAGTTTTGCCTTGACTTCATTTTTCCAGCCCTCTGCTTACTACCCAACTACCCCCTCCCCCCCACCACGTACTTGTAAAGTTCTCCGATTGTAATCTACTCTTCTTCTATTAAAAGCATACTTTATTTTGGAAAAAAATAGTTTTTGGTATTCTGACTGTAAAAGTAAAAAGCATCCTACAATTAAAAGTGAAGCAAGCAGCAACGTGTGTGTTGCTGGGTGGGCAGACATCGGAAATAGAGATTGGATGACTGGAGCGGCTGCTTGTTTTGCCGCTCTTGTCATGTGACTCTATAGGATTCTTGAACCACCAACAATAAAACAGCTCTCCCTGGTTCGGACAACACAACAAACAATCGTTGTCAGAACAAACCCTAGAACAAACCATTGTTTCTTATTGTTGTTTCTGAGGACAAAACAAACCATTGTGACTCACAATGACCTGGACACGACAAGCAATGGTTGTCTGTTATCATTGTTTGCTTGTCATGTTGTCAGAACCCAGTCAGTATAACATAATCCAAAACCAAGGCAAGCAATTACAATAAAGCAAATGTGGCAGATGAACAATCCCAAAATCATCATCATCATCATCATCATCATCATCATCATCATCATCATCATCTAATAACAACAACAGTAGTAGTAGCTGTTGTTATTAGCTAGCTCTGTCCTCTGTTACCTGCCACA
Organism: Shinisaurus crocodilurus; assembly: GCA_021292165.1. Classification (NCBI taxonomy): domain Eukaryota; kingdom Metazoa; phylum Chordata; class Lepidosauria; order Squamata; family Shinisauridae; genus Shinisaurus; species Shinisaurus crocodilurus. The sequence continues at coordinate 228,704,908 of CM037878.1, read as the reverse complement.
TGTACCTCAGATAAAAGTAGAACATGCAGGTGAGCCTCTCCAGATAAACTTAGTGACTAGGCAGCCTTATATGTGAGAAGGTGGGTCCTAAGCCATTTAGGGCTATAAAAGTGATAGCTAGCACTTTGAACTGAGTCTGGTAACATATAGGTATCTGGTGCAATTGGTACAGCAAAGGTGTCACATGTTCCAAGGACCAGCCCCTTCAGCGCTCTTGCTGCTAGTTGATATTTATGGAGACTTTTCAAAGGCAGCTAACAGGAGCTGGGGAGCTTCTGGTTTAGGATGAGGCTGAAAATATTTTTGATTACCCAAATGAAGATGGAGTAGGGAAATATGTACACACTAGAGTCATTTGGAGAAGGACACAATGTATAGGTGTTTCTATGTTGATGCTAGAAGCCTCCAAGCCAAGATGGGGGTAATTGGTGTGCTTGATGTTAAATGAGAACATGCATATTCTATATATAATAAATATTATTATATTATATATATATATATATATATATATATATAATGGGTATAATGGAAACCTGGTGGAATGGAGAGAACCAGTGGGATACAGTAATCTCTGAATGCAAACTCTACTGGAAGAACAGGGAAGGGTGTCACTCTTATGCTAAAGAGGGTATAATGTCAACCTAGAGAATCTCTGGTGGATGACAATACCAGGTACTAAATTATCAAAAGTTATTTGGTACTAAATTACCAAAAGTAATTTAGTAGTGGGTACATGAATCTATGTTATCACGCTCCCCAAATGTTCAGGGTGATCTTGAGATGGAGAATGAAATGAAATGTGGTAGTAATTAGGGATGTGCATCAGATTTGGCCAAAGCCTGAGCCAAAGTTAGGCCCCTTTGGACCATTTCTGATGATCCCAAGTTGAAGGGGGCTTCCTCCCAAAGTGACTAGAACTTAAGCTAGACCCTGCAGGAGGCTTGTTTGCACCTACCTTTCCGAAACTTTGCACATTTCTTGCTTCCATCCATATACTGCTATGATGTGTGCTGTTTTCATACAAATTACCCAAAAAACCACAAGGAAGGGAAGGGGGAAGAGAATCATACATACCCCAAATGTGAGGTCTCCCCTTTCGCATGAACTGCTGTACTTATCCTTCTGGCTGGGGAAATGCTGGGAGTTCTAGGACTTTTTTCTGTCTAAACTTGCATAGGATTGCACCTTAAGTCTCTAAGCCAAACTCTCTCTGCATTTAGGAAGGGGGTCAAGACAAATGTTGTTACCGTAATTTGGCTTTTTAAAAATTGTTGTTATGGTTTGTAAGTTTGATTTAAGGTGCAATGCTGTGCATATTTATACAGGAAAAAAGGCCTACAGTTCCCAGCATGCTGAGAGTTGTAGGCATTTTCTCTGTGTAAACATGCATAGGATTGTGCCCGTAATGTCTTACTATGTCTTTATTTTTTATTATTTATGTTTTCTGAATTTTTCTAAACTGCCTTGGTTGGTTCCAGAAAGGTGGTGTAAAAATGCAATAAATAAATATTGACATGTAGTATTTTAAATTCTTTTTTAAGGTCAAAAGATATGCTATGGTGATTCAACACATCCCTGCTACAAGATAGCCTATTTCCAAGACATGTCCAGGCGTGTGGGTTTCCAGGAGGCTCGCCATGCCTGTGAAATGGATGACGGAGTACTCCTAAGCCTTGAAAGTGAAACAGAGCAGAAGCTAATAGAAAGTATGTTGCAGAATCTCACAAAATCAGGCGCTGGAATTTCTGATGGAGATTTCTGGATTGGGCTATGGAGAAGTGGTGAGGGACAAACTGCATCGAGTGCCTGCCCTGACCTTTACAGGTGGACAGATCGAAGCAGTTCACTCTTCAGGTAAATGTCAAAGGCTTCTGCTGAAAACAAAGACCAAAAGGGATTCAGGGCCAGAATTAGCAGCAAGCAGACTAGGCAGCAGCCTAAGGCCTTATATTTTAAGGGCCTCAAAATTCCTCAAGAAAAAAAAAAGGAACCTGTGCAAAAATAACAATAAAAGCGTGAGGCATTAATAATAAATATATGCATATTTTATAAATAAAAGTTTAATAAATAAATATTTGTGAGTGAGATGCCCACTGGTAAATGCTTTCTGTGTTGTGTCATGGACCATGAACCCTCATCCTCAGAGGACCCCAACCCGACCCGTTGTCCTCTGAAGAAGCTCCAAGGTTAATGGTTCAGGGAGAGAACTTGGCCACAGGAAGGCATCATGTGGCTTCCACCTCCCCAAGACTCAGTTCTCCAGAAACGCCCCAGAGGTCAGCTCCCCTGTATCCAGAGTTCATATTACTTTCTTCAGACTCTGAAGACATGGGCCATAAAGAAACTAGCATGCCACAGCCAGTCCCATGTCATCACAGCTTGAGATTGCTAAAGCAGGCCAGGACCCTTTAAGAGACAAAGCCTCAGCCAGTATGGAGTTGGGGCCAACCAGCCTAAAGGCAGCCAAACACTTATTTAAACCCGAGTCTTGCTCTGCTCCTTATTAGAGCAAGGTACAAACAACCCTGTCTGGCTTCCCACCCCAGCACCACTCGGAGCTTTCCATTGTGCTGATCTCTTTCCATCTTGCTTCCCTAAGAAAACTGACCTAACAGAGCCCTGCTCAACATCTTATCCATAGCAGAACCCTGTAACCTAGGCTATAGCACAGGGCATCGACAAAATCCATGGCCCGAAACGGTACAGGTTGTAGCTGAGTGGGTAGAAAAAGGTGAACCTGCTCATTCAGGGCGAGTGCTAACCCCATCTAAAACAGGTTAAGGAACACTTCCTTGGATTTGAGAAGTGTTTTCCTCTTGTCAGGATTCAACTTCAGTTTATTGGACCTCATTCAGACTATTTCCAAATCCAGGCACTGGTTCAGCAGCTGCACAGCCTCACCCGATAAACAAAGCTGGGTGTTAACCCACTATTTCATTGTCATTACAAAATTGATTCCTCAGAATCTGCTGATATAGCCTTTGGCCATTTCTGAATTAGAAATTTTGATACATCTCAGGGCTCCTTCTGCTTCTAAGCTCCTCCCCACCTCCTGCAGCCTCTTTTGCCTAGTCTTGCATTGCCACTTTGTGCCTGATCCCAATGGCAATAACAGAGACCAGGTTCTTAATTGAGACTCTCCCTTCTCCCATTGAATCCAGACACCACTCTATCTTGGCCAACAAGAAATTGTCTATATTGTACTTCTCTTTTCCAAGACAGTTACATTAGGAATAGCCAGGGAGGATAGGAAAGAAGCAGATGCACATTTTTGTTTGTTTGAAAGCTTGAACTGCATTTCCCCCCCCCTGTGGGTTATGGTTTGTTTAGGATGAATATGGGAATGGGTGTTTGCTCATTCTTACAAAGTTACATGCTATTCTTCTCATGGGAAAATTTGATAGAAGGGGTTGCTCCTAGCCCAGTTATGGGGTACTTTGGATGAATTATTCAGGATGGAGTCAGCAGAACAGAAAAGACTCACAAGTTAACAATCCTGTTCACTAAGTAATATACTTTTTGTTGTATTTGTACATTGTAATAGAAATTGGTATACAGATGAGCCTTCTTGTGGGAGTGAAGCTTGTGTTGTGATGTATCATCAACCAACTGCAAATCCTGGTTTGGGAGGGCCTTATCTTTACCAATGGAATGATGACAGATGCAACATGAAGCACAATTTTATCTGCAAGTTTGAACCAGGTAGGAAATGCTGAAGCCAGGCTTCACATGCGATGCATCATTTCTGTTTTATTTTTCAGATAAACTTGGGTTGTGTCAGTGACATCTTAACAATTATTTCCAGGGGGTAACAATTCTTAACAATTCTTGGGATTCAAAACCAAAGAGGAATCCTGTACAAACCAGCAGTAATAATTGCTTTCTTTTAAATAGTATGACTCTGTCTACTTATCATCTGCCGCAAAATGGCAATGATTACATTGCTATGACCAATGTTTTAGTAGCCTAGTTACAAAACAATCTAGCAGCTCAGATTTCCTGGGTAGACTTTGTGTTGAGTTGTAGGCACATTTATGTGCATTCTCATCAGTAGGTCAGCCAGTGGATGGAGAGTGGGATAAAAATATAATAAGTGTGATCCTGTACATGCCTACTCAGAAGTAAGTCCCATTGAGATCAGTGGGGCTTACTCCCAAGTAACTGGGAACAGAATTGCAACCCTAATTAAGAAGCTTTTAGGTGCAAGACCTTTTGTTATCTTAAGTCCAACACATCATTCCATGAAACACAATGGTTCACTTGCAGTTTAGTTAAAGTATCTGAAAAGTTGTTTATTAAACCCAAACATTGGCTATATTTCTATCCATAATGATATGTACAAAATAATGTGAATGATCTATTTTTTTCATTATTGACTGATTGATTTAACAGATGACATCCTAGAAAAGGAATTAGGAGACAGAGCAGATCCACATTATGGTAAGAAACTTTGGGATTGAGTTGTGATGGTAAAGCAATATAATCTGATTAATCATTTCCCAAATCAAAACAATCCTATAGATTAGAAAAGCAGACTACGACTAGTGGTGGAACAGCTGAATGTTGAATCCCATAGAGAGTAATATTTACGATGTATGTTTTTATAGGCATATGAAATGGACATGTTTCAAAATATTGTAGTTTGTAACTCCTATTCCAGATGTGATCCCAACATTACAGTAAAGTCCTGTAGACAAATTTATCACCTACACTTATTCCCTTTTAAAACTGATTAAGTGTGGAGTCTTTGTTGTCCTTTCAAAGTGCAATAATGCGAGCAGATGCTGCAGCTCAGAAAATAGATTTCATTTTGTTCATAATTGCTTTCTCAGAAGTCCAAGCAACAGTGCCAGCAGGGAAGCCTCATGATTCAAGCAAGCCAGAAGATCATTTTCCGGTGGTCGTTACTGAAACTGGTGGTAATACATATGATTCTACTATCTGAGTAATATTTAAGCATAAAATATAGATCATGTAGACATGCAATCACCATTTTAAAAAAGCTTTCAGGGAAGCTTTTCTGCCATGAACAATTTCCTCACTGAAGCTTTGAAGGATTCCCTGCACTACAGTTTGAAAATCGCAATCCAAAAAAGTCCTTAAGTTTAGGTACCTCTTGTGGCATAAGATTTCATGGACTAGAGCTCACTTGATCACATATGTGAACAACTGGCATAAGACAGCCCTGTGCTTGGTAGTGTTTAATGCAGAGGTGGGCAACTTGTGGCCCTCCAGAGGTTTTGGCTTACAACTCCTTTGATCCTTCACCATTGGCTATGCTGGCTAGGGCTGTTGGAAATTGTAGGCTAAAACATCTGGAGGGCCACGATGAGAGAATTTACCTGAACCATTTTAATGAGATGGAAATGGAACTCTCTTATTTCAAACAAAAGGCATTAATGAAATCTTCTTTTCTTGTAGGTTTAATTCCCAATCTAATATATGTTGTTATACCAACTATACCACTGCTGTTGTTGATATTAGTGGCTTTTGGGACTTGCTGTTTCCAGATGTTGCATAAAAGGTAAATATTATGCTTGGACAAGCATGAAACCTTGGATCTTAGGTTCATGGATCTTAGGTACTGTGGATTGTTTACATCCATTAGTCACTTATTCATATTCAGGTCCATTCCAGATGCAATGAAAGGCCATTCACATCTGAACTCTAACATTATCACAGTACAATGTAATGCACTATACTAACAGAAGAACACATTTAATAATGCACCCACACAATCAAAGATATAATGCGGTATTCAGTAAAGTTAGCATGTTTACTTGGTTAGCCATGTCTCTTGTCCTAAATAAATTAATGTTACTTTTATGCTAGTGTAAAGATCTTCTTGCTTCTGTATATTAATACTACTAGAAAAGTGGCACCTCAACCTAATACCTAAGCAAGAAGGAAGGCTACAATATAAAAAGGATTGTATTATCTTTTCTATCCTGCTTCCACACACATCTAAACTTTTCCTTTCAAAAGTCTACTTAAAAGATCCAAGGCACTCAGTGACTTCCCCAGCTTTGAAGATTTGGCTAGTTTCCGTTATCAAAAGAAGCATTGGCAAAGGCTGTTTCCCAGGGCTGGATCTCTTGACTCCCCTTCATATTCACTCTTGGAATATTGTGGTCAGTGCTTCCTCTGTTCAGCAAGTGGGGATGATTATTATGTGGGGATGTGGCAGCTACTGCCACCAACACAGAAGGAGGAACAACATCAGCATAGAACTAAAGGTGCTCCCATGTTGAGTTCTCTTCCTTCCACCTGCCCTGTCCCCATAATGCTCAACTTACATGTGTCATTTCCACATTTCCTTGACCCAATCAGCAGTAGCCCATGATGTGGAGCTGGGATGGAGTAACACAGGCATGTCTGACTCAAAGTTACAAGGAGGGGAAGAAGTTGACACTGGGCTGCCATTTCAGCAGCTGCCTCATGTCAAACATGACATCTAGCTCTGCTGTAAGGGAGGAGTTCTCATGTTGTATTGTTCTTGCTCTTGTAGGGAGTAACACTTCTGATGGTAGCACTGAAAGCCAAAGCAAGGCATGAGAAGTGTGGAGGTGGCGGACACACCATACAAAGCCAAGCATTTCTCCTGTGCCTTATGGCAAACCAACAACAGCTCATTCATGCTTAGTGGCTTTCCCTTTCCTTTCTTCTAGGGAAGCAAGGAGAAACTGCTTCAATGACTCATCTCCATTATCATCTGAATGCCTTGCAGAACGTTTAGATTCTAACTTGGTATATTTCTCAGTTTCTAAGATTGCGAGCTACAGTTCCTGAAAACTTCCCCAAACCACCTAGAGCTCTCCCAAGAAACTTTGCACTGACAGGGACTGAATCTCCTCACCTGGTATCAGTTGGTTTCTTTCCATGTGAAGGCCCTGAAGTTACAACAATCTGTATAAGCTCTGGAGATAAGAGTTCAAATTGCACTGCGGTGCTGCTGTAATGTTTGAAGGTTTGGCACAATGTGGATGAGGTCAGTTGGGCTATTCTCCATAACCCGATTGTTGCCAACCTCACCCCACACATCCTGGATGGGTAGCAATTGCATAGGAAGAAGCCACACATCTGTCTGGCTGTGTGATGCTGGGTTTTTAAATGTTATAACAGTGCCTTGGAATGGAGCCGTGGAAAAGCAGCTCCCACACCACTCACGTAGGGCCTCCATGTTAGCTGTGAAATACATTAACATTACAAAGTTGGTTTCAAGGTATTGTATTGGAATGAGGAATCAGAGCCACTTTTTTTCTTTTTTTTAAGGCCATGGGCAATGTCTTACTTAGTGTGTTCCAAATGTGATGGCTATTAGCTTATCCCCAAAGATCATTGGGGATCTTTGCAATAATTCTAATAAGCTTTGAATCATGTTCTGAATGAATAAATGCAATGGAGGTTCACAGTTAAGTTAAATACTGAGGGCACATTCCAGCCAGAGTTAGGTGCTTTATTAACTCCAATGTGGCAGTAAAGCATATACTTAATTTTGCTGGATAATTCAGTATATGTGAATAGTATAATTAGCAAAATCTCCAGTTCTCTCAAGTATGTGCTCATCAATCCAAGGCTTTTTAACCCCTGCCCCACCTAGTGTTAGTGGTTCAATGTAAGCCTTACTAAACAGGTAGAACTGAGATGTCAGCTACAGTCATTGCTCAGAGTCCTCCAGTATTGATTATGGTGGTTATCTTTTCCCATAGGCTTAGGGTATATATGACTAGGATGTAGTTCAGAGGAATAAAGTCTAACTTCGTAGTGCAGGGATGGGTAACCTTCACCTAACCACCCAGTGCTCTCCTGAGAAACTTTGCACAGGGACAGAATCTCCTCACCTGGTATCAGTTGGTTTCTTTCCATGTGAAGACCTTGAAGTTTCAACAGTCTGTATAAGCTCTGGAGATACAGTTCAAACTGCTTTGCGGTGCTGTAATGTTTGAAGGTTTAGCACAATGTGGGTGAGGTCAGTTGGGCTATTCTCCATCACCTGATTGTCACCAACCTCACCTCACACATCCTGGATGGGTAGCAATTGCATGGGAATAATTCACACGTTTGTCTTGTTTTGGCCTACAACTCCCATCATCCCTCACCATTGGTTGCTGGCTAGGGCTGTTGGAATTGTAGGTGAAAATATCTGGAGGGCCATAGGTTGCCCACCCCTGCCTTGATGTGATGGCTCACTGAGTCTAAGGGTGCTTCTAGATGAGCCATTTATCATGCAATTGCTCTGCTTCATTCAAGGAATTTTACTGGAGGATCCAGACATTGTTGTCTTCAACGTGTAACACTCCCTCCCCATGTTTTCCTAATGCTGCTTCCATCTTGTTTTCTTTCCACAAAAATTGTTAGGGTAGAAAAGATTGAATCGCTGCTCAGTGGGTTTTGATTGGTAGTGTTAGGAACCCTCCATCTTTTAAGCGCCCCATATCATTGGTTGTCGAGGGTTACATAGATGGACCACGAGGGCCTGAGACAGCACATCCCTATGGTAGTCTTTCTTATCAATGTTCCTCTCAGGAAATATATCCTTTTAAGTCTGAGACCAGTTTTCAGCTACTGCATGCACAGTTTTTTATGGAAGGCCAAATGAAACATCAGACAATCCTGAATACCTTTAAAATTGTTTGCTGTGTACCATCATCCATCTTTCACTGTATCTTTAATTGAATGTATGAACAGAATAGATGTGCTGTAAATAAGTATATACAGACATGCATACATAGAGTTGTCTTTTTAATTTTCCAGTAAAGGAAGAACAAAAACCAGTCCAGACCAGTCTACACTATGGATTTCAAAGAACACAAGGAAAGACAGTAGCATGGATGTATAGAGATATGACGGAAAAGAAAGCAGGAATGACACTTTTACATGCAGGATCTATTATAATGTCATGTCAGATATTAGCTTGGAATGGCTTGAAGTTGAAATTGCAACGGATCAGCAAAATGAACTGGAAGCTCCCCCTTGAGGCAATTGTTCAGATCATTTTTATATGCAATGTTTGATTTTTAATTCAGTAGCAAAACATGGCACTCTAAAAGAAAAACAAAGAATGCATTTATTTTGCTAAGGAAAATGACTCCGCTATAGATAGTAATGAGATGGACAGAGCATTTGGAATATATATATATATGGGAAAATGTCTACTGTATGTGTCAGTTCTAGAACAATTGTTCCTAGTTTAATTGTTACTTTTTTTTTCTTGTTAGTTTCTCATACATTGTACTGTTCCTCATTAATGGATGTACTGTAAATTCAGTTAATATAAATTTACAGTGTAACAAAATAATTTATCTTTGCATAAAAATTTGATAAAATATTGATTGTAGGTTTATTTCTTTGCAATAGGAAGTCATTTAACTGTAGCTCTAATTTTGGTCCACATTAGTAAAGACATCTGACAATGCTGTGCTATTTATCTGCAATGATAAGCATGAAAAACACGGGGAAACCAAGTGATGCACTCTAATGAGTATACTTTGCTAGCAAGTGAGTGTATTTAGATGATATGCTTGTTCAGAGTCAAAATGAATCATTCTGCCCATGACAAATTATAGGGGATTTCCTCTCCCCTCTACTGCCACCACCTGTGGGGAAACTGCTCCTTCACTGGACAGTCCCACCTATGGGGTTTCTTATTTACAGCAGATACTTATATTTCTAGGCCTAAGGAACTCCCTGCCACTATAACTCAGAATTGCACAAGCTGACCCTTTCCCCTTGCCACCAATTCCGTTAGAATACTTTAAAACCTTGTAGTAATTGGTATAAGAGGCTTAGGCATGAGATGGGCACCAACACTAGAAAGATGAACTAACTATAAAGCAAGTTAATTTATTAAAGGGATATTTTCTACGTAAGGGATTACCAATATTTAGTTTGAGGTTTTCAAAAGATTGCTTAGTGACAATTCTTCAGGACTCAAATTACAAGCCTCTAAGAACTTATTTTACCTCAGGCCAAATTCCCTAAACCTCCAGCCCAGTCAAATACACTCACAACCAGGTCCAGCTTCTGGGTACAGTCTTCCTCTGACACCAAGGCTCCACCCATTGTATTACTGGCTGCTTGGGCAGTTTATCTGCGTTTTTACTGCCTGCTTGTATAACCTTCCTCTGGAAAGATCTTAGGGCGGCCTCCTAGCATAACACAGCCACCTGCTCCCTACTCCTGATCTTCACCAGCCTCCTAAGGTTATCCCACAGAGAAAGAATAGCTTAATATTCAAGCCCTCACTTTCTCCTTAGTCCTTCTCTTTAAAACACCACACACTGACCAGCAGACCTTCTTCTTCCTTGCCGCAGACTAACTCGGAGTCCCCACTAACTGGTTCTAGTTCTTTACTTGATTCCCATACTGGAAGGGAGAAGACACTCTCAGTGCAGTGTAAATGCTATGTCATTTAGCCTTACAAAATCCTGAACATCACAGCTGTGCCCTATGTGGATTGTGGTAGCTTGTGGATAGGAGAATGATGAAACTGAGGCTACTAACTGCTCCATATGCAATATGACACCACACACACACACACACACACACACACAAAACTACTGCAGTGGGTTCAGGTGGTCCAACACTAGTGGAGGTGCTGGGTACATCCTTGTAATAAGGAAGAAAGTGAAGAGATTCTGGGTTTTTGCTCTGTTTGACATTCAGACATGGATGACTCTGGCCAACTTGCCTAGCACAGGAACATACTTGAGCAGCTGAAACCTCTACTTGTATCTTAGCAGGTTCAAGATTGAGATTAACAGTAATTTAAGGCTGATTTCCATCGCTTGGATACATTCTCACACATACAGTATATATCAGTTGATGCCTTATCATTCAATGATTTGCAGGTGGATGTGAGATGAATTTATTGAAAAGTATTTCTTTCAAGCAAGATTATGAAAGCACTGCCTGTGGGGTTTGATCAGCAATGGTTTGCTTCATCATGTTGTAGCGATCAAGAGAGGAATTGAAAAGGCATGTATGAGCTTTAAGAAACAAGGGCCAAATAAACTCTTGAGAACGATGCATTTCCAAGCCTAGATACAAGGTAGTTAGGTCTGCCTTGGGCCTCTGTTCCTCATTTGTAACATAAGGATAACTGTCTACCTCACAAAGTCATTGTGGATATTTATGGCCTAAAGATAGGAAAAAGCATTGCACAGTAATTATATAAGCAATGTGGCAAAGAATGCTCTGTTTATGTTAATACCTTTACTTTTTGATGATTTGTAATAACTTTAATCTGAACTACATGTTGATTTTATTTAATTTATCTTGAAAATAGAGATGTCTTTAGCACATTCTCATGATACAGTTGGTCTAAAATGTGAGCATGGTGTGTGCATGGCTGCGTGCATGCATGTGGCGGGCTCAGTGTAACACCCTCAGCATAGTGAGTTGTCTGGCCCCCATAACCTTTGCCCGTGTTTACTAATTTTACACTTCTCAAAAATAATTCAGGCACCCAATTCAAGGTGTTGGTACTTCTGTACACAGCCCTAAGTCACTTAGGACTCAAGTACATAAATGAGTGCCTCCCCCAGTACCAACCAGTCCATGCTTTAAGATTGACCAGGAAGGCCGTGGTCGTGATCCCACCAGTAGGCATGGCCCATGATGTGGTGACTTAAGATAGGGCCTTCTCACTGGCAGCACCCTGCTTATGGAACTCTCCCTGGGGAAGTGTGATTGGCCTCCACATGGTTGAGTTTTAGACAGCAGCTAAAAACATATTTGTTCACCCAGGTTTTTGAGATGTAACGTTGCCCTGGGACCTTGCTGCTTTAAGATTGTGTGTGTGTGTGTGTGTGTGTGTGTGTTCTGCAATGCTTTTCATTTTTATGGTTGATGTTTTATCATGAATAAATGATGGTTGATGTTCCAGTATCTATAAATAATGTATTTTTATTATTTTGTACACCGCCCTGAAGGGCAGTATATACATAAAATTAATAATAATTATTATAATAGAACTTCAGAAGCCACACTTCTGAAGTGTTAGTGTGCTTATTGCTGTGGTAAGTATATGTGCTACATCAACCAGGACTACCCCTCAGCCTTCATTTTTTATTTTACTTTTCTGCAGTGGGGCTTGCATGGGCTTCATGAACATAACTCAATGAAATTAATAATGGAGGTCACCCATCATGACCTGTGATATTTTGTTAATTTGAATCGGAGGCAGAATGTAAAGGAAATAATTATTTGTTTACATTTTGTTCCTAAGGTTTGAAAACAACCTTCACAGCAGCTACTCCTAAGAGAGACCCAGATATTTTAAAAAGATCTCAATAGTCCAGCATCATAATTGTAGATGGCTACTGGGAGAGATATCCCAAAGTACTAGCATCAGTGTCATGTTGGTACTAGCATCAAAAATCTCACGTATTGTGCTCTGGATTTCTTTTCTGGATAGCTTTTATTTACCAGATTGTACTTCTTTCTTGGTGCTTCTTGAACCAATCGTGATATATATTTTTTTGTAGGAGCCATAGCTCAGAGCACTTGGTCTGAATATGGAAGATCCTGGGCTCAATCCCTGTCATCTCCAGTTTGCCTAGCTAACAAAGACCTTTGCCTGAGACCTCAGGCACATCCGGTCAGAGCACACCATTCTCGGATAGAAGGACCAATGGTTCACATGTTCATATGTTGTGATGTATGCAGAGCTGGATGCTATTCTTGTTGGGCTTTGGGAAGGTGTCTGATTAAATTATCTATAGATGGTCTTGGTTGCCCTAAACTATGGGCAATATACAAGTTTGCCTGTGCACCAGCGGAACCCACGGCTAGTGCAACAGGGAGCTAGTGGTTCAATATACGACCAGAAACAGGTGGAAATGTTCGTGTCCAGAATAGGATAGGTCAACGGAGCTTGCAGAAGGAAGCTCAGCTGACTTGTCCCAATCTGGAAATGAGCATTTCTGCTTGTTTCTGGGTTTGCTTTTTGAACCGCTACCTTTCTGTGGCTCAAGTGATGACTCCTGCTTGTGCAACAGATTGAGTGGGAGCACAGTGGAAGTATTGGATACTACCCTATATGTACACAGTTTCACTTTTAATTATTCATCATCATCATCATATCATCATCATCATCATCATCATCATCACTTTCAATTATCTTTAACAAAGAACATCATCACTAAAAAGTGTAGCTTGAGAAAATGATATGATATGGTATGATATGATATGATTGAACACAGATAGTAATAAAAAACATACTTAGGTTTGTTGGCAGCACTTAACGAAGAGGGCATAAGAAGAACTTAAGCTATCTAAAGATGGTTTTTGCACAGAGTCCAATTTCTCTTTCCCAAAGAAACCTGAAATATTTATGCTATTCAGGACTTGCCTACTTAGGACACAATCCTATGGCATCCTGTCCTTGTCGGGGGGGGGGGCATAGGATAGGTCGGAGTCCCTGCTCCGACCTCACAAATGCCTTCCGCGCTCACAGCAGGGACTCCACCTGCACAGTGCCCACTGTCTAAACGTTTTTGCGGGCAGGGGGAGCGCAGAAGCAACCCTAGCTGCTGCGCTCCTCCCGCCTCCCATCAGATGCCCGTAATCCTCCGAGTCTGGAGGGTTATGGGCACCCACATTGGATAGGGCTGCCCCGAGACTTTTGTATGTGATAGTTGCACACATTATCCAGTTTCAGTTAACCGGAGTGCAGAATAAAACAACAGACAAGGAAGGAAGGCTTATTTGCAGTGTGTTCAGTGATGATGATGATGATGATGATGATGATGATGATGATGATTTCTGAAGTGAAAACCCCTGCAGAGAGACAAGCAGAGTGAGAAAGTATGCAGAATATCTAGTTTTTAAGAAATCCTTTTTAAGGACAAATGTATGCATGTCACATCTGGAGGTTAATCTAAACAGAGGCAGTTAATGGAAACTGTATAGCAGAACAACTTTATATAGCAGGTGATGAAGAAAAATGGAGAAAACAAAAAAATTATGCTGCCAGTGTCTCTTAGGGTTACAGACTTAACTGGTTTTGTAAGTTTGTATCGCTTTTAGTTCACCAATAAAGAACAAAAAACAAAAACCTGCCTTCTTCCTCAGTCACAATAGCCATTTGAATCTTGGCTTTCTTTTCTGGTCAAACCATGCATTTTCTCTTGCTTAACAGTGTAATCCTGTGCAAGTCTAGTCAGAAGTAAGTCCCAATGACATCAGTGGGACTTACTCCCAGGTAAGTCTTCATATAATTGCCTCAATAATGTAAGTTCCTGCAGTTTTCAATGTATCTTGTTCATATTTTAAAAGTACTGATGACATAATGCAATTGAGAGGGCTCACCACATTGTTGCAACCATATATTAAAATACTCTGTAGTATGGAATTGTTTGAGAGCATACTCAGGACCTCTTTATTAGATGATATATGAAGAGGCATTTGTGATTCAGAGTGGATTATATTCTTCTGAATAGTGGAGGGGGTAGGTTTTGGAGGAAATGGACTTTGGAGGGAATTTTATAAAAGGGATAAAATCTATACTTCACAAACAGCACAAATAATTATTAATGGAGATATGACAAAACCATGTGGAATACAAAGAGTGAATAGTGGAGGGGGCCATGTAGCTTATAATACAATATATTTTATGCTCAAAAGCCAGAGTAATTGCTCAGACCTATGGATGAATTATTAATTTCAGATCAAACATATCTGAATGCCTCCCACTCTGGAGGCATTCAAGGTGCAGCTGGACAGACATCTGTCAGAGATGCTTTGACCTAGATTCCTGCATTGAGCAGGGGGTTGGACTCGATGGCCTTGTAGGCCCCTTCCAACTCTACTTTTCTATGATTCTATGATCTGTAGTTCGGGCAAGACTGAAGAATTTCAGTTTGTCAGATTTTGGGGTGTACACTAGGATTCAGGAAAAAAATGGCACTACAATAGCACATTCTCTCAATTTCAATAGCAAACTATTCTTTATACGTTATAGCAATGGTATGAGCTGCTTTTCCATGGCTTCATCTCACAGTGTTATTGTAGTTCATGTGGTGGATTGTGCAAGTCCTTAGCATGCAATCATTACTCGATTACAATGCCAAATTAGGGTAGTCATGTATCCTCCTTTACAGAGGTCTTCTATTTGAAGGACTCTCAGAGGACAGTTCTCTGACTGAAGCCATCCTCTTTTCGAAGGGCCAAGTCCAGTTTAAAGACAAAGAAGGGAGAGCAGGAGCCTTGAAGTGGCCCTTCAGCACTGAGCACCTGGAGCACACAGGTCATCTGGTCAGTCTTCCCCACTATGGTGAAATGTACTGTATTTCTCTTTAAATTATAGTAATTGTTTCTAAATTTGCATCAATGCATATAAATTAGCATGTGCAATTTTATGCAAATCTCTATTCTATTTTGGTTTCTTGTTTTGGTGATCCATTTCTTCTTTTTTGGCAGAACATAAGTGGTTACCCTCTGGAAAAACTTCTTCTTCTTCTTCTTCTTCTTCTTCTTCTTCTTCTTCTTCTTCTTCTTCTTATCATTATCATTTTGCGCGTGTAAGGGCGAGATAAAGAAGAGGCAGACACAGGGTATATGGTTTCAAATCAGGGCCACATTTATTGAATTGAAGATCTGTGAAGGGTGAAGTGCGGTTCTAACCTAGCCCGGCCCTTGGCCGGGAAAAAAGGCCAATATTTGGCGAATGCATCCTAACTGAACCGGAGGCGGGATGGCCCGCCACTGGCCAGTTGCCCTCCATCGTCACCTTACTTTGGCGCCTCCAGGCTCCCAAAATAGGTGAGAAAGGTAAAACCCCAAAGGCGTCCCAATCTCCCTCGTGCCAAGCCTCATGGCGTTGGCGAGGGCAGCCTTGGGTAAACGTCAGTCACCTTGAAAGGTGCCACTGGATGATCACCATAACCCTAATTGTTTCTGCCTCCCCGCCCTTCTGAGCCATTGGCTCAATTCCCGTGACCCACCAGACCAGGTGCTTGCCTCCTCTCTCCTCCCCCACGCGCAAGCCTTCTCCCTGTTCCCACATAGGGGCCATTGGAAGTTCTATATTGTTGTGATTGTCATTTCCTTAATAGTCTATAGAAATTTGCCTCTCAGTTTGAATGATTTTGTGCATACCATTTAAGGATCTCCTGTGAAAGAAGAATTAGCTTGTGAAAGCCACAAGAATTCCATTTGCTGTGCCTAGCTCTAGCATTGTTCTAGTGGCTCTGGCATTCATTTGCAGTGCCTTGCTCTGGCACCAACTCTAGCACTGGAGTTTGTAACTGCTGCTTTCCCCCATATGTTTAAGCTTCAAGAAGTTGTTTTAGTAGTCAAAACTGCAGTGTCAAATAGCCACGACTGTTTTTCGAGATGCCCTTCCCCCTTTTCCCATTCAGGCCTTAGAACAGCAGCTAGAGAGGAAAGATTGCAGTGGTGGGCTCAGTTGTCAGCCATGGGGACTTCAATAAATTCCTTGGATCACCCTGAAAGATAACCTCTGCCATAGTTTGAATCATTTGTGTTTGCCTGATTCGGAAAGATGGCATGGCATTTATGCTACACATATATCCTTGCCCTTGGATTCCCATTTCCCCCCAGATTTTTTAAAATGCTGCTAATGAATTATCCTTTTTATCCAGTCAACAAATTTTGAAACGTTCACATAAACGCCAGGACGATGCGGCAGTGCACACTGATAGCCAAAGGATGTCACACCAGCCAATATCCACTTTTCATTCTCTTGACACATCAGTGGCCCACCAGAATCTCCCTGGAATGACAAATAGAAATTAAAACATTCTTACATATAATATTTTTCTTGGAAACAAAACTATTTGTAAAGCCCAAATGAGATTTGCTATGGCCTTAAGCATTCGGTGAGATGCCTGTCTGTTATGTGCAGTATTAATGTAGCCCTCTGTATGGATTTCTACTTTAAGCTAAATTCTTTGAGTCTGCATGAAAGTTGTGTCACAAGGGCTTTTGTAAGCACTGGAGGAATGGATGCTGCCTTTCTTAGACTGCAGAGCATCTTTAGATACACTCTGGTTATGACAGCAGCCCATGGCCTGTAACGATATTGATAGTTGCTTCATATTCCCTTGGGTGATGGGGTCTAGATGCTGTTCAGAGTAGTTTTTCTCTAAATAAATTCAAGGATGTTAAGGTCACAAATAGCAACAAATGAAAGCAGTATGACGACAATGATGATGATAATGCCACTGCCAGAGAAGGGGGGGGGGGTTTAACTGCTGGCAAGTTAAGTAATGCTTTTTCACCTATCGGTATTATTAAACTACTGTATAAAATATTTAGCATCACAAGTAATTATCAGAGAATCAAGCAACAAGTCACTCTTTTCAGTTAGCTAGACTGTAGCAGAGAAAACATATTGTTTCCATTTACCTTGCAAGAATCAATTCCTCCTTCATCATATCCAGCACATATCATATTTTCCGTAATATTGTACTCTGGCATCTGTTTCTGGCATTTCTCCTGTGTTATAAGAGGGACTTCTGCTTCTTGTAATATATTTGCTACAGCACCTGTTTAAAACCCAGAAACGCATGCATTTAATCAGTCTGTTGCATAATGCAGAACAAATTATTTGAGCAAAGTTTTCATTCATTCTAACATTACTTATTTCCATTAGGCGGCACCATAGGTGACCTAAACTGCCCATGTTGCCACGTTGGTAAATTCAGTGAAATCTATATAGGCATGTGTAGAAGTCTGATCATCACAGTCTATGACCATCTAGTGTATTCATGTATTTTGAATAGTAAAAACTAGAATATTTGCTCTCCATAGTAAGGAGAGTGCTACACATTGCAATTGTTGCAGGAAACAATGGGCAGTATCCTACACTACCCCCACACTAGTGGAACAGACTGCTAGCACAGCAGGAACGAGCAGTTCCTGAAACGAGTGGAAGTGCTCTTTTCCGTAATGGGAGTGCCACTGACCTGTTCCATTTTGGAAATGAGCCTTTCTGCTCATTTCTGTGGTTATTTCAGGAACCGCTAGTTCTTGTTACATTAGCCAAGATGCAACAGCACTATAGGATATTGCCCAATGTTATGTCCAGTATTTTCTGCAGAAAACACATGAAGTGTGAAAGGAATATATATATGTGCATGCATATTTAAACCTGACTGAGCATATCTTGTTGCCCTAAATGGAGAAACACAGAAGATGAGGTTAATATTTCAAATGAATGTAAGGTAGAGATCTGAAACCATTTACTCCTGATTAAGCTGAAGAGTTCTTTATGCCTATGCATTTGGAATTTAACTGAGTTCTATAGTCAATAAGATTGGCTTGTAACAGCAGTGACCTACGGATGTGCTGGCTGTGATAATGTACAGACTAGCTTGAAGTTTGAACTCACATAGTCACGGTAGTATTCTCATTCATTCATTCCTTTCATTTTGTTTGTTAAAACCAAAGATCATCACAAACTATTGATATGCATACAACAAGTCCTAGGGCATAGTTTGAGAGCACTTGATGCAGCCACCTTGCTTAAGCTAAGCAGGTCTAGGTCTAGTCACTATATGGATGGGAGATTGCCCCATGTTGAGTTTCATGATGAAAGAAAAGTGGTATATAAATGTAATAAATTAATAAGATCTTAAACACCACCAAACTGTAAGAATAAAAATTAAATCTACTTGCAACCAAAGATTATTTCTTCTTGGCAATTTATTATATTGAACTGGGGGGGGGGGGGATTCACATTTAAGTTTGTATGCTATCACTGCGAACAAAACCGTCTTAAAAGCTACACACTTATCATGGTTACCTAAGAAATAACCGTTTACCATAATGATTCCATACAATCCTGCACAGTAATTCAGACAAAATATTTATCCCTAGGAGATACATATAACAAAGAACATCTTTAACACCTTGCAAGCTACAAACATGTAGTCTATAATCTAGTGAAAAATTCAAGATAGATAGCCAAGTTTCTGTTGAATCATAAACAACTAAGACTGTTGTGGCACCTTAAAAATGTACAGATTGATTATGGCATAAGCTTTTGTGGAACTGTCCCTCTGTTTACAATTGTGATTGTCTGCACCCATGTATGTATCTGCCAACTGAAGAGAACACTTCATGCATCTGATGAAATGTTAAGTTCATGAAAGCTTATGCCACAATAAATCTGCTAGTTTTTAAATTTCCACAAGACTCTTTGTTGTTTCTGATTTATTGGAACCTTTAAATTCAGCCCCTCAAATAAAAAAAATGAAGGCATAGTAAAGAATTACAGGACAATATGCCCTTTGTGAAGGGTAACATGACAGAATAGAAAAATAGTTTTCTACTCCATGGGTCACTGTGATGGATTGATAGGTAGTACCAATGAGAAATTAGTTATGACGTATTTGTACCATATCTTGGTGTATCCTGATTTTCTTGATCCTATTTTAGACTGCATGGTGTTCTTTACAAGTGGTGAAAATCTATGCATGTCAATTGTAACCTCACTAGCATATTTCAGGGCCAAGTGACATGTTAAGTGGAAGAACCATGCATTACTGAAAATCAGCCACTGTGAGCTGCCAATTTGACTAGAGCAGGAGGGAAGTGGAAGGAGGGTGTTTAAATTACTAGTTTCCCTGACAACATTTTTCAGATCATTTTTTTTGTTTGTTTGATCTGTACTGGTTGCCAGTTTGTTTCTGGACTCAGTTCAAGGTGCTGGCTTTACAGCCCTAAATGGCTTAACACCTGGATACTTCAGGCCAGCTTTCTTCTATAAATTCTTCTGGAATGCTCCATTCATCATCTGAGACCTTGCTTGCTCTGCATCCCTTGGCCATCTAAGCTGCAGTGGGCAGCAACTAAGAGGATGACCTTTTTGATGGTGGCTCCCAATTTTTGGAGTGTCCTTCTAGTTGAGATCCAATGAGCCCTGTTACTATATAATCTTTAGGTGCCTGCTTATTTAAGAAGGCTTTTAGCTGAGAACATGTCTCTTCTGTGGGAATGTCAAAGCTGTGTCATTTATCTTCATCTTGTTTTGGTCTTATGAACTGCTGCTTTCGCTGCTTGCTGGAATTTTTAGCACCTTATATTAATTGTTTTTTTATTATTATGGTGATTTAATGAATTATTTGGTGTTGTTTTTATATTGTTTGATAGTTTATTGTTGCAAGCTCCCTTGCATTCTTTTTTGGGGTGGGGAGGAATGCAGGATATATATTTGTAAAATAATAAATACATTTTTAAAACATCTCCTCGCCCAACCTGCTGTTTGCACATACAACGGTATGTGTGAAAGGGCTAACCCCATGCCCCGCCCTGAAGTTGCTCTAATGCAGTGTTCTCCAACCTTGGGTCCCCAGATGTTTTTGGCCTACAACTCCCAGCATGCCTCAGCCAGCATAGCTGGCTGGGGCATTGCTGGGAGTTGTAGGCCAAAAACATCTGGGGACCCAAGGTTGGAGAACACTGCTCTAATAGATCTCCTGTGTAAATTATGCTATTGTGCTATGACAGCTGAAGCATCTGTAAGATAATTTTAAAAAACAACAACACACACAACCAGAAACATACATGTACTTCATGTTTTCTTGTAGTGATTGCATCAGGAAAATGCCAAAACATGAAGAGGGAGCAATTTCTGCTCATGATTTCAATAGGACTTTTTAACAGTGTGATGACGCACCTTGATTTGTGGTTGTTCCCCAGCCAGCAATGGAGCAAATAGTTCCTGGCAAAAATTGTTTGTTTTTGTCTGGGAAGCAAATGGGCTGAATGTAATCTGTGAGAAAGAAATGATCAATCAGTTTCAGTTCCAGTGTGCAGTCTTTTATGATGGCATTACTCAAGCAGCTCCTCCAAAGTCCATAGCAGTGAGCCCAGAATGCGTCAATTTCTGACACTGGTTTATTCTTCTTCTATTGGAAATGTGCAATATCTTAATTTTCCAAAGTTAGGTTTGGACTTAAATCAGTTCATTATACCAAGGGAAAACTATAGAAGAAAATCGTCCTACCTGTGTAATTCACTCTGAATTGGAGATGCATCAAAGTAATGTCACTGTCTTTTGTTCGCTTATTGTAGTGGGGATTTATGATAATTTGATCGATCTCTCGGATGACTGTTTGGGGATATGATAAATTCAGCTGGGTCTGCAAGCCAAGAATTGCTTTCCACCGAGATGGTATTAAATTCCTCCTGGGGATTACAATGAATATTCTGAGTCAGAATCACCTATGATTAAATAACAGACCTGAGCAATTTGTGATATGTAATTTCTGTCATTTTTTACATTCTAAACTACATTGGCACAATGTACTCATGTGCAACTCACATTCATTCCAATATGGCTTGTGTTTCCAGTGAATTATGCCCCATGTCCTTGTCATGTTGTTATTTGAAATGTGTAAAGGTTGCTGACAATGCTATCAGGCTAAATTAATGTTCCCCATTTTTTTTGACAACTGGAGCACAATTGGAAAGGCACATTACTTTTACACTCAGAAAGATACATTTAAATATTGTTGATCAGTCCCAGAAGAATGGGTAGGCTTACCACTGTGAGACAGTCCAGTTTATATTGCCTCTCGGCATTCCACCTTTCTCTTTGCCCAGTCAGTTGGTATTGGGACAACCTTTATAGTTACATAGCTTTTCAGATGAATTTAAATTATTAAAGTTAAAAAAAAACATGCTGAGACTTCTCAACAATTCTGTTTATCCAAAGCATTGCTGGCTGGGGCATTGCTGGGAATGTAATCATACTTATGGCTGCTTGGGCACTGTGGCTCATAGTATTGGGAAGCGGGATGTCAGGAATGGAGTGAGGTCAGTACTGAGGCACTCACAGCACTGCAGATATGTGAACCTACTCCAGTAGGAAAGAGGGTCAAAGCACACTTTCAGATCAGTCAGTGGGGCAGGATCAGCCCAGGTTGGGATGTATTAGTGTATGTTATTGTTTGTTTGTTTTTTAAACGATTGAGGGGAAATTAAAGCTTGGTCAGTGAGGTGAAACTAGATGGCTCTGCTTTGCTTTCCAATAGCAGAATATCACTTTAACGGCTTGTGGAGGCACAAGCCGTTGCTGAAGCTGACAAATAGGAATAACTTGGCTTATTTTGCATCTACCTTTATAGGCCATGAGGTCATTCCTTAATCACACCACTGGCAACACATTGGATGAGTAATGTAGATACTCAATTGATTCTAGATAAAGTGGGTATACTTAGCCTACTATAGCATATTTAATGCAGATAACTTTACATTAATCACTCTTTGCTTGCATCCTATACTGTAACTGCTGAAATATAAGGCTACAAGTAAAGTGAAGAATCACCAAGCTGGATTCCATTTTTTAATAGCGAAAATCTTTGAATATATTACAGACATTACAAGAAATTAGTTCACAGTTTCATATTATGTAGAAGGCTGTAGCAATGATGAATAATCTAATAAAAGGATAAAAAAAACAAAAAGCCAACCAACAGTTTAACAGCATCTAAAGCAATATTTCTTTTTATCTCTACAATGCAATGTATTTAATGTAGGTATAAATATTTTAAAATTCAGGGATGCCTATACTTCTGCACAGAGGTGTGTGTGTGTGTGTGTATCGTGACTATGCACTCTCAGTGAATGAGAGACCTGCGGACCATTCTGCATCCATGCGCAGGTAGCCCTGATTGCCTTGCTGTCCATAAGTCATTTGCAAGGAACTGTGAGGATATAAATGGCCTCTGCAGGAATGTGGGAGCTCATTGCACCTTTTCTCAGCAGTCCCAGAACACTGCTTCTTACACATCTGGTTGTACCTTAAAGCAGATAGTGGGGAAACCTTTAAACACAGATGCACAAAATAAATAACCTCAAATTCCTCTAATCTAGATCCTTCATTTGGCTGGATAGGATAAAGGACTCAGTGGAACAAGACTGTATATACTAGAACAGGCATGGGGTGACTGCAAGCTTGTAGGATCTACTTTGTTTTTCTTTTTACTAGAAGCCAACAGCCATCAGTTAGAGCCAGGTGCAAAATAGTGGTTTATCTTGAGGGGTGGAGCCAGATTCAAAATGGTGGCTTGAGGGCAGAGTTGGTGCAACACACTGCATTGCCTTAGGTGGACCTCTGCTACTGCCTTCTCCTCCCCTGGCTAGCCATAAATAGTTTTTGCTACTGCAATAGTGGTGCATGATACAACAACCCACCATGGGCAGCGAACCATGGTTGATTGTCGTGTCATCTGAACCCAGCCTGGTTTACCCACAGTGGCTTGTTTGTTTGTTTGTTGTTTGTTCAAACAAGCACCCTGAGAATCCATAGGCTGTTGCAGGGTTTGTTTTACCCACGGTGGATTGTCATGTTGTCCGAACCTGGATGACTGATCCCACCGTGGGTAAAGTCCAGTGGCTAGCGACTCGCTTGGCAAGAGCAGCAAAGAACCCTTGCCACTCTTCCCAAGCTCACCCTGGCCACTGCCAGTGTCAGCCGCCCCACAAGTGCCCAAGCTGCACTTAGGGGTTGCTGGCATTGGCTTGCTGCCCTCTCCACTGCGACTGAGAGCCATTTTTGGCTCCCTATGGCTTTTTTGCACGTTAAACTTTTTTTCGGCAATCATGAAAGCCAGCTTGACAGTCAGCTTTTTGCAATCCCGAGTGGTACCTTGGAGGTGTCAGTGGCTGGCAGATCTTTTTTATTTTATTTTTTGCACACAAAATGTGTACAAATAGGTTTGTATTTTAAAAGAATAATATTAGCCACACTTGCGCAATGACAGGAATTTGAAGCCTCAGCTGGGGCGATCTCCAAGAAGATCTCTTTGGGACATTGCCCCAAAGAGGTGTCAAATAGGGTCCCCCCCCCCTTTGGCTTCTCTTGACAGTTGTCAGAAGGCAAGCTGTCAAGAGAAACCAAAGGCGTGAGTGATCTTTGCTTGTTAAAAGGGGGTGGTGTGATTTACACCCCCTTCACAGCAAGATCCTCATCTCTTTTTTTTCCAACGTGACAGTCCTCAGGGTGGAGCATACTGGTGGTGCACAAATGGCTGTAT
The DNA here is from genome assembly GCA_021292165.1 of Shinisaurus crocodilurus. Lineage (NCBI taxonomy): Eukaryota > Metazoa > Chordata > Lepidosauria > Squamata > Shinisauridae > Shinisaurus > Shinisaurus crocodilurus. The sequence goes on along the minus strand of CM037878.1, from coordinate 228,680,897 downwards.
ATGTCCCAGTCCAAAACCATCCATTGCCCTGTCAAAAAACCCTTTAAAGGGGACCCAGAGTTTTGGCAGCTAGCTGTCAAAACTCCTTTTCCCAAGAAAAAGGAGGGGGTGCACTTTTGCACTTTCCCAAGCACTTAGTCTCAGGAAAAAGTGCAAATGTGCACTTTATGGTGATCTGCCATAGATTTCAATTTACTTCTGTCCAGCCCTTTACTTTTGCTTTCATAGATACAATATGCCTCCCATCCTACACCCTGCCAATCTCAGCTTGTATTCAAGGAAATAAAATTGCTTCTGCTGCTGCATGTATAGCATTAGATTTTTCAACAGCTGTTTACTTTTGGAGGAGAGATCACTGGAGACTTGTGGCATTTTTGAAAGTTGAGGGTCAGATAACCAGTTTAATGTAACCTCAGGATGTGGTGTCCCCTCCCAGCCTTGCAATATAGGAGTGCATAACCTTATTGTGGTTAAAAGAACCTTATTTCACTCCACACTCCATCCTTCTGTGCACTAAAATGACTGTGCAGTTGCTTTTAATGTCACTTTAGCATCCATTTACATCTCCTGCAAAGCCATTAACACCTCATTAACACAGGGTTCAGTCCAAGAGTATAACTGTCAGAAGATAGAGCTATTCCTTTGCTTAAGCTCTGTTGCAAGGTAGGGTCTTGTTAAAGGAAATAGAGACCAACAGAAACCTTGATAGAAGCACCTAAAATAGCTTTTAAAAATTGTGACACCTTGAGAATTCATAGAAGTATGTTCCGTGAATAAACCTCAGCTTACAAAAAATATTCCAGTACATTAACACGTAATTAATAGCTGGGTGCATGTCTACTGGGAAACTGGGAAGCTTGAATGGTGCTGTACTTCTGTGTCCTGCTCATTGTTACAATAGTATAAATAAAACCATAGGCTAAAAATTGCCCAGCAAATCTTCATAACGCTAATACATCTAGATGGGAAAATAAAGAAATAGAAAAAAGGGCTATAGATAATTCTGACATTCTTCAATCTTCAGTTAACTTTTAGAAAACCTCTTAGAAGAAATTACACACTTCTTTGTTTTGGTATGTGGAAGAAACACCAACTTTGTCTCTGTCTATGTGAAATAGTGCTTTATTGACTATTTCTTATATGAGTGTTATGCTAAAGTGCATTGCCTGATAACACCAGAATCAAAGAGATAGGCTGAATGTTCATGGTTCATTTTCATTAAAGCTGATCTAAGATTCTTTACCAGAAACACAGCTGCTGCAGTTCCACAATTAAATGCTGACTGAATAACAATGCAAGTTTCATATGATTCCTGAACATCGTACTGCTGAGTTTGAAGATTTTGCAATGTCAAACTCTCAGGCGGAGGCATCACACATCCATTAAGTAAGATCAGGGTGACATGGACTAAATCCTGACACTACATTATCACATAACTTTCCATGAAAGGGCAAATCAGCAGTGACAAAAACATCCTGAACTAAAATTTGTGAGGAAAAAGAACAAGGCTTATAATCAGAGTTAAGGAAAGGATGAAAGTTACCCATATACACAGTGTGCAGCTGTGACCAGCCATTCATTGCTGACAAGGTCAGCTCCACAAAGTGGCCTGGAATTGAAATGTAGTGAGACCACCCAAGGCCAAGCACCTTCTTGAGCATCAGAACCACCAACAATTTTTGTGTTGTGCTTCTGATTAATCAGTCTTTCTCCACATGCTATGGGTAAGAGAAAAGAAAACGAAAGGTTAAAATTAACAGGATGTCATGAGTAGAATTAGGTAGCTGGCCTTTCGCAGGAGTAAAGATTGGTTCGGGCTCCACTCACTGAATTGTCATTATTTGCTGTTACTTAGTCAGCTTTTTAATGTCTTGGGCTCAATAAAGCTATTATTTATTTCATTTATTTATTTACAAGATTTATGTACAGCTCTACATCCAACATGATTCCCGAGTGGTAAACAATAAAAGAAGAAAACAGAATCAAAATACAAAATTAAAATATTTAAAATAAGCTTATACAGTACAACCATGGCTAGTCAACCAGGGAAGGCTTGTTTAAATAAAAATGTCTTCAGCTGGCACTGAAAACAAAACAGTGTTGGGTGCCTGCCTGACAACATGAAGGGAGTTCCACAGAGAGGAAACCCGTACACCAAAGACCCTACTGGAAGTGGACTCCAAATGGACTGCAGGTCCATGTGGAACCACCAGGAGTGCCTCATCTGATGACCTCAGTGACCGAGCAGACTGGTAAGGGAGAAGCCTCTCTCTCAAATATTCTGGCTGGCCCCAAGTTGTTTTAGGCTTTATTCACCAGTAACAGAACCTTAAACCTGGCCCAGAAATGGAGAGGAAGCCAGTGCAGTTCCCTCAGCAAAAGACTTACATGCTGAAAAGGAGCAGCTCTTGACATCAGCCAAGCTGCTGCATTCTGCACTACCTGCAGCTTCTGGACCAACCTTAAGGAAAGCCCCACACAGAGCATGTTGCAGTAATCTAATGTTGAGGTTACTAGCATCTGTATCCAAGCTATCCCTGTCCAGGAGAGGAGGTAGCTGGCATGCCAGTCAAAGTTGGTAGAAGTCACTCCAAGCTGCCATGGTCACTTGGGCCTCCAGTGACAGAGATTTATCCAGGTGTACCCCAGACTACAAACCTGATCTTTCAGAGGGAGTGCAACCCCATCCAGAACAGGTAATAAGCTCATCTCCTGGACTTGGGATCCACTCACTCACAGGATCTCTGTCTTGCCAGGATTCAGCTGCAGTTTATTGGCCCTTATCCAGCCCATCACCAAGTCTAAGCACTGATCCAGGACTTGCACAGCCTCACCTGATTCAGGTGCCACAGGGAGATAGAGCTGTGTGCAATCAGCATACTGATGGCACTTTGCTCCAAATCCAATAATGACTTCTCCCAGTAGCTGTATATAGATTTCATAGATCATAGAGTTGGACTTGGAAGGAGCCTACAAGGCTATCGAGTCCAACCCCCTGCTCAATGCAGGAAACTAGAGGAGGGGTCTCCCATCCAAGTAATAACCAGGGTTGACCCTGCTTAGCTTTCCACGCTCAGACAAGCTGAGCCAGTGTAAGCCACAGGCCTGTATTTTAACACAGTGCATCCAGTGCCCAACCTATGGAGCCAGTCCATGGGTATATCATGGTTGATGATATCAAAAGCAGATGAGAGATTGGGCAGAATTAACAGGGTCACATTCCCCTGGCCCTCTCTCAATAATGGTCATCCATCAGGGCAAAAGGCTGATTCAGTCTTGTAACCAGGCCGAAACCCAGATTGAAATGGGTCTAGCTGTGGGATCACCTTCTCCTCTATGGCCAGCTATGATCTTTTGGATTACCAAGAGCAACCTTTTTTGAGTTTACAGATGTCAAAGACAGACATCCTTGGTAACTGCCCATAATAGTGAAACTCCTTTCCTTTGGAGAATCCATATAGTATGAGGCAGGATACCTTCTGGAAGCACTGAAATATTATCTTATATGGCCTGTTTTTGGGTGCCCTAAATTGAACCAAGGCAACACTTTTAGCTTCTGTTATATCTTTCTTATTCATGTTTAATATGAAAAACATACTGTTACATATTGTGTGATCATAGAAAGCATACGTGCACAGAAGCATGGGTCTTCTGTGTTGGGCTTTTGATTTTTCATACACTTACGTTTATTGTTGCACTGCAGGAGCACCACCGTATCATTGAGACATTGTAGCCTAGAATGAGAGCACCATTAATGCACTTCAGGTTTTTATGGAATGGGGTAGGGAGCCTTTTTTTTATTGAGGGTTGCATTCTTTTGGGGCCAGCGGTGGACAGCGCTGAATCCAGCGGTGGGCAGAGCCAGATCAGTCCCCATTCTTTCTGCCATCCCAGTCCCCCCTCCTTCTCCCCCCTCCCCTTTTCCTCTTCACCCAGCGGGCTGCCTAGGGGAGGGAAAGATCACTCTTGCCAGAGGTCTGAACTGATCGCTTGCAGAAGGCTTTTGAAAATAGGCCGAGAGAGCAGCGTGAAATGTGAACATTTAGGATTGCGAGAAGTTTATTAAAAACAGACCCTTCCTTAACTGTTGGAAGACTGCAGGGTTAGTGATACAGTGCTCCTCACTGGATACATTTCACATTTGATTAAAACTGTGCTTTAATTATTACCTAAGTGATTTTACTGCAGAATCTAGACAAGTGAAACAAAACAGCCTTTCCCAAGCTTTGCACTTCTATAATCATGAATCTGAAGGAAGATGTGCATTTTAGAATGCTCAATAGTCTACCTAGTAACAAAGCAGTATTGTTTCCTTATATGTTCACACAGTTATTTGCCACTAGAGATCAGTGTGACCAAAGATTTCAAAATGTTAGCTTGATAGAAAGCAAAGCCTACTTTCACAGATATAATTCTGCTTTTGCCAGGCCTATCTTAGCTTTGTTCAGAAGCTTCAGAAATATTTGGCTAAGAAAAAAAGAAGACAGATTCCAGAACAGCAAAAGACAACAGATAAAAATGACTTGTATTTCTGTGATCTAGTGGCTTGTAGAATATTTCATTAGCCTACAATTCATCTGAGCCCCAGAGGCTGTATTTGAGCCAAAAGTTAACACATCATAGAACAGCAAAGTATCATAATATATCATGGATGAATGGTGCCAGATAAATACAACACGATTGCACAAAAGAGAAATAGAGCATTGCTTCTTTACAATTTGTCATTTCTTTATTAATGGAGAGCATACATTTTTATTTTCCTGAAATTCATACTAGTATGGGAATCTTATGACCTTCAAGTCTACTTTAGATGTTACTTCAGTGGCATAGTTGCTAGAAAGCTGAATCTTCTGAGCTTCTCTCCATACAGTTAGCTGTTTGTTTGATATTGGTGTAGGTTGACTGAAGGCAAAACCAAGGGTTCTAAGGCCTCCATACCAGGAAATGCTATTTCCATAAACAGAGTTCCCCCCCCCCCCATGCTTAGGATAGGTCTGAATCTCATGGCAGCCACTTCACCTAAACACTTAATAGTGAGGGGAAATGCCCACTGATTAATCCTTCTCTCTGATGTTCTAGTTTTGCACAGGTGGGAAGAGTTTGACAGTGGGCACTTCCAAATGAGAGATTCCTTCACATAATTTATGAATCGGTACAGTTCTGTGCCAGACTGTATCACAGTGACACTTTACTGGTAGTATGCATATGAAGTCAGCAGAAATTCACATGAACACAGTGACTGAAAAGATGTAGTGCTATGAAAGTAAAACTTAATACTTAATGTATCTAAGTACATCTAGCATACACATGTTTCTATGGGGGCCATAGCTCAGTTGAAGGGCCCGTAGTTCATTGGTAGACCACATGCTTTTAAATCCCTGGCATCTCCAAGTAGGGATGGGAAAACTGCCTGAAACTCTGGAAAGCTGGTGCCAGCCAGTGTTGACAATTGTGGTCTAGATGGACCAATGGCCTGACTCGGGCAGCTTCCTATGTTCTACACCAGTGTCGGCAACTTGTGGTCCTCCAGGTGTTTTGGCCTACAACTCCCATCATCCCTCACCATTAGCTATGCTGGCTAGGAGTGATGGGAGTTGTAGACCCAAACATCTGGTGGGCCATATATTGCCCGCCCCTGCTCTACATTATTACAAGGATGGCTAAGAACGACTCAGGGATATTCACAGGTAAGAGATGAGCCAATTCCCACCCCCTACAGCCAGAAAGACTGACAATATTTTTCACTTCTAAAGGTTCAATATTCAGTAAGGATACTTTGAATTCTGGATATTATTTCATTTCATTTATTAATTAAATAAATCCATACTTTCCATTAGTATGCTCAAGGCAGCTGCCCTGCCCCCTGCCCTAAGTTGCATAAAGGAAATACTAATGATACCATAATGGTGAATTATTACGACAGGAATGGCAAATGGAAAGGAGTCCTTACTCCCCTGCCGCATCCTACCACTGGCAGTTGATGTTCTCTGCCAGGAGTGAGGGTGGCTAATAATGGAGGGTTGTTCTTTGCTTTGCCATTTTGACAGTGAATTATGGTTACACAGAGTTTATGGAGTTGGCCACAAGTTGTTGACCACAATTTCTCAGTCATAAAATATGAAAGGATCATGTGTTAAACAAAATTTAAAAAGAAAAAAAGTAAATACATGCTAAACATAACTTCAGTTGATCATCATCATCATAATAATAATCATCATCATCGTCATCATCATCTTTGAATACTTACCTTGGTGTTAGTATTAAGCTGTTATTGACTGCTTTTCTAACTTCTATAAAAGGACCAGTTCCATCAAACAAAACAGGAAATGATCTATTCACATTTCTAGAAGGGAAAACAATGCTTAGGAGATATCCTTTCAAATAATAATTAAAACATTCTAGAAACAATAATGCTGAAGACAACACACACACACACACATGGCTACATTAAGGAATTTCCCTTTTTCAGTTCCACCAATGGCTTTCTATCTCTCCACTGAGGAAACTCCTTTCCATAGACACGTCACACAATTTCTGTCTTAGACAAGCACTCATATGAAGAAGTGTGGAGTGTAAAAGGAGCAATCAGAACATGGTTGCAATGATTCTTGTGTCCACAATGACCACCAGTCACAAAATGGCACCACATGGAAATAAATCCTGTTTCTACCACTGTGTGTTGCCTTTTCTGGATTGAAGCTGCAAATGAACTTGCCAGATGGTCAGAGCAGTCAGTTTCGAGAAGTCAAGGGAAAATCCTGTTACTAAATCTAGGTGAAAGAAAGGCAGGAGCAGTAATCGCTTCTGCACTGTACCAATCTGGAAACTGTACCAATGATCCAGCCATGAGAAGTTCATATATTGCACCTATTGACATGTATAATTCCTGATTCAGCAAAGGGATTTGTGTGATAATAAAACCTGCTTCTGTACATAGCACAGGCTTTTTGGACCAGGGCAAAAGTATATAGTTCTCCATGAAACCAGAAATTGCCTCCTAACTCCATTCTAGTTTATAAATGCTGACATGCTTTAATTTGGGAAATAAGGCTGATATCCTTTAGGATTTTAATGTTACCTACCACTGACTTAAGCCAAATCTAATTTTAGCAGTTCCACATGTAAATTCAAACACGATTTGCTCTGGCTTACTGTGGTAGCAATTCTCAGTAGGTCTCCTTCTACCCATTGGGATAAAATATTGAGGAATTGAAAATATAGGCCAAATATCAGCAGAACGCCAGACTGCAGGTTGTAATAAAACACAACAGAAGTTGCTGGGCAGTAGGCAGAATATCCTGGAGGTTTAAAACAAGGCTACCTCAAGTAACTGTGGAAATACTGTTGGAAAATAATCCAACACTTGGCAGGAAGATGGACTAAATGACCTAAGAAGTCTTTTTTACCTCCAGCGTCTTTCATTTTATGATTGCCTTTGTTCTTGCCCCTTTAGAGAAGAGCGTGGAACCAGCACGATCTGCACAGAGATTTGAGTGGGGATGTAAGGATCTGGTGGAACACAATACATCCCTGAATATAAGAATACAATGTAGTCACCTTCCCCCAGTATTTCAAGCAATGGGGACACGGTAGGAAGTTAATTGACGCACACACCCTGGGCTAAAGTCGGCCTTAGTTCCTCTTGCTTTTAAGACGGTCAGTTTTACAAACTGTTTCTCAAGTCATTATCAAGGAGGAGGATGCTGCGCGCACACAGCCCCTCTGATTTACTTCTCTATGTCACTGTGGGAAGACCAGGCATTTCCAATTTCATCAGCGGTTAGTCTTTTTCCTCAGGAAAGGGGTAGATAGAAAGCAAATTCCCCATAAATCTTGACTGGAAAAGTGAACTTTTTAAAAAGATCTGCCTGCTTCAAAAGCTGCAGACAGTATTTGAAGTATTAAAGAGGAGGGCTTTTGTTTTTTTTTAAGTAAAAAGATGGCTTACGTGCTTCTGTTGTTTTTGTTAGCTGTCACTTATTTCTTAATTTTTAATTATTTTTTTTTAATTTTTAAAATTAAAAGTGAAGGAGTTTCTGTTGGATAGATAGAAAGAAATAATGAGCAACTGTAATAAGACAAATGTGCTGGCTAGATGGTTAGGTACTAGAGAGTGGGGGGGGAGTATTAAAAACAGTTTGTCATGTGGTTATTTACTAAATAGTTTATAGTTACTTTTTATTCTTGGGATTCTCAATATACTCAATATACTTTATCTTGGAATTGAAAACATTATTAAATGAAACTATAGGTTTTCTTTTTTCTTTGGTTTATCCATAAATGTTGAATTTAAACTAGATTAAATAGTTGATCTATATTTGGGGAGGGTGGAGACCTCTTGTGTTTGTCCTTTTTTTTTTTTTTTTTTTTTTGTTGCCATAACTGGAAGTGAACAGAAAATGTTTTAAGAATAACTGTGGTTGCTTATAAGCTGTGGAGAAGATTGGAAGTCTATTTTATTGTTTATTGTTTGTTGTATATGTGTGTTTTTTGTTTGTTTTTTTTATGATTAAAATTCTTTTTTAAAAAAGCTGCTGCTGTTGCTTGGTTTGGTTTACCCTGTTTCAGTGCTACAGAGGGCATGTTCGCACAACACAGGAACCGCGGGGGAGCAGAAGTCCCCTGCGGTTCCTGTGTCGTGCGAACGCCGGCCGGGGGTGCCCCCGCGGGATGGCTGCGCATGGGACGCACGCAAAGTGACCATGGGCGGTAGAGGGGTAAGCCGTCCCACGGGGGCCGCACAGAGGTGGCAGCCCAGAGCGACCGGAGCTGCCACCGCCCCATCCCGTAGGGGCAAACGGCCCCTCTGGGCATCCTGGGCCCCACCCCTAGCACTGGGAGGCCTGCACTACGGTGCGGGGACTGCTGGCTCCACCGGGGTCCACCCACGCACGTGGGGTGCAGGTCGTCTGCAGCGCCCCGTGGTGCCTCCCCCGTCCACAGCCTGGGTCGTGCGAACCAGACCAGAGATAAGGCAGAATAAGGCCAGAGTGGAATACTTGTAAGTCTTACTGGTTTTAGTGGGACAGTTAGAATGTACTGGACATCACTACTGACAAATGACACAACTCCTTTTGTGAATACAAAGGGTTATGTTATTGTTGCTGTTGCTGAATAATAATAATAATAATAATAATAATAATAATAATAATAATAATAATAATAATAATAATAATATATTTGCTGAGCCCCTGCTGTATCATTCTGTAGCATTTTTAAAAATAGTATGATAAGCTTCCCAAAGACAGGAAGGAGAGAGGAAATAGAGTGTCCTTGGCTGAAACAGGTTTTCAGAACTATTCAGCAGTTATCTGTAACAAAGCTTCAGCTATTTGTAAGAAAGCTTTTGGACCCTAATCTTCTGAGTGCTGCAACACATTCAAGCATAAATCTAGGGCATTACAATAAGCACACCCTTAGTGTTCCTCCTGCACCCCTGCTATTTCTCTCAAAGCAGTGCTATAAACTACTGCACCTACAGAAAAGTGCCTTAGTGGAAGAATGAGGAGCAAATATGGTATTCTTCCACTAAAATGACTCCAGACACTTTCAGATGTGAACATTGGATAAGCACACATCAGCACACTGCCTTTGTAAGTTGGCTATAGCCAGGACCGGTGCAGGGCCGTTTGCGCCCAGGCGAAAAAATAGCGGCCCCCCCTCTCAAGCAAAAAAAACCCTGCGCCCCACCACCAACCTACCTTCCCCCCCCGCCCTGGCTGCGGCGGCGGCTGCTGCTGCGGCTGCTGCGACGAAGGTAGGTGACGGGGGTGACGGGGGTTGGGGGTGGCATTGGCGGTGGGGGCAGCGGCGGCGAGCGAGCGAGCGGGCGGGTGGGCGAGGCGCGGCGGCGCGGCGGCTGCTGCGGCTGCTGCGACGAAGGTAGGTGACGGGGTGACGGGGGGGTTTGGGGGATGGCGGTGGGAGGCGCAGCAGCGGCGAGCGGGCGAGTGAGCGGGTGGGCGGAGGCGCGGCGGCGGCGGCAGGAGGGTGGGGAGGCGGAGCCTGGCGGGGACGGCGCAGCGGCAGCGAAGAGGAGCGCAGCGTTTCGCGCCCTCTTCAGCCGCGCGCCCTAGGCAACCGCCTAGTTGGCCTAGCGGTAGCGCCGGCCCTGGCTATAGCCACTGCTAAACTCAACACAATATACAATTTAGGTTAGAAGCAACATATTAAGTAGCCTTACTTACCCTAGCCCCAACCAGTGGCAGATACTGCTTGATGATTTTTCAGTCCAGCCATCTGCACAAGCTGTATGCCATCTATTCTCCACGTTGAACTGGACCAACCCATTGAAGCTGAGAGAACCATTGACCAAGCGCACTATTAGCAAAATAATAGTCAGAAGTAAATACTGACAGTACATCATAGGCTGTAGGTCATTTCCACTCATAGTGAAGCTGTACAGGCTCAACTTCCATTATACTAACCAAGATTGGGAAAGGGGAGTATGACTTGTACTTCCACTCTTTGCCCTCCTTGTTTAGGAAAGCCATTCTGAAGCCAGACTCTTCTTTTTTTGGGGGGGGGGGTTGAACCAACACCATTTTTATCATGTACCATTCATCTGAACCCCACCAGTGTGGTTGACATTGCTCCTGTTGCTCTTGTTGCTCCTGCACTGGTTGAGGTCCGTGCAAAAGCTGACACCCATGAAGTTCCTGTAACAACATATTCAGCATACCACAGAAGAGACACTCCAGCTCCACAGGTGGTGCACCACCTGAGGATGGTCCAATGAGCACACTGAGCCAGTTTGCATGATCACCTTATTGGACAATAAGGCAGCAACTAGAAAGGCCAGCAGCACACCAGCCAGAGTACATGCAAAGGAGGTCTCTCATCCTACCATTTTGGTCTAGGTATTATAATGACTGGCACCAATTGCAATCGTATTGGATCGAATATCAGCATATAAAGCACTTGTGGCTTATGCTGGCTCAGCTTGTCTGAACGTGGAAAGCTAAGCAGGGTCAGGCCTGGTTATTACTTGGATGGGAGAGCCCTCCTCTAGTTTCCTGCACTGAGCAGGGGGTTGGACTCGATAGCCTTGTAGGCTCCTTCCAACTCTATGATCTATGAAATCTATGAAATATTCAACCTTTGGTGGAAATTACTGAAAGACATTCCAAGGTGCTTCTTTTTAAACTATTTGATGTATATATGTAATTTATAACCTGCCCATCCAACACAGATGGAGTCCCTATTCCCTGAATTGCCTTTCAACTGACCAGGAGTGCTTTTGTCTTGTCTGGATTAAGCTTCAATATGTGTGTCTTTCCCCTTGTAAAACGGAATTTAGTTTCTGTTATGAAAATCAGGAATAAGGAAAACCTTTCCCCCTCCACCACTAAATATAGCAGGATAAGATGTATTAGGAACTATATTTTGCCGCTGGATGCATATACTACTAATTATGAAGTCCAAGGTACCTGCCAACACATGTCTAAGGGTTCCAATGCTGACAGTTATGATTTATCTAACATAAACCAAGGAAATATGCCTCCAAATCTAAACATCCACCCACAGAAACAATTGTGTCAGACAGCACTTTGTCTGTAAGAACAATTCCTTTTTTTTTTTTTTAACCAGACCCCAGCATCATTTTAACATCAGTTCTGCATATAAATGGCTGTACAGGGACCATTATTTCTGTTTTACGTGAAACAGAGTTATGTATGGAACATTTAATTTTGGAAATAACTACCTCCACAGATGGTGCTATGACAACAGCTGTCATTGTTGTCAAAGTAACCCGCATATGTGTTGTGAAACAGTTGAAATGCTGTTCTCCACAGCTGTTTTATGCTCCTGTCAAACACTTTTATCAGACTTACTCTTGATCCTAAACTCATTTCCTTGAAATTAAATTTAAGAATTGATTCCTAAGTGTGCCTTCGGAGCACACGTTGAAGTGAATAAATAGGACTTTGCACAGGCAGGAACTCCATAGTTCCCATGTGCATAAGGAGGCCCCACATCGGAATGAATATGTTTAGGTTCAGGATATTCAGTCTTCAGTCCTCAACATTTTCTTCTTTCATTCCAATGGAAACAGAGCTGCACAAGCATTCTAAACAAAACCACACGCAGACCTCCTGTTCTGAAAAGAATGAACAGAGAAGCCGCTATTCAAAAGATCATGTTCACTCTCAGGAACAGAGCATAAGAATTCAGACAGCACATGTGCATGTATACACAGCATGCAAGGCCCAGTGTACCTTTGAGCCTTCTCTTTATACCCTCAGTCTGCTGTAAATCTTATGTGTGCATATGTAACGATGTAGAAACATTGCTTACACTCTGATCTAGATTCTTAGCCTGTGTAAATGTTTCCGTTGTGTCAATGGATAAAAGCTATAAATATCTATGGGTAGCCCAATCCCATGAAGACAAGGTAGCACATACTGCTACAGACACCACAAAAGCCTATCACTTGCAAGCAGAACATCCTTGCATCGGCATCCTTCCCAACCTCTGTCATCAAGTTTGCTGTGGCAATACCTTGGCCTGAACCTGTATAATGCTCTTTTGGCATAGCAGCACACAGTACTTTGCCAGAGGACTCTAAACTTTCATAGTGAAGTAAGATGATTAACTCCCCCCCCCACGCTTCTGGGGGGGGGAGAGTTTGCGCGGGAGGGTGAGTGGAGGACGCGGGAAAAATGAGGTGATTTCACCTCCCAGCAGGGCCCGGGGCAAATTGGTTGCCCCCTTTCTATTGGCTATAAGGGTGGGGCACTGAGGCTATATCTAGGCACAGGTGACCCCACCCAATGCCTCTCTTTTTCTTGCAGCTCCCTCCCACGCCCGTTATGCAGTGTGAGCTCCTCTGGTCGCCTTTTGCGGGGCCGAGTAGGAATTTTGGTTCATTGTCCTAATTGGCTCGGGGCAGTGTACGCGTTTTGCCTACTCCATACTGCGGATCCGGGCGGTGGTGTTCTTGTTTTGGGTTACCAGTCGAATTTGGTCACATTGGATTTAGGTCAGGCGGTAAGTGCGGTGAATAGGTAGTGGGGGTTAGGGTTTCGGTGTGCATCCCATGGCACCTTTGAAGGTGATTGGCAGGAACCCGGACTTCACCAATGTCGATGCCCTGTGGCTCCATTGCTGGGAGTTCGGGGAGCCTTTGGGGTCTGCACAGGTCACCCTCCTCGGTTGTCATGCGGCGCCGGGGGCGGTGGCTCATGGTAGATCCCCACATTTGTGGATTCGAGGTGGGATCCTGCGCCACCGATTTGGGATGTTTCGCCTGATGCGCCCACTGGCCTTGGCTAGTTATCCCGCTTCACTTCGCAGAACTCGATCAAAATGTGGCCCGTTTCAAAAAGTGTCTGTCTTCATTTCACCTCCGCGTTTTATCTGCCATAATATGATCTCTGGCGGACAGAGTAGATGTGTTTCTTTATTCTTGCAGGACAAGGTGGCACTGGTCCAGGCAAGAGGTCTTATGTCATCACCAAGCAAGATGACACAGCTGCTAGAGAAAAACAATGACAGGCATATTGTTCTTTCACCTCCCCACACTTATGCAAAATAGGTCTATGAACAAGGTCCTTAGCTTGGATGCTAAGGCGAAGATGTTAAAATTTACAGTCCTCCTTGAAGATATTCTATATGTTGGATGTTTCTTCAGGATCTTTTTTGCTTATTCAGAAATGTCACAGGTATTAGAAGTAGGCTGATACATTTTGGTTTATGAGGAAAATATTTACCACAGTCTGCTTCATCAGAATTATCTTTACAGTGCTGTGATTGGTCACAAAGGAAAACCAGTGGTATGCATTCTCCACTTCCACACTGATAATAATTGGGTTCACAGGGGTCTGTAAAATAATTTAAAAAGTATCTATATTCACTATAGGCCATGAAGGACGTAAAAATGCAAATATTACCCAGGATTGATATTCTACTCAGGTAAAGTATTCTTAATGATTTTTTTTTTTAATGAACTAAATTTTGATGTGACTTGTGCTGATTTTCTGGTGTCCCATGTATAAAGGCATTCATATTTTTTATACAAGTGCAAGTAATTTTATCTGATAAGGACTTAAAAGTTAAACATTGACTATAATTAATGGTGAATTGTTATGAAGAGGTACCATTTTACTCTGGGGAACAAATGACACCTGAGCCGGATCTACTGTTAGCCCATCATCTCCCTCTTCATTCCTCTGTCCTTGGGAGGTGGTGATTTGCGGCCAAGAAATAGCAGGGGGGAATGCTTAAACCTTTCCTTCATGCTATTGTGCTATTTCTAAGTGCTGGCTCCAGGTTTTGGGGGGCCCTTGGGCAAGACCACCACAATGGTCCCACTCCCTCAGTGAGTCTACCTTCTCACCACTGTTGTCACCAACTATGATTGCTCCTCATCCTCTCCTTCATCATTGCTACCACTTGCTTGCTTGACAGGCAGAGAACCAGTGAGTGGATAGGCAGTGTCATCTACTGCTGCTCCTTCTCACTACCACTATTGTCTGGGCAAGAGTGAGGGGCAGGTGAACAAGGCTGGATAGAAATATAATAAACAAGCAAGCAAGCAAGCAGGGTGTAATGGTGGACGAAGAGCAAGTCCAGGGTGTTCTTTTCAATGGGCCCCAGTTTGGATGCAGGCTCTTGGCAGGTGCCCAGTCATGCCTATCCTTGATGCTGGCCCTGCTATTTCTCCTCTGAAGGCCCCTTCCAGGTGCTTGTCCCCTTTTGGATTTGAGACCTATATATGTGAACACAACCTGCTATCTCATGGGGGTGGTGGTGGCAGGAGTTACAGCGGGAATACAACAGGAAGGGAAGTCTCCCACTGCTACTTCTATGCTGCAAATCATCCCCTCCCAAGGCTGCTTTTGAACACAGGATTGGTTGTTGAGCTAATGTTAGAGTAATTGAAAGCTAGAATGTAATACAGAAATTAGCTCAAGGGAGACCCTGAGAGACACATCTATGGTGAAAACAAATCAAGGAATATTTCTTCACTGTTTCATATGCCTTAAATAGTTTCACTTGAAAAATATTGCTATGTGTGAAACTCACCTGGCATGCCTAGACGGTAGCCCGTAGTAAAATTGGCTACAAATCCTTTCCTAGTTCCAGATTTGTTGGTAGTGAAGAGCACAGTCATCTGGTGAGTTGTAGAGAATATGTCTGGCACTGGGGATCTTCCTGTATATATAGCTACTCACAGGGATAAAACAGGGGTAAATTTTAAACTTAGGTCAAATGATTTCTGTTTAGAAAATTGGAGAAGTGTTGTTCCATATCAAAATTAGACACACAAACTCCTCCCCAGGATTATGGCTGCAAAAAAAAAGGTCTATTGTCCTTCGCCCTCATTTAGTGAATATGGTCTTCCAAAGCTAGAAAAAATATTCCTGAATATTTTAAATATTTTGATATGAGCTAAACTTTAAATATGTTTCATCTACAGATGGTGCTGAATTGTGTGTTCACCACGAGGACTTGCTTCATATGTGCAGAAGCCTCTGCCACATCACACAGCAGTGTGGCACAATGATCTTGCAACAATGACTGGCACACCGAAAGCCTCTTGCACACATATACAAACACCTCTGGTGTATTGTGGGTAGGAGTGTGCTTTGGATTTCGTCAAGTTCTGAACCAAATCAGGCTGGTTCGGAAAGATTCAGGAGAAGAACTGAAGCAGAGCTCCTCCGAAGATGACTGAAACCGAACCATCCTAAAACTTTGATTTGGATTTGGAGGGACCCAGAGACCCAGACAGAGTGTCTGCAAAATCTGATACATTTCTCCCCGAGCTCTCCATATAAGATGAGCACCAAAGGGGACGGGATGAAGTTTTGTGACTAGTAGCTGTAGTGCCTATGCAAGGTGGATGGTTTTACCAGATCTCTCCGCACTCAGTGCTCTGGGGCAGCAAAGTTGAAGTCATATGCATATTGTAAGACTGTTTCAGTGCTCTTTGCTGATTTTCTCTCCCAGGAGCAGGGACATTAAAAGAGGTTTTTGGAGTCTGAGACCTGGGACGGTGTGGTACTGGGTGCTTGCTTGAAAAAAATACTGGATATTCCAGGAATTCTGCTTCTGCCACGATATACCCCATCTCCACCATCCACCCCTGTCCTAAAGCACTTTCTGTGAATTGCAGCCTTTCTACACCAGGCATTTGTCGTGCACTTGTGATTCCTCACTCATGGTAGTTTGTGGGTGCTTTACATGATGTCATCATCATCCAGGGCCTCTCCCATGCTTTGCAACCATTTTAGTGTTGCTGTTTTTTCCTATTGAGAAAAGTCTGGTATATCTGTGAATGGCAGCATGAAACCTTTGTGTACTTGCGTAAGTCCACTATATCACAGTGCCACCTAGTGACTGTGTAATGGAACATATAGAAAGGCAGAGAAAGACACACACACACACCCGGGTGGGAAGGGAAGAAACATGTGTACAGATGCTGATCTCAATGCCACAAAGAATCTGGACGCAGAAGCCTTGGCAAAGTGGTGGATTAAAAGCCTCATGTGGAAAAGCCCTTGCTGCCAACTGAACAGAAAGCAAAAAAGCATTCAGCTGTTTTTCATTCTTCATAACTCTCTAGCTCCTGCCCCATCATTCTGAAATTATGCAAGTTTCTTGCCTAGAGACACCTATATGATTTGTGCCATTTTTATAAAAATTGCCAAAAAAACCCAAACCAACCAACCAAACAAACAAAAACACCAAAGGGGAGGAAGGGGAGATGAATAATTCTGCTACCTAATTGACAAACAAATACTGCACCTTCTGATACCTTTTGCAGGCTTCTTAGCTAGGGCCACCTCTTTGCTGTAAGCCACGTTCTTAACAATTGCCCGCAACAAATATAGGGGATAAATGCATCCTTTTCTTTCTTTTTTTAAAACCCCACAGATGTAAAGGCTACTTTTGCACAAACCCCCTGAACCTACTTATCTGCAACTTGGCAAGCTTGATCCCTTGAGAAGGGAAAACTATGCCTGCAATTTTTTAATCAAATTCTGCCAAGAAATAAAGAAGTTGCCATCAATTTGCTTTTTAAAAAATGTAAAGGGGTATAGACCAACCTTCCTGCAGTTATTAGTTTGAAATTTGGCAGGTTTCATCTCCACACAAGGAGCTGCAATGCCTACAACTTTCATCCAATTTTTCTGATTTCCAATGATAGTTTCAGATTGTAGTTATTTATTTGTTTAATGTATTTATTATATGTATTTATTGTATGTATGACATTTATATGGCCCCCTATAACAACAAAAATATCTCAGTGTAGTTCACACAATAAAACAAGTTAAAAACAACAATACAGTAAATACAATGAAAGTTTTTATAGCCTTGGAAAATAAAATCACAATAATAAAAATTTGAAATCTAAAATGCCTGGGAGAAGATAATTCCCCCACCTCCCGATGCTGAAAAGATAACAGTGTGGGTGAGCCTCCTTGGAGAGGGCATAAATGGGGCACCACAACTGAGAAGGGCCTGTCTCTTGTAGCCACCCATCCGATTACATTCAGTAATCTGAATTCAGATTCAGCCTTGCATTGATCCAAGATGAATCAGGCTGTTTTCTGAATTGGGGTACAAACCAAATCTCACCCCATCTCTAATTGTGGGGTAAATGTCATTTCAGTGTGGCGTAGTGGTGAGAGCGCTGGACTGGGACTCAGGAGATCCAGGTTCTAGTCCCCACTCAGCCATGAAACTCACTGGATGACTTTGGGCCAGTCCTTGACTCTCAGCCTAACCTATTTCACAGGGTTGCTGTGAGGATAAAATGGAGAGGAGGAGGAGGAGGATTATGTAAGCCGCCTTGGGTTCCTTGCAGGAAAAAAGGCAGGGTATAAATATAATAAATACATAAATAAATTTCAGAGCCAAGAAAGGCATCTCCAAATTATTTATCTATTTAGTACATTTATACCCCACTTGTCTTCCATCATGGAAGGGTTCCCAGGTGTCCTTCACCTAGGGACTGACCAGACCCAAACCTGTTTAGATTTACAAAAATCAATTTGGACGTTTCAGTGAAATCTGTGAAAAAGTCCACGGTAGAATGTGCCCATCTCTAGTTCCACTTGTACTCTTGATGGTACTGTTATTCAAAATACTTATGATATGTGAAATATATTGTTAAGTCTGCGAAAGGTAAAACAGCAAAGTAAGTACACTCTTGTTTCTCTGAAATGCAGCTCCCTGGAATAATCACAAATGTACTGTGGGGATCTGTCAAATACATAAATCAGCTTGTGTTTTCCAGAGAAGATGACATGCTGCATAGTAATGCACACTATTCTAATTCTATATGATTTATCATATAAATCAGCAGGTTATACTTGCCCAAAAGTAAAGAATCAGCTCCTCTGCCATCTCTGATTTCTACAACATCATAAATATTTTCCAGATCAAAATACTGGAAATGAAGTTGAATATTTTTTCCTTGCTCTGCATTTAAATACCACACACCTAGAAAATACAATTCAAGAAAGGTAGCATGAAACAGTCCCTTCATTAGAGTACTCATTTGTCAGCATCTTTTCAAAAAGCAATGGAAGCAGAAGCTTACACAAGAGGCAGCCATTTTTCACAGCTTTCTCTTCCAATCTGAGAATGAATAGTTTAAACATGGTCAGTTGTATTTTTATTATCTCAGGTCTTGCATATTAGTTCTCACACTTACATTTTATCCTTCAGTATCGGCATCTTTCAAAATCAATACATCCTACAATCATTTTTGTGGAATTATTGGAGAGTGCTCTATGTAATGGGTAGAAAAACAATCCAAACAGTGGTGGGATATTTTTTTTTTAAACTGCTACTTTTTATGCTTCTGTGTGTCCACAAATCAAGTCAATAAATCAAGATTCACATGGAATTCCACACCAAACAAAGAAGGTTAAAAAAAACTTTAAAAAGTTAAAAAAAAATCAATTTTTTGTGGATTATTTAGGCAGCGTATACATAAGATCATAAAAATATAAGAAGAGTCATGCTGAATGACACCAAAGGCCTATCTAGTCCAGCATTCTGTATACACACTGGCCAACCAGATGTATGGGGAAGTCCATATGCAGGACATGAGGGAAATATCAACATCAATTTTGTGTTCCCAGCAACTGGTATTGAGAAGTATATTGCCTCTGATACTGGAAGCAATGTATAGCCATCACGACTAGTAGCCATCAAGTATCAAGCCTTATCTTCCAGGAATTTTCTGATCCAACTTGGTGGCCATATCTACTTCTTGTGATAGTGAATTCCATAGTTTAACTATGCACAGTATGAAAAAGTACTTCCTTTTGTCTGTCGTGAGTCTTCCATCATTCAGCATCATTGGATGGGTCTGGGCTCTAGTAGAGGGAGAAGTTTCCACTTTCTCCATATCATGCATAATTTTATATACCCTAATCAAGTCTCCCTTTACACATTTATTTTCTAAGCTAAAAAGCCCCAAACATTGTAACCTTTCCTCATAAGGGAGTAGCCACAGCTTCTTGATCATTTTTAGTTGCCATTTTGGGCACCTTTTCCAGCTCTACAATATCCTTTTTGACCAGAACTGTACACAGCATTTGATGTGTGGTTGCACCATAGATTTGTATAAGGGCATTATTATATTGGTATGGTTTTTCTGATTCCTTTCCTAATGCTCCCTAATATGGATTGTTAGCAGCCAATCACTGTCAATGTTTTCATCAAGCTATCCACCACAACTCTAAGATCCCCTTCATAGTCAGTCAGCACCAGCTCAGATCCCAGCAGTGTGTATATGATTGCTTTGAAGGTCTTCATAGGCAAACCTCTCTGGTTTGAAGGTCTTCATAGACAAGAATACACCAGAGAAGCATATAAAGTTGTGAGTAACTGGGTTTGCATGACACCCCATTGTGGGTTGCTCCCCACAATAGTTGGTCATGTCGTGTGAACCCAGACCAATTCCCACAGAGTGCCTTGTTTGAGGGTAACAAGCTACCCAAACAACCCATGGGTTGAAGTAAGGGTTGCTATACCCATGATGGGTTGTTGTTAGGAAGCTACAGCTGGTACAGAACGCGGCGGCTCGCCTGGTTAAAGGCAGCCGCTGGCGGGATCACATCACGCCAGTGCTGAAGGATTTGCACTGGCTACCAGTTGCTTGCCGAGCCGAATTCAAGGTGTTGGTTTTGACCTTTAAAACCCTATACGGCTCCAGTCCAGTCTATCTCAAGGAGCGTCTCCAGCAACACCAATTGGGCCGCTCAACAAGATCTGCCACGGATGGCCTTCTCCTTGTCCCTTCAGCCAGAGCAGCTAGACTGGTGGGGACGAGGAAGAGGGCCTTTTCTGTGGCGGCCCCCGTACTGTGGAACTCTCTCCTGAGTAACCTCCACCATGCCCCCTCTCTGCTGAGCTTCCGTCGCTCATTAAAAACCTGGTTATTCAGGCGGGAATATGGGGTGGGTTATGATTTTAAAATTTTTATATTGTTTTAAATGTATTTTATTGTTTTTATTCTATGTACATCTCCCAGGGTGGCCGGTTGCCGGCCAGATGGGCGATAAATAAATAATAATAATAATAATAATAATAATAATAATAATAATAATAATAATAATAATTGTGTCATCCAAACACGGGTGAACAAACCCATCATGGATACAGGGAATTGGCTACCGACTTGCTTGGTAAGAGCGGCAAAAATGCCTTGCCACACTTTCCAAGCATACCCTGGCAACCGCCAATGCCAGCCACCCCAAAAGTGCCCAAGTGGCACTTGCGGGCAGTTGGCACTGGCCTCCCCACTCCCTGCCATGAGTCATTTTGGGCTCACCATGGCTTTTTCCCCACTTTAAATTATCCCCCCTCCCCGGAGATTGTGAAAGCTGGCTGTCAAGCCATCTTTCATGATCCCCATTTTGATAGCTATGAACAATCCCTTCAAAGTGCCATAGCAGCACCTTAGAGAGGCTGCCCATGGTTGCCAAATGTTTTTTTAAAAAATTGCCCCCCCCCTAATTTTTGCAAATATTTGAGATTTTTATTTTTTTTAAAAAAATTACCCACACTTGCACAACTGCGAATAGTTGTGTGGGTGCAGCTATGGGCAGCCTTGGGTTGCCCAAAGTGCAGGGTGGTGGTAACTAAACTGGTATATTTTTGGCAGAAAACTAAACAGGTATATAGAGTCGATATATGTTCCCGAGGTAGGTAGAATTTTGGGAACAAGTGTAAAAGTGAGGGCACCCTTAGGACACATGAGTCCAAAACAAACAAAACAAAACAAAAACACAAGAATCTTGCTGCAAAGGGGGTGAATGAGCCTCCACCCCACTTTCATGAGCTAAGATCACTTGCACCTTTGGTTACATTTGACAGCTCACCTTTTGACAGCTATCACATGTAGCCAAAGGGTAAAATAAACTTACCTGCAGGCCCTGTGGGGCAATGCCCAGGGTGGATAACTGCTGGACTTTGCCAGCAGGCCCCCTTGCACATTGCCCACCCGAGGCATCTGCAGTTGCACAGGTGTGGGTAAAAGGTTTAATATATATATATATATATATCTGCAAATATTTGCAAAAATTAAGGGGGACAATTTTTTAAAAAAGTTTCATAACCACAGGAAGCCCTTCCCAGGTGCCGCTGGGGCACTTTGAAGGGGCTGTCCGTAGCTGTCAAAACAGGGATTGCAAAAGCTGGCTTGACAGCCAGCTTTCACGATCTCAAGAAAAAAAAGTTTAAAGTGAAAAAAGCCATGGTGGGTGGGGGAGACAATTTGGTCCTCCCACGGTGTCCCCTGGGTTACCAATGGGAAAGCTGATGGGGGAGGATGGGAAGGGGTGGGCCAACAACCCATGGTGAGCCCAATCGTCTGTCGGGTGCACTCTGGGTTGTGTGCACAACAACCAGCTCACCGTGGCTTATTGCCAGGGTCAAAGGGTGGGTTGTCATGATGTGTGAACGTATCCTATGGGAAGATAGGATTTTTTGACCCAGTGTGCTTCACCTCACACTTGCTTACACTGTACTGCATTTGCCATTTCAATGCCCATTCTCCCAGTTCAGAGAGATCCTTTTGGAGCGATTTGTTGTCCCTTTTTGTACTAACCACCTTAAATAATTTGGTGTCATCAACAAACTTGGCCACTTCTCTGCTCACCCTTAACTCCAGATCATTTAAGAACAAGTTAAAAAGCACCAGTCCCAATACAATTCCTTGGGGGACTCTACTGTTTCACATCTGAGTACTTTAAAAACTCTCAGATTGATACCATTTGGACCTGGTGATTTGTTTTCAATTTGTAAATAAGGTCTAGAACTTCAACTTTTGTCACAACTATTTCCCTCAAATCCTCAGATTCCTTTCCTGAAAATATCCTTTCATGCACAAGTATCCGCTCTACATCCTGTGTAATGAACACAGATGCAAAGAATTCATTCAGCTTCTTGGCAATCTCCTTATCATCCTTTAGTACTCCTTTAACTCCCTTGTCATCCAATGTTCCAACTGCCTCACCTAGGCAGTTTTTTGTTTCTGATATACGTATTTAAATATTTTTTAATTGTTGGCCTTAATGTTACTAATGAATGCCTCAAAATCCTTTCCCATATCCTGTGTCTGCTTGCAGTTCCTTTGTGCATGCTTGTGTTCCTATTTGTCTTCCTCATTTGGGAAAGGCTTCTATTTTCTGAAGGAAGCCTCATTTTCTCTTGCTTGACACTGCTTATTAACCATGCTGATGACTTCTTGGACTTAGTTGTACGTGTTCAGACGTATTTTTATTTATTACATTTTTGAATCGCCCATCTGGCCGGCCACCCGGCCACCCTGGTATTCATGGTATACATTCTAGCTGAACTTCTATTATTGTGGTTTTGGGTAGTCCCCAAGTAGTATACTCTCTTGACTCTCCATTTTGACTTCCTTTTTACCAATCCCCTCATTTTTGAGCAATGTCTTCTCTTGAAGTAAAATGTGACTTCGTGGATTCAAAAGCTCCTGGTAGATTCACAACATGCACTTCACATACAAGAACTACGTAATCAAGGCTACATTTGCCATGTTTCCAGCCTAATACACTTATGTTTTTGAGACACATTACTTACAAGAGGCTTTGTTGGGGTAGTTGTTGGGATAGTTCATTGAACTAAATGTAGTGTTTGGTTCCCACAGATCAAATGGCCCTCCACAGTCAGCTGAGAGGGGAAAAAATGGTTCAGAAATTAGAATCAATTTATTTTTGGACAGCATCACTTTTTTTCTAGCACTGAAAATTTAGAAGCAGTGCTTCAATCCTGATCCCACTACAATACCCTTTGAATATGTCCTTGCTGTTCTCTACATGAGGCTTTTAATCTGCCACTTTACCAAGGCTTCTGCTTCCAGATTCTATGCGGGATTAAGATCAGCTCCTTTACATGTGTTTCCTCACAGGGGGGTGGGGGGTTCTTTCTCTGTCTTTCTATATGTTCCATTACACAATCACTAGGTGGTACTATGGTATAGTGGAATTGCACAAATACATAATGGTTTCATCCCACCATTCAAGGAAATACCAGACTTTCCTTATTAGAAAAAACACCTGCTATAATGTTTGCAAAAAACAGGAGAGACCTTGGAGGATGGTGTTGTCGTGTAAAGCACCCACAAACTACTGTGAGTTAGGAGGAATCACAAGTGCACAATAAATGCCTCATGTAGAGAAGTACATTAGCTCACCCTTAAAAGCACTAACCAGCTCACTGTTTCTACCAGATGGGTCCTCCCTAGCACTAGAATTAAAATCCCCTAATTCATTCATGCTGAAGAAGAGCTTATTCCCAAGCATGGAAAAGTAGGTTTCAGGTGTGCCTAGAAGTAGTAGTAATTGTATTGTTTAGCTATAAGCCATAAAACTGAAGGGATATTCTGAGTTGAGCAACAAATTTAGCTCTCAGTTTCCTGGCGAATAAGAGAAAATAAGGAAACACCCAAGGCAACGTATTTTTCATCATTGAACAAAACACACAAATTCACTAGGTGCAACAAAATTCTTCCTGAGCCTAAACTCGGAGAAATATTTTTCATGTGGTTCCTAACCTACCTCACAGGGTTGTTGTGAGGATAAAATGGAGAGGAGGAGGACTATGTAAGCCGCCTTGGGTTCCTTGCAGGAAAAAAGGCGGGGTATAAATATAATAAATAAATAAATACCGTAAATAATAAGACATTATTTCTACAGATGTGTGTCCTGAACAAGTGTGGTAACATGCTATTTATTCTCAAGTAGCCCCTTTGAGTAAGTAAGACAATTCTAATAAATAATAATAAAAATAATTAAAATTAATAATAGTTTAAGAAACTAAAAAACAAGGCATTGCACTATATAATAAAACCATCAAAAACAAAATATTATCTAAATAAACAGTCACACAAGGAAAAGGAAGGAAATTGGGGTAAGGAAAGACAACGAAAGAAGAGAGATGTAAGTTAAAATCTCAGCAAATTATAGACATTTTGGGAAAACAGATACGGTATGAGTTATTAGGTACTTTTTAAAGAACGGGGGAACTGAATTGACTAATTATATAACTGCAACTATTTATGAGTTGAAAGCTTATTATTAGCACTTTATAATTCATAGTGTGCAGAAAGGCGACATTTAATAATATTCTTTTTAAAATTCAGGTAGAATTTAGGAAGCTCAAAAAGTAGTCTATCTATCTTAAGGGTTCCTATGGTACTACAGAAAAATGTGACGCAAACCAGTGTCATGGACATTAATGAGCCTAAAATTACTAGCCTCCCTAATATCTATATACTAAGTAGAAGAGTCATTCTTAAATAATGAAGATATAAGTTTTAGAATAATTTAAAGTATAATTTTACATTGAACAGCTCACTAGGTAAGATATCTTTTATTCTTAGTCTAACAAGATATATTAGCAGCTGTCTAGGTGCAGATGGCCTGAAAGAAGCACTTACAAGATCTGCCATTACAGTTATAATGATACCATTAAATCTAATGATAATTTGACTAGTCTCTGTGGAAAAGATCTTCTATTATAATATTGCTTCATGCATCCCTGTTATACTGTTTTATTTGACATAGTAGTCACAGCTGCAGAACATGCATATAATGGAGAAAGGTTGAGAGCTGATTATTCATTTATGGAAAGGAGCCCAACTTTGGAGAGTCTACCCTACTAACCCTCAAGTGGCAAGCCACAAGGTCGTGGGGCAACTTTCAGGTTTCAATACTTCAGTGGTTGTTGCTAAAGGCTGGGAGTGAACAACTGTACAACAGATAGTTGGTGCATCTGTCTGTTCCAAAGCAATTTGCTTTCTTTAAGAGAAGCTGAATTCAGAACACATGTGAACACAACTATGAGAATTTTTGTTTTGTATTCAGCAAGAAAGGAAGGAAGGAAGGAAGGAAGGAAGAAACTTTGTTGGATATCTATTTTATATTTATTAGAGCTGTGTGCAAATGGCCACTTAAAATTCTCCATCCTATTTGTGGTTAGAGAAATTGGAGGGACGGGACAATTTCACTGAATGTCTCCATGGGGAGGATAAATTCTCAACAGTTTCTCACAGGTAGGGGTCACCATTGGAAGGTGTTGTTGCATAGCTTCTGCCTTTTTTCATAAGGGTTTTTCCCTTATGAAAAAAGGGGGGGGGGTTGTGCTGCCACTGCAAATAGCAACAGCATCATCAACTGTGCTGGCAGGCTGGGCCTCATTTCGCATCCACCACAATGCAGGTGGAAGAGGTGGAGTTAGTGCTGAGCCAAAATCTGTCCTCCAATTTCCTGAAGGTTTTCTTCTCCCATGAAGGAGGCTTCCATTATTCTTAGGGTGTTTTATAATTTATTTTTTTGGTGTTTTGCAGCTTACCTAATTACTGCAAGACGGCCGAGGATGCTGTGCATATGTTTTCTTTCTATTACACATCTTTCCATTGCACTGCAGGATCCCAGGCCTCCTGTGCTTCCTGATTTGAAAAAGCCCCATGGCAGGAATTACCTCATGGTGCCTTCCTCTGGACTTTAATTGAAGTGTGGGAAGCTGAGGAGGCTCCAGGCTGCCAGAGCGATGATTATTCAATGAAAAACAGGACACTTGTGCACACTCCTCAGCCACCTCATCAGTAAGGTAAGCACAAGAACCCAGAGCCAAACCCATGAGAATTTCTCCAACACTTCTTCTCCTTTGAATTTCTTTTTGAAAGCAATATCTTTTCTATCAAATTGAAAGAGAATGGTCAGGAAATATGTGGAAGAAATGTTCGGCACAGCACTAAATTATTACTAATATTTTTATAACACCTTATCTGCTAAAAAGCCATGATGGCTTCTGTTACAGTCTAGTGAACATGGCGTAACAAAAGCCCTATTCAGGCATTCTAAAAAGCATGTTGTTTAAACATGAAAGGAAGGGGAGCACTCCAGCCTTGCCCCTCCATTGTCACGTTCATTGCACTGAATGTGTGGAGGATATGTGTGTAAAGAGGAGAGCCACCTCTATCCATGGGGATCTCAACGTGACCCAAAACGCTGGATAATGAGCGTGGAAAGTCACCCTCCATGTGTTCAGCGTGACAAGAGCAACAACAGAGGGAGCAGGGCTGGCACACTCCCCTTCCTCACGTGTTTAACAACACACTTTTTAAGAATGCCTCAATAGGGCTAATGAGCATTCAAACATCTAGGTTCTTGGGACATGACAAAAGTCTCCTAACTGAATTACAAATCTGTGTGTGTGTGTGTGTGTGGTTTGCGTGTGTGGTTTATTTTCTAATAGAAAGGGCAGAGCGGAGCATGTCTTGGGACATTTTCTTTTGGTTCTTCTATATTTAGACCTTCATTAAATAACAAGTGGCATAGTTGTTATTAAAATATATTACTGTTAATATATTAAAAAGACCTAATCCAAAATAAAATAGCTTTTGGCTTGAAGCTTTTTTTTTTTTTTTAAACAAGATTATAACTGTTTTTACATTACTTGATATAGGAATACACATTTATAGGAGGTCTTCCAGGAATTTCCAGAAGATATCGTACCCCAAGGGTGCTTTCTAACATGGCTGTTACCGTGCAGTCCGCCTGCCTCATTCACAGAATTTTACACGTGGTCCAGATAATGTTATCAATCAATTCATAACCCTACCATATTTCCCACCACTTCTTCCATCTTTTTTCTAACCACAGAAAACCCATTAAGGAGGAAAAGATGGAATAGCTGCACAGGGTCTTTGACTGGTAGCACTAGGAGCTGTCCATCTGAAAGTACCATCTGGAAGTATTTGATTTTGTTGATGGAGTGCTCTTTCTTCCTGAGCAGCAATTGTAATTGAATGCCCTCTCAGCCAGAAGTTAAGATTTATGTAGTTTCTGAATATTACTTGAAGTTAAAAATAAAATTAAAAAAAACCTTGCTTTTCTGTTGCTTTGTTTGAATATTCCCATTGACTCTATTTTTTTTATTGCTCTGTTCTCTAGGGCAGCATTTCTCAAATGGTGTGCCAAAGCATTGTTTCAGGTGGGTCCTGCTGACCCCAGCTGTCCCCTCTACCTCCCTTCCAGAAAGCTGTGTGTGTCCCCACACACTAGCTTTCTCCTTTCCCATCTTGCCCCCACAGTTGCACCAGGAGATGTGAAGGAAGAGATAGAGATGATGGAGATGGTGAGCAAGTGGAAGGGAAGGAGGAGATGGAAGTGGAGGGAACAAGGCGGAGTGAGTGGCTGGAGATATACTATCATCTAACTGACCATGGAGTACCCACCAGCCTTGGCCATTTCTTCCTCTTCCTGCTGCTGGCCTAGATGGAAGGGGGATACCACCAACAGCAGCAGCCTCAGTACAGCAGCCAGTATAGAGTAGGACAAGCAGCAATCCCTCATGCCTCCTTTTTCATTCTCTTCACCTTTGCCCTTGGCCATTGCTGTTGGGACACTATGGATAGGGTATGGATAGACTATGGAGAGAGCCAGTGTGGCGTAGTGGTGAGAGTGTTGGACTGGGACTCTGGAGATCTGGATTCTAGTCCCCACTCAGCCATGAAGCTCACTGGGTGACTTTGGGCCAGTCACTGACTCTCAGCCTATCCTACCTCACAGGGTTGCTGTGAGGATAAAATGGAGAGGAGGAGGAGAGGATTATGTAAGCCACTTTGGGTTTGTTACAGGAAAAAAGTGGGATATAATATAATCATAATCATAATCATAATCATAATCATAATAATAGACAAATGTTATTGGATCAATAAACTGAAGGGGTGAGTGCCAAAACTGTAGTCATCTCGTGTAGTATTCATTTTGTCTTCCTTAAGATGGGCCTTCACTATAGTTTGTGCTTACTACTGGGTCTTGCTACATTTATCAGATAAGAAAAAGATATTTTATTTGGAATGTTTAAATGCAACTGAGATGAATCATGAACTTCTTATGCTGTAAGATACTGCATTGGGATTAATACAGATAGTTATTGTATTTCTATGCATGCTGGATACAGTGTTATTCTCCTCTTGTATAGAATTTGCATCCCACCCTCTCTCCAAGGAACACAGGACAGTGTACATAGGTTTCTCCCTCTTTTCTACAATATTGTGAGGTAGGTCAGTTTGTGAGTCACTGACTGGCCCAAGGTCAACTAGTACACTTGATTGTTAAGTTGGGACTGAACCCATTTGAAGCACAGTCCAAAGCCAACATTCTAGCTATTATACCATCTTGGCTGTTGAATAGCTACAGCACTGGAGTGTGCACTCCAAACCACTGAGGATCATCTGCATGTGGCACAGCTGCTCTCTGCCTTGAAGCCTCTTTCCAAACAAGGATTGCTCTCCCTGTATTGAGACAAATAGCATTAAGGACATAATGCTATGGCTGCTGGACAGAGTCTAGCTGGCCATAAGAGAGGTCGGAGTCCCAGCTGGGACTCCAACCTCAGAGCGCCCTCCCTCCTCCTTTGCAGCCAGCTTCGCAGCCAGCGTGGAAAGAACCACACCAGCTGTGGCTCCAAAGTCAGAAGACTGATGTTGGAACTGGAGGTTTGTGGGTGGGGAGGGGGAGGGGAGGGGAGAAGTAAGGCTCCACCAAGATACGTTGTATGCTAGTGTGCCTCAGCAATGCCTCCTTGCGAACTGGGGCAAAAGACTTAGATGGCTGAAATCAGCCATCTAAGTCTTTTGCAGGGAGGGAGGAGCATGGGGACAACCTTCACCTCTACGCTCCTTCTGTCCTCTATTGGATGCCTGTAATCCTCCCAGTTCAGAGGGTTATGGGTAGCCCATAACTCATAAAGTGCATACTGGATTGCACTGTCCATAAAGTGTCCCAACAGAATGGTTGCAGCTGTAGGTTAAATTTGGAGGAAAGGCCCGTGAGTCATTACACTTCGGTTTTCTGTCAGATCTTTCCATCTACGAACTGTCAGGTGCTTCAATAAAAAATGGGACTGTTTTCACTTTCCAGTGATGGCCAATCTGTATGGTTTTCTAGTTGACTGAACTGGCATGTCCAGAAATATCTAAAGATGTACAACAGAAAGAAACTGCACATCAAGTGACATAAATTTAATGAAGACATTGATAGAATTAGAGCCATGGGAAAACCTCCAGTGAAGTAAATTTTCTATAGATATCAATCAGTAACATTTTGTTTTGGAGCAAGTTTCAAAGCTATTTTGGGAGACTAGATGGAGGGAAATGCTGTGTGTGTGTGTGTGTGTGTGTGTGTGTAAGAAAGAGAGAGAGAGAGAGAGAGAGAGATCTGATGATTTAAACAGAATAATTGACACAAAGTGAAAATTGTACAACCTTAGAGTAGGTTTGGCCACGATCTGATTTTGTATGATTCCTGTACATAAGATTTCTTATTCTTCCACTGGCAAGAAAATAATGCAGGAAAAATGCTTTTGTTTGTATCATGAAATATATTTTAAAGATTGCTCATGGTCTCTTCCAAGCCATCAGACTGGTAGACACATCAGTTTTATATTTTTGTACTGAAATTGCAATGAAGATATCCAAATGTAAATAAAGGACTAAGAAAATTGCAGATAAGATTCAATGTATGTGCAAAGTAATGCACATGGGGACAAAACGCAATTGGTAAATAGATATATGCTGACTGGGTCTTCATTGTCTTTGTTTGACTACCCAAAAAAGAGATCTTGGAACTATAGAATGTAGCCCACTGATTATCAACACAGTTCAGGACCAAACTAAATGTTCCTTTAATGTGTGCTACTTTTATTTACTCTCCTGCAAGCATGTGTGGCCTGTGGATCAGGGCTATTGTGCTTTGGGAGAACACGGTTTAAGCTTCCCCTCTGTTCTTGTCCCAAATTTCCACCCCCACATGGAGGTGGGGATTTAAAAAAAGGGAAAACTCTCAATTGGAAGCAATGGGGGCTTTTTTTAAACCTCCCCCCATGAGGTTTAGTCTGGCCCTCAGTGTTAAGAATTATTATGAAAGGTTCTGAAAACTGGACAGCAAGAACAGTGATGCCATGTATAAATCTTTAATATGGCCATATCATATTTGGAATACTGCGTATAATTCTGGTGAACCTATATCAAAACAGGTATCAGCCCAGGAGCTGGCACAGAACAGGGCAACTGGTTGCAGCAGCATCCTTATGAGGAAAGGCAAGAGCACTGAAGGATGCCTAGTCTGGAAACAAGATGGGCAAGGAGGGACACAATAGGCTTGTAGGCCTGTGGCTTACGCTGGCTCAGCTTGTCTGAGCGTGGAAAGCTAAGCAGGGTCAGGCCTGGTTATTACTTGGATGGGAGACCCCTCTTCTAGTTTCCTGCATTGAGCTGGGGGTTGGACTCGATGGCCTTGTAGGCTCCTTCCAATGCCATGATCTATGAAATCTATAAGGTTTCTGGAACGGCTGCCTTGAGTGCCATTTTTTGGTAGATAGGTGAGGTACAATCAGTCAATCAATCAATCAAATAAATAAATAAATAAGAAAAGTGGGGTAAGAGTGAATTCAGAGACATTTTCTTCCCCTCTCACAGGACTAGGGAGTTCAGGGATCACTCAGTGCAGTACATTTGTGATTGGCTCAAGACAGGCAGGATAAAGTACTTCTTCACAATAGCTATAATTAATCTGTGGAATGTATTACCACAAGAAGTGGTGATATAGCATTAGCTTCTTAGGTTCAAAAAAGCCCTTAAAAGACTGGTCTGACCATGTTTTATAAGTACCATGATAGGCTAAATAGAATCTCCATGTACTGAAGCAGTACATTTCAAAATACTAGGGGCTGGGAGCAAAAACAAAAACAAAAAACAAAAAATAGTGGAAGGCCATCACATTTATGACTTGCTTGTGAGATTTCAGGGGCTCCTGAATTACCACTGGCTGTGTTAGGACAATCATTAAGCTGATATAGAAACAAGCCATTTGAACATGGATCCAAATCATTCGCTTGTCCCTTCGCAATGGGGGAGATCAACCCAGGAAGCTTCTAATTAACCACAGTTTCCTGTTTCATCTGAACCAGGAAACTATGGTGACCTGCTTCAGAACAAGCCAGGATTTTAACCAAACTTCAAGCTGTGGTTTAATATCCTATCCTGGCTTGTTCTGAAGCTGGTCACTATAGCTTCCTGGTTGAGACGAAACAGGAAACTGTGGTTAATCAGAGGCTTTCTGATTTGACACCATGAAGGAAAGAGCAAGGGGCTGTGTGTGTGGGCAAAAGACTTGCTGATATCTCAGCTTAAGCTTAAGCTGAGCTAGGATAGTATTAACCAGGTCATTGTTGGAGACTGAGTGATAGATCTGGTCTGATACAGCAAGTATGTTCTTGTGTTTGAATGGAAAAGAAGGGTGTGCTGTTTGGTCACACATCTAACAATATTTGATTGGGTAATTTGGGAGGCTGAGGCCTTGTCTAGAGCTACCATGATAAAATGTCAATCAGCAATGAAAATGTTCATGTTTTTTCATGTCTTTCCCCAATAATTATTCTCTGGGATTTCATGTCCACTTACAACAGGGTGAACGGCTTTATGAATGACTCTTACAACTCTATAAACCTGACATTCTTCCTATATTCTAGCTTCAACTTGGGTAGAGGAAAAATTAGCTATAGAGATTACTGCAGCACATATATTATTGTCATGTTGTCATTAGGAATGATAATATGAAATAGTGCCATTTGTAACTATAAAATATAACCATAATATACAATGAATTGTAGTGCAAACTTTTATAATTTTCATTTAAACAGCTTCTGCCAATTTCTCACTTTCCATCTATTGATGATATGTCCACTAGTATGTTACACCATGGTAAAAGTCAGCTTCAAAATGTTGTTAACATCAGATGGCCCTTTTTAATTCATGGAGCACTTTGTAGTCACTACAGAATGTTTTGGACTTCAACTCCCAGAAGCCCCTGACATCATGGCCAATGGTCAGGAACACTGGGAGTTGAAGTCCAAAACATCTGGATATTTGCTTTCTGCCTATCCTGACATAAGACATTAAAGGTACAATCCTATGATTCCTAGGAGGGCATCCTAGGGGTCATAGGAGGTCCAGCCATGGAAGGGGAGGTCATCTGCGGAGGTCTCTTGACTAGTGGCGGAAAGTTCCATCACTGTGGCTGCTCCACTGTCAATGCTCTGATGGCAGTAAGAGCACAAAGGAGGCATTCCAAGGGCATGCCAGGGGCAGACTGGGGAGGCTTTGGATCTGCCAGATCCAAAGCTCCCTTGTTTCCCAGACATGCCTACCTGCTGAAAAAGGAAAAATCTATGCCAGTCCTTTAGTTCTTTTCCTTAAGTAGAACCAATGGGATACACACACAGGCAAAAAGTGGGGGGCGGAGGAAAAAAAAAAATTCTCCCACTTTCTGCCCTTCCTGAGTTTAAGATGATGTGCTTCCTCTGCCATAGACTCTCTCCCCGACCCCATATGATTGTTCTGTAAGGCTGCAATCTTATACACAATCACTTGAGAGTAAGCCCTGTTGATTTCAATAGGACTGACATCTCAGTAAACATTCAAAGGATTCTGCTGTAGTATTCCCATTTCACAGAAATGGAACTGAGGCTAAGGCAGAGTGACCTAAGGACAGTATTTAACACAATATAACATTTTCAATCAATCAAACAAACAAAGAAGAATCTAAAAAGGGGGTGCTTCAGTCAATGCTTTTATCATGCCATTGCCCTGCCTCATTAATGGAATTTTATAGGGCTGGGGGTCCAAATGCCACCATCTTCCATTCATATTCTTCCCGTGTTTTCCTACCACTTCTTCCATCTTTTTTCTTACCACAGAAAACCCATTAAGGAAAGAAGATGGAATTGCTGCAAAATGCCTTCTGAATGGTAGCGTTAGGAGCGTTTGTATTAGTGATATTGTAAAAGATGGCAAGTTTCATAGGTGGAGTAGGCTGGGTTAAGTTCAGGTTCTTTTTGTCTGTTGTTGCTGGCAGGACAGGTCTAATAATATCAGCAGCATTATAAAAATGTGACAAATTGAATGATTGAATTTGATGGTATTCAAGATTTCTGATAGGTCTACAGGGAAAACAATTTTCAGCATGCTTTAGCTGCGGAAGGAAGGTAATAAAACTAGACATATTAGCCATCTTTTCCCAGCCAGAGTTAGTATAGAATATGCTATTATTTTGTTATGCAAAGCAATCTGATCCTACCTCTGAGCCTCATTAGCAGTTCTATGAGCATGTGCTGCTGACCTTTTATCCTTTCTAGCCTTGCTGCTATTTGCCAATTTATGGGACATTTATTAGATACAGCTTAGCATTTCTCCCTAAAATTGATAGAAATTACTCATGTGCATCATCAGCTCTGTGTCTTGCAGCATCTAACACAGCAATGGCAGCAAGTAGGAAAATGGATGAATTTAATTAAGGCATATTCTGTTTATTGCATAAGTCATATCCTATCAATGCTCTCACTGGGATCTTCACGTAATACAATTAATGGAAGCTCATTGGGATTTTACATCAGCGATGACCCGCAAAGTGATGCCATGTATGGATTTGAATCAGTTTGTGACGTTAGTAGGTAATCCAGATTTAAACTGGTTACAATGGATTTTTGGTGCATTAGAAAAGTTACGATTTTGTCTTAAGGTTTCATGTACAGAGGAGCGCAAGAAACTTCCAGTTTGGAGCTTTTGCACCATATTTTGATGAGACATCTTTCTCTGCTCAAAAGTAGCTTCTAGGTGGTCCAGATCAAATGTTCCTGTTTCCCCTCCCCACCCTCATTTGCCGTGCAAGGGGCTGGAGGACTAGCATAGGACTAGCTAGCTGTGGAGCCTGTTGGTTAAATATTAAACTTACAAGAATAGAATGGCAGAGCTCTATAACTCTTTGCACAGTATAACTGTACTACACAGGAGACACAGGGAGAGCTATAGTGCAGCAACCCTGGCGATATTCCTGTCCTCTGGCGCTGATTCATCAGATTACCCTGCCATTGCTAGTTGTAGCAAGCAGAACAGATGCTGGGAAAGGTTAGGACAGGACAATATAGGAATGTCAGGTTATTCCTTTTTCAGACACCATACTTCTAGTTTTGATGTGTTTTTCTGCCATTGGCTGTCCTGCTTGCTGCAGATGATGGGGCGGCCCAAGATACCCAAAGGATACTCCAATAGTATTCCAATGGATAGTGGAATGTTTTTGTGACCACAGAACAAATAATCATACTTACTGGGTAGCAGAGGGGTTGTAGGGACTGTAGGGACCAAGGTAGGTTCTGGATAAACACTTTCATTGCAGCCTCCATTTATCAGTCCTTATATCATCAATGGCAATGTCATCCCATCCTGGTCTTTTAAGGGCATCAAAAGCAACCTGGGGAAAAAGTATCATAGAAAATGTTACATTGACCTTTTCATTTTGGATTTAATGGTAGATGCAGACATGCTACCCTGGGAGGACAGGAAGAGGGAATTCATTATAACATTATAAGCATCTATATCTATTGCCAATTCATTGGCTCTACACCTTTCCTTTAGGGCACAGTCCTATGGATGTTTAACCAGAGAAAAAAGCCCTACAACTCCCAGCACTCCCCAGCCAACATGCTTTGCTTCAAAAAGGGGTGATTATTTGTTGTGATAAGATTGCTACAGATTTTTATTTAAAAAAAGAAGAAAGAAATAGTCATAACTGATGCACTTAGAAATGCACTGATTTACACATTTCACTTTGCTTCCAGGAGTGGACCTTTGGACTTTGTTGAATCTCTCCCCTAATCCTAATCCTATTAAAACCTGAATTTCACCTGGGGAAAAATACAACAAGAGTCCATACAGTTATCTTATTTCCCATCTATTCTGCTGTTACATTGCAAATGAACTACTAGTGACAAGAAATAATTCTTCATAAGAACCACACTTTTTATATCAAAAGAAGAGTGTAATTGGGCCTGGTACCATCTAGCCAGATGAAGAGTTCTGGCGAACTCAAAAGCTTGCACACTCTTTTAAGGCATTTTGGTTCATCCTAATAAAGGTATTGCCCAACCGTGCTTTGGAATTTTTTTTTTTCATGGACCAGCATAGTTTTTTATGTGCTTGAAGAATACTGTATTTAGCCATTCAGGGCAGAATCCATCACCAGAGGAAGATGATTTTTTTGTACCACCTGAAGTGGGAATTTGCATTGTTAGGGTTCCATTCCCTTGATCCACTAGGTAATACTTCAGAATTTAGCTTCATTTTAAATTTTACCTAGCACATTGCCTACAGTTAATCTCAGGTTTTGCTAATATAAAGACTGTTGTGTTTCTCTTTACTTCTGCTCTATGCCTGCCCAGGAAGCTGTGTGTTTCACCCAACACAAGAGACAGATCTGAGTTACAGCTGACCTTTATGTTTTCAGAAATTGGGAGTGGGGGTCAGCCATTGGTACTTCTTTGTCACAGAATGTTAGGTGTAACATGATACCTACAACACCTCCAGTGCCTAATTCACCTGTCTTCAGCCACAAATCTGTCTCTAAGCCACAGATCACATGGCCACAACATTTGGCCCAATCTTTGTATTGTATTTTTGGACCATGCATTTTGTATCATCTAGCATGAAGAAGAGTTCTGAAGAAATCCAAACCTTGCATACTCTTTGTGGCATTTTGGTTGGTCCTATTGAATGAAGGTGGGTGGGAAGGAGTATTGCATAGGCAGACACTGCCTCAGTAGTCTGTATGAACATTCCCTGCATGTGAGTAGACTTATCTGCATGAACAGAGACCCTGATTTTAGCAAGTTTCCTGATCATGTGGCCACCTATGCATGGCCATGAAAGAGGACATACATTTGCATAAAATTTGCATGTGCTAATTTGTATTTGTAGATGGAAATTTAGAAATCATTGCTATAATTTAAATAGAAATACAGTACATCTCATCATCATGGGGAAGACTTTGGCCAGGTGACCTGGGTGCCTGCACAGGCGCTGTTGATGGGCAACTTCATGGCCCCTGATCTCGCTTCTTATGAGTCTTTATCTTTAAATCAAACTTGGACCAGCCAGCCCTGCAAATAGTAGACACTATCAAACAGAGGATTGTGCTTTATAAAGTAGGACACATGACCACTCTATGCGTATGTATTAAGAACTCTTCAGAATGTATGTTCCTGTATGTGTGGACATGTGTACACTGTAGATGTGCACAATTTTCACATACATATGGTCTTTTTACCCAGTCTACTGGATGTACTGTAACAGTTTTAGGCCCTCTCCTGACTCCGCCCATTGTTTTCTCACACTGCTTGTGTTATGTGAAAAGCTATTGGTATATTCAAGCTTAGCAAACCCGGGACAGATTAATGCTTACTTTTGGGAACAGATGGTTAATTTCACTCTGGATTTTTGCAGACTGAAGTTAAACACCTGCTCGTCACCAGACTGTCCACTCAGTCTATATTTACAGAATTCACATTTCAAAAAAAGAGAGCAATGTTGTGCTTCTGCATATTTATGACAACTTTCACTACATATGAAAGTAAAATATGCAAGAACATGGAATTGCATTGTACATACAACACTGAAATATTATCATCATTATTGGATGATTATTTGATGCATGACAATAATTGACAACTTGATTAATCTATCGATACGTTTTCTAATACTCAACAGTACTGTGGAAAAAAATATGATGATGCATGCCAGTAGAGTATACAGTTTTTTAACAATAACTTAGGCTGCAGTTCCATATACTTGGGAATAAGTCCCACTGAAGTTAAGGGGCATACATCCAGGTAGACACATATATAATAATATTGTTACAGTGCAATCCTATACATGTCTACTTGGACATAAATCCCACTGAGTTCAATGGGGCTTCTTACTCCCATTGCAGCCTTAAAGCAGGATTGCTTTCTAAACATCAAATTTTAGTAAGTAGAAATGTAAAACAGTCACATATGTGATCATTTTATTTGCTTTACAAAGAATTCTACCTCCACTAAAAAAGAATGATTACAAATTCAGATTTGTAAACGTTTAGTGTTTTCTGTTGACAACATTGTTAGTAGAAAAGTTACTACTGTAACAATTGGAAGACGATATATGAGTTCTTTAAAACATATGGGCCAAATCCATTTTTCAGTACAGGAAAGCTGAAGGAACACTTCTCCTGTAGAAAGTTTCTGATGATTTATCGGACATGTTCAGCCAATAATTTATAAACTAGATCTATGCATTCCCTTTGGAAGCCAAGTTCAACAACGTAAGTGCATAACCAAGTGCTTGAAATGCTGTTTTAGAATCTAAAGGCCTGTACTGTGAGTCCCAAAAGGAAGGGAGGAATTCATATCTAAGGCATTTCAAGTGAATTTCATTTGAAGATATATTTCATTACTCTAGCTGCAGGCTTTAAGTGGTTGACAAAACATGCTAGTCCGAGACAAAGAGAAGTTGCAATGTTCCAATGTAATCATAATAATTTCAGTTGCCAAAAACATATGATCTGATCATAGGACCTAGTCTTGTGTGCTGTAATCCTTTTTTTGACAGACTGTAATAAGGAAGACTAAAAGGCATCATTTTTGCAGATGTGAATATTTGGATAGAAGACCAGAAAAATGGTCAGAAGATAAAGTAAAAACTTAACTAAAAATTCTACTGAAGATGAATAGCTTGACATACTTTAAAATTAGATGATTCATTTAATGTTATTTGTCCATAATTCCAGTTGTTTCCATAATTTCCTTCTTTCTCAAAAACCGTCTTTTCAGTGTTATGACCATATGTGATTTTAACACTCAGACGATACACATTAATACCATACATGTGATACCTGAGTGGAAAATAAGACGTAATTATATATTCTGTCCTACTGGATATTCTATTGAATATTCTATTCAATTAAATTGAAACCCACCCAACATACAGGATTATCCTATGCAGTGCTTTTTTTCTGGAGAAAAGGTACCGGAACTCTTGGATTACATTTCCTCGGGAGTAGATGGCGATTAAATTGTAATGCAATTAATAGAAGAAAAGGTGCTGGAACTCAGTTCTGGTGAGTTCCACCAGAAAAAAAGCCCTGATCCTATGCATGTTTACTCAGAAGTAAATCCCACTTCCTGAGATTGCTTTGCTATAGAGAACAGGCTGCTGGGATTTCATTACAGCTAGCTGCAGTGTCATGTGTCATTTGCCTCTTAGGCAAGCAAACCCAAATGTCTCTACATTGCCTCCAGTGGGGCAGCCTCTGCTCATGTAAAGCTTCATGTATACTTCAAAGCCCCTCAGAGCTTTGGACTGTGGCCACTCATGGATCTAAATTCTATCAGGGAAACAGTTCATATAATGTTAGGGATGGGATTTCAAATAGCAGTAAAAGTAAACAAGTGGGACCTGCAACAAGATATTGCAGTGTGGAATGCTCCTGTTCAAGGTGCCAGCCAGCCAGCCATGTCCCCTTCTTGGATACTCCATTCCATTCCCACTCCACCCTGGTTTTCCATATTTCCCTCCATCCAACAGTCAGCTAGCATTCCATGACCAGTGAACATGCTCAGTCCTCATTGATTTGATTTGGGTCCCTCCCCTCATTTTTCTAATGTTGTTTGTACTTCTGCAAACTTTGGGGTTCTCCCCAACCTGCTAATACCTCCCTCTTGTGTATGGATGGTACCGTTTTGGCTACATAAGGGTTGGTACTCAAATATATCAGATAGTATATATGACATGTTTACTATACCAGAAACTTAGGCACAACACATCTGAAGCGGGGACTAAGGGTAAGCTAACAAGTCGGACCCTCACTGGTCTGCCTCCAGGCAGCATAGGCGTTGAAATATAATAGCCTGCAAAAAACAAACAAACAAACAAACAACGTGTGTGTGTGTGTGTGTGTGTGTGGTGAGGTATTGATTCATAACTCCTTGCTCCACAAACTACTTAAGGAGGCATACTTGCTAATTTATATCATTGGTTTTAATGAGGTATTTTATTTATGTCACCCTACAAAGAGACAGAGATGACGAGGACTGACGATGAAGCAGCAGCAGCAGCAGCAGCTTGAGCTAGCAGGCAGGAAAGCTGGATGCATACTAGTATATAGAAATTAAGCTGTACTAGAATTTATGTTGGAATAATCCATGTATTACCAGGGAGCTGGAATTTGTGTGGGCACATGGATCCAGTGGCTGGGAGAAGAAGAGGGAACTGGAAGGAGTGGCTGTGCAGCAGCTGTGGTGCCAGAGCCTTCGTGGGCAGTTGGGAGGCCCACTGAGGCCCACCGAGCCAGTTGGGGCTCCAATTGGGTTATCAGGGGCAGGGTTACAGGGCGGACTGAAGGGAGAAGTTTCTTGTTCTGGGCTGCCTAAGGCCTATGCAAATAGGCCCCCACTGTGGCTTTGGCATTGCCATTGCCAATTTCCCCACCCACCCACTTCTGGTAGCAATAGGTCTTGCAGTGGACAGACATTAATTGCTGGTTAATGGCGCTGGAAATGAATTTTACCTGCATCCCAACTGACAATACAGAGCAGGGTTTTCACCTTCCCCTTTTGCAAGATTATATCTGTTGTAAATAACTTGACCTGTACTATAAATAAACTCTTTGGGGATGCTTCAGTTGATAATGTTTCATGTCACGGCTATGTAGATGTGACAGGCATTGGGCTG
This sequence comes from Shinisaurus crocodilurus, assembly GCA_021292165.1. Taxonomy (NCBI): domain Eukaryota; kingdom Metazoa; phylum Chordata; class Lepidosauria; order Squamata; family Shinisauridae; genus Shinisaurus; species Shinisaurus crocodilurus. Next base: position 228,640,798 of record CM037878.1, on the reverse strand, counting down.
GATCCATTTGTGAGGGGGAATGGGATTGGGTTCCCTGCTCCCCCATGGTGAGGATCCCCTTAAGGGATCTTGGGGATGTGGCACCAAGACCAGGCCAGTGCGGGGGATCCAAGCTTGCCAAATCCTGGGTGGTGGAAATGGGCCCATGTTAGTGTTCTGTGCTGTGGTGACCCAGCCACCCATCACCAACGCTCCTGGTAGGCGGGTCAGGAAAGGGGAAATCAGCTGCCCAATGACAGGATCCATGCCCTAAGCCTCCTCCAATCCTATTCAGGAAAGAATCAATAAAAGTTATGACATATTTTTTTTAACCTATCTAAGTCTGTGTGTCTATAATTTCACTTTTCATCTCTTTGCCACCCAGATCGTCTAGGCGCTGCCCGACACAAGCAAGTTTGATGGTTTTTCACATCTCATCAATGTACTGATGGGAAACTGGCTTGCTAACTCTCCTAGAGAGCTGATCACAGATCACTTGGGCTGGTCATAGACTGGAATATAACTGATGTCCAACTAACCCAGGGCTCTCCAACCTTGGGTCCCCAGATGTTGCTGGACTACAGCTCCCAGAATCCCTTGCCATTAGCCATGCTGGCTGGGTATGCTGGGAGTTGTAGGCCAGCAACATCTGGGGACCCAAGGTTGGAGAGCCCTGAACTAACCTAAGTTAGGTAGGGATGTGTGTGGAGCTCAGTTGGGGGGTGGAAGTCCGGCGAACTCGCTGGGCTCAACCCCCCGAGCTCTGCTCGCCCTACCTTTTCTCTAGCTTGACTCACATTCTTGTGAGCTGAGCCAAGGAAGCGACTTCTGGGTTCCCGGAGCCACATTGTTTACATAGAAAACGGCCTAATATGCGCAAACTATTGCCAAATTTGCGCAAATTTGGCTGTAATTTGCACAAATTAGGCCGGTTTTCTATGTAAACAATGTTTTGCCATGGACCCTGAAGTCCAGTGAGCGCCTCAGCTGGTGCTCGTGCTCAGCTTGGCTGACGCGCCACGAGTTGAGTGCCGGGTGGGTCGCCCATCCTAGACTGAACCTAAAAAACATTGGCTCACATATAAAAAAATAAAACAAAAATTGGGGGTGGGGGCAGTGTAAGAAGAAGCCTAGCCAAATGTGTTTATGACTGCAATCCTATAGACACTTACCTGGAAGTAAGTCCCATTGAATTCAATGGGACTTTCTTCTGAGTATACATGCATAGGATTGCACTGTAAAAGTGACTATGCTGAAGTTCTGTGAAAAAGAGATGTGAGTTACTATGGCTAGGTCAGTAAGTATATTTGTCTAGCATGCAAAGACAGATGTCAAAGCAAATAAGGTAATGGAATAGCTATGTATAACATATTGCAGCAGCGGAATTTTTCAGTGCTATTTTTCATTATTAAAACAGTAGCTTATCTTACTGTACAAAAATAAATGGGTTTAAAAACCCAAGGATAAAATAAATAGTGACAACAACAACACATAACATAGAACTGGATCTCCCACAGACAGCCCTATATAGCTGGTCAAGGGGTCTTGGGAAAAGGTCCAAGGATCCCCCTTTCTTTAGCTTCAGACCAAACAAGCTAAGGATGCAATCCTATGCATTTTTAGATAGAAAGAACTTCTACAACTCCCAACATTCCCTAGTCAGCCTTTCTAGCTGGGAGTTGTAGGATTTTCTTCTTCTTCTGTCTAAACAGGCATAGGAATGTGCCCTAAAGCTTTCAGGTTTTAGTATAGAAATATTTTATTTTGTTTAACATTTCTATTTTTTTCCAATAATATATTGATAAAAACAACAAGATACCAATCAACAGAGAATGTTCATTTTGCTGTTTGCCCAGATCTTAATTCTTACCTGATAAATTGCCAAATGTATGATCAAAATCAGGGCCAGATGTCATAGGAAAGGTGGGGCCCTTCATTCTTTCCCATTCATCATCATCATCCAAATCTTGAATCCAATAACAAAAGCCATCTTCAAAAGTACAGTCAATTTTCTGACTGCCTTGAAATGAAATTTGAACAGCAATATTGTCACAATCTATGAACAACGAAATTCTACCATGTATCTATTGATTAAAATGCTTTTTGTACACAAGCAAAAGTGACTTTACTGAGAATACTCCCCCTCCCTTGAAAAGACACTACCCAGAAGTAAATTTCTAGGAATCTTGGAAAAGGCATGATTCTCTGGATATATAATGTAACACATAAACACTTATTTTCTGTAGTGGTTTTATGATAGGCTTATTGGCTTTGTCCCATTCCCATAGCATTAAACATGCACACTTTTGACTTGAACCTGCAAGAGTAGATTTCATAGATTTCATAGATCATAGAGTTGGAAGGAGCCTACAAGGCTATCGAGTCCAACCCCCTGCTCAATGCAGGAAACTAGAGGAGGGGTCTCCCATCCAAGTAATAACCAGGCTTGGCCCTGCTTAGCTTTCCACACTCAGACAAGCTGAGCCAGCGTAAGCCACAGGCCTGTATACACAAGCAATATTCAATGCAGATGCAAATCTTCATCACGTATGTCTCTCATCTGCATTATACTGTTAATCTAGGCTCCGCTGGACTTAGTAAAAACAAAATAACCTGGTTCACACAATAAGGTGGGCTCATTTGGGGTTGTTTAACCCACGGCATGTGTTGGGTACATGCGGGCGACATTTGGAATATGCAATGCAACCTCCCCCTTGGGTGTTGTTTTGTTGTGCAAACCCAGCCACTGAGGGGTGGGCTAAGGTGGGTGTTTCTGAGTATGTCATTTTGTGTACTTTGTGCATATCTGTCTGCTCCAGTTCTTCCTCTAGTGACCCATACCCTCGAACATTTCAAAGATGAAAATAGGGCCACACATGTGATTTTTTAAGAGGTATGGTTAAGCAACATGAAGGTATGATCAAGAGGGTGTGACCAGGCAACATGAGGGCGTGGCTAAGGGTATGGCCAGGCAACCAAAGGGCATGGTCAAGTACAAAAGTTAGAGGAAACACACAACTGAAGTATTTTAAGCACAGAAATCTTTGGATTTATAATAATATTTAACATTTAGATATCTCTGAGTGTGCAAAGTGGTTCACAGGCCCACCCTACAAGCTCCTAGTTTCTCCACTAGGAGAAACTAAAAATTTTTTTGTTGTTGTTCCCCGCCTCAATCTAGACGGAGAGGCGGGTAAGAAATAAATTGATGATGATGATGATGATGATGATGATGATGATGATGAAGCACTTTGTGCAAAGAAGAAAACACAGAAAAGGACTTGCATGGCAATTAGTGATTACAGTGAACAGTGCCAGGTTTTTCAGGGCCCTTTGGCAAGACATCCTCAATGGGCCTCCTCCCTCTCACTGCCATTGTAACCAGCTGCTCTTGCTCAATCTCTTTCTTATCATAGCTACCACTCCTTTGCTTGAGAGGCAGAGGGCCAGTGAGCAAGTGGGCAGTGGCATTTACTGTTCCTCCTTCTCACCACCACCACCACCACCACCACCGTCTGGTCCAGACCAAGAGGCAGATGAAAAAGCAGGTTGCAATAGTGGAGAGCAGGAGCAGTTCCAGTGGGCTCTTGTCAGTGGGCCCTCATTTATTTATTTATTTCATTTTTATACCGCCCAATAGCCGAAGCTCTCTGGGTGGTTTGGGTGTGGGCCCTTGACACCAGCCCTGATAGTGAAATGGAATGCATATTAGATGGGAATAAAATGGAGAAGGAGGTGGGGGGAATCTTGCAAGGAACTGATCTTGTAAACCCTGTTAATGATGTATGTTTCTGGGTAAATATATGGAACATTTTTTCCAGTATTGAAAACAATTTGGGAGGAGCCCAAGCTGAAATGCAAGGAAGCAGTCTTGAAATACATCACATCTGATAACTATAAGTAGATGGAAGGGTGACTTGACATCAGGCAGCATAGAAAGGGACAGTCCATCATGGGGTGTTTGAACAAGGTAAGTGCATTGCATAGTAGATTGCTGCACTAGCGCTGCAGGATGGAATTGATAAAGAATACAGTAGAGTGAAAACACATTGAGGAAAGGTACAGACACAATCTAAGTGAAGCATCAATAGGAGCTGATAGCACACTTCCATTCCAATAGTTTTTTAGGCCTACATTATTTGGCACCCAGTTTCTAAACATTTGCATCAGCCCAGATTGTCAAAGCCATGCCCAGTCTCTGCCCTGGTTTGCACCAATAAATAAATGCTGATGGAGCAGATTTAGCAAGCCTCTCATCTATTTGTTTTGACCCAACTGGGCGTTGTGTTATGTTATATTGCCCCCTAGTCTTTTCATTTAGAATTGCTTTAATTTCCCTGTGCAAATCTGTCAGCATCTGATCAGGCCTTATGGACTTTTATCATGCATTGACTGGTTGGTCTTAGATAGAATTTCTACCTGCTTAGGCCAGTTTTCCTCAGAACCTTTGGACTTGTTCTTTGTTAGAGTGGCCACACATCCTCTTTTACAGAGGACAGTCCTCTAAATGAAGGGTTGCCAGAGGACTGTCTAGTCAAAGTCTGGTTTAAAGATAAATAAGCCTAAGGAGTTCAGGGGCCTTGAGATTAGCAGTTAGCTAACAGTTAGCACCTGGACAGAAGACTGAGCAGGCAGGCACACAGGTCACCGGGTCAGTCTTCCCCACTGCGGTGAAATGCCCTGCATTTCTATTTAAATTATAATAATTATTTCTGAATTTGCATTTATACACATACATTAATGCATTTACATTTTATGCAAATCTGTGTCCTCTTTTTTGGTGATTCATAAGTGGTCACCCTATTTGCCATTCAGAGTTGCATCCTCAAAGGCCTGGCTATGTATTGCTTTTTCACCTCATCCGTTCCATGTCTTTTGCCTCAGTTTGATTCAGCCTTCCCTTAGTTGTTCTTCCACATATTTGATCCTCTGTATTTACTAGTTGTCAGCTGTTCAAGTTGTGTTGTCAGTAAAGTGGAAGATTGATTTATACGAAAGTTTATATGAAAAACTTGATCAGATGTGAGTTTAACTGACTGGCTAGACATGCAACCTAATGGCCTGGTTCGTACAATCGCTCTAGCCCACCGTGGACTGTTTTGGGGTTGTGGGAGGTTCAGACATCATAAGCCTTGGTGACTGCCCACTGCCGTTTGAATATTCACAATGGCCACTGGCACATGCCGCAACCGGCCATGGCTGAAATAAGCCACAGTGCACTGCGGTGATCATGTGAACCGACCCACTGTGTACTGAGGGTAGAACAAAATTAATGGTCATGTTTTTAACCAAAGAGAGAACTGACCAGTTACAGTAAATAATGCACAGTCAATGCACATTTTGAAGATCATATTTTTTCTTCACTAAGTAACAGACAATTATTTATGTAGCTAGAACAGCAATATCCACAAACAAGAGGGAGGTATCAGTAGGCTTGAACTGCAGAAATACCACACACACAAAAAGCCCCTTTAGAAAAAGAACCCAGTAGCTTTTCTATGGTACTTAAACAGAAGCTACAAAGAATACTTACTGGTTAGTTCACTTGTATTAAACGCAGTGTATGTTGCATTAAATCCATTATAATTTTCAGAATAGTTTGTAATAAATTCTACCGTGGCTCTATTAGAAAAAATATGAATCGTACCAGGATTTGAACCTGAGAGGAAAGCTAAGAATAAAAAAGACATAAAAGATGTCAGAAGTGGATAATACTACATCCATACAAATAATCAAGATAGACTTTACTTTGTGCGAACACTAAGACAAACTTCCCTTGTTTATTCTAGTGTTATCCATTTATAATTATTTTATATGTAATACATGAAATAAATGAAATGGAATTTTGCTAGCTAATGTCACAGGCTGCTTAAAACCAATTGAAGCCAACTGTATTTAAGCAGCAAGCAATTTGCCACTGAAACAGTTTCTGCCCTCTCAAGAAATCCAAGTAATATCCTAGCATGTATTGGGTTATTCTTCAGAATCTCAACATGAAAATAGACAGCAACTTTTAATGAGGTTGCCGCTTAAAAACATCCCATGTGTTGCTCTAACTTCTCAGGAAACAAAAGAATCATTTCTATGATACTGCCACTGCCACATGAGGAGATGAGCATTATTATTTTCACTGGTGTACATGGTTATCTGTTTTTATCCACAGAGAAGAGACAAGCTGTTTGTTTCATTAACTATCATAACAGTTGGAAGATGGAAATGGGACAAATAATAAAAGTGTGATCAAATAAAAGACTATGGAGTTGAATAGTACACTTGCAATTGCCACATGGTGGAAATTAAAAAAATGGAAAATGCTGAAAGGAATGCACATGAGGTGCTATCTCCTCCATTAAGTCTGCTCATGCAGGAACTCCCTGCTCATTTTGGAACGTGTACAAAGGTCTGATTGAAGAGTATTGTGCTTACAACATGGCAGTATGCAACATTACAGTGTGAAAATGAGATGCCTGGTTGCTGTTAGAATCTCTCTCTCTCTCTCTCTCTCACACACACACACACACAGAAAAGGCATCTTACCTCTTAAAATCTTTGTTGGGCCTACGCCTTCATAAATGCTTAGAGTGTCCACATATACTTGTGTATCAAAAGCACTAAAGTTCAGTTTAATAGACAAGTCTTGATTTACACTTTTTTTAAAAAAAGAAGAAGAGAGGACAAAATGTTATGTTATTTAATAGCTATTCTGTGATAGTTGTATTGCAATGGCCATGAGACACAGAAGAGTGAGCACAGATCTTTATGTATTTATAAAATATATTACCTGCTTTTCATTATAAATTCATCCCGAAGTGGAGTATAACCAATAAAACACAATAAAATCATAAAAAATCACCCCAAACACCCCAAAACACCCAATCAAACATGGGAGAACAAGAACACAGAGAAATAACAATTTATGCAATGCAATAATAAAATAAACAAATAAATAAAATTTAATCAAAACTCTGGGTGAACAGACAGGTCTTTAATTGGCATTGAAAACTTCGAAGAGTTGGTGCTGACCATATTGGGGGGGAGGGAGCTCCACAGTCAGGTGCCCTGTATCAAGGACACCCTCTCTCCAGTTGCCACATATTGAAATCCAGGCAAATGCAACACTGATAGGAGGGCATCCCCACTTGATCTTAATATCCAGGCACATTAAGACAGTTTGCACAACACGACAGCTCACTGTGGACTATTTAACCCATGGTGAGGCTGCAATGCATGTGGGGTGCGTGCAGCCGCCATTTTGAATCTGCAACCCCCACTCAGGGGTTGTCATGTCATGAGAACCCGGTGAGCATGGGTTATGTGAGGGTTCATGCCAGTCTTATGTAGATTGTAGATTCTGATATTACTATGAATATCCTAGTAATTATTTAATAAATAGCAGCAGCATATCAGAAACAGACCTCATTTTCATTAAGTCTTCCTCCTCCTTCTATAAACATGAAAATCTGGAATACTCATGGTGTAAATATGAACTTCAAAACAGCAAACTGCTTTGAATTTACTAACCTATACTTATTCTCCTTTCTGGTTGCAGTTCCCCAAAGGGATCAAAATATATGTTTGACCACAACCATTTCAACATGCTTGTAGAGTCAGTTTGGAAGGTGCAGTGCACCACATTCTTTATGCAACCTGTAATCCTTTCTATTTATTCTTTTGTTATCACTTATGTAGAAGGAAGAAGCATGGAAAATTATATCTGACAATAAAAGAACTCAAGACAAATGCAAGGAAAAGTAACTCAGTAAGGCATATTTGGTTAATTCAATATGATGAGGTAATTTGACTGCAGCCAAGTTATTTTTCTACATTTATTACAAAAGAATAATGATATTATATCTTTGTTCAGGAAAGAAGCACAAAATTGATGGAGGAAATGGAAATATCTTTATAAAAGCAGAGCTCATATAAATAGGAAGGATGCAAAACAAACAAACCAACTGATAATCTCAGACCTGATTTGGATTAATATTTTGAAATAATGCTTCTCTCTTGGATGAATTCTTTCATAAGCAGAAGATGACAACAGCATGTGCAGGTGCTCAGCATGTTTATATCATCATGAGAGGACAGGAAGTGTCAGATTGCATGTAATTTGTTCAATGCTTTCAGAAATTCCACACACCCCAGGCATCCCTTCGAAATTCACACTGTTTTTAGAATTAGCTGAACTGGAACTGTTTTGCACCACCACAAGTTTTAGTATTCAGTTCTACAAAATTAAATGTAAATTGCAATCTTTGCGAGTTTAAAAACTGTTAAATGAAAATCCCTATCAAGCCATTATATGCCCCAGTTTGCCATGTGGATTAAATTATATTCTCCACTCCACTACAGAAGTTCATTAGATAGAGAAACTGGCTCCATTTGTATGGTGAACTGGTGTCTCTGAATGGCTTTCTGGAGATACCTACCAAGGTGGGGATTTAAAATGGTGTCCATATGTTGGCTCTGTTTTGTCCCAAGCCCTATGAGGCACTGCCCTATTTGGAAAGTGTGGACATTTAATAATGATGCACATTATGTGCATCAGCTAAATTGTTGAGATTTTGGTATACCAAAAAGGTGGTTGCATTTCATCTGTAAATAGAGTCTAACATAGAACATTGTGAAGTGACTCACCTTATAATCCATCTGCAAACAATGTTTGAAATATAGGGCTCGGGATGATGAATAGAATGGAAAGACCCAGAGGAGCCGGTCAGAATAAATTTTCCATCACAGGATGTAGCTGTAAATAAATAATAATTATCTTTTCAATTAATTGAAAGTCAGAAAGGGATTGTTGCAATCTCTGATCAAAATGGGGGGGGGAAAACCCCACAACATCACCCGGTGTTTTCAAAGTATTTTTTCTGAGTAACACATTATGAGGGGGAAAGACAAGCTCCCAGTTTTGGTTATATTATTATCAGACAGAATATAGATTCAGGATCTTTAATTTCATTTTTACTGCCTGGAGGGATCAAGATTTCTTATTCTCAGGTGTCCCTCTTCTACTGTGTGACACTTAAATTGATGTTCTGTAGTATGAACAACAGAAGATGGTTAGGTTGATTACCTCACAGATCAACTGCAACCATCACTCCAAGATGGGGATGGTAATTCCCAACTCCTACTTTGACTCCTTTCTGGAGGTACTTTATCTCTCTCTTCAGCCATTATGCTAGACATGATAGCTTGACAATCATTACAATGTTCTAAGCAAATTTTCTTAAATTTATCATTAGGACAATGGGGAAAGTGGTTAATTTCTTCATAGCCAGTCCATGCTAAGTCCCATTAATTTCAGTGGGTCTACACTAAGCATGACCAAGCCTGGATCCAGCCCAAACTAATTGTGTTGAGAGAGGTATTTTCAGGCACATTATGGTTACAAATAGTATATATTTGCTAGGCTTTTTAAATGGAAGGGTGCCCCAAAGGCCTAACCTTACACTGAGCTAACATCTCTCTTACAGTTATATGCACTACAGCTTCTTTTAAATAAAGCAGCAGTTTAATAATTTAAAAAAGTTCAGTTTTTCTACGTGCCTCTAGACCTTTTTATTTTACTACTACTACTACTTGCATTCCAATACAGGCTATGTTTCCCACTTTCTAAAGCTGAATTTAGCCATAGGGCTGTGGTAGAGTCAGTCCATTTCATGGCGATTTTTATCATTAAAACTAGGAAATGAAGGTTTGCTATGTCACCTGTTGTCTGGATTTCAGCAGAGAAGTTAATTGATTTCACTGACCTCTGACAGCAGCAGGAAGAAACTGTTAGAATTACACCCTTCCTGTGCTATGTCTTTATACCAATAGCATATGCTGAACTCAGTAATGCTAAAGGGAATTATACTGGGGACTGGATGGTGTCAGGCATAGTTCTTTTGAATGGGTTCTTTTGTGGGCAAGAGTAGTTGTAAAACTACTATAAATCCTATTGTAAATTTTAAAGGACTTCTCAGACACCAGATCATTTTAACCTATTATGAAAGAGATATTGTCACTTTGGGAATGGGACATCAGTGAAAAATCACAGAACTGGAAAATTTGGCATGCATTCTAACAGTGCAGATGGCTTACTTCTGCTCTTGATGGTGTCCCTGCTAACTCTACTAAACGAACTAAAAGACCTGGTAGAACTCTATTTCCAATCACAAGTATTTAGGAATAATGGTCGGAGTGTTACACTGTTATCCCACTAGGCATCTTATCCTCTCAGACTTTGTGGAGAGCAAATTTTAGGGAAACAATGAAATGAAAATTAATCGCCTTTGCTATATGTATGATGATGATGTGGTTTGCATGTCATTGATGACCCCTAGTTTGTTAACAATGGATTGTTGAAAATGCAGCAGGAGCAAGCATGTGTGCTGGTTCCTGCCCACTCGCCTGCTCCTGCTGTGATAAACAAACGAGGGATGCCCCATCTCTGGGTTGTTTATCGTGATGTCCAAACCCAGAACTCTGGGTTTTGGGGGGGGGGGGACATACAACTCAGAGTTTAATTCCATGGTCAACCTAAACCCCCAACAAACCAGAGTTCAAGGTTCAGATATCATAATAAACAATAAACATGTTTACTGCAACGGGAGCAGGCAGGTGTGGGGGAAACAGCTATGGGTTCTCTTGCAGAAACTGGGTCTATGTGGAATCACAATGACATGTAACCCAGATCTATGCATAACCTCAACAAATAAAATAAGGTAATTAAAAGTGTTTGTACACTGAATAATACCAATGGTCCAATACTAGCATCCCTGACTGGTGTGCCCCTCTGGCTCAGGGCTAACTTAACTTGAAAATTCAAGGATTTATAACAGACAGTAAGTGTGGGAAGTATGTTAGAATTCCCAGAAGAGTACAGGATGGAGGTCTAAATCTCAGGGAGCGCCTCCACGGATACAAGAGGCTCTCCCCTGGAAAACATCACCCTCTCCATCCCGGTGGGGAACAACAATGATGATGCCAATGCATGTATCCCTCCTCCTCCTCCTGCATTTATCTTACACAGTTTAGAACACCTGAATAGGGCTCTAGGCTCAGCATTTCTTGGTTCCGTGGCTACTACAGCCATTCTAAGAGCCAAAGTGCATGTTATATTAAATGTGTAGTTTGGCCTTGCATTTCTAAATAGAAGCTGTGGGAAGGCAACCAGATCAGGATCAGGACTGCAGTATAGGTGGAAGGTTGTTGTTGTTTTTTCATTTAAACTGCAGCCCCAACAAAACCTGTCTTCTCCTGAAGCTGCTATTTGCATTGAGAGGGAATCTAACATTGGCACTGCTAATTGAAGGAAATAAATAAAAATGCAAGGCCAAACGATGCATTTATTGTAACATGTACTTTAACCTTAAGACTTCATAGGTTCTGAAGCTAAGTATTGATGTCAGCCCCCAGATGTCTTTTTCCAGCAAGACTATGGAGCTGAAAATTAAGCTTTAAATTGAAGGTGAAAGTCCAGAGGAAGTATCTCATCTGATGATCGTAACAATAACTGAGATGTAGTAAATATATGCATAGCAAATCTCCAGCATTAATTCAGAGCAGTGAAAGCTGGTTCTTCTGTTTCAAAGCATTACCACGTGGAAAATTTTGGATAACATAAAGGGGATAGCAGTGATGAATTGCATAACATTCCTTTGTAGACAGAATATTAGTTTTCCATAGTACTAATTCTGAAGGCGCGTGAGTGATAGCAGAGCTCCGCGTGTGCTGGATGGGAGAATTAAAATCCTGTCTGTGCATAGAGGCCCATTATTCTACACACAGATCTCCAGATCTCACCCCCCTCTGCGCAGCGTTCCAGCGTGTCGGTTTGCAGCTGCCAGCCAGCTTGCCTGTAATCCGACTCCAGCTTGTAGCTTCCCCGGTTTGCAGATTAATCCAAGTAGCAAGGAAACACTCTGTAACTCCACAGGTCTATTTCTATCTGTTTATTTACTTAGCAAGTAATATTCTACAGAGTATACATTTCCTAGTTACAGTCCATGTGCAGAGTACAATGCATAGCAAGCATGAGTTCCAGTGGAGTAGGTTTGAGCTTCACTCCACCTCAGCAAAAACGTTACATTGTTGCAAAGTCCAGCAAGCAATAGTAAGAAGAGAGAAAGAATAGAGAAAGCAGTCCTGCTCTTCTCTAAAATGGCTTCAGACAGAAAAACAAGTTAGCACGTCATTCAGAACATACAAACCATGTGACTAGCTCATAATGATCCTAGGATCTAGCTTTCCCATGAGAAAGAACACGGGAAAGTAGAAAGATACAACATACTTGTTTACCGCCATTCTGTTCTTCTCCAAGTGTAAACAATGTGCTGCAGCTGGTGATTGTGATACATATCACAACATCCCCCCACAAGCTGTAGTACATCTTGTTTATACTTACTCAATGAGGCCTAGTGCCGTCATTAGTTTCCTGTGTCTTACTACAGGCAATGGTTTTGTGAAAAGATCTGCCACCATTTCCCCTGTTGCACAGTACTTGAGTTGCACCCATCCTTTCTGCACACAGTCCTTTACATGAGAATAACGAACATCAACGTGCTTGGTTCTTGGCTTACATTTTTCATTTTGTGCCATGCTTATACAAGCTTGGTTGTCCTCAAAAATTGTAAAAGCCTTGCCTACTGGTAATTGCAGATCAGTAAACAATTGCTTGAACCATTCAATCTCATTGCATGCTTGAGATAAACTGATGAATTCAGATTCTGCACTAGATACAGCCACACAAGATTGTTTACGTGTGTACCAGTCAATTAAACTTTTATCATACATGATCACAGTCCCACTTGTGGACTTCCTATCTGTTGCAGACCCCCAATCAGCATCAGTGTACACACAAAAACCTCCTTCTGTGTGTGATGACAATTTCAGTTTGCAATTCATGGAACCTTTTAAATACCTTAACACACGTTTCACAGCTAGCCAATCATACATAGAAGGATTTTGCGTTTTCCTGCTAAGTATGTTTACAGCATTGCTGATGTCTGGCCCACTCACATTTGCCAAATATAGCAGGCTTCCAATAACACTTTGATATTTTCCAATATCTTCAAATTCAGTGTTATCTGTGTGTTTCTGATATTCAAGAGTCATTGGAGTGGTAACTGGGTTACAATTCTCCAATCCATGAATTTCCAGCAATTTCTGAATTTTTCCACTTTGTTCAACCATGAAAGAACCTTCCTCATCCTGGGATAATTGCATTCCAAGATAATGTTTCACCAAACCTAGATCTTTCAGTTCAAAGTGTTCTTGCAAACCTTTTGCAATTTTGTCTTTCTGACTTACTGATTCTGTTATCAGCAATATATCATCAACAAAGACTAACAAATTCACCCAATGTCCTGGTTCTGTGTAATTTGTGTACAGACAGTGATCAGCCTTGCTTTGTTTGAATCCCAAACTAATCAAAACTCTGTCCAGTTTTTGGTTCCAGCATCGAGCTGCTTGTTTTAACCCATATATGGACTTGTGCAGACGACATACAAGACTGGGATTTTCTACAAAACCTTTTGGTTGCACCATGTAGATTTCCTCTTGTAAATCACCATATAGGAAAGCAGTTTTTACATCAAAATGAAATGCCATCATTTTTCTTTGTGCTGCCAATTTCAACAACAATCTGACAGTTGCATACCTTGTTGTTGGTGCAAACACAGAATCAAAATCTACCCCATGTTTTTGTGCAAACCCCCTTGCAACGAGCCTTGCTCTGTACCTTTCCACCTACCCCTGGTGATTTGTTTTCACCTTGTACACCCATTTACAGGTGATGGCCTTGCGCCCTACAGGCAAAGATACCAGACTCCATGTTTTGTTATCATGCATTGCATTGATTTCATCCTGCATGGCCTCAAACCAATAATTCTTCACTTCTGGTTCCATGCTCTGAATTTCCTCAAAACTTTGAGGTTCTTTTTTTTTTAACTTTTTTTTTATTTTTATTCATAATAAAACAAACAAACAAACACAAACACAATAATGGACTTCCAATCTTCTCCACAGCTTAATCAACCACAGTTACTCTTAAAATCTTTTCTGTTAACAAAAAATCACTTCCAGTTATGGCAAAAAAGAACCCTAAAAGGAACAAACACCAGAGGTCTCCACTCTCCCCCAATAAACATCAACTATTTAATCTATTAAATTCAACATTTATAGATACTCCAAAAAAGAAAACCTATAGTTTCATTAAATAGTGTTTTCAATGCCAAAATACAGTATATTAAGAATCCCAAAAGTAAAAAGTAACTATAAACTAATTAGCAAATGACCACATACCAAAAGCATTTTGTATTTCCATCGCTCCCGCACTCTCTAGTACCTAACCATCAAATCAATACATTTGTATTATTACAATTACTCATTATTCCTTTCTATCTAAGCAGAAATTCCTTCACTTTTAATCTCCAAGATATTTTTTTTTTAAAGGAAAGAAAAGAAAGATAAGTCTAAAAAATTAAGAAATAAGTGACGTCTGACAGAACAGCAGAAGCACATAAGCCATCATGCTACTTATAGAACCAAAAAAAACAAAAGACCTTCCCCTTTAATACTTCAAAGCCTCCACAAAACAACACCCCCAACAACAACAACAAGTTATTATTATTATTTTTTAAATAAATGTTTCCAAACAGACCAAATATAATTATACCTTACTTATAATAATTTCCCTTACATCACCATTAATATTTAAAATTCAAATAAATCATATAAGCAATCCCTTTACCTTTGCCATTAATATTTAAAATCAAAAGATTATTTATATTCCAACTAGACATATAGTTCAGTATACATCAACCCTTTATCTTTTGCCAATAAAAGACCGTGAAGATAGTCCCTTTCATTGCTTTCCTCTGTCAAAGGGAAATTCATTAAGTTCCAGGTTTTGAACCAAGAATGAAATCAGCTTGTTCTGTTGTTTTGTGGTCTCCTGCATACCGATCTCCGGCTCCGCCATCTTAGATTTTAAAAAGTGCGTCACAACATCTTCCTGAACTGCCTTCTCATGCCACTTCGACCCAATTAAAACTTCAAAGTCTCTGTGAATTTCTGGTAAGTTTCCCAAGTCCTTATTTACTTCTTCTGTCTTCTCCTCTGCCGGTCCTGTAAAGAAATCCGTCTTACGTTGTTCTTCTGATTGATCCACTTTCAGATTTACGTTCCAAGCCTGGATCCTTACTTCCAATCTGTTTAGAATTTCTCTCTCCATTTCGTTCCACAGGTTTAAGAATGCTGTAACTGCAAACATCTTGCCTTGCGTATAGATGTTTCCAAGACGCTTCCAAACATATAAGATTTATAGACCTCCTTTCAGGTTTCCTCTCTTATCTTTTTCGCCTCCCAGATAAACATAGTCTACTTACAGTTAATTATAAATCCCACTCTGCTGCCGAAAGATTCCAATTAGCCACTCCAGATGTACTCCTTTATTTTGGAAGCGAACATGCAAACTTCTGATGATCGGTAAAACCGGTCTCTGGAAAACAGTGCCGTTTTCCCCCACCTCAGGTCACCACCGCATTTATTCGTCATACGACAAACAAAAAAGCGATTTATGACCCTATGAGATAATTTGGGGGTAACCTCAGATCTTCGCTTCTCTAATGAGAAGTAGATCCCCCAGCCTGAGACATTCTCTGGCCAGGAAACGCTGTGCCAGCTCCCCACAGAATTTCTGTGCGGCTTTCAAAGCTCCATGTTCACCCGGAAGCAAAACTTTGAGGTTCTAAAGCTATTTTGAGAGCTTTATGTACAACAGTTTTCCCACTTTGGAATTCATCCTGATATCTAACAGGTGTTTTGCATTCTCGGGTTGAACGCCTTAGAGATTGTTCACCTCCCTCCTGTTCCCCAGATATCTGCCCAGTGGCTTGTTCTGTTTCAGAAACTTCCTGCTGTGTTTCAGACATTGCATGCATTGGCAATTCCACCAGCTGTTTCTGTTCATGTGTTTGCTCGTGAAAAATCACATCCCTGCTCAGAATTACCTTGTTGTGGTGTGGTGACCACAACCTGTACCCTTTTGTTTGTGCATCATATCCCAGCAGAAAACATTCAAAGCTTCTTGCCTGTATTTGAACAAAACATTTACACCTAAAAATTCGCATGTGTGCTATCTTTGGCTTCCTCCCATGAAACATTTCATATGGAGTTTTCACAGTTGTGGTGTTGGGTAACCTGTTCAGCAGGTAATTGGCATTTGACAGTGCATCCCCCCAGAAACGGTTTCCCACCTGTGAGTCAGCTAATTGAGCCCTCATCATTTCCTGGAGTGTTCTGTTCCTTCTCTCAGCAACGCCATTTTGAAAAGGGGAGTATGGGGCCGTGACTTTGTGCCCAATGCCCTCACTTTCCAAGAATTTCTTGAATTTTGTACTCATGTACTCTCCCCCACCATCTGTGAGCAATTCACCTATTGGGTATTGTTTGTATCTGTTACCAGCCCATTTCACAAATGATACAAATCTCTCTTGAACCTGAGATTTGTGCTGCAGAAGATAAACAAATCCAAATCTAGAAAAGTCATCAATAAGAGTCATGTAGTACCTATTTCCCCCATAGCTGTTTTCAAATGGTCCAGCAACATCAGAGTGTACTAGCTCAAATATTCTTGTGCTCACTCTATCACTGTGTTTCTGAATGGTAGTTCTGTGTGACTTTGCCTTACTACATACTTCACATTCCACATAATTAGCACAAGGTTTCATTTTCATACCCTCACACAGATCCGGCATCTTCTCGATGCTCCTGTAGTTGGCATGTCCAAAACGTTTGTGGAAAATATGTAAACAATTATCATGGGGTTTACAATTTGCATACTTTGCACTCTCATCATTTGTTACAAATGGATTTATAACATACAGAGAATTCTGCAAATCACATTTTGCACAGACTATCCCTTCACGTGAAATCACACATTTGCTGTCTGAAAAACATATTTCAAAACCATTTTGAGCTAATTGAGAAATACTTATCTAATTCGTATCCAGTTCCTGAACGAACAGTGCCCTCTGCTGACCCAAAGTAGCAAAGTCAATTGTTCCTGTTGCTGAAACTTGTATTCTTTTCCCATCAGCTAATTCCACGTGCTGATTTGTATATCCATCATTTTCCAGAGATTGAAATATGTCTCTGGAATTACCCATGTGATGACTGGCTCCAGAATCAAGAATCCAAACGTTATTATTAGAAACTCCCACCCTAGCAATCAAACTTTTGCCCGTTTTAATTGCCTCCTCAGGTGCATTTGTAGTTTCCTGTTTGTTTCGTTTCTTTTTCTGTTTGACCTTTGTACAGTCCTTCTTCAGATGATTTGTAGATCCACAAGAAAAACATTTTTTCACTTTTAAAGCTGTAGCCTGGCTACAAAGGCTAACTCCCAGCTTGTTGCTATTCCCAGCTTGGCTGTGCCCTGCGTCAGCCGAGCTGTCTGCTGATTTACGTCCAGCATTGTTTTTCTTCCCTTGCCGTTTCTCCCACTCAGAGAGAAGTTTGCCTGACACATATTCCACTGTCAGGTTCTGATCTGGTTGCCCTTCCATCAATGTAACAATTGTATCATATGATGAGTCCAGACTAGATAACAGAATGGAAACTTGATGTAAGGGATCAATTGTCATCCCTTGTGCTCTCAATCTGTTAAACAAGTCTCGGATAGTACTCACATGCTCAGGCATAGACCCACCTGGTTGCAAGCTCAACTTATACAGCTTACGTGCAAGCAAAATTCTACTTCCTGCCATTTGCATCTGATACATATTTTTCAAGATGTCCCAGATCTGTTTTGCAGGGTTTTCAAACTGGATAAATGGCACTTGAGAACTTTCAACAGATAAGCAAAGAATTGCCTTTGCTTTTTCGTCCCATTCCTTCCATTCATTATAAGCTTGATCCCCCACTGCAACTGCATCTTGTGTTACAACATTCCAAAGTCCCGCATGGGTTAAATAATACTGCATTTGGAAATTCCATAACACATAGTTCGAGCCAGACAGTTTTTCTACTATCTGTGGGTTCAGAGATGGTGCCGCCATCATTTCTGTGACCGGGGGATTTTCTGCCTCCTCCTCTTCAGAAACTTCGGCTTCGCTTTCTGAGCTTTGGGCCTTGAACAGAGCCTTGCAGCAGCCTGTTTAAGAATTTTTTCTATCTAGTCGAGTTTGAAGCACCTTGCTCACGAATCTTACAGGCATGTCGATTATTTTCTCCCTTTTCTATTGCAAATTCGAATCCAACTGAGTCATCATGAACAGCAAGATCTTTTGTGTGCTTTTGTTTGTGTTTCTTAATTGACTTAAGTCTTAATTGACCTGACTGAGGAAGATCCACTGATATGCTAAATTTCTTGCTAAATTCCTAAGGGATTATGCTAATTTGAACAGCATTACAGCAAGCTGTGGCTGGCAATAATAGTCCTACTTAGAATGAAAAAGTATTTTGTGTTATAGATTTTGTGTTATAGATTTTATAGGCATGTGCTAATTGATTTTAAGGTAACTTTTTTTCTAGTTCTAACTCTGACTGTATGAGAGGGAAGCCTGCTCAGTATTATGTTTTATAGATTTAGTTTTATAGACATGTCATGTGCCAATTGATTTTAAGGTAACCTTTTTTTTTCTAACTCTGAGAGGGAAGGAAGCAAACCCACTGATATGCTAAATTTCTTGCTAAGGGATTATGCTGATTTGAACACAGCAAGCTGTGGCTGGCAATACAATAGTCTTTGAATCTCTTGGAAAAACCTGTATTACAGCTCTGTTTTTTGAATCTCAAAAGAAAAACCTGTATTACAGCTCTGGCTCGAAGAGCTCGGAAGATATCTCTGTTAATGGGGGAGAACTTCTTTTTGAGTTCACAATGCTCGTTAATTATGCTGTGTGATCAGCGAGCAGAGCTTACTCGAAGAAGAAAAAACTCACGATTTTTTTAGCACATCTCTACTGAGTCCCACTCTTCCCCCTCCTTACCGGATGAAGGCCCAGGAGATTTTTCTTCTTCTTTGACGTCTCCCTTCTCTGCCATTAATCATCGCAATCCCGGATTCGAAGTTGTTGACACAGCTGTTGGAAAACAGGTCCTGCTGCTGCTGCTGGCCCTGACTTTCAGCCTGGTCCCAAACTGGTTCCGTTCGGTTCTGGAGCTGCTGGTTCTGCTGGTTCTGGTCCACTCTGGTACCGAATTCTGGGCCCGAATTCTGGGCCCATAACCTTGAAGGCGCGTGAGTGATAGCAGAGCTCCGCGTGTGCTGGATGGGAGAATTAAAATCCTGTCTGTGCATAGAGGCCCATTATTCTACACACAGATCTCCAGATCTCACCCCCCTCTGCGCAGCGTTCCAGCGTGTCGGTTTGCAGCTGCCAGCCAGCTTGCCTGTAATCCGACTCCAGCTTGTAGCTTCCCCGGTTTGCAGATTAATCCAAGTAGCAAGGAAACACTCTGTAACTCCACAGGTCTATTTCTACCTGTTTATTTACTTAGCAAGTAATATTCTACAGAGTATACATTTCCTAGTTACAGTCCATGTGCAGAGTACAATGCATAGCAAGCATGAGTTCCAGTGGAGTAGGTTTGAGCTTCACTCCACCTCAGCAAAAACGTTACATTGTTGCAAAGTCCAGCAAGCAATAGTCAGAAGAGAGAAAGAATAGAGAAAGCAGTCCTGCTCTTCTCTAAAATGGCTTCAGACAGAAAAACAAGTTAGCACATCATTCAGAACATACAAACCATGTGACTAGCTCATAATGATCCTAGGATCTAGCTTTCCCATGAGAAAGAACACGGGAAAGTAGAAAGACACAACATACTTGTTTACCGCCATTCTGTTCCTCTCCAAGTGTAAACAATGTGCGGCAGCTGGTGATTGTGATACATATCACAACAAATTCAACTACAATAAGCTATTTATCATTATATTTATAGGGGGGGGAAGTATGGGTAAAATCTCTCTCCCTCTCCCCCCCCCCCACACTTCTGCCAGGTTAAATAAACAGTGGGGCTTTAAAAAAATTAGTTTGTGATGTTGAGAGATTCAGGGAGGTTCAAAGGCTAATTGCAGAAGCTCAAATTCTTACCACACATTCTTGAGTATTCATCCGAACCATCTGGGCAGTTTGATACTCCATCACAAAAGAATTCCTTTCTGATGCAGCTTATACCATCAGCACACAGTTCATCAGAAGGTAAACATTTCACTAAAATACATTTGTAAAAGAAAATGGTATTATGCAGAAAACCTGCTTGCTTTTGGCTTCCTAAAACTTCAGAGCAGTGTCCCTGCTATATGAATGAAGGACACAAATCTTCCTACAAAATTTTCTCTACAGAAAATTACCCCTTGCATTTTTGGTCCGGGCATACAGGGCCAAAACAGACATTAGTTTAAATCTGTGTCTAGCAGCTGTGCCTTTTTTCTTGTTCATTTTTTACTCTAGAGTAGGTATAGGGCTTCCAATCTGGATTAGGACCCTAGAGTAAGGAGGTGGGGGCTTTTACAATCTGGACTGGGATCCCTGCACCTACTCTAGAGTAAAAATGGGGGGTGGGAGAGTGATGTAGTTGCTAGACACAGATTTAAACTTATCTCTGTTTTGGCCCTTAGACCTCCTCTTCACTGGTTCCTTTAACTGAGACTATAAATGGTTTGCATGTCAGAGCAGCTTTTTCAAAGTAATCTGGATGTTTGTCTGATGTGGCTATCTTTTTAACTTGTCTTATTCTTTTTTGTATATCACTGAGAGGGTGTAGCCCTAAAAAGTTACGCACGCACACATATATATTAATGACCTTAGTCTATAGTGTCTGATTAAAAGGTGGAAAACACACCACTATTATACTTCTCTCCAGCTGAGTGCATGGCGGTCCCCTCATACAATCCATATTGATATGGTTGAGCCATCACAAATACCCCAGGGTTTTATAAAACAGGGTTGCAGAACCTCAGGCCAAATCCAGCCCACCTGGGGTCCAAATCCAGCCCCCATGTGTTCTCCAGATGGCCATGCCCCTTTCCCCTACCTAGCAATTGTTGTGGTTTCCCAGCGTTTGCATGTTTCCCCCTCCCCCCCATTCTAAAAGGTTCAAATGCCTCTCCTAAGGCTCAGTTACCAGCAGGAAGAGCTCTAAGCTAAAATATGCTGTTATTTTTTGCTATTTTGACCCCTGCTTCCTTCTGTCCCACCTACCACTGGAATGTGGCCCCTGGGAGCTTCTCTGAAATGGAATTTGGCCCTCAGGCTAAAAGAGGTTCAACACCCCTGTTATAAACCCTGGGGAGTCATGAATGAGTGGGAACGAGCGAGTGTGCTGGCTCCTGGTCACCTGATGGCTCTCTCTCTCTCTCTGCCCACTGCAGCCAGCTGAATAACCCAGGGATGATCCGTCCCTGGGTTGTTTAGCATGATGTCTGAACATGGAACTTTGGGTTGTTGGGGTGGGGGAGAAGACAACCTAGAGTTGTAATTCGGGGCTGCAACTCATGGTTTGTTCATAGATTTCATAGATCATAGAGTTGGAAGGAGCCTACAAGGCTATCGAGTCTAACCCCCTGCTCAATGCAGGAAACTAGAGGAGGGGTCCCCAGGTAATAACCAGGCCTGACCCTGCTTAGCTTTCCACGCTCAGACAAGCTGAGCCAGCATGAGCCACAGGCTTGTTCTTGGGTTACACAACTCTGGGTTGTTTCTCCTCCAACAATCCAGAGTTCTGCATTCGGAAATCAAGCTAAACAACCCAGGGACAGATCATCCCTGGGTTATTTAGCTCCTCCTGGCTGCCGTGGGAGCAATTGGGTGGTGAGGACCAGCACACTCGCTCACTCCCGCTTCTCTCACAACAAGCTAGGGTTTAAGAATGCCTGGTTGTTATGATGTCTGAACCAGATCATGGTGTCAATGAACACAGTGATATTATTGCTGAAGCCATTCCACTGTTTTGGCAGAGCTCTGTGTATCTGGTTTCTTACCATATTTTTTTACTCAAAAGTGAAAAAGCACAGAACAGCCTGATACTTTAAAAAAAACACAAACACAGTACTTCTATCAAACATTTCCTTTGGAAAGTTTAGTGCAGCTTACACAGGTTTTTCCCACAGGAAGCTGCCTCATGCCAAGACAGAACTGTGGTCATCTAACGCTGCATCATCTACACCGAACGGCAGTGGCTCCCCAGGTTTTCAGGTAGGACTCTATTCCAGCCCTACATGGACATGCCAAGGACTGGACTTGGAACCTTTTGTACACAAAGCACTTATTCTACCACTGAGCTGTGGTGCTCTGTTAAGAATGAATCCCAAAATCTGGTGTCCCATCAAAACCACTAAGAGGTGTCAGTACAAAACGTGGGCGTTGTGACATGAAACAGTACAAATCGAGCACAAAATCTTGGTTTTGAGAGGATAATAGACTTTAGGATTCATAAGTCTTTTGGGGGGTATAAACTAGGTGCCTTGATTGGATATGTTAGTATACACTTGTGGGTGGTGGCAGAAAACTCAGGCTTTGTGGCACCAAAAAAACACAAAACTTTGGCATAGGTTTTGAGAGACCAAATGTTGGGGTTTGTACTAGTTAGCAGACCTGAGCTATGGTCCCTTCCTTTAACACAGGGGTGGGCAATTTGTTTTAGAATTATTCCTCACCATTGACTATGCTGGCTAGGGCTGATGTCAGTTGTGGGCCAAAACATCTGGAGGCCTACAAGTTCCCCACCCCTGCTTTAACAGGACAATGTGCCTTCATACCTTTCCATGAGCCCAATGCTGCCAGTGCTGGAAACTCATCATATGTTCTGATGAGACACTTCAATTCAGAGTTTGTAAAGTTCCAGTAACGAAACCAGTAGTGGCCTACTAATAAGAACCCCTGTTTTATTGATATTAATATCAGTGCGTATAAAGTTTAATTCCTCATTATTATAATATTTTTACTGTACTTCAGAAAACTAAACCACAATGCCATCTACTGGAGAAAGAGCATGAGTCCATCCTAAAATGTTTTCTTCCATTACCATTTCTCTTTCTAAGACAGAACAACACAAATATAGCTACCCATCAAACTTTCTGAAGTATAAATGTTAAGAACTTATGTTTAATTACCTTAACATCTCCTAAGTGGTATAAGCTTTGGTTACTAAAATAGATGCATATTGGTACAATGCAGCAGACAATACTGTTCACCACACATACCCAGTCTTTTTAATCATAGTCTATACACCGTTCACTGTGAAAGTTGTGGGTGGAAAAGATAGTGAACAAAGCATCAAATCTGAGTACAAATACACCAAGAATCATTGATACAAAAAACCCCCACTTTATCATGTCATAGGTCATAGCCTATTTACAAACCTGATGATGTCAAATGACTGCTTGTAGTAAAGGTTCCCAAACCTGCAAAGCAAAAAAACCAGAAAATTGAAAATGGGTTTTAAAGCAAGTGTCCCCACTATTTATTTTATGCAATCATATGGAAAAGTGAATCAACTTTCATTGCTGGGAACTGTCAATGATTTTATCCTGATTTCCCATATTTCTAACTAGCTGATAAAATCTGTATTTACTAACCAGGTGTTGTTGAAGGACTGATTGTACTAGGTGTTCCCAAATCTGAAAAGCAAACCAAACACACACATTATTTCTAAAGCATATGTTCTTTCCATTCATTTTAGAAGCTTTATGCAACAATGTGAAAAAGCGTATGACTATATTGCTTTGGCAGTCAGAGATTATCAATTATTTTGTCCAGATTTCCCTTATAGTTAGCTGCTATAATTTGTATCTTTTTAAACTGGAATCATGTTTTTACATTAGTAGTCCTATTATCAGACAATGGGCAGGTTCACACGTCATGCTAACCCACCCTGTGAATAACCAACGTTGGGTTGGTTGTACGCAGAACAACCCATGAAGCACCCAACATGATGATCGGGGCTCACCATGGGTTGTCCCCCACTCCTTCCCCCTTGGTCCTCTATCTGGTATCCCAGGAGACTTGGCTGCTCAGAACTAAGTCATATTCCATTGAATTGGACTTATTCCCAGGTAAGTGTGTATAGGATTGCGGCCTAAAGCTGTGACAGGCACACTTACTTGGGAGCAAGTTCCATTGAACACAATTATGTACATTTTTGCCTGCTGAAAGGCCATGCTGCCTTCCCCTTGTTTCTATGTCTGTTTCAACATGTGTAAGCCCTTATAAAATAATGTATGGAAGAATTAAAGTGGTGTCCCGTCCCCCCCCCCCCACTTTATGGTAGCATTTCTCAGCAAACACTGAATGCATAACTTCACCCTAATGCAGAGTTTTCGTTCTACTGCATTAAATGTACACGGGACAAAACTAAATCTCTGATTCTGAATGCATTTGCCAATGGTTTGGATCTAGACATAGTGATCAACTTAAGTTCTATTGCTTTCAGTGGGTCTACTCTAAGGATGGCTAAGACTGAATTCAACACATTCAGTGGTAGGCTCCTGATATTTTCAAGCCTCTAGGCAAACAATCAAGAATTTTATAAATAAAAACTGAGGAAGAGGGACATCGGATGATGCTGGGGGTTACGGAGGTTGTATTAGCTTAATGATGGTAGGTGATTGAGTCTTCAGGTAAGACAACCTGGTCTCTAAGATATTGCAAAAGCCCAGGTTTTCCATGTAGGGTTTAAGCCCAATTAAGTAGAAAGTATACCCAGAAATGCTAGCATGTCTATACGACAAACACCTGCATTTTCAATTTGTAGTTTCCATAACAACCAATTCCAGTTTGGACTTCAAGTACTGAATCAAAAACATACTAGGTATGAAATGCCCATATAGAACATAATATCTCAAATGCAAATTGTTTTCAGGTTTTATAGTTTCTGACTAAGGACCAAATTTACAATCAAAAGTATAAATTATGAAATAGTAGATAGTGTATACAATATCATGTATTATGTATTTTACATCAATTTCTAAGAGTTATCAGATGCAGACTGTTAAATGTTGAAAGCAGAATACCAGATAATAAATCTAAAACAACAAATGCCACATACTTATTTATTTATATTATCTCTTTATTTACTTGAGATATTTGTATACCGCTAAAATATAATAAAATCCCTAAGTGGGATATACTGAATGCTAAGTGGTTTCTAGCCCTGGTTCTATAGAGGTGGTTTTTGGGGTGGTTTCTTTGAGGGTGGGGAGGCAAATAAATGTGCCAATCAAATATCCGTATCATAATGTACTATTAACAGTCATCCCACTGCAATCTTTCCCATCATCTCCTCCCACCTTATGTGTACACAATGCCTGATTTTCACTTTTGACTCATCTTTCTTCATATAACAAATTAAGTAAAGGCCTTATTTTAAGAATAGTTGTGGTTGTAGGTCAATATTTTAGGATGGGAAGTGCCAATGTTTTGCATTTACTAACCAGGCGTTGTTGAAGGACTGATTGTACTAGGTGATCCCAAATCTGAAAAGCAAACCAAACACACACATTATTTCTAAAGCATATGTTCTTTCCATTCATTTTAGAAGCTTTATGCAACAATGTGAAAAAGCATATGACTATATTGCTTTGGCAGTCAGAGATTATCAATTATTTTGTCCAGATTTCCCTTATAGTTAGCTGCTATAATTTGTATCTTTTTCATTTCATTCATTCATTTATTATATTTATACCCTGCCTTTTTTCCTGCAAGGAACCCAAGGCGGCTTACATAATCCTCCTCCTCCTCTCCATTTTATCCTCACAACAACCCTGTGAGGTAGGTTAGGCTGAGAGTCAGTGACTGGCCCAAAGTCACCCAGTGAGTTTCATGGCCGAGCGGGGACTAGAACCCGGATCTCCTGAGTCCCAGTCCAACACTCTAACCACTACGCCGCACTGGAATCATGTTTTTACCTTAGTAGTCCTATTATCAGACAATGGGCAGGTTCACATGTCATGCTAACCCACCCTGCAAATAACCAACGTTGGGTTGGTTGTATGCAGAACAACCCATGAAGCACTCAACATGATGATCGGGGCTCACCATGGGTTGTCCCCCACTCCTTCCCCCTTGGTCCTCTATCCGGTATCCCAGGAGACTTGGCTGCTCAGAACTAAGTCATATTCCATTGAATTGGACTTATTCCCAGGTAAGTGTGTATAGGATTGCGGCCTAAACCTGTGACAGACACACTTTGGGAGCAAGCTCCATTGAACACAATAGGGCTTTCTTCTGAGTGAACCTGTATAGGATTGTGTTCTACACAAGAAAAACTTACTGGCATGAGTAGCAGATATGCATCAGTGAAGACATCAGGAGCCAATAGAAAGTAGCAAAGCAAATAGCTTGTTTCAATGTTTTAAAGTAACCTGTTTACCTGTTATTTCTATGCTGTTCACATCAATGATGAAAGTCTGCAAAAGCTCACTTTTATTTCCTTTGATGCCAGAAGTCAGTTCATTCTTTATCTTTTTATCAGGTACCCATGGTAGAAGGAAAAGGTTGAATAGTACAATAACGCTGCCATTTCTGCCAAGTACCCCACAAAGAAAAGAAAAAAAATTAGTCAACAAAATATAGTGTTATGAGTTTGGCTGCCTTTATTACTGTGAATGGGCCTGTTACCAGGTAACAAATGGATGATCAGGGACTTAACAAAACAACATTAATGATCCTTGGCCATAAATCTCTCCCCTGCTTTTACAAGATGACAAGCTTCAGTTTAGGGGGTGGGGCAGAGAAATGGTTTGTAGCAACTGGAAATTTAGAGACAAAGAACTGAGCTTTTTTTAGCTGGAGTTGGCTAACTGGAAGATTCCTTAAGGTGCAATTGCTCTTTAGAATTTAAGAGGGGTCTAGCAGTCATGCTGCCTGCTTTTGGAGTCTTCTTCCTTCCAGTATGTTCTGTTGCAGACTTGTAAATATTACACAGATATTGCAAAGGTACCACAAGTCTCTCATTCAAAGGAATGTCAACCTGGTAGCTCTATGCCTGGATGTCTGACCTCACCAGAAAACAGAGAGGCAAGCAGTATTTCACAATTGCCCTAGCAAGGTGACTATTCTCTAAAGCAGGGGCAGGCAACCTGGTGCCCTCCAGGGTTTTTGGACTACAACTCCGATATGCCTCAGCTAGCATAGCTAATGACCAGGGGTTATGGGAATTGTAGTCCAAAATATCTGCCAGGCAACAGGTTGCCTACCCTAGATTAGCAAAAAAGGATTACCTAAAGGATGGTCAAGATCAAGGGGGAGGGATGAATAGAGGGTGTTGAGTGGATGCATAGGATCTGTGGCAGGCTACTTGTTTTCTAGTTAAAGCAGGGGTCCCCAACCTTTTGGGGCCTGTGGGCACATTTGGGAATTTGAGAAACTGCTCTGGGCACCACCACAAAATGCCTAATAAGTGGATTGCCACTTTGGCATCTACCTGTCACGTCTATGGATCTTAGGCTGCATCTTATTCAGCAAAAATGTTTGTTTTGTGTCTATTGGACACCCAAACATCTCTTTAATAAGGGACTGTTTAATTTGGCTAATTGCTGGTGGTACAATACAGGTAATGTTTCTTTTAATGTCCAGTAGTTGCTTCCTTTTGGTGGGAGGTTATTACACAGATAAATTTTGTACCAGAACAGTCTTTAATAGTCACTGTACGTGCTCTTTTAAATTATTTACTTGCTTCATGGAAATTAACAAATGGTCAACATAAATGTTCTCTCTGCACCCTTTTGACATCTAAAAAAATGATGTTACCACATTGTAAGGATAAACTCTCACCTGCAATGGATTGAGAACCTTACACCACTTTCAATATTTGAATAGGTGGCATATAGACACCACCTTCAACTGGATACTTACCGTATTTGGATATTTGGTCCACTTTTTTGAAGCCTATGTATAATTGCTAAAAAGATGTATGCATTTCATACAAAGCCATGTACATGTATTTAAAAATTGAAAAATAATTTAAACAAATAATTAAACCAATAATTTAAAAATTTGGGTGCTTGTGGGCAGCCCGCTGGGGACCACTTTGCAGGTGCTGTGTTGGGGACCTCTGAGTTAAAGTGTCTCTGAAAAGCTAAGTGGCCTAAACTCACAGAATGTTTGGCTTGGGCCATAGCTCAGTGGTAGAACACATGCTTTACATGTGAAAGGTTTCAGGCACAATCCCTGGTAGGGCTGGAAGAGACTCCTGTCTGAAACCCTTGTAGAGCTGTTGACAGTCAGTGCAGACAACACTGAGCTAGATGGACCAATAGTCTGATCTGATATAAGGCACATTCCTATATTCCTATGTTATGAGTAATAATTATAGATAGATAGATAGATAGATATAGATATCACAAACATGTTTTAATTTAGAATTCCATTAAATTTACTAATGTTGCAAAACATGCCAGCAACAAGAAGTGAATTGTACGATAATATCTAATAGCAAAAAAATTGCAAGATGAGACATCTTACAGACTTTAACCAATCTTAGGTAAATACAGAAAATGACTATGATGATTCAAAATGAGGAAATGACCTCAATAATCAAAGGAAGGAAAGGATCTAAGATTACAAAGTCTATATGAGCAATCAGTGAGTAGGAGTGCAGAAGCTGAAGCTAAATAACAAGAAAAGCTTCCTATTTAAATTTTAAAGATTAAATTGAATTTTGTTTTAATTAGCTAGACTGAGATTGCCATAATTGCCGGTTCTGATGGACATCCTTTTAATGTGGGGAGTCTTATCATAGAAATGGCTACTTGGCCAGTAATTCAAACCTCTTTAATTGGCAGCTCCCCAAATATACTGTTTTAAATGTTATACCACCAGAACTACAGGCAGCCCCGTCCAATATGGGTGCCCATAACCCGCCAGACTCAGACGATTATGGGCATCCAGTGGAAGGTGAGAAGAGCATGGCAGAGAGGATTGCCTCCACACTCCCCTCAACCTCCAAAATATTTAGATGGCCGATTTCAGCCATGTTTTTCCCCTCCTCATGAGGAGGAGAGGCTGATGCACTGCCTGGATTCCATGGAGGATGGCAGTGCCTCGCTCCTCCCCTCACTGCCCATGGGGATGTCCCCCCCCCCCCGTGCTGGTTCAGAAGATGATCTTCCATCTTCAGAACCCAGCTAGCGCAGAAAGAACCACACCAGCTATGGGGGGGGGGGATGCCCTGTGGGTGGAGTCCCTGCTGCAACCTCAGAAGGCATTTCGAAGGTCAGAGCAGGGACTCCAACCTATCCTATCCCCCCCCCCCCGACAAGGTTGTGGGGGCATAGGATTGTGCCCTAAATAGAATCATAGAATCATAGAAAAGTAGAGTTGGAAGGGGCCTACAAGGCCATCGAGTCCAACCCCATGCTCAATGCAGGAATCCAGGTCAAAGCATCCCTGACAGATGGTTGTCCAGCTGCACTTTGAATGCCTCCAGAGTGGGAGAGCTCACCACCTCCCTAGGTAGTTGATTCCATTGTCTTATTGCTCTGACAGTCAGGAAATTTTTCCTGATGTTTAGGTGGAATCTGGGTTCCTGTAACTTGAGCCCATTATTCCGTGTCCTGCAAACTGGGATGATCGAGAAGAGATCCTGGCCCTCCTCTGTGTGACAACCCTTCAAGTACTGGAAGAGTGCAATCATATCTCCCCTCAGTCTCCTCTTCTGAAGGCTAAACATGCCCAGTTCTTTCAGTCTCTCCACATAGGGCCTTGTTTCCAGTCCCTTTATCATCCTTGTTGCCCTCCTCTGAACCCTCTCCAGTTTGTCTACGTCCTTCTTAAAGTGTGGTGCCCAGAACTGGACGCAGAACTCAAGATGAGGCCTAACCAGTGCTGAGTAAAGGGGAATTATCACTTCCCGCTATTTGGAAGCTATACTTCTATTAATGCAGCCCAAAATAGCATTTGCCTTCTTTGCAGCCACATCGCATTGCTGGCTCATATTCAGTTTGTGATCTACCACAATTCCAAGATCCTTCTCACTTGTAGTATTGTTGAGCCAAGTGTCCCCCATTCTGTAACTCTGCATTTGGTTTCCTTTCCCTAGGTGCAGCACTTGGCATTTATCCCTATTAAATTTCATTCTGTTGTTTTCGGCCCAGTGCTCCAGCCTATCGAGATCGCTTTGAATTTTGTTTCTCTCTTTCAGAGTATTAGCTATTCCAAGCTTTTCCAAGCTTTTATTGCTTGGACACCTCCCGCTCCAGCTGTTCATGAGAGCATAAGTGAATGGATCTCTGAAACTTTAAAAGGTCTAGTATTAACATGATGTCATTTAACTTGGGCCCATGTATGGTTCCGTTTATAGGTATAGGTCTATAATTATACCAATATATGTCATATACCTATAGGTATATGTCAAATATCATGGCCTATCACCATCACTTCTTAGTTCCTATCCAGATTTTCAGACTGGGTATCAAGACTTTACCAGGTCCTTTTCCTTATGATCACAGTAATTTAGGGAGGGATATAAAAGGAACTTAAAGAAGATGCTCTAGTGTTGCACGACATTTTGTGACTCTGTCTGTGGTGGCAGCAGCGCTCAGGTCTTCCAAGAATGACTGGAGAGCCAACCAGCTGCCTATGGGAAACCCACATGCAGGACATGAGTGCAACAGCACCCCACTGCCCAAGTTTCCAAGCAACTGTTGTGTATAGGCATTCTCTCTGATACTGGAGGTAGCATATAGGCATCAGGACTAGTAGCCATTTATAGTCTTCCCCTCCACGAAAGTCAAAGTGATGAGGAGCTGAAACACTAGAGTGAGAAGGTCAGACACACATACACTCTGCCATGGATCACTTGAGCTTTTTTCCTTTGGTTAATTCCCATGCAAGGGTGGGGGGGTGAGGAGATTTTGGGAAGCACATAGTGGTGGTGGTGGGGAAAGGTTTAATATGCCCCTCCCAGTGCACAGTAGTCCTGATTCATAGAAAAGGGGGAAAAGCTAACCCTTTGCTATACAATTAGCATAACATGTAGTTTGGCCAACACTGATGGGCTTTGGGCTTCCCAACTCTGAAACAGAGTGAGACGTATCCTCCCCCCCCCCCACACACACACACAGAGACACAGAGTGTTTTTGCCTGAAAAAGTAGCATGCTTGTGGATCTCTGAGAGCATTATAACCATGCAGGTTTTTCTAGTTGCATCAAGCACTACTACCCTAATACTATCTTTGTGTGTGCATGTGTATTATTTGTAAGGGATGGGGAAGAAATCCATTTGGTAATGTGGTAATTGCCTAATTTCACATTTTCAGACCAATATGCAAACCAGTTATTCTTCAAAATTTGCACTTCTCCAAATGTTGCAGTGGAAGTTCTCCAATACAAAAAAAAGATGTGTCTGATGATCTTCAAGCAGACTTTTAAAAAAATTCATAAAGTTCAGGATGAGCCAAACTTAAGGCTGGAAAAATGAGAAACTAAGAGGAACTGAAATTGATAGTTTCGTCCATCCCGTGTGTGTGTGTGTGTGTGTGTGTGTGTGTGAGTGTATAGCACAAGGGTGGGAACCTTCAGGCAGGGTTGGGGGCCAATTCCCTACCCCTGGACCATCCAGAAGCCACACTCCTGCTCCCGATACACCACTAAAGAGAGGGCAGGGGAATGGGAAAAACAAGCTAGGTTTGTCTATTATAAGCCTCCATAGCTGCTATGGTGGCTTAGAATGGACAAATTTAGCTTGAAAACAAGCTAAATGTGACCATTATAAGTCTCCATAGCAGTGTGTCACTGAATTTTGGCAGCAAACTGGGACTTTTTCTCCCCCTTAAAAAAAAAAAAAGAAGTAGGAGAAAGATAGGGGTGCGGAGGGGAAACAGTGGAGGGACGCATGTGTTTGCGGGCCTGCATGTTGCCCACCCCTGGGATAGCACATTCACACAATGCAAGGATACAGCAGAATGTCCACTGAAGGGGAAAAGAAACAACTTTTAAAAACACCCCAAAACTTAAAAGGATCTCCTTCACTATATTATATGGTGTGAACAAGCACTACATACTGTAAAATGCAGGTGAAGTGGGTCTTTCTGAGAGGCTGAAGTGGGCTATGAAGCCAATCTTGTCTTCTTGGCACACCCTTAGAGTGAACATGGCTTAAGATACCTTTATTCTCTGGTTGTTGTTGTTTTAATTTGAGCCTTGGGGTTTTCAGCAATGTTTGTTTTTACCCAGTGGGAGTTTCTGCTTGGTTTCCTTGATTTCAGTTACTCTCAGTATTGATTTCTCTACTTGCAGCAGCAGCAAGATCTGGATTGAGGATGTTGTGTGACCATATCATTATGCTTACTGAAGTGAAGGAAGTTTTATTTTGGTTAAAAATCACCAGTGACCTTTCTTATTTGAAAGAATTCCTGCCAGCAGACTGTCCTCGATACAGCTGTGCTCTTGTGTAATCCTATCATTGCACAAAGCAGAGGCTGAAATATATTGAAAGATTCTTCCCTTTAATTTCTTAAATGATTCTGATAACCTCTAGGCTAAGCAGAGTAAACAAAAACTGTTGATGCTCTCTTTGTGACTCATCTGACTTTCAAGGATGAACTAAGAAGTCAAATTGCCCCCAAAGGATAGAGCAAACACTTGCCTTATAAAAAATAGCACAAATATACATTTTTTGAAGCAATGTAACAATGTAAATCCATCTGCATTCAAACAATGCTGGAGGCACCCTGTCCTTGTAGAAAAGCAGTGAAAATCAAAGGGCCTCAGGTTGAGCATATAGGCTGCCTGTGGGGCTAATTGGAGAGGGTTTAATCATCATTCTGCAAGTCCTGCTCAGGTGTTACTTGTCCAGTGCTTATTTGGGCAATCATTTACCTGGTTTGCATGACACAGCAGCCCATCATGAGTTAATTTACCCCCGAGGAGCTGCAGTGTGTGATGGCCACCATTATGAATATGCAACCCCCAAATGGGGGTTGTCGTGTTGTGTGAACCCAGCTGGCAGGGTTTATTTGAGGACTAAACCGTCTTTCCATAACCTGCAGTCTGTTGTAGGGTTATGTGGGGGTTCTTTAGCCCTCAAATAATGCCCCCCTTTGGGTTTGCATGATATATGACAACCCCCGATAACCCCCAGTCAGGGGTTGTATATTCGTAATGGTAGCTGGCATGCGCCGCAGCTCCTCAAGACAAGAGTAAATGAACGCATGTGGGGCTGCCATGTCATGCGAAGTGGCCCATTGCCTCAGGGTCTAACTCGGGGCTCTCCAACCTTGAGTACCCAGATGTTGCTGGACTACAGCTCCCAGAATCCCTTGCCATTAGCCATGCTGGCTGGGTATGCTGGGAGCTGTAGGTCAGCAACATCTGGGGGCCCAAGGTTGGAGAGCCCTAACTATATGTACAGAGGTGTAATGTAGCCAGGGCTCTCATGGATGCAGCACTGGCATTTTTTTAATTAGCAAGGGAGCCAGTATGGCGTAGTGGTGAGAGTGTTGGACTGGGACTCGGGAGATCTGGGTTCTAGTCCCCGCTCAGCCATGAAACTCACTGGGAGACTTTGGGCCAGTCACTGACTCTCAGCCTAACCTACCTCACAGGGTTGTTGTGAGGATAAAATGGAGAGGAGGAGGAGGATTATGTAAGCCGCCTTGGGTTCCTTGCAGGAAAAAAGACGGGGTATAAATATAATAAATAAATAAATAAATAGCAAGGATGCTGACATCTTCTGCCACCTCCCCCCCCCCCAATTCCCTGTTCCCTCTGAGCTTAGCTGCAACCCTCACAGTAGCTGGAGAAGAACAAATTTCCCCAGCAACAATATATTATTCCCTGTAATGTGAAATGTTTTGGGGTGGCTTAATCTAGAATAGGGAATTAAGGCCCATTTGCTTTACAAAACAGCTGCTCCTGGTGGAGATGAAGACTGCTATGATGATATGGATCAATTCAGCAGTCTGAATTTTTTGTCTCCCCTTTTGGCCGTGGCTGTGGGGAGCGGCATGATGAACATCTGCACTTCAAAAGTTACTGCTATGTCACTGCACAGGTCACATTAGCAAAGTAATGAGCAAACCTGCTGTGGTTTTTTTTAAAAAAAATTACGTATCAGGTGTGTGCAGTGGAGGCTGGCGGCTCCGATGTCAGTGGGGCAGTGTATCCACTCTGAACTTTAAAAGAGGTATCCATGGTGCTGAACCCTAGGCCCAAATAGTTCAGACTGAAACCCAGAGTGGATACATAGCCTTGTTGAGATTAGAGCCACCTGCCTCCACTGGGTGTGTGTGTGTGTGTGTGCATGTGTGTGTGTGTGGGCGTGTGGGCGTGTGGGCGGGGGGGGGGATTGTTATCAAGATTGCAACATGCAGAGAAGAGAGGTTTAAACTTTCCCTGCCTAGCTGTAATCTTGGTGAAATTTGCCCTCCCCTTCCCTGCACATGCAGCTATTAGCATTAGGAACCCCCCTTCTACTTCCTAATGTTAATTTTCCATGCTGGGAGGATAGCATGGAGATTGTGGCTGGGGGAGGGAAGGCTCAACCCCCCCCCTTCCTGAATGCTGTGATCTTGATAACAATCTCCCCCCCCCCACTATGCCTGGTATTTAATTAAAAAACAAAACAAAACTACATGATAGGATTGCTAATCACATGTTAATGTCAGCTGTAGTTACACCCTCCACTCAGTGCATCAGTTCACAACTTTGCACGTTATGAAATGAAATGTACTGTATGGAGTTGTTCATGCTATATAGAGGGCTAAAGCTACAGCTGACTCACAGTGGACTAGACTTACAGAAGATCTGATATTGCAACTTAAAACATTTATGGTGTGTGTGTGTGTGTGTGTGTTTGATTTTATTTCTCAGAATGCAAGCCAAAAGGCTCTGCTTTTACTTCATGTACAGTCTGTTTGGTACAACTTGACAGCAAATGTTATTAAGCTTGGGAATGGTGATCCTGTGTTTCATTAACATTATCAAATATTAAATTCACCAGCTGTTGAATTTAACAATGGGAAACTGCATCTTATTTCTTGACAGATCTATTTGAGAACTGATTAGCATGGCAACTTTGCTTTAATGGAAGTGCATTCAGAATGTCAAAATGCTTGGGAAAAACAAATAAACTATAAAAGAAATAGACAATAGACATTGTGTGGCACTTTCCCTACTTACCCACAGGAAGCATGATTCAACTGCAGCTTATTATGCAAATCACAGACAAAAAATGTACAGAGCAATTCTACTGGTGGGAACAGGAAGATCCAAAGGCAGAGGAACCGCCTCATCCAAAGCCCTGCCAGGCTCATGCTGGCAAGGCAGAAGAAACAGGGAGGGAAGACATTTGTTTCTTCCCTTTTCATCCCATGGTTCCCACCCACATTCAATGATTTCCCTCCTATTGGAAACAATGGGAGGAAAATTATGTATGCCAGCCCCAGGGCTGGTGCAAATTTCCTCGCATATCAGGGGCATGTCTATGGATGAGGATCTGCCCATCTGCTCCCTTTTTGTCTCTACCAGCATTGGAGTTTAATGTTGGAGAGGCAAGGGCCTTGGAGGTTTCCACAGGGGTTGGGAGTGTGGCATCCAATCTCTCTCTCTGAGGGCAGATTTTTCTCATCTCTGGGTGGAGAGAGCAGTATGCCCACAGAGGAGGAGAACTGATCTATGTTATGTCCCTTGGGACACCCTCCCAGGGACTGTAAGATTGTAGCCTTAGAAAGAGATGGACAGGAACATAATGCACTGTTATCATTGTCTCAGTTGCATACATTTCAGCCCCTGTGATTTCAGTGGCTCTTCATTTATAACTGCACATAACTGCAGTCCTAATATAGATTGAAAACAACAACAACAACAACAACAACAACTCACCTGAATTGCAAAACTTTACAGCTCTTATACTCATTTTGAAGTTCACTTGATTGAAATATATCATCTACCTAAATGGAAAAAGTTGTTAGAGGCAAAGGAAGGATGACGAAACCTTTCTTGAGATTGTCAGTCAGTGTCTATGAACTTTACAGAACTATATCCCCCCCCCATTTCTTTATGAAAACCGGAACATCACTCTACACTGGGACACCATTGCTATTCAGGTGTTCTACATCAGAGTATACTAAACACGCAAGGAGCAGGAGAACACTAGCCCTTCCCCTTCCATCATTGCTTTCATCATTCTCTACTCATGGAAGGTGACTTTCTGAAGAGGATAATCTCCTGTATCCATGGAGGCGCTCGATGTGATCTGGAATGCTGGAAAATCATCATCATCATCATCATCATCATCATCATCATCTGGCATTCACCAACTTCTTTACAGTGACTGGGTTCACATGACATGACATCCCATTGTGGGATGTCTTACCATTGTGGGCAGCTAGCCATGACAGGTTGTCATGTCATCTGAACCTGGACTGATTTCTGCAGGGTGGTTTAATTTTTGGGAATAAGCCACCCTGACAACCCATGGTTTGCTCCAGGGGTTATCATACCAACGATGGGTTGTCAATGTTGTCTGAACCCGGGAGAGCAATTTTTTATCATGGGTTGCCAGGATTGGCTACAGAGCCGCTTGGCAAGAGCAGCAAAGCCCCCTGCTGCTCTTTGTGATCTTGCCCATGCTGCCTCCAGCCTCCTTTGCCAGTGACTGCCCCTCCACCGCTGCCCAAATGGCACTTTGGAGGGACCATGACTTGCTCACCACCCCTTTTTAAAATTATTTTTTGGGTCCAAGAAACTTGTGCAAGTGTCTTCATATTTATTTATTTATTTATTTATTTTCTATACTGCCCCATTGGGCGGTTCACAACAATTCATACAATAAGATCCACATAAAAACCAGCAATAAAAACATACAATGTAGTTAAAAAGTTTAACACTGAATTGAAAAGCACAGTTTAAAATGACAATACTAAAAGTTAATAAAACTAAGCCTACAGGTGACAATTACCCCCTGCCCTCCCCATGTGCTATTTTGAACAGTTAAATATCAAATGCCTTGGCATAGAGGGGAGCCTTAACCTGGCACCAAAATGATAGTAAGGTTGGTGCCAGGCGGGCCACAGTGGGGAACTTATTCCACAATTGGGAGGCTACCACTGAGAAGGCCACCAACCGAGCCTCCCTTGGAGGTGGCAGTTGGAGGAGGGCCCCAGATGTTGAGCGTAGTGGATTGCGGTTGGGAGAGGCGTTCCACCAGGTATAGTGGCCCTAAGCTGTGTAGGGCTTTATAGGTTAGAACCAGCACTTTTAATTTGGCTTGGGAAGCATGTTGGCAGCCAGTGCAAATGGACCAGAACTGATGTAATATGCTCGGACCTTCTGGTCCCCGTAATAAGTCTGGCTGCCACATTTTGCACAAGCTGCAGCTTTTATTATCATTATTATTTTATTGCCAGTCTTTCACAAGTGTGCAGGATATTGTCCCCCACTTTTTGGTGCACCTACTTCTCCTGCCCCCCCTTTTCCTTTCCCTTAGTATAATTTCCCCCCTGGCTCTTGGCAAGTGTGCACAAATTTGCCCCTATGCAGTTTCACCATGTCAATTTCCTTGTATGTTAACTACTGACCTTTGTTCCCTTTGAGAGCTGAAACTTACAAGGACATTGACAAGGCAAAACTACACATATTGGTCAGCTGTAAGTTTGCACTTGTGAAAGACTGATGATGATGATGATGATGATGATGATGATGATGATGATGATGATGAGTGGTCATTTTTGCATTATTTCCCCCCAAAAAATAATGAAAAGAAAATACGATCCCATTTGTGTATTCCTGAGGCACCAGATTTTAAACGTGGTGAAAAAACAGGGGTTGCAATGAGAGTGGGGAGGGTGCTGGAACAAGGAGACAAGATGGGTTCTGTTGCAAAGGACACTGCAGTACGGCAGCAGGACTAAGGGGGAAGGAAGGCGAGACCAAGCCACAGTAAGCCCACTCGTTTATGGGCATACCGTAGGTTGTTCTGTGGACAACCCACACTGTGTCGTTCATTCGCAGGGTGACTTACCATGACATGCGGACGCGGCCATTGTCCTTCGATTTTAAACCTCTCCGAGTTCTCTAGCGTGTGCATGCACGCAGGCATGCACACACACATGCTAGATAATTTTTGATAGATTTAAAATTAAAAGACAGTAATAGAGAAGCTGGTGAATGCCAGTCAACGATAATTTGGCAAACATGTATCAGCTGATTCTTACCATTTGCTGAACATCAAAGGCAAGAGCTTTGAAGGCTGTTGATGATTTCTCTTGCAAAGCAGTGCTGAAAGATGCCCCTGACAGTATCCTGAATGTTCCCTGGGCTTCACGACTGTTTGCGGCTGATAAAGGGGATATACGCAAGGATTTCAAAATGATATTTCTCTCATTTTGCTGTTTGCTTAGACCTGCTGTTTGCATTTTACTGCATTTGAAAATAGATCCACAGCATCAAGGAGGAATGAGCAAGACATTTTACATGTTTTAGTAGTAAAAAAAATTCAGCCTCCCCCCCTCCTCTCTCTCATACACACACACACACACACACACACACCTTACAATGGATCTGGTGCTAATGCTCAACCTTGATCTGTCTATAGTATGTTCTTTGGTGTAGCTGAACCAGTGTTTTCCTATCAGCACCAAAGCAATACAGGAAGAATTAAGCATGCTTTCATGCACAACATGTTATAATGGGCATTTTTGCCTCACAGGCACCAAATGCTGTCAATTTCCAGTAGTAAGCCAGTGTGGCGTAGTGGTTAGAGTGTTGGACTGGGACTCGGGAGATCCGGGTTCTAGTCCCCGCTCGGCCATGAAACTCACTGGGTGACTTTGGGCCAGTCACTGACTCTCAGCCTAACCTACCTCACAGGGTTGTTGTGAGGATAAAATGGAGAGGAGGATGATGATTATGTAAGCCGCCTTGGGTTCCTTGCAGGAAAAAAGGCGGGGTATAAATATAATAAATAAATAAAATAAATAAATAAATAAAATACAAGGCAGAGGGTGTTGGGCCTCAGCCATGGAGCTCACTAGTTGTGGCACTGCTGCCTAAGGATTGGGATAATGTTGTTGAGACATTGACCAGAGAAAGACAATGGCTAGGCAGCCAGTTTTATCATATACAGTCATGCCTTGGATTGAGAGCATAATTCGTTCCGGAACCGTGCTTGTAATCCAAAACACTCTTATATCAAAACGAAATCTCCCCCAAAAAAATTTGTATAGAGATTTTTAATTTAAGCCGTACTACAGTACTTGTATTGCAAGATGTCGCTTGTATATCAAGTTTAAAAAAAAATTAAATAAATATTTAAAAATTTGCTTGTCTTGCAAAACGCTCTCAAACCAAGTTACTTCCAATCCAAGGTATTACTGTACAAGAAATCATGCTAGGAGGAAATAGAATACTGTCGGAGTATTGTAAGAACTATGGATTAACGTTGTTTCATTTGGGCATGAAACAGATACAGTTCTTTGATGTGCAGCTTTGAAAACAGACAGCTTTGATTTGACACATATATATCTGACCTTTTCTGTCAGAATTCATGTATTGCTTTGGTGAATGAAGAGAATACCCTCTTACAGACATTTTGATGTGTCAGGTTGATAAGCTCATAAAATCCAGTTTGCTTCAATCATTTTTTGTCTAAAAATAGCATTCAAATTAATCAAATTATCTAAGCTAGCCTGAAATTAGATTTTGTTCAGTTAGGGAAAACATCAAGAATTGAAAAGCAATTTCCTCACATGTCCCCTGTGTTGTCCCTCTAAATCAGGGTTGCAGAACCTAAGGTCCAGGAGTCAAATCCAGCCCAATTGGGTCCCAATAAGCCCTCTGGGGTACCCCAGTTAGCCACACACATACCCTTCCTGGCTCCACCCCCTTTTCCTGATTATTGATCATTTGGTGGTTTCCTAGCTTTGGTGCAGTTTTCTCCCCATTCTAAAAGGTTGGAATGCCTCTCCTAAGGTTTACTTACTGGCAGTAAGGGCTTTACACTAAAACATGCTTGTATTTTTGCTATCTTGCCCCCACCCCTTTTGCCTTCAGCTCCATGCGCCCCTGGAATGTGGCCCTCGAGATCTTCTCTGAAATGGAATTTGGAACTCAGGCTGAAAGAGGTTCCACACTCCTGCTCTAAATGTGGGCTAATGATTTCATGGAGAGCTCTTCCAGCTCCATGTTCTGCCACTAGCAGAAGCATGGAGGATGACAACATGATGGTGGCCACCAGGACCATTATTATCTGTCACCATGAAAAGACTTTTGTTTTGTTTAGTTTTTGCAACAGACCTGTGGCAAGTTTAAAATGTGCTCCAAATGTAATACATGCTTGGGTCAAAATTCTATTCTGATGTCAAAAGACTTGAATTGTTTCCTGGTAAAATGTAAGACCCCTCAATCCACAACAATTGAAAGATATAGCACTTTGCAAAATGGAGTATTAATTAAATATGCTTCAGCCAAGGGAGTTATTTTTTTTTCATCTGTCTTTTCATTCCACACAACTGTAACATTCAATTGATTTAAGTGAGTGTTGTATAGCTCCTACAA
The DNA here is from genome assembly GCA_021292165.1 of Shinisaurus crocodilurus. NCBI lineage: Eukaryota > Metazoa > Chordata > Lepidosauria > Squamata > Shinisauridae > Shinisaurus > Shinisaurus crocodilurus. Next base: position 228,600,335 of record CM037878.1, on the reverse strand, counting down.
TCAGTTTTCAAATTTGTAAATTAAAGGAATTCACACAAAGGCATGAGTACAAAAGCAACTTTCATATCCACTTTAAAGCCACCCTGTTCCATGCTGTTGTTAAGTCAGAGAGCATATGCTTTACCATTTAAATTACGGTCCAAGGGTTACTGCTGGGGCTTCTATTTCGCTAATTTTCAAGTGTAATTATTCTTTTTCAAAGCAGCAGTACTTCAGCTTAGCATCAAACATGAAAATAATTAAAGTAACATGAACAGCTGACTTCAGAGTCTGAAGATTTACCAGAGAGCTGAAGTGTAAGGTTAAATCCCAACTCCTTACCTTGTTCAGTTGTCTTGCTTATGAGCCACAAAAGTGTTAATAATCCAACACAAATACATATTGACAATATAAACAGAGCAGCAAGCACAATTTCACAGTTACTAAGAGAAATGCATTTCTTCTTTAATGACTTTTTCAGATTCATTTCAGCCTGAAAAATGGTGACTAATTAACAATTGCCAGCAGATGCATATAAAGATGACAAGAACAATTATCAGCGTGGACAGATATTTATATACTGAAGATGATTGGAAATTAATTACAACTTTAATCTTAATTTAAATGTAGTAATTTCAGCTCTAATTTCTGCGTCATCCAGTGCAATGCTATGTCGCAAATATATTCACGGTAGGGAAACATAACTCCCTTTGACAAAAGTTAATATTTTTCAAGATAACGTACATACAGCTGAAACGCCCAAGGTTGTAATTGTGAACTTTGTATTATTATTACTACTATTATTATTTTTCCATTTATCTGTCACCAGTGAAATTGAAATGACATTGCATGTTGCTACTTACCGCTGCTGGGCTTATAGTTTCTTAGAAGTACAAGAAGCCATGTGTCACCCTTTGTATTCAGAAGAGATAAAAATCAAAGTTCCAGTTGAAAACAGTGCAAGCCAGTTCAAAAGACTCAATGACAGGGTTCACATAACACTTTAAGCCCACAGAGACTCTGAAGCCTCTGTGGGTTTTAATTTGCCTGGGACCCCAAGGAATGATTGGGCACAGCAGGGTTCCCTGGCCATCTCTGCTGCCCTCTTCCCTCATTGTATCATTCCTTCAGGTATCTCAGGGTACACCTCAGGAGGACCGAGGTTTTCCCCCCACAAAGCTGTCATTTGCACTAATCCCCCCACCTCGCACAGGGGATTCCCTCTGGTCTTGCCATTTCCTGAGGTGCTATCGACTTGGGGTAAATGGAAAAACCGAGGGCACAATTGGGGCTTCCCAGCACCCCCCCCTCCAAAACCCTGGGGATCTTGCATGGAAGGGTGGCTTTAAAGCCGATATGAAAATCGCTTTAGTACTTATGACTTTGTGTGAATTCCTTTAATTTACAGGTTTGAAAATTAATGGAGTGTCCCCCAAACACCCTTTTTGGCAGGATCTTGGGTTTTTTTAGGGGATACCTTGTGCCTCTGGGTTGTCCACATTTAGGAAAATGAGGGCAGCCCAGGGGGACATGACCCCCCCCCAACTGCAAAGATTCTGCTGCAAAGGGTGCTTTCCACTTCCCCAACCTTTTAAAAACAAAATGTAAAACAAATAGTTAGAAGTGGGCTACAAAGTTCCAAGTTGGCATAGAAACTGTGTCCATTCATACAAGTGTTCATGCTGATTTGGAACTCTGTAGCCCATTGCTAACTATTTCTTTTACATTTTTTTAAAGTGGGGGGAATGGAAAGCACCCTTTTCTAGCCCCTTGGCAAGACCAGCAGCCCTTTTTTGCCGCTCTTGCCAAGGGCCTCTGTGCCTCTTCGACTTCTCAGTGGGTTAGCCGGTCATCTGGGTTCAGACAACATGCTAAACCTACTAGGGTTTTCTTAACCTTACTGCAAGCCATGGCTTAGCAGGTTGGTTTATTAGCCACACCAAGTTGGCTTATAAACCACCACGCAGGGTTCAGACAATACACTAAGCCACTCTGCCACTTCATCTATTGAGGCTTAGCGTGTTGTGTGAACCCAGTCAATAGCTCTATTTAGGCCCTCTTTTTCTATATAGGATCAACATGTGAGTGGGGATGAGCATGATAGTTCCATTTCCCTTCCATTGCCATTCTTCTTATCCGCCACAAGTTGGAGGAAAACATCTGCAGTTTTTGTGGGCACCCCCCCACCTGCATGAATTATGATCCTGATTTTCCAGGGCTCTAAATCACATAGGGAGTCTACATCAGCAGCTTCAGAAGTTATCCCTAGCATGCTTGTCCTCACTCTTTACTCTTCTGTGTTGATTCTGCACAGAAGGACACCTAAATAAGAAGACTAGTCTTGACAAATGTTCACATTCCAATAACTCATCAACCCTATTCAGGCATTCTGAACCTGAATAGAGCAAATGCGTGAGGAGAGGGAGTGCTCCAGTGCCCCATCCCCATTGTCGCATTTGGAGGGTTACTGTCTGAAGAGGAGAGTTTCCTGTATCCACGGAAGCTCTCCACACAAACCAGAACACTGGAAAATCAACATTCTGGCTCATGTAGAGAGGCTGCATAGATTCAGGAGGCTCTGCTCTTCAGACAGTTGCCCTCCATGAGTTGAAGGTGACAGATGCAGTGATGGGGGCTAGAGCACTCCCTTTCCTTACCCATTTGCTCTATTCAGGTTCAGAATGCCTGAATAGAGGCTATTTTCTTCCTGGAAGGTTAGAAAGCCTGGTGCATGTGTACAATCACCATGGGTGAACCAAAGAAATATTGTTGCCTGAGACAGAAATTCTAAATGGCCTGTCTCCTCCTGCTCATCACACACCTGAGTAAAGATAGGTATGGGTGAATCATACAGCTCGAGATCATCTTCCCGTTAAGTTCAGGCCGAAATACAACAAACTATGGACAGGTGAACCAGTCTATGTCATTTTCACATGTGTTCATCAATAAGTCCATTCAGTACCATTTTTGTACTTGAGAATTTTTTAAAAAAGGAAATCAGCATGAAACTTAGCATTAAATTATGTATTCCAATATGTATTTTTAGACATCTTTTCTCTTAAAATACACATTTCTAAATGGATTTTCTCTCAGTCAAAATACAGTTGTTGTTGTTTTTTTAAAAAAAATTATTTATTTATTTATTTATTTATTTATTTATTATAAATAAATAGAATTCCCTGCAGAAGGTAGCTTGGTTTGGAGATAATTCCACATCATGGGTGCCACAGTATAGAAGGCCCTCCTCAATACCATGATCAAGTGAACGTGAGTAGGCCCTGATATGATAAGCAAAGCCTTGCCCTCAGTACCTAAAGACCGGGGCAGTCAATATGGTAGAAGGTGGTCCTCTTGGATAACCTGGTTCTGAGCTGATTGGGTCCTTCTAAACCAGTTCCAGTTGAAAACAGTGCAAGCCAGTTCAAAAGACTCAAATCAATAACACTTTGAACATAGCTCAGTACCTAATTGGCAGCCAGTGCAGAGGTTTCAGCAAAGGACTCATATGTGAGGAGTAGGCTAGCCACCGCATTCTGCACTAGCTGCAGCTTCTGAACCGATTTCAAGGGTAACCCTGCAAGGGCCAATCCCACCCAGCTCACCCATGCAGGTCTCAGTAATACACACCAGATCAACTCCCTCATTCATGGTCAGATCATGGATGACTTATCTTATTATGAACTGACCTGGCATTAAAAACGACAGCACCACCAGCCCAGAAACCTGGGTAATTGAGCAACCAGGCATTTGTGAGATGGGTGTAGGTTCATTTTTTTGAGCTGAGAACTGTGCTGGCACATTTGGGAACTATGAAAGCCAGTTAATAAGCAAATTCTGATCTACACAGTATTCCAGGAGGTATAGATCAAATCAGTTCCTACCAGAAAGATCAAATTCCTCTAGCATCCCTAGGTAAATATATATATATGCTTAGATGACAAGGCTGCACACAACCTTCTAAACATACATCAAAGCTTTCATACACCCTCTCCTGCTATCATCTCTCACCCCCATCCACAGCTACCCCTGAAGAATGGGGGGATCCATCATTCAATGTGACATGACGGGTTGCAAACAGAAAGGGAAATCCCCATGTTCCTGGAAGCTGTTTAGGAGCACACAAGCAGTTGGATTTTGGCCATAATAATAATTTATAAATCACTGACAATTTGTTGTCCTTTTAGCAGATTTTTAGGGTGTCATGGAAAGATGACCAATTGTTAATTTATTACGGTCTTGATCCTAACATAAGTTAACTAAAGGAAGGTCACAGAAGGAAATTTATGAAGCAAATACACAATACCGTAAATCTTAAAAAGAAAAAGGTCCATTGCTTTGTATGAACCAGACCTGAATTACAGGTTTGTTCTGTAGAGAAATAACTTTTAAGAGGAAAAGCTCATATTGTACAGTTGTATCATTCATAACCAAAACCCACTTTTCTCTGACTTTTCTCTGCCAAGGAAAGAATGGTGGCAATAGCCACTGCATCAGCTTTTTTCTTTTCTGAAACTCTTGAGCTCCTGCAATCAAATAAGGGGCTCAGTTGGAGACCATGGGAAACTTTGTGTATATTTTCATAAGAGAAATTCAGGAGTAAAGTTCAGTTGAATCTATTTTTCAGAACCACAGCACCATGGGTTGGATCCAGACATAGCTGTACTTACAGTAAACATTGAAATTAATGAGACTTACGTTAGTCATAACTACTGTATGTCCCATTGGTTTCAATGAGTGATTTCAATTAGATATGGAGAATGTTGCTTGCAATCATATACCCACGTACTTTGTTGAACCCAATCTGACTCAATGTGAACCCAATGTGACGTATTTTGGGGAAGACAATAGGGATGTACGGACATTGTAAAATCCATTCTGTCTATGTTTCAGATTGTTAGGCAGCTTTCATTCCATCGTCTACTCATTGACAAAATCAGATTTTGCACAAATGCGTTTATACAGAAATTTACAAATTTGCAGTGCACAAATACCCCCAACATATGCAAGTCCCTGAAAAATGTGTATTTTCACACTTTAGCCTTTGTGGGAAATGTGTATTTTTGGTCAGTGTTTTCTTTTTTCTTTTCTGTAGTTTTCTGCAACTAAATTTGCATAAAATTATGGAAAGTAAAACAACCGGTCCACAAGTCCACAGAATCCATGCAACTCGGGGAAAAGCTGGTCCACTGTGGAATCCAGAGTTGGATTCTTAGAAATCAAAACTCATTTGAGTCTGTTGTGGATTTCTTCAACATCCCTTGTAGACATGTATAGGATTGTACTAATAGTTTGGATATAAGAAAATGAATATATATATATATATATATATATATATTTCACAAGAGGGAGTATGACATGTAAGGTAGTGGCATTGGGAATTAGGCTGTAGGGACACAGGCCCTCTAGACCAAAGTTTCACCTGAAATCCTTTGAATGGTGACAAGACACCCATCATCTGATCCCATCCAGTTCTACCAAGCCACATTACTTCAATGGCAAAGCAGCATCCTCCTCAACCTGCTAAAAGAATCCTTCAGGAGGCAGCCACTTGTTTTCATTAGACACCAACACCCCAGCCCTGGCTAGTGCCTGTGTGCATGCCTTCTGCTGCTAGAGGTGTCCCCTGACAGCACAAAGGCAGTGCCCTGCAATTTAGGGAGGATTTGCATGAGATGGAGTGTCGCATAATCTCTGCTATTTTTCTCCAAGAATAGGCAGCTTTATCATCAGGAAATATCCTGCAATATCCTGCCCTATCTCCATTTAGGCCCTGAGATTTTAAAATACAGACACTTTACAAATATAGGGAATGATGTATTACCAAACAAGCAGTCTACTTAGACTACGGTAATTCTCTTATTAAAAGTCATTATGCCTTTGAAAAGCTTATCTGCTGAGGAACCCTTCCACATGTGGCATGCTTCTAGCACATTTCAAAAGTTCCTGGTGCATCTGTTTATATAGATTATAGGCCAGACATCTTAAACCTCTCCCATGAAAAGAGAGTGTAATTTAGACCCAATCCAGGAGTTTTCTGTTTGAATTTTCCAAACACTTTCCAAATGGGATTGCAAAGGAGGTGTGATGAACCCCTATATTCTGATGTAGCTCAACAGTGCCACCTAGAGTGTCTGGGATTTTCACCCACCCACCCCCAATGAAGCTTGAATAAGCATTTATCCTGTGTTTTTTCTCTGAATACACATCCAGAAGTTAATAACTTTATTTATTTATTATTTATTTCATTTATACCCCACTCTTCAGCCAGAAAAGGCTCTCAGAGTGGCTTACAAAGGTTAATAATAAGACAGTCCCTGCCCTCAGGCTCACAATCTAAAAGACATGACACAAAAGGAAAAGGGATTGGGAGGGAGGAGGAATTTTTCACAATGCTGCTTCCACTCAGAAGTGGTTCACTCTTTTATAATGTACATAAGTGAAGAGCCATTAAGCAGGTGGGATCAGCCTCCAAAGAATATTCTGATTGGCTGACTAGACCACTGACATCAGAAATGCAGTGCACCACTTGGTAGGGCAATAGTTTATCTTCATGAAAGGGCTGGCTTTTACTGATCTCAAATTCCCATAAATATGTGAGACTTTGCCCTCAGTCTCTGTCTTCCTGGCAACACCTCCCCAGGAGTCTTCTTTCCTGAAAGGAATCCTGCAATGCATATGCTCTGGAACCCAATATTCTGCTCAAGTAGAGCACTATGCAGGCATTCAAAATTTGTATCCATGGAGGTGGGAATGTGCATTTGTGGCCATGCCCTTTCCACCCATAATCTTCCTGTGTTTACCAAGGAAGTCTGAAGGGAAAATGTAACTCTGTTTGGGTGAATGTGGTTACAGAGCCCCACACAATTGGGTTCACAGTTACATTTCCCTTTCAGATCTTCCCAGCAAACACCAAAAAGTCTTGGGTGGAGGGGTTGGGGGTGCATAGCATGAATCCCTATTCCCCTCCATAGGCACACATTTTGATGGCCTGCATAGGGCTTAGGTACAAATGTACCCACTAAGTTAGAATGACTTCATTGATTTTTATTCGGAATTCTTCATGTGATTGTTGCCTTTCTTTGTTTGTGCCTTTTACTCTCGCTGTGTTTGGACATTTGGCTGCATTGTTTTAAATGGGAATTTCTCATTAAAACCTTCCCCATATGCATGCAGGACTACCAGTTGCTAAGCTACCTCTTGCGTTCTTAGGATATTTCACAAGATTTTGTTAGTTCTGCATCTCCTGGGCTTTTGGGCAAGAAAAACCAAAGTGCCTCCCACACCACTCGCACTACTAGCTAGGCTGAAGGAAGGGGTCCTTGGAAGAAGTCCTTAGAAACTCCCCAAGCTGCTAAACAGACTACTGTGTGTCAAGAACTTAATCTTATTTGTGGCAGTATCTAATTATTCTTTTCGGGGAGAGGATCCCTTAAGAAAAAGAGTGTCTGCCAAAAGGATGTCATTCCCCCTTCTCGATCCATAACAAGAGCTCAACAGACTTTCTTTTCAGGGAATTTGGTCCATCATTACTGTGTTCTTTGCATTAAGGGCCCCTGATAAGCTTCTGAAGAATTATAGGGTTCCCAGGAGCACCTTTTGCAAACCACTGGCTTTCTCCAATAATTTCTGATTTGCAACACTGTGTGATATGATTTAAGTTTTTGTTAAGAGTCATTATAGTACCTCTATACCAACTTCTACACTGGCTACCATAAAATTGTGTCACAGACAGAAAGACTACATCGTGTTAACTACTGTTTAGCTAAGTGGTTTTCATAACCTTGTAGATGTCAAAGTGGCCAAGTCTTTGTTCACTTTTTTTTTTAAATATCTACATTTCTGGACTAGACAGTCCTGCAGACTCCTGTCACAATGATGTTTATGTTGGGTCAGCAATATCCACAGTTCCTGTGAGATTTACAATCTCACTGTGGTGTTTTTATTCTCCCCTTTTAATCATGATTGCACAAGTCAAAGAGGCTGCTGCTGACACAGAATGAAGAGAAGTGTTGTGTGGGTGTTTGTGGGTTTTTTTTTTACTTTATTAAAAAAACACCTTTAATTCCAAATCTATGAGGGGGGGAAAAGCCTGTGCTGGACATTTTGTTAATCCATCTGTGGGAAAATGATTTGGTTACATGCATAAGGTTGCCCTCCATTAGGAAGATGAAGTCAGAATCAGCTTCCCTGTGGCAGGTGTGTTAAATGATTTGGTCCATTTTGCAGTGCTGGCTGCTGTGAAAGACGGTGGATAAAACACATCGACTGATCTGTGATGAAAACCTGGGAAACTCTTAGCTTATTTTTGTTGATTAGAGGCGTATCCATATTAAGAGAGCACTTGGATATTTTTGCATGCTGAGGAAATGTAACAATTTTGAAATGTAAGTACACATGACATTTGACATAAATCCAAATGAGCACAGCTGCTTGTTAAAATGCCATACTATAAAGGAGTAGTAACAAATGGCTAATTATATAACAATGCGATATTTTGTGCACACTTCTGCTAAACATTTTGACATACAGTAATACCTTGGATTGCAAGTAACTTGGTTTGAGAGCGTTTTGCAAGACAAGCAAATTTTTAAATATTTATTTAATTTTTTTGGACTTGATGTACAAGCGACGTCTTGCAATACAAGTACTGTAGTACGGCTTAAATTAAAAATCTCTGTACAAATTTTTTTGAGGGGATTTTGTTTTGATATAAGAGTGTTTTGGATTACAAGCACGTTTCTGGAATGAATTATGCTCTCAATCCAAGGCATGACTGTATCTGTTTCCCACCAGTGCAACTCCCAGAGTGATTATGTTAGGGCACAATCCTATGTATCTCCGACCTTGTCTGAAGGGTCATGGGAATTGCCATAGAAGGTGCTGCGACCTCAGAAATCTCGGGGGGGGGGGGATAACACATTTTCTTACCTGCATATGGGATTGCTGTGAAATAGGTTCCTTTTCATGCTGAAAACTATTGGTTAAAAGGAGTTGTTTACTGTATTGGGTGCCAGCCTCCACCTCTGCCTTGTACTCAGTCTTTGGGGCAGGTTACTTGTCCTTTGCCATGCCTCTGGGAGCAGCCATTTTGTGGTGGTGCCCAGGGCAGTTTCTTAAATTGCCAAATGTGTCCACAACCCCAAAAAGTTGCCTGCTTCTGCTCTCAAGTAACCAACGAATATGTAAAATGACACTCCCTAATTGCCATGATGTAGCTACGTCTGCAGATGCTACTAGTAGGAGTTATTTAGTAGTACTACATATCTTATCCACAGTGTGCCAGACCCTGTAATGCAATCTCTTATGTCTATCCTGACTGAACTGTCTCCACTATAACGTCAGGGAGCGAGTGAAATCCACAGGTGTGTTCTGAACACAGGTAAAACTAAAATGCAGTGGCTTTGTTTATCTGAAGGCTGGGAAATCCCTGCTTTCGAGGAATATCTCAACAGGTCAAATGGCAGGAAATGTCCCTTTCTGTGCTGTTTTGGACAGTCATTATATTTTAGGTTTCAGTACGTTTGCAACAAAAGTAAAACAGCAGAATCCTGGAGACAATAGAAAGATCTCTGAAGAAGATTTGGAAACAGGAAGTTAACTATATAGTAAATTACTCCAAATAAATTGCTGAGAACTCTGAATTGATCCATACCAGGGAAGTAATTAAGATAAAAATGCTATAAATAAATAAATAAATAAATCTCCCCTGTATCATAATATGGAGTTGTAAGTATTAAGATCTGAGGAGAATAGAGAAGAATTGGCAAAGACAGCAAAACTGGAAATTCCTCACCTTTTACTTCCACCTTTTGCAGAGGGGCAGTAAAAAAGGAAACAAAGCCAGCCATGCTCTTCATTGGTTTAGCAAGATATTGAAGCTCCTAGTTGAGAATGTGAGATCCCTGGAGGCGCTGGATGTGAACACTCTCATTTACTGGAGTTAATATCAGAAGGAATGGCATTATGTGGTTTATATAATACTGTTCCATTACTATGTATGGTATGACACTCTTTCATGAACCATAGAAGTTAAAACTCCCACTAATAGCCTGGATTGGACTTGGTCATTTACGTATGTCTGACAGAAATGAACAGCAACAGTGGTCTCCTAGTAATGTTACAATTCTGATAACAAAATGGTGATGTATGTACACAAGCCTGTGTTGGCATTTTGTGTCTACATGAAGTATGTGATCTCAAAGGGAAGAGCCACCCTGGAAATTTGATACCTTAAATAAATAAATGAATGAATAAGGGCCAGATTCTGAAATACATAATTTTGTACACTTTCTGTTCTTGGTAGCAGTGTTAAGAGTTCACCCTCTTTATAGAACTTAAATAAAAATGGGGACATGACAATTACCCACTCTTTTACCTGAAAGTAGCATTATAAAGATGTTTGGACCAGTCTTCCTCAACCTGGTGATGGGGATTGTAGGCAAACACATCTGGAAGGCACCAGGCTGGGGAAGGCGGATCTGGACAGTGTAAGGGTAATGTTGTCTTCACGTGGCTCATGGGCAGTTAATTTTTATTTATTTGATTCATTATTGTATAGCCCAGGGGTGGACAACTTGTGGCCCTCCAGATATTTCAGTGAACAGCTCCCATCATCCCTCACCATTGGCTAGGGTTGATGGGAGTTGTAGGCCAAAATATTTGGAGGGCTACAAGTTGCCTACCCCTAGTATAGTGGATTGTGTCCAATGTTAATCCTACTTAGAGCAGACCTATTGAAATGAATGGGATTTAAGTTAGACTAACATTGGATGCAACCCACTAAAAGCAGTACACAAAAGCAAAATAAAAATGCAATTGAAGCTGGGCATGATTGATCTGCATCTTACTAGGGTTTAGCACAGCCTCTCTGTGAAGCAATATTAAATGATACCACTGTGTGTGAATGTCTACGTATAACTAACATCTAGTCCAGCCTACTCAATGGGCATAGATGACCAGATAACAGAGTGTAATCTCCAGGCTTATTTGAGTGTCAGCAGCTTTTTATTATTTTTAGAAAAATAGAAATAAAGCACTGGAGCGATGAGAAAAATGATGTGGTTAAAAGGTAAAAAAACATTTTGGCCTGTGCAAATAAACATTCAAATGAGCCAAAGTCCTCTATGCCAAAGGTAAGGGTTTTGTGATATAAACAGGATAGAATCAGTTTCTTATCTCCACTGATAATGCTAATAGCAGAAGAGAAAGGCACACCAGGAAGGTCAAAAGGAACAAGAGCAACACGGGTGGCAAAATGTCTTTTTTATTGTGAGCAGAAAGAACAATGAGTAAATAACAGCTTGGTGATGGGCAAAGTTCTACTTCTGCTATCAAAAGGGAATACAAGCATATTTTTCATAATTACCTTTCTGCCAATAGCCAAGGCAGCAACAAAGGCCAAGGCAGATTCTCATCAAAATTCAAAATTTGTGGAAACCCATTCCCAGAAACCTGAGAATCTGGGTACCTTAGAAGGCAATTGTGTTCCACTTCCAGTATACCCAGATGTAAATAGCGGATGTAAATAACTTAATGCATTGTAATATGATGTGATGTAAATCACTTAAGAATTAGGGAAGGAGGTTAGCTATTGGAACTCAGAAATCCTTTGAACACAATGCCATTTTCATAAAACACATTTAAACCTGATAGATCAGTCCATAACTTGATATATCCTGCAAGTGTTCAATGTACTCTGTAATATGTCCCCTTTATTGATCACAATATGCTGTGCCGCAGGATACTACCATCATCCCCACATCACCACCCACTCTTATTCCCAGCCAGCCCAATTCTTTGACTCTTGGGTCTGACTAGCATGGTAAATTATTCAATTATCACTAGTAGAAATAATGGCACAAGTAAGCTCTATCTCTAGGAACTATGCTATGTTGGGCCTTTGGTATGTATTTGAACTGCCAAATACATCTTTCCCCCCTATTCCAAAATTCATTCATTGATTCATTCATTCATTGCTAGGCTGCCCTTAAGTTAAAAAAAAAAAAAAAACCTCTCTGGGTGACGTACAGGAAAATAATAATAAAAAAACAGAACATATATCAAAAGCTACAAGAATAAAACTGCTGAAGCAGCAATTAAAACAAAGCCATAACATTCAGCAGAACAGATGAAAACCTAACCAAGGCAAATTACAATGCATACTGAAATGCCAGAGCAAATAAAAGGTGTTTTGGCTATTGCTGAAATGAATGACATCTAAATTGCTGTCAGGTTAGGTTCTCTGGGAGAGCATTCTATAGACAGGGTGCCACAGTGGTGTGTGGTGACCAGCTTCAGATGATGACTGAAGAGTTTGGGCAGGCTCATGTGGTAGAAGGCAGTCCTTCAGGTACAGGGGTCCCCAATCAATTTAGGACTTTATAGGTTACCACCAGCATGTTGAATTGGGCCTGGAAATTAACCAGTACCCAGTGTAGTTGGCAAGAGGTGATTCATGGTGTTACAGAGGACCTTTGACTGTGCTAGGTTTCCGACACATGTATTGTATGCTATGGGTGTAATTGGCATTACCCTGACACACCTTGGTTCAAGAATCTATCTTGGTTCCAGAAAACTCTGCCCAAGAAGCTGCCAGGCATGCCATTAAGGCTCTGAATCATCATAGGGAGAGAGAGAGAGAGAAGAGCCATAGAATATACTTGCTTCTTCCTTGATTAGATTTAAGGGAATGGTCCCCTGTAACGATGGAAACATGCAAATGTCTGCTTAGGAACATACTGTAGGAAACCTATAATGCATCAGACCATGGGTCCATCTAGCCAGGTATTGCCAACAGTAACTGTTAGAACTAGTATAGTGACCCATGTACTAGGGCAGAGTTACAGAACCTCAGTCCCAGGGACTAAATCTGGTTCTCCTTGGGCCCTAATCTGGGCCTCCGGCATTCCCTAGATGGCTGTGCCCTCTTCCCCTAGCTCCACCCCCAAGCACTGATCATTTGGTGGTTTTCTTGCTTTTCTACAGTTCCCCCCCCCCTTCTAAAAGGTTGAAAAAACGAATACAAAAACCAACCACACAAAAAGACCATGATAATTTTTACTGTATGGTTAAAATACAATTGTTTAGTGTTTATTGGTAGAGGATGTTGACAATTAATAAAGGATAATGTGTGCACAAGAAAATGATTTATGTCACTGTTTTATCATACATTTTGCATAGTCATATGAATTTTGGATTATGGAACTTATTGTGTACATCCACAGTTATTACTGTAATCAAAAGCTCCTGTGGTGCTTTCTGATAATGTAATCCTCACATGAATTAATAGTGCAAATCCCATACATGTTCACTCAGAAATAAGCCCCACTGAGTTCAGTGGGACTTACTCCCAGGTAGGTGTGTATAGCATTTCAGTGTTAGAGCTGCTCTCATAAATTCATGTGTCATAAAATAGCATTGCTATCACTAGAGTCAGAAAAACAACAACTATGTCTTGATATAACCAACAAGGAGCACCCCCCTGACACTTATAAACCATAACACTATATTCTTACCTTTGGTCATATGTCTATTATAAGTAACCTTCATATACCTTAATTTTATCACTAGAACATTGATGAGGATAGGAATGCTGGGGGATCTATAGGCCATCCCTTGATAATTGAGGGAATAAAAATACAGAGGTAAATTTCTGGATCATCAAGCTGCTCAAGCCCATTTACTTTCTTTCCCCTGAAAGATCTGCAGTCAACAGGGGAACTGAATGCTGAATGAGAGATAATTTATGCACTTTTAACCACCTCATGAGAAAAGACATTCAGGTTAGACCTCTGTGGTAATCCAATTAACTTCTTGCTCCTAATTAGCACTTCACAGTGGACGCTTGACAAGACAGTTGAGAAATAAAATGATCAAGGGACTAATGTGGTGGGCTTTTTGATTTCATTCTGTCAGATTATCTGGAAATGCACATGCATTTTGAAAACAGAGTCCCATAATTATATATTTGGTGATAGTTTTGCAACCTATTTTATTAGGCCTACTTGGTCCAGAAAGGCAGTGCATAAATATTTCAATAAAAAAATCTTTTTTTTAAAAAAAGTAAAGATGGAACTATGTCTTGCAAGAAATATGGGTAGCCACATGTCAGGTTCCCTAGTAATGTCTACTACAACTTACCCTAACGTCACTAAACTGTGTTTCTCTGATCTCTCCAGCATCAGTCAGTGATCTAGAGGAGGGGCAGAGAAACACAGTGTACTGAAATCAGGGCATGGAATAAGTTGTACAAGATATTATCAGAGGAAGCTCAACACAAGGATGCCATTTTCAATGGCTACCCCATGCTTCTTGTAAAGTTTAATTCTATCCTAAGTGCTGAGTCTGACAAGTCAAGGATCACGCAGTAGATGAGCTGTAAAAGAGGGACTAATGGTGAAATCCTAGACATGTCTCAGCAGTAAGCCCCATTGAGTTCAATTGGACTTATTTCTAGTTAAGAGTATATATTCCATTAATTAAAAGAACTAATTCAACCTGTATTAAGGGCTTTCCATGTTCACTCAAGCTCCAAAAATGCTGGGAAATTGTAGTTGTTAAGGACTACACCCTTATTTATGTACTATGGCTATGGTACAGTGTCTTATGCTGTGGCTAGTTTCAGTTTCACTACTACCTTCACTACAACAAATTGAAGCTTAATCCAAACAAGACAGAGGTGCTCCTGGTAAGTCAAAAGGCACATCAAAAGGAATAGGGATTCAACCTGTATTGGATGGGGTTACCCCTTGAAGACTCAGGCTCACAGTTTGGGTGTACTCTTGGATTTGGCCCTAAACATGGATGTTCAGGTGGGATGTAGCCGAGCAGCCCGTCAGACAGGAGCAAGGCCCGAACTGGGCCTGCTCGCATTCGACGGACTGCTCAGCCACGCGCACGGGCTTTACCTGGGTTCTCCGCCGAGCAGAGAGCCTTCCTCCCTGTCCAATGGGTCCCATCGAGTCACTTCCGGCGCGGAGGAAGTGACATGATGGGACCCTGCTCCATCACACTGGACCCCCTGTGCTCTGTTTTTGGCTGGGGAAACCAGGGCAATAGGGCTGTTTAAGCCCTGTTGCCCTGGGTCCTCCCGCCAAAACAGAGCGCGGGCGGGGGTTCAGCGTGCTGGAGCAGTGGCTCCGGTGGCGGCTGAGGCAGCGGAGTGGTGGCGCACAGGACCAGGTAGGCGGCGGGGGGTCCTGGCAGCAGCGGCAGGGGGCGGGGGGGTCTGGTGGTGGTGGGTTTCTCTGGCGGCGGCTCGAGTGGCGCGAGCGGCACGGACAATGCTCTGTGCCTCTCTGAAGAGCGAGATCGGGCCGCCGTCGCTCGCGGGAGGGGGCTGAGCCCAGAGCGAGCCTCAGCCGACTCCAGCTCGGCCCCACCACTAGCTCTTGGCAGTGGTCAGGAGTGCCTTTGCACAGCTAAGGCTAGTGTGCCAACTGCGCCTGTTCCTAGATATGTCTGATTTGATCGTGGTCACACATGCCTAGTCACATCCTGTTTGGACTATTGTAACATGCTCTATGTGAGGCTGCCTTTGAAAACTGTTCAGAAACTTTAGCTGGTCCAGAATGCTGTAGCCAGACTGTTGACTGGGGCCAATTAACAGGGAGCACGTGACTCCCTTGTTACAGCAGCTTCACTGGCTACAGGTCTGTTTCTGAGCAGAATTCAGAGTGCTGGTTATGGCCTATGAAGCCCTATATAGCTTGAAACCAGGCTACCTGAAAGACCGCTTTCTCCCATATGACCCTGCCCAGTCCTTAAGAGCTTCTGGAGAGGCTCTTCTTTCAAGACCACCACTATCAGAGGTGTGTCTGGTGGCGATGTGAGAAAGGACCTTTTCAGTGGCCACTCTCAGGCTGGGGAACTCCTTCCCAAGGGAAACTAGGTTCACTCCCTCTCTGCTATCCTTCTGATGGCAGGTAAAGACCACTTTATTCAAAAAGGCCTTTGGCCTGTAAGTGGGTCTGTGGGTTGGGTGCTGTTTTTATTCTGTAATTGTTATGTTTTCATTCTATTTTAATGGGTTTCATTGTTTTAATCTATTTTAAATTGTTTTGTAAGCTGCCTTGAGTGCTATTTTTGGGGTAGAAAGGTAGGGTATAAATAAAATAAATAAACAAACAATACTTTGTAACTGGATGGCTATCAGTGGCAAAGTGGTGAATCTAAGTCTTAGATTTGTGTGTTGACTAGAACAATGTAGAGAATATGAGTGGAAAACAAGAATCATGCCAAAATTATTCACATCCAATGACATAGCTGCAATCCTATACTTACTTACTGGGAGTAGCCCTATTACATCTGAGCAGAACCATATAGGATAGCACTGTATGACTCCGAACTGAAACAGGAGGTATACTTAGTTGAAAAATCAGACAAGGTAACCCATTCCCATCCCAATGTATTTTAGGGCTATTAATGAAGTATGAATAATATAACTGTGGTCCATCCATAGGGAGGCCGCAGGGCCCCCAGGATATCTTGCCAGAAGCATTACTTATAAAATTCAAATAATCAAGACAGTATCACACCAGCCAGTGTAGTGCAATGGTTAGAGTGTTGGACTGGGGCTTGGAAGATCTGGGTTCTAGTCCCCACTTGGTCTTGACGCTCACTGGGTGTCTTTGGTCCAGTCACTGACCCTCAGTCTAACCTATCCCATAGGGGTGTTAGGATTAAATGGAAACAAGGAGAACCATGTAAGGTGGCTTACGTGGTTCTCCTTGTTTCCATTTTAAGCCATCTTGGGTTCCTTTCAAGTGGAAAAAAAGGTGGGATATAAATGTAATAAAGAAGAGTAAGATAAGTAATTCTAGTTCATCCCCTTCCTTTACCTGTTCCAAAAATTACCCCAAGATAATGAAAGGGTTTGGTCCTTGGCCTTGAATAGATGAAAAAACCAGGGTACAATCAAGGTGTAGAGGTGAGGCTTGGGATCATGGCAGCAGCACTTGCCCATGACTTCCACATACATGCTCTCAATCCAAGGCATGACTGTACTGATTTATCTTGTGCACGTAGCCTGTGTAAAACATGTAGGGCACAGATTGAGCCAAAAGAGCCTGTGTGTGCATGGAAGAAAAGGCATGAATCCAGAGTGGAGCTTGTATAGAAGAGCCAATCAAAATGGGGAGGTCCAATTCCAAATCCCTTCCATGCATTGATTGTACCCTGATTTTACACAGAGCTCTTGACTGCTCAATTCCATGAGACAATGTACAAAGTATGTAAAATTATAAAATAAATTCAACAAATATATATCTTGAGAAGCTAAAAACAACATCAACCAATAATATATTATTTTTCATATGAAACTGTTCACTCTGTCTGGATGTAGTGGGCAAGTTTATAAATGTTCATATCTAAATAATATATTATCGTCTCCTTAATAAATCACAGCTCTGTGATTATATAGCAGCATAGAAAGAATCAGTTGATAGAGATGTTGTATCTTGTGATGTCAAAGTCAAAGTCAGTTTATTACGGTCATAGACCAGCAGGGTATCTTGTGATGCTTTTAAAATATATATATAAATTAATTGTAGCCTTAGTGGCTGGAGAAACTGAAAGGGAGATAGATGAAGAATCTTATCGGATCAAGTTCAAGTTAGGATAGTCCATGAGGTGCTCCTCCTATTTCAACCCCCAATTGATTGACTGAATTCAGCAATCGTCCAAGGGAAGGAGGAGAAACAATTTTTGCTTTTGCTTCCTTACATGATAATTCAGTTGCTTAGCCCTCAGTGGAGAAATTTTGCACCCCATTTAGCTTGCAGTTTATTTTTCAAGATTATACTAGTATAACTGAAAATCTAGCCGCTTCAATTTAAGTTATTTGTAAGGCTTTGCAAGCTTACCTTTACATCTTTTATTTTGTTTTACTAATCTCCATTACGTTCAGAGTCTCAGAATTAGTAAGTTTATAGATTCATAGATCATAGAATCGGAAGGGGCCTACAAGGCCATCGAGTCCAACCCCCTGCTCAATGCAGGAAACTAGAGGAGGGGTCTCCCATCCAAGTAATAACCAGACCTGACCCTGCTTAGCTTTCCACGCTCAGACAAGCTGAGCCAGCAGTGAGCACAGGCCTGTGTTTGAAGGATTGCTCCCTCCCATGACTTCCATCTGGCCAATATAAAAACAAGCAGTGGCTGAGTATGTCTTTATTCTTTTTCTTCTACTTTTTTTTTTAAACACCCCCAAACAAATATCACTATACATCACATGATAGGCAGATACTAATCTGAAGGGACTAACCTGCCAGGATGATGGATGATTTCGGATCCTCGAGGCTGCATGTGGGCACACTAGTAAAAATTATGACACATGTTTGTATTGCCTGCTCTCTGGAATATTCCCTAATAGCAATCACAGTTCCCTCTGGAATCTAACATTTAGGAATTTCTCAAAATACTGTTGGTATATAAAGAAAGGCTTCAATGCAAATAGGAGTAAAATGGAAAACTGACTTCTGTATTTGTATACCAAAGCCTCTGCTCTATATGCAGGCCATGCTGTATAATCAGTAGTATTTGCATTGGTTGGTTTTTATTTTGAGAGGAAGGGGGAGTAGCGTCACATCTACACCTGACCAAAAAAAAAAAAAAAGTGGTTGTATAACCAATATATAAAAAATAAAGTTTTATAGCACTATCAAACACCAGCAGGAAGCCAAAAGAAGTATAGCAGGCTCCTCTAAGGAACTGGCGAAACTGCACACTGTGTCTGGATTCAGGAAGAATGGAGTCCATACGTTATCTGTATTTATATTATAGTAGCATTTCAAATATTCAAGCTCAGTTTGCAGGCCATCTGTTCAATGCATTATAAACAAAAATATACAGAAAACAGAAAAAGAAGTCAATAGTCATTAATCAATGGATGTTTTCCTACATGATAAGAGCCCTTTTCAGATAGTCAAAAAGGTTGAACCAGAGATGCACAACACGCAGCCCCGGAGCCTTTACTGCAGCTCCCCAAGAGCACCCTGACCTCTGTCACCACTGCCAAATTCCTCCCACCTGTACTCTCCACTTCTTCCACCAGAGATTCTCATCCAGATCACTCTTTCCCCACTGCTGCTAATCGTGAGGAAAGAGTGATCTGCATCAGGTTCCCTGGGGGAAAGGCAGATAGAAGGCTCTCCCCTCATTCTCCCAGAGGTCCTCCCACAGGTCTCTGGGGACATGTGTGCATGTATATGTGTGTGAACTGATACATATGGGCATATGTGTACACATACATATGCGAGACTCCCAAGACCACATCGCATTTGGCCCTCAGGGCAAAAAAGATTGTGGACCCCTGGCCTAAATGAATGCACCAAAATGGGGGAGTGGTGTCACCATGAGTGGCTCTGCCCCTGACCTGCATGTGGATCCCCCTTGCATTAAGGAACTATACACACATAAATTAGTTGTGGTATGTCCCTCATTGTGGTATGTGACCTCATTCTCATGGTCATAATGTGGCTGTTGGGCACATTGGCAGTAGGTGGTGGATTTTTCACCTGTGCCCCTCCCATGTGTTTTTAATGCATGTGAACCCCTCTCATAAAATCAGGAAATTTGCAAAGGTATACATGCAGTGACTTTCTACACACATTTTACTGAACCCTGGTAGGTCAGCACAGCACTCAGCATCAACTTGTCCTGCTTTGGCTGGTTAAGTCTCTATGCTAAGCAAATACAGGGAAAAATCCAATAGGCAACTCAGTTAAGCAGGCAAATAGTCAAGCACAGTACTACCATGCAAGTAGGTGGTTTCCAAAACAGAGGTCTGAGGCACAGCCAAGGTCAAAACACAGATAAGCAGTCAGCTACAATACAAAGTCCAAGAAGCAGAGTCAAGAAGGAACCCAAAGGTCAGTAGCATTAGAGGGTCAACCACAAGGGATGGTCAGAATACAAGGCACTAGAACTAGTAGAATGAAGTTGTTCCAGCACTGGCCAGGTTGAAACTGATGGATTATATAGACAGAGCGTCCTGAGCCCCACCCAGCTGCAGTTCATAGCCCTCTGGTAAAGGTCCTACTCATGAGAAGTCCTTTCCTCTTGAGGAGTCCTCCTTCTAATCAAGCACTTATTCTCAAAGGAGCCCTACTGGCCTGCCTCTTGAGGCAACAACACTCTCGGGGCCCGGGGGGTTGCTCAGCCTCTGCCTCAGAGTCCCCTGCCACTTGTGGGGATGGACTTGTTGTAACCATCTCCCCCAAGGGCCCAGGATCCTTCTGGTCTTTGGGCATGGTCTGTTCTGGGGTGCTCTTAGTCTCTGGGAGCTCTAGCTCCTCCTCTGAGGAGACTTCCTCCAGTGGGGGCATGACAACATTTTTTTTAGCAGCAAATAAGGCAGTATATAAATGTTTATAATAAATAAATAAAGAATCGGTGAGGGGTGGAACATGCAATGCAAGTGCCCCCGGCCCCATGCCTGTTCATTTTACCCATCTGAACATCTATAGGAAGCTAAAGTTTGCCTCGAATCTGTGATCTCTCTGTTCTGATGTTGTAACGGGGCAGGGAATTTAAAATTAGGGACTCTGGCAGCAAAACCCAGGCATTTTAGACTTGCACCACTATAGAGAATGGCTCAGTGTGTTCAGGGCAAGATGAACCACTGTGCAACTGTTCAGCATACAGTCAAGAACCCTGGTGTGACTAGGATTATCCAGCAAAAGTACAGAACCTTCATGTGTACAGTTGTATGCCTGTGGAGCCCATTCTCACCTTACAGTGATACAGGGCTCTGACCAGTGCATGCAATCCTGTGTAGAATTAAATTTTGTTCAGGCTTCAGTGTAACAGAAAGGCCTGGAAAGGCAAACCAGACCCTTGCCTTGACCTTTCAAGAACAACCCGGAGGGCAAATCACTCATCTATTGATTGTACCTAGCTTCCTCTGTATTATGCTAAAATTACTGTGAGCCATATTCCCCCTTGCAAAAGACTGTACTGATTACCTTATGTAAAAGCCTTGATGGCTGTGAGATGGGCAATGTCTGACCTTTGGTCAGACCTAGGTGTTACCTTTTGAATTGTCTCTCAAGTTCCTTGTACTGACTCATAGTTACCTGAGTGAGTGATCTCTATGTGATACTATTCAGTATGAATGGAAGTGTCTCCCTTACATTCTTGTTGGCATTCCTGACTGTGCTCAGATGCCATCCGTGAATTCACTAATAAACTTTCCTCTCTAAGAACCTCTCCAAACACAATGCAGTAGATCAATTTTTCCACAACACCTGTTTCCCCTTCATGCCTTTGCTTTAGACATGGAAGAAACATGGAAAAAGGTATTATTACAATACTGAACTGATTCTATAAACCTGATGACTTTGTCTTGAGCTGCTCATAGATTGACTCCCTCCTTCACTGAGTTGCCTCCATCCCTGGCCACCAACCCAGGCCACATTACTATAGTAATGAATTACTAGTATTGTCCTTGATTTAGTACTGGATAACTGAATTAATGGATATTCAGGGATGTGCAGAAAACTTCCCTGAAAAACTCAGTTGACTTCACCTGACCCTACCAGACCCCAGCATTCAGTTATTGCACTGCAATGAAACTCACACGTCGTAATATTCCCATATTGGACTGACTGGGGCATCCTATGAAAGGTATCCTGATTCTTACAGTAGAAGTCTCTTGAACACTATGCAAATCCATGCATTGGTTACCTCAACATTGGATGGTTGCAATGTGCTTTATGTGGGGCTGCCCTTAAGCTGCAGTTGGTGCAGAATGTCACAGCCAAGTTGGTAACACAAACACAGCATATTACACCTATGCTGAGGGAACTGCACTGGCTTCCTATATGCTACCAGGCCAGGTTTAAGGTTTTGGGAGTTGTTTATAAAGCCCTAAACAACTTAGGATGAGTATACGTAAGAGATTGCCTGAGCCCCTACCTACCTGTTCAGTTGCTGTGCTCAACAAAAGATACCTAAGGTATCAGAGGTCTGGTCTATGATGGCTTGGAATAGGGCATTTAGTATTATAGTGCCCACTCTTGGAAATCACTGCCAGTGCAAATTAGACAGGCACTGACCCTTCTGGGTTTTCAGTGCCTTCTGAAAACTTACTTGTTCCAACAAGCTTTCCCAGAACAGTGACCTTGTCTTCCTGGTTGTCCTGCTATTGTCTCTTCCAAGTTTTATACAGTGTTTTATTATAGTTGTATACTGGGCAGTATCCAATGGTGTCATTCTGCAAACTCAAATATTAATCACACACAGTCTTCCAAATCCAAATATAAGATGGAAAAAAGGGGCATTTAGCTTACCTACCCACTTAGACACATTTTCTGTTAATAAAATAAGGATCTTTTAAACAATTACATTGAGGTCTGTCACCATGTACTAATATTGTTAGGGTTTTTGTTTTATTATAATAAGACGTGGTCAATAATTCTGAATAGACAAGTCATTTGCTTGGATATTTGTTCAGCAAAAAATAGAAATCCTGTTTCATTTTAGGACACAGAAAATTGCTGTTGTTGAACTGGGAAATAACCTAGAAAAGAGAACCTGCAATCCACAGAGTTCTATAAATATTTTACTGGCCATTTCACTTCTATACCCTCAGGCCCTTTCAAAGCTTCAGATCAAACAATCCTTTGCAATTTGTAAGTACTTGCCTCTTGGAGAGTCAGGAAAGTTTGACTTTCTGCTTTGCAGTTTAAAGGGTCTACTGTAACATTTGTGCTGGAACCAATGCAACACAGCTATTAGACATAAATAATACCCGTTGCAAAATTCTGAGCAGCCTCAAATAGGTTTTGATGTATACAATACTGAGGTCTTGCAAATATTTCAGATAATATTACCTGTAACCATTCTAGCTGGTATATGTTACATACCATAAACATCATTATATTCCATCAGTGGACTAGCACCTGGTCTGTAGAGAGGCGATCATCAGTTCTTAAGTTAGCTGAGTCCATCTGCCTATTTACCTTATATCAAAGGTTTTCAAAACCTCCTTCCTTCAGGAATTTCCCCCATGTTGATTTCTCTAGCAAGAAACTACTATAGATTTGCCACATAAAACTTGTCTGGGTGGCAGATTATTTTGATGAATTTATAAAGCACACACTTCTGTTAACATAAGGTAGGGATGGATTAATCTGTCCATTTCAGTTCCTCTCAGTTTCTCATTTTTCTAGTCTTAAGTTCAGTTCTTCCCAAACTTTGGTTGTGTTTTTTTAACGTTTGCATGAAAATTCATAAGCATTTTTGTGCACATTTTCTTAAGACATGTATTTTTTAATGTCGTCATCATCATCATCATCATCATCATCATCATCATCATCATCATTTTTTAATGTATTTTTGCCTTATATACACAGTTTTTGCAAACAATTTCCCTAACATAATGTATTTTTGGACATTATTTTCCCTAATACATGGATTCATGTATGCATTTTTTTTTTTTACTTTGGAGAACTCCATGGCAATATCCAGAGAAGTGCGTATTTCGAAGGATAACTGAGTTTTGGTTCACACAGTTGAAATGGGGACTGAACGAATTTCTTCCCCATCCCTGAAGGATACTGGACAGGCCTCAGTATAGTCCTGCATGAGCTTGAATGGGTTCTAGAACATGCCCAGGCCAGCACCTGTTTGTGGCTGTGCATTTCAGAAGACTCATAATGTGTGTGAGCAAGCCAAGCTACCTTTCAGGGACGTTTGTCTGCTATTCTTAATCTTGAGGACTCAGTGAGAAGTTTTGGAGAGATGCAAGATTCCTCAGAATAGAGCTTGAAAACTACTGTCATAGGTATTTGACCAGAAAAAACCAAAGCAGAAGAACTGTCAATGGAATGGTACTTAGCACTGCAGGCTATAAGCATACAGTAGGCAGCAGCAGTCAGTCAGTCAGTCAGGCGATCACTCGTGACCAAGTAAGATTGTCTTCCAGGATAATTTTTTTTTTTTTACAAAAAGGAGATTTTAAAAGGAGGAAAATTCTAAAGAAAATTGTGTAGACTCTAGCGATGGGTCCGTAAGTGACTGTGGAGGCCAATTCTAGATCCACACAGCTTCCCACAGTGAGGACACAGGTTACCAGATGGAAGATGGTCCTGTAAAGGATTCATTTGACGTGCTTTTCGCTTAGCACGTTTCTCCCTTTCACCTTGCACTCGGGCTTCTTCAAAGTCCATAGAACCTTTGTGAAAGGCCAACCTCCAGTTAGATCGTTCATGGGCCAGAGCTTCCCAGTTTTTGATGTTTACCGGTATATTGCATTTTTTTAGATTAGCCTTAAGAACATCTTTAAACCTCTTATATTGACCACCGATATTCTGCTTTCCATCCTTGAGTTGGGAATAAAGTAACTGCTTTGGGAGATGGCAGTCAGGTATTCGAACAACATGACCGGTCCACTGAAGTTGGCGTTGAAGGATCATTTTTTCCTTAGCATTTTTTCAATGCTAGTAGTCTTTGCCTGTTCCAGTACACTGACATTTGTTCGCCTATCTTCCCAAGTAATTCGCAGGATTTTCCGGAGGCAACGTTGATGAAATCTTTCAAGGAGTTGGAGGTGATGTTTATAGATAGTCCATGTTTTGCAGGCATACAATAAAGTTGGTAATACAATGGCTTCATAAACCAGTGTTTTGGTCTTCTTACAAATATATCGACAGTGAAATCCAGCGTCGTCTGAGCTCCGCAAGTGCCGCGTGTAGGCAGCAGCAGTGGTAGTAGAACAATGAACTTTCCCTTTAGGAAGAAAGTTTTCATTTTCAGTTTTGATTTCCAGCATTGTTTCATTGTGGCTGCCCTAGTTTTGTGGCTCATTTTCAAATATAATGGGGAAGGAGCAGTAGCATTATAAAATCTCAATTTAGGGTTATATTCTCCTTTGAATGCATAATTCCCATTAGTGCTAATGAGAATTATGTGTATGCACCTAGGGAAGAATCATGTCCCTAAGCTCATTTAATAAAAAAAGTAAAAGATAAAAGCAATTGCAGCTGTGTTGTTAGAATGCTTCTGCTCTTGTGGCCTACTCTTTTACTTGAATTCCTGGGTGGCAGAGCTTTATTGCATACAAATGAATATACTTTATTCCACTGCAGTGTTCTTTGGGGAAAAGGGAGCAATCATTTCAATGTATTTAGTGGAAGAAGAAATGTGTAGATATTTTGCAATGCACAACCTCCCTGATTTTCTGTCCATTTTCCTTTGATGAGGCTACGGTAGGAGCACTGCTTGGGCCATCTTTATCTACTCTGTAA
Source organism: Shinisaurus crocodilurus (assembly GCA_021292165.1). Taxonomy (NCBI): domain Eukaryota; kingdom Metazoa; phylum Chordata; class Lepidosauria; order Squamata; family Shinisauridae; genus Shinisaurus; species Shinisaurus crocodilurus. The sequence continues at coordinate 228,575,109 of CM037878.1, read as the reverse complement.
GCAGAGATACTTGATTGAGGTCAAAGTTCCACTGTGATGATGATGATGATGATGATGATGATGATGATGTCGTCATATCTTTTCCCCCTTTAATCGTCTTCTAAGGAATGTGTATCCTTTTATCACAACCATAGGGGTTTTCTAGTGTGTGGTCCTGATGCAAAATCTTCTGCAGTACATGTTTCCCCCAAGCACTGCCACCACTGGTAGTGGTCTGTATTTTTTCCAGATATCACCTGTGTGCATGGTAAGCTCTTATTTCACCTGGGTATCTCTACCAACACACAATGGTTTTCTGCAGTCATCTGTCTTCCTGAAGATACAACACATATAACTCAAGACTGAAAAAATTAGGGATCATTCACATGGCCATTTGAGCAATAGCAAGCACATTTTGTCAGCTTATTCTGACCTTTACTCCTTGCTGCCCAAGGACTGACTTGATTATATGGAAGTCATCTGGTACCAGCTGGTATGGCTGACCTCAAAATAGCTTTTTGCCATGCACTTTAAGGTGTGATGGTGTGCATGTGACAAGCTTATCTGGACTTAGCTCATGGTGGGTGGCTCTCACACAAATATCTCAGGCCATGGCTAGATGGATGAAATGATGGATGTTAGTGTTGACTAAAATCCATAGATTCCATCATCTTAAAAGGGTCAGCAGAATAAGTCCTTGGGCTTGGTCAATTCATCTTTAGGGATGTGTGTTGAATCATTAGCATTAAGTGTTCCACATGGATGTCCTCTATATGATTACTGAAAAACAGTATGCTCATGCACAAAAGATAGCACAAATGACAGGCAAGAAAGTGTGACAGAGTGGTCCATATAGGAGTGTGATCTGTAGTCACGACTTTCAGTGGAAATTTCCAGTTTCATTATCAAGCTGATCCTATCTCAACAGATTTCCATTCTCCCCATCATATCCCATAATACATATTTTAAAATACTTGGACTGGATCCAGACTTGCCCCTCCATGCGCCCTCAAGAACAGCTGGGGGCTCTAAGGGAAAGGTAGAGTCAGAGAAAGTTGCAGCTCCACCCCTGTCATCCAGTACCAGCAGAACTCCGCTGAGCACAAGTCTGGATCCAATCCAATTGAAATAACACAAACACTTCTAAAACAGACTCTGGTATCTTAAAAATAACATAGAACACAGTCCTAAGCATGATTGTTCTGTATCCCACTGAATTTGATGGGACTTACTTCCAGTAAGTGAACATTGGATTGCCACCTTAATCTTGAATGTATCTACAAGTTGGATCCAACCTTACTGAATGCTGTTCAGTGCATCAAATCTGAAATGGCACTCCTGCCACCAGACATAATTATTTAAATATCTACATGCTTCTCTATAATGTAGCTAATCTGGAGCTTTCCCTAGAATTGTTTCGGACTATCCTAACCACTCCACTAGAAAATGCCAGTGGTTTTTGCTTTGTTTTGTTTTTAAAAATGGGAATGTCTTCCCAGTTGTTTTCCAGAATCAAAAGCAAAAAAATGACATAGATTTTCTGATGGAATCAAAATTTCATATATATTTATTTTCCTCCCAACTGCAAGGTACCTGTATCAGTCTTCATATAATTCTCTTATAGGCACTAATGCTTATTACATTATAAATGTAGAGTTTGAGCAGCAAAATTAGAAAATATATGATCCAAATAAAACATGATCTATGAGCTTTACATACTTTCTCATTTGCAAGAAATTGAATATGGACTCATAGGGAATGGAATTGTCAGAAGATTAATGATGAAATGCTGGTTATTGTGACCTTATTGAGGCACTCTGAGCTTGGGTTTAATATGTCACCAATTTTTACTTCTAAAAAATGTGAAGTCAGGCCACTGTGTCTAAAGCAATCAAAATCCCCTCTATTCTTGCCACAAGAAGTAGGAGGATTAGGGCACCATCCTAGGCATGTTTAGACAGAAAAAAATCTACAACTCCCAGAATTGCTTTCTGTCTAAACATGCCTAGGATCGTGCCCTTAGTTCACGCCCCACCTCCACCCCCATACAGGTGAATCCAATAGTTCCACTTGAGAACTGTCTCAGGGAGCTTTCATATGTCAGAATCAGCTGAACCCAAATTGGGACATTCCAGCTTTGCATGCTAACAATACTTACTGTACGGGGTGGTACCACTGCAGCAGTTCCTTGTCCCAGAAAGGACAAGGAAAAGGGAGCATTTCTTTCCCCAGAGCCCCAATGTGGCTCCATCCCCCCAGGGCTCACTGTTCCTCACTGATGTAGCCTAACTATACATTCTTCTGTGCCAAATCTTGATCCAAGCCAGCCTTATCTTCTTGGCACCCAGGGCCAGCGCTACTGCTAGGCAAACTAGGCAGCTGCCTAGGGCGTGTGGCTGAAGAGGGCGCAGAAATGCTGCGCTCCTTCCGGCCGACTCTTCCTCGACTGCCGGTGCACTCCTGGCCCGCCTTGCCGACAAAGGCACCACCAGGTCAGTGCGGGGGGGCGGGGATTGTGGGCGCCGGGGGGGCTCGGGGTCGCGCTTTGCTTTCCTCGGCGCCCGGAACTAGGCCGGGTCAGCAGCGCGTGTGGCAGCGGCGACCAGTCCGAAGATGCTGCGCGGTGGGCGAGGCCGGCTTGGCAGTGGGGAAAGCAGCTGCCGGAGGCGGCCGGCGGGGGGGGGGCGCTGGGCAAGCAGGCATTTCCCAGCTGCTTTGCTCCAGAGCCCCCCCCACGGCATGAGAGGGGGCGCTAAATATAACTTTGCCTAGGGCGCCAAACTGCCCTGCACCGGTCCTGTTGGCATCCAGTCTCTCTCTCTCTCTCTCTCCTCTCTGCTTACCTCCCTGCTTGCCTATCCTCTGATCTCCAAGCACGTAAGGTGCCAGTGCATGAAATAAAAATATTCTTGTACTGAGATAGAGCTTGGAGAAGATCTGAAGAGAGCTATGGGTGGATCCCAGTCATTTTTTTTTTATGTACACAGAGCAGAGCCCAGGAGTTTTTGATAGGTACAAGGACAAGGACAAATGCTGTCTATTTGTAGCCAAGTTATACACCTAAAAGGAAAAAAAATAAAGGAAGAAGAAGAAAAAACAGCTGAAGAAGGGAAAACCCATTTCTGGCAACTGGCCCCAAGTGGCCGGCGGAATCACGGCAGGCCAGGTGTTTTGTTTTTTAAAATGGTTAGTTGGGCCTTGGCAATCAGGTCAAGGAGCACCTGATTGCTCTGAACGAGTTTAAATCTCCAGGGCCTGATGAGCTGCATCCTAGAGTAATAAAGGAACTGGCAGAAGAACTCTCAGAACCACTGTCTACTATCTTTGAGAAATCATGGAGGACAGGTGAAGTGCCAGACGACTGGAGGAGGGCAAATGTTGTTCCCATCTTCAAAAAGGGCAAGAAGGAGGAACCTGGGAACTATAGGCCAGTCAGTCTGACATCAATCCCCAGGAAGATTTTGGAGCAGATTATAAAGAAGTCAGTCTGCAAGCACCTTGAAAACAATGCAGTGATTACTAGAAGCCAGCATGGATTTGTCAAGAACAAATCCTGTCAGACTAATCTGATCTCATTTTTTGATCGGGTAACCTCCCTTGTGGACTGTGGGAATGCTGTGGACACAATATATCTGGACTTCAGCAAAGCTTTCGACAAAGTGCCTCGTGATATCCTGATTAGTAAGCTAGCTAAGAGTGGGCTAGATGGAATAACTATCAGATGGATCCACAATTGGCTACAGAATCGGACTCAAAGAGTGCTTATCAATGGTTCCTTCTCAAACTGGGGAGAGGTAACAAGCAGGGTACCACAGGGCTCGGTCCTGGGCCCGGTGCTCTTCAACATTTTTATTAATGACTTGGATCAGGAGGTACAGGGAATGCTTATCAAATTTGCAGATAACACAAAGTTGGGTGGAACAGCTAATACTCTGGAAGACAGAAACAAAATTCAAAGTGACCTCGATAGGCTGGAGCGCTGGACCGAAAACAACAGAATGAAATTTAATAGGGATAAATGCCAAGTGCTGCACCTAGGGAGAGGAAACCAAATGCAGAGTTACAGAATGGGGGACACTTGGCTCAACAATACTACAAGTGAGAAGGATCTTGGAATTGTGGTAGATCACAAACTGAATATGAGCCAGCAATGCGATGTGGCTGCAAAGAAGGCAAATGCAATTTTGGGATATATTAATAGAAGTATAGCTTCCAAATCGCGGGAAGTGATAATTCCCCTTTACTCGGCACTGGTTAGGCCTCATCTTGAGTACTGCATCCAGTTCTGGACACCACACTTTAAGAAGGACATAGACAAACTCGAGAGGGTTCAGAGGAGGGCAACAAGGATGATAAAGGGACTAGAAACAAGGCCTTATGAGGAGAGACTGAAAGAACTGGGCATGTTTAGCCTTCAGAAGAGGAGACTGAGGGGAGATATGATCGCACTCTTCCAGTATTTGAAGGGATGTCACACAGAGGAGGGCCAGGATCTCTTCTCGATCATCCCAGTTTGCAGGACACGGAATAATGGGCTCAAGTTACAGGAACCTAGATTCCACCTAAACATCAGGAAAAATTTCCTGACTGTCAGAGCAATAAGACAATGGAATCAACTACCTAGGGAGGTGGTGGGCTCTCCCACTCTGGAGGCATTCAGGATGCAGCTGGACAGACATCTGTCAGAGATGCTTTGACCTGGATTCCTGCAGTGAGCAGGGGGTTGGACTCGATGGCCTTGTAGGCCCCTTCCAACTCTACTTTTCTATGATTCTATGATTCTATGAATCATACAAACACGGCATCTACTCTTCCTGTCATATTGTCTGTCTGCCAGCTCTAGTGCCTCTCATTTACCCACATCATCGTAAATGGCTACCTCTCTTGGTAGAGTGGCAACTTATGAATCATTCAAAGAAAGGAAAAGCATCACCAAAAAAGAGGACAAAAGATGGGCAAAAGAGGATACCAATCTGCGAAAAATATTTCCATATGATAATTTATATGTATAGGTGCTAATTTAGAAATAATTACTATAATTAAAAAAGAAATACCTGTGTGCCTTGCTCAGTCTGCTGTCCAGGTTCTGCTGATGGGCAACTTCAACACCCAGCTACTCCTTGAGATGAATCCCAATTGTCTACAGACACAGGAACATCAGAGGCTCTACAGAACTCTAGATCAGGGCAAATACGGTAAGTGTGCTTCCTTTGACAGATGAGAAGGGATGGATTTTTCTGATCATTTGCAAGTTCCTAATAATAGATCTTATCCAGGCTAATGGGACAAATTTTATATTCTACATCCCCATGCCCAAACAGCAAAAAATCATGAGGTTTTTTAATTTACTCATCCCCTCATATCCTTTAAACGCTAGTGAATGGGAAACGGATTTAAAAGCTGCTACCTTCCTCAGGAAATGAGCATTAAAAGCAGATAAGTGCTGATCCTGTCCCTGATGTAAAATAAGCTTAGGAGCAATGAGAACAGATACTTATGGAGACTGAAAATGTTTTGCTTTGAAATCATGCTACAAGGGGAATACGCAGTGAGTCTAATCCCTTTAGAAATCTTTCACAGACTGTGTAGGGCCTCCTGTAGTTCTGGAGAGGAACTGAACCTTAAATGCTTTTACTGGAACTGGTTAGAGCTTCATCATTTCTCTATTTTGGAACACCGGCACTGACACCCAAATCTTAAGCACATTATGCAGCAGCTCTGTTGCAACATATGAGGCTTATTTCCACATATGATTGTGCCCTGGTTTGGAAAGTTTGAGAGCAGTGAATAAGATGCCATAGGATATATTAAGTGTACGTATTTTGTTAAATCCGTTCCGTTTGCGTTTTGTAGATCGTCAGGCATCTATTTGTTCTGTCATCTGCTCATTGATGGAATTGAGGATTTTTAGGGATATGTGAGAATTTTGTTCCACTTCCACAAGTGCGCATTAGCACTAACACATACTTGCGCTAATCCCCCCCAAAGTAAAACATCAACAACAACAACAGTCCACAACTCCACGGAATCCACTTGACTCATAGATCATAGTTCATAGAGTTGGAAGGAACCTACAAGGCTATCAAGTCCAACCCCCTGCTTAGTGCAGGAAACTAGACGAGGGGTCTCCCATCCAAGTAATAACCAGGCTTGACCCTGCTTAGCTTTCCACACTCAGACAAGCTGAGCCAGCATAAGCCACAGGCTTGTATACTCATAGAATCATAGAATCATAGAAAAAGTAGAGTTGGAAGGGGCCTACAAGGCCACCCAGGTCAAAGCATCCCTGACAGATGGCCGTCCAGCTTCACCTTGAATGCCTCCAGAGTGGGAGAGCTCACTGTTGGTGCATGTGTGCGTGAGCAGCAGAGTGCATGTGCGCATGGGAGATTTAAAATCCTGTCTGTGTGCTAGCAGAGGCCTGTTATTCCACACACAGATCTTCCAGATCTCAGCTCCCCCCTTTTCGCAGCGTGCAGCGTGTTGTGAAGATGCCAGCCCAGCCTGCCTCTGCCTGTAATCCAACTTGCTTCCAGCTTCCCCGTTTGCAGATTAATCCATGGAGTCAGGAAACACTCTGTAACACCACAGGTCTAATTCTACCTGTTTATTCACTTAGCAAGTAAAGTTCTACAGAGTATACATTTCCTAGTTACAGTCCATGTGCAGAGTATAAATACATAGCAAGCATTACATCCAGTGGAGTAAGTTGAGCTTCACTCCACCTCAGCAAAGGTGTTACATTGTTGCAGTAACAAAAGCCCAGCAAGAAGAACAAAGAAGAAGAGAGAAAGCAGTCCTGCCTCTCTCTAAGATGGCTTCAGACAGAAAACAAGTTAGCACGTCATCAGAACATACAAACCATGTGACTAGCTCATAATGCTCCCACGGTCTTGGCTTCCCATGCGAAAAACACGAGAAAGACATAACAAACTTGTTTACAGCCATATTGTTCTTTCCATGTGTAAACAGTGTGCTACAGCTGGTGAAGGGATACATATCACAACACTCACCACCTCCCTAGGTAGTTGGTTCCATTGTCTTATTGCTCTAACAGTCAGGAATTTTTTCCTGATGTTCAGGTGGAATCTGGGTTCCTGTAACTTGAACCCATTATTCCGTGTCCTGCAAACTGGGATGATTGAGAAGAGATCCTGGCCCTCCTCTGTGTGACAACCCTACTCGAAAAAAGCTGGTCTGCTGCAGAGGTATGATAGAGAATATATCCTTCAAAGACATGCCATGCAAAATATTGGGAGGATATATATGGGTAAAGATGAGTGCAGTAAGTCCAGAATCCATCTCTTCACCTTCATGACTGGTTCCTGGGAATTATTTATTTATTTATTTATTATTATATTTATGCCCCGCCTTTTTTCCTGCAAGGAACCCAAGGCGGCTTACATAGTCCTCCTTCTCCACTCCTCCATTTTATCCTCACAACAACCCTGTGAGGTAGGTGAGGCTGAGTCAGTGACTGGCCCAAAGTCACCCAGTGAGTTCCATGCCCAAGGGGGGACTAGAATCCAGATCTCCTGAGTCCAAGTCCAGCACTCTCACCACCATGCCACACTGGCTCAGAGTGTCAGAATGTCAGAGAAAGAAAGCCACAGGACAGTTTTGTACCTGAACATTTTGTAAGCTTTGAGGCTCTGTATATTTTTAACAAAAGACATTGGTGGAAAACTATGGAACTGGATCTACATGTGGTGATGATAGCCCCAAACACAAACTCAAGTTTGAGAGAAAACTGTGCCATGTGGCTTTGGATGCACACCTCTTCTCCCCTCCAAAATCTGGTTGCCAGGTTAGGCCAGGGATTGTGTCAGAAACATTTTGGCCTTTGGCCTTCTGGTGAGGAAAAGGGACATTATCCCCCCCCCCCATTTGTGGTGTCTGGGCTAGCCAGTGTCATGGGTGAGCAGCATCCCACCACAATGTTTTCCAAGTACAGCATATATATTCCCTCCCTGCACATGTGAGTGAATGTATGGCAGGCATTCACTCACATGGTTTGGGACCAGTGTTCCCAAAGGAACACCGGGCCAGCATACCCATGCTCCTCCACAGAAGAAACACCATATTTCTCCAAATATCTCTTTCCAAAATGAAGGCAAACACTAGTAGCACTGCTCTTGGAAATTCTGGAGAAGTGGCATGGAATCCTAGTGTGTGTTATTGGAGAGAAACTGGTGTGGCTGAGGCAGAATGGAGAAATTAGCAGAAAGAATCCTAGCACAGATCAATCTAGGTCTGGGGCAGCAAATGAAGGTCTTGTGGCAACAAAACCAAAAGCAGTTCTCATCACTTGGAGAACTATTCATTTTTAAGGACAGCATAAAAAACTGATTAAACAGATAAATAAATAAAAATCCTATAGGAATTAACTTAGGGGCATTCTTGGGACAGAGACTCAGTGCCCCCCCCTGACCATAGTGATCACAGAGATTGGAATGGAAACCAGATTTTGGCTCCAATCCTATACACACTTACCTGGGAGTAAGTCCCACTGAACTCAATGGGGCTTCCATCTGAGTAGTCATGTATAGGATTGATTTGTTAGTTCCTTGTGTTCCAGATTGCATCCCATTTATTTTGTCCCACAGAAATAATGACAGCTATTTAGAACAGAGACCTGGGGCTTACTTCCAGGTAAGTGGGTATTGGATTGAAGCCCAAGTCTCTTCTAGACGTATGATCCTATGAAACTTGGGGGGGGGGATCTTTGGGTCCAGCCTCCAATTCAGTGCAAGCAGTTGAGGAAACAAACAAACAAACAAACAAAGACCGAAAAGAACCGTGACATCTGTGCAGAACAGTTGTCAAAATGGTGTATGTCAGGAAGGCTCTTTGGGCATCATTATTTATTTATTTAATGCATTAAATGCCTCATAAAACAAATTTCTCTAGGCATTTTACAATAATCAGCTGCTAACTGTCCATACTGATGAAGTGATTGCTTCATTATGGCATTGATGCATGATCAGAAATGTTATGATTATTGTGCCATTGATATGGAAATAGATGGTTCATTTGTAGAAGAAATGTTGCATATGATTGTCTTGTATTCTGAATGATTAGGTTATACATATTAGAAACAAACAGACCCAAACAATAACCATTTAAAAAGAATGAAAGGAAAACTCAAAATCACTATCAGGAAGCATGTCTCTCACCACAGGAGGGCACTGCTGCTCTTTGCCAACATCTTTTTTTCCACAGCTGCCTTGCTACCAAGACACAATTCTGTGAGTCTGGATTTGAGGTTTCTGCTTTTTGTTTTGTTTTTTATGAAGAAAGATAATATACAGTGCTATTTTTCAGAAAATTTAGAAAAGCTTAGACCAGCACTTACACTTAACAAGTAGCATTGGCTGTATTGTATTTGGAGAAATATTGGGAGCAAGAAATATATAAAGGGACTAGAATGTTCAGTTTTCAGATGAGCTCATTATTTCTGAGTGTCCAGGTAAAGACAAATTGTGCCTGAGCTTCAGTTGCTGAGGATTAAGAGCTTTATTATTAAAACCAGTGCTTCCTAAAGTAGTAGATTGTTCGTAGCTAAATTTCAGTTAGCTCTGGTCTGTTTCGAACCAAGCTGGTCTCAATCAAATCTTCTCTAGGAAAATAAGGGTGCAATCGATGCATGTTTAGGCAGAAAAAAGTCCCAAAACTCCCAGTTGTAGGACCTTTTTCTGTCTAAACATGCATAGGATTGTGCCTTAAGCCATCTTTTGAAGTGATTTACCAAAGAACATAGTGCCCAGAGTGCCTCGGGTTCTGAAGCGGATGGTTTCTTCCCCCCCCCCCATGCCCAGCTAGGCTTCATGCTAGCTTTCCCAGTCCCCAGTTGGCTTAATTCTTTCTGCCCTTCCTAGTGCACCTGCTCTTCCTAGTTCCAGGCTGTTCTCTTAGGCCCCACCCTACCCCACAGCTTACCAGACAGAAGTGACAGAAAGTCCCTTTTTCTTTCCCTTTTCCTTTTTCTCGGTGGATGGATGTGCTGCTGAGGAAAGCATTGGCCTGCAGCCGCCATCTTCATTTCCTAAGAATGTCTCTGAGCCCCATGTGTGGCCCAGAGGCATTCATGGGAAATGAAGATGGCAGTGGCTGGAGGCCCTCACTTTGCTTTGAAGTGATCCTAGCTGTCGGTAAGAAAAAATCTTAATTTGAGAACTGGGAGGGGAGAGTGGGTGCCAAGAAAGGTGTCTGGTGGTGCACTGGTACCTGTGGGTACCACACGCCCTACCCCATGCTTTGGTGCTAAAGACGTTCAGCACCAAATATTTATCAAGGAAATTGTACCCATATGTCTTAAGTCAACTATCTTGGAACTAAAGTACTCTCTATATTTCTTATTAAAAACAAAAAACAAAAACAGTGGACAAATTGATACATAGACTGCATATTACCCTGTTATGGTTGCTGGTCAGGATGGATTAATCCACTTCCAGTATCATATAGGCAGTCAAATTTTTAATATTCTGTTCTTTTCTATAATTCTGAAATACTCCATAGTGAGAAATATGGAACAAAGAAATGAGCTTAAAAATTACTTCACCTTTCCTGCACTGAAATATACGATCAGGGGTGGAAAAAAGTTCTCCAGGAAAATAAATTAGTTTTAATAAGAAGAATGAAAATCCACATCTACTTTCACCTCAAAGCATTCAGGAGTCAAAGCATTAACCCCTTGGTACTATGATCTCTAAATCTGCAAATGCACTGTCATTTATAATACACTGTGTAACATCTCTTTAGCATAGGCATCAATATGGAAAATATATGACAACAACAGAGACCTATCTGTAACCAGTAGAAGTGTGCACCCCACATTCAACTCAGGCCACAATTCAGTGCTTTCAAGAATGGCCAAATTCTTCTTGGATTGATTCAGAGGTTGTCTGCTTCAACATGGGCACCAAACCCAAGCAGAGATTCGGAAATCCAGAATGTTGTGGTTTCCATTGACTATCATGGGATTTATTTATTTATTTTTAAAGAATGGCATTAACTTTTTTTCTCTTTGTCAGAATTGGATGGTATTAGGAGGCAGAGGAGCCCATTAGAAATGGATTATACCTGGCAAATGTCAGAAAAATAGGTGCAGGGGCTTTGGTGTCATGTGCCTTTATAATTTGATTTTATTTTAAAGTGAATTGCTGATAACATTTTGCATTTCTTGGCAGAAATTGATGCCATTTGCAGGGGGGAATCTAGCCTGCCAAGTTTCAGATGAAAAGTCACAGGGGGTGCCTGCAAGCACAGCCTTGACATTTTGAGGTTATCCCAAAGAGGTCATGGTTATCCCCCTATGTTCCTTGTGGGCCATTGTTTTGAATATGACAGAGAACCTGGAGGTGTCCCTAACAGAGTTTGAGAAGGATAGGTGCAGTGGTTCATGTGGAAGGGCAGTTCTCGGGGGTGGATGGGTTGTGGGGAAGGAGGTTGCTTCCCATTCTCTCCTCCTCCTTGTTTTTTGGATTAATTTGTATGAAAATTTCACATATCGTAGAGGTGTCCCCAGGCAAGAAACCTGCTGTTTCAGAAGAATAGGTGCAGGGGCTAGGGAGTTATGATGACTGAAAGCCAGTTTAAGGCTTTTTTCACAGTGAAGCATGGGTGGCATTGGAAGAATGGCCATCTCATGGCCCCATCCTTGCCCTCCCCCAAAGCAAAGTGATTGGAGGCCCTGGTAAAATGGGTCCTAGGATTACAAGGTCACTCGGCTACACTCCCTCCCCATCTCCATCCATCAGCATTTTAGAGAAATGAAACCAAAAGATGCTATTTCTGGGAGACATAAAGTCTGTGCCTCTCTGAGCATGAATCGGAAACAAGGCCTCCTTCTGGGCTGGCTCTGGCTCTGGTGATTTCAGGGGGCAGCCAGCTTCACCTCAGGAAGCACCAGAAATGGTTGAAAGTTGTGCGATTCTGATCAAGCTGCAGACTTCACCCAAATCTGATGCACATTCCTAGTAACTAGCAACTCCTTGCTGTGGGGGGACTATGGTACCTGGGTTCAAACTGTAGTATGATGGATGAGGGGGGAAGGATCTCAGAAAAGCCTGTAGTACCTCAGGCATTGCAGCTCCCACATTTCCTGCAGGGATGTGTGTGTGGGAACTGTGGACAACTGAATAGCATAGGAAAAAATAACCACAACAATGATTGTTGGAGGAAGGGAGCAAGAAGAGCAACTCAAATAATATATTATTTAAGGTAGGTCTCTATACAAAAAATATGAGGAAATGGAGTCTAATAAAATAGGTATCTTTCATCACAGTTATGATAGTGTCTCAGATCTCTCTCTGGCTACACAGTCCTGGGCTAGGATGCAGCTGTAGGCCTCAGTCTCTATCACTTCCCAGCTGTGGAATTTCTTCTGGTGAAATGATATATGTGAAGGCAGAAGGCTGTTCTTCTCTCCACTATCTTCTCAGGATGCTTCCTTCTTTTGACAATCATTGTCAACTCCTTGGTCTTTTCCCCCCTCTTGAATCTTCACCGCTCCATCTTTTCAATGAATTCTTCTCAGAATCTCTGAGAACTCTCACTCAAATCTCCTCAGACAGAACTCCTTGGTTCCTTAGGATTGCTTCTAAGGGTTAATGAAGGCTGTGGTCCAATCATCCTGCAGGGGGCTACAGTGCTCAGAGGCAGGTTGACTTGTGAGCTAACCCTGAAGGTTTACACATCTCAGAAAGATCTGATACACTTCAATCTATGGGAACTGCCTATCTGGAGTTGATGGATAGTTCAAAGGGGGCATTCAAGCAATTCAAGAAAGAAGGGATTCCTGGATAGCCACCCTTCTACCAGATTAAAAAAACAGGCAAAGACCAAGACCTTGGGAGGGGGAGGAAAGGTAGGTTCTCAATTAGGGATGGACAAATCAGTCAGCTTCACTTTCTCCCACATTAGATTTTTCTTAATTCTCACATTCCTTCTGTCCCAGTTATGAAGAAATTTGAGAATTTTGGTAAATTCTTATAAAAAATGATTAAATTAAATTCTCACCCATCTGCACAGGCCAAACTGAATATGTAAAGAGATTCCCAACATGGAGAAGACCACATTGTACCTGCCTGTCATGTAGCTGTTAAAGTTGAGGAATCAGGAAAAAAAAGAGGTGGCAACCATAATTCAGCAACAGAAACATGGCTGCATACACAGGGATTCAAACCCAGACTTTTAAGAGCCAAGTACTCTAAGCCCTGGGCCTGGATGGATGAAGCTTTCAGTTTTGGTTTCTCCCACTATCAGATTTTTTAAAATCTCAAGTTCTTTCCATCTCATTTATGAAGAAATTGATGGATTTTGGCAAGTTCTTCTTATCCAAACACCAATGGAACAAAATTCCCACCCATCCCTATGAGACAGGGGATCTCTGGGGTGATAGGGAATCCCTGGCTGTGATTGGAATAGGGATATGGGAAGGCTAGAAGAAATGATGAGAGGCAAATAGTATGATGGAGAGTCAGCAACAGTGTATGTTCTGGAGATTTTAGAGAGGGGTGTTGGAGTGATGAGAGAGGTGAAGAGACAGACATGCTTTGGTCCTCAGCCATATGAGGATGATCATATGTGGCTCATGACCTTTGGTCATCCCAGCTGTTGCTTAATCCTATCAATGGCAACTTCAGTGTTTTTTCCAGGAAATGTCCCAGTTTCACAGCCTGGAATGGGACAATAGTCTTTGCAACAGCTAGAATAACCTCTCTTCAGCAAACTTTGATTGAAGAGACAATACCATTTCATCAAATGCTATTCTAGCTTCTAGTATCCTGTTATGCCTTTCAGCTAGACACTTCTGTCTTTATGTCAGATTGGATGGTAAGTCAGGAGTTCAGCAGCCTTCAATATGAAATATAATATGGAAGTTTGGCAAAGGGATATAAATTCTGATCCATACTCCACCCAGAGACAACAGTGGGTGGTGGCAAGGGGTTAGAATCATTGTTAGATTAGCTATGAAATTTACTGGCTTTTCAAAGTCTGATACTAAGTACCAGCCTAGAATGTATTTTTGCTGGTTGGACCAGTAAAGGAATAAAGAAAAGAAAAGAAAAGAAAAGAAGGATGGCTAGCAATCATGTCTTCTTCTCTCAGGCATTTGACAGTATGCAATAAGGTTTTAATCAGGTCTTGAATTTTTCTTGTTGTCGATGGTTCAAAATGGTTTTTAGATATGTGTGTGTGTGTGTGTGTGTGTGTGAGTGTTGTATGTTTATATGTTTGTATGTATATGGTTTTAATACCGTATTTTTAAAAGGTTTTAATCTTTGTAAACCACCCAGAGAGCTTCAGCTATTGGGAGGTATAGAAATGTAATGAATGAATGAATGCTTTAGGCTTTCCTAAATTCATCTAGCTAGGGCCTAAACATTTTGTATGAGTCAGGCTCTAGACGGTACCTTCAAGATACCGTCTCTCTTCAAGAGAGAGAAGAACTCAGACTGTTTTCTTTGCTGACTATTACTCATGCAGTTCTAAACAGGGCATATTACAAAGAGCGCTGAACGTAGATTTTTTTCCTACTGGTGTGCAGTCTACTAATGGGATTTCACAAAAGAGCATGACCTCTCAGCACATTAATATTTAATCAGGCGATAAACATGACTTGCTCAGAAGCTCTAGGCTGACAGAATTCTCCATGGTTATGTTCTCTCTTTTAAATTGACAGTAATTATTGTGCCACATTCTGGTGGTTCAGGGTGATGAGCCTGTATATTCACACACACACACACACACACACACAGAGAAGAGAGAGAAAGAGAGAGAGAGAGAGAGGATGTGTACGGTACTTCTTTTAATGTATGCCCTTAATACTTGCAACTGATTTAAATCCTCACATCACCTGTAATTTCCCCGTCTTAAATTCTCAGTATTCCTAGACAAATGGTCTGTTTCCAAATAGAGCTTTCAAGAGCAAAGGCCATTTCTGCCTTTCTGAATGGTGAATTCTCCAGAGAGTTGGTTGGTGGGGTGGGGTGAGGGAAGGCAGGGCCAGCCCAACCATTAGGCAGAATGAGGCAGTCGTCTCAGGTGGCAGATGCTGAGAGATGTCAGCAAGATCGATGTTGGAGGATAGAGCTGTGTGCCATGTGGCCTGCCCTGTGCCCCCTAAGCTAGTCCGCTGCCTTCAGGTGCAGTGGAGGATGGTGCCCCATCATCAGTTTTGAAGGCAGATTCATCTGCCAGTCCAGTCATCTTTTGTACATGGAATGGGCAGGGGCGCCATCTTGTCCTTTGCCTCAGGCAGCAAACTGTCTTTTGACCAGCCCTGGGGGGAGGTGTACTGGGTACAAACACACCTGAAACGATATTAGCTGCTGAGGACAATGTCATGGATTTCACAACATTATAGACTGGTCATTGCAACCCACACTCCATCCCCCAAATCTGCAAATACCACATAACTGGATACATTCCAAGATTTGAGCAAGTTAACATGTTCACTATTCAGTGATGGTAACATTGTGATGACTTGTGTCAAGCAGCCATTACAGCTCAAGCACCACAGGTACAGCTGTTAGATTACCTAACATCACCTCAAGTACAATGCTTTCTGATGGATGCAGTTCACACATTTAACTGCTAGTCACCAAGTGGTAAGCCTACAATTGATACAACTTTACAGAATGTCCATGCACACATGAATCAGTCTGAGCCTTATGTATCTTACAAACCTTCCTAATGTGCCATTATGACCATAGGAATTCCATATTAGGAATTAGCCCATTTTTATTTTATTGATTAAATTTGTTTCCTGCCTTTCTACTAAAATTAGTGCTCAAGGTGGCTACTCTTGATTGGTTTAGCTGTTTTACAAAATAAAATTAAAAATAAACAACAAAAATCCCAAATTGTGTTTTGTTTTGCTTTGCTATGTTTGCTAGTGAAAACGATTTGCCAGAAAGATGAGATAAGTAATTAACTTTTTTTTTGTTGCTATCAATGTTACCAGGTTTCACCTGTATATCTGGCAGCAGGTTGACAAATCCCATTGAAATGCATGGCTAAAATTGCATTGATGATAACATATACAGACCTTAAAATTGCATTGATGATAACATATACAGACTGAACCCTAAACATGGCAAAATCAATTGTCTGTTATTTAAAGCAAGGTACTGTCACTTCATGCAACTATGAAAGGGTGTGTTATTCTACCTAGACTTGACTTTTGAAATATTGCTATCATTATGTTCAGCAGACATCAGTGGGAATAAAAGGGAGAGAAAGAGAGAGAAAATAGGAGAAGCAGCACATTACAAAGGCAAACGGAAATATAAAGTTACAAGACTGCCTTAATAGCATTGTCGCCTAAGGCAGCACTGTCACCCAAATCTGATGGATTGTCTTAATAATGAATTTGTGCCATAACAAGGCACAACCAGAGTGTGAGGCCTGGTCTACACAAACAGCAGAGGAGGTGGTAAAATCTTTCCGGGAGTGTGCCACATCAGACTGCAGACAGAGTTCACACAACTGAATGTTTGCCCATATAACAAACCCCACAATCATCAAAATCTAACTGTCGGAGCTATACTAATGTATATATTACATAGAGCCCAGGACAAACCCTGGGCCTCTATTGAGTTTTCACCATCTATGTAGCCCTTTTTTCAAGGCTTCCCATTCTGTCCACGACTCTTAGGAATACAGAGACAGTGCAAAAGCCATTCTTACAGAACATACTTCTAGTGTGGAAGACCTAGTCCAATAAATTGCCTTCTTTCGAGTCCCTGCTCACACCAATACTAAACCATCCACTTTTCTAAATCATCCATTGGTATCGCAAAATACCAGAAGTTTAAAAGATGGGGATCTGTAAGGCTATGGCTAAATAGCAGGAGTAGGCAACCATTTTGGGGTCTGTGGGCACATTTGGCAATTTGAGAAACTGCCCTGGGCACCACCACAGAATGGCTGCCATGGGAGGTGTGGCTAATCACAAAGGACAAATAACTTGCCCAAAAGACTGAGTACAAGGTGGGGGGGGATCTGAGTGCCAACACTAAACCACTCCTTTGGACCCACAGCTTTCAGCACCAAAAGAAACCTATTTCACTGAATGCAAAGTTTTTCTCTCACCCTGGCTCACCAGCAATAGACACTCAAAGTGGGGTGGCTGGCACGCACAGGTGCCAAATTCTGGGGGGTTCCCAAATGACTGCCTGAAGGTGGCAGAGGCATCCGTAAGAGGGTGGCAGCATTGTTGGTGATCTCACTCCTCCTTCTCCTCTTTGTAGAACCCTTCAGAGCTAAGCATCAGCTGGGCATGTTCTCTGGGAAGCCCTGCCAGTGTCTTGGTCATCTCTCCCCCACTTCAGAGTTGAGCACAGGAACTGTTCTTTGGCTTTTATTATGCTAAACTGTAAGCCAGAGAAGCCGGCTGTAGGTTACAGATCAAGCGCTTTGTAGGAATCAATAACAAAAGAAACAGGCTGTGTTAGCTTTCTGTCTGTAGAACTAGTCCCTTAGTGCAACACAATCCAGTTGAAAGTTAACCATTCTCGCGTTAACCATTCTCCCCTTCCTGGTAACCAAAATCCCAAAGACCAAGCCCTCAAGGAGGTTCCTTATTTCTCAGAGCCAAGCTCTGAGAATGTCTCCCTCCTCATCGTTGGTCTTCCCTCCTTAACTGATGTCTCACCCTTGGATCAGTCACACCCATTTCCGTCTCCTCCTCTCCAGAAAGGCTATAGGGTCCCATGGGTTCAGGAGGAGCTTGACTCTCTCCTCTCCCCCCTGTTATCACTGTTCCTTGGTGTTGCATTCTCTTCGTCTGAATCAGAATCTATTCCCATATCCCTTAGAGGCTCTGCTACAGAGCTAGTGGGCCCAATCCCTACAGCTGGCTGCTCCGCTGCTTTGACAAATGCT
Organism: Shinisaurus crocodilurus; assembly: GCA_021292165.1. Classification (NCBI taxonomy): domain Eukaryota; kingdom Metazoa; phylum Chordata; class Lepidosauria; order Squamata; family Shinisauridae; genus Shinisaurus; species Shinisaurus crocodilurus. The sequence continues at coordinate 228,557,238 of CM037878.1, read as the reverse complement.
GTAGCAGAAAAGTGGCTGGCACAGATCTCCAGAGAGCCCAGCTGGCCCAAACACCAAACAACCTCTGAGGAGTTCTCCCTGAGAGTGGGATGTTCTAGGTGAGATCACTTATGTTGCTACAGCACAGGCAATCTCCTGAGCTTCCTCACCCAGAATGTCTCGCTTTAAGGAAGGAAGAGAGCATAGAGGGGGGAGAAGGCAGCGGCAGAGGTGCTGTGCTGCACTGCCAGGGAGAGCAGAGGAGGATGGTGGCAGCAGCAGCGGCTGCTGGAGAAGAAGAGGAGGAGGAGAAAGAGGGGAGGGGAGAGAAGACAGGGTGGTGGCGTGTCCACTGGGGCACCAAAATTCTGCTTGCCTAGTGGCAAAGCACCTGTAGACAGTCTTGTAGATAGGGATGGTGAGGAATCTGATAGGGGGGTGGAAATCCAATGGATTTTCATGATTCAGCCCCCTGGATTCCAGTCTGCCAGCCCTGTGCTGGCCTGGTGCGCCAACTCGCTATGGTGTGAGTTGAGCCAGCTTGTGGACTTACATCATTAAAATGGGTCATGATTTGCACATTTTAAAAAGCGCCAAGGAAATCTGCATAAATTTACGCAATTTGCACAAATGAGCACCTGAAAAGCACATGGATCTAGCATGCTTTGAGTAAAATCGGTTGATTTGCACAAATCAGCACCCAAAAATCACGTGGTCCTCATGTGATTTGCACAAATCGGCTGAGTTTATGCAAAGCACGCTAGATCCATGTGATTTTTGGGTGCTGATGCACAAAATGCACAAAATACTGCAATTTGCACGAATTTCATAAATTTAAACAAATTGTGCAAATAGCGCAATTTGCACAAATTTCCTCAGTGTTTTTTTTGTTTTTTTTTCAATGCACAAACCATGGCCCATCTTAGAGACAGAAGTCCATGGGGAAAAAATGACTCGGCCCTTTTCTGATCATTGGATTGGAAGCGGACAGGAAGTCTGTTGAGCTCAAACGAGCCAGACTTCCCAGCATCAGCACATCCCTGCTTGTAGACATACTCACTCACTCACTCACTCACTCACACACCACGGACTCCTAGCCATCAATCCTTCATCTATTTACCCCCCCCCATGTTTCCATCATACATGCATGAATGCATACATACATGCATACAAACACATCTCCTCCTCACTGCAAGCACATGAAAAACCACACTCACTCTTTTTCAGGATCCCACCACATGGTGTTCCTTGTGGCAGAAAAAGCTCAAAATCAGAATGACTGCAGATCAGGAAAAACATGTTGAAAATCTTGTACCGCTGGTACCTCATGCCCCTGAGGCTGAATTGTATTAATTGCTTTACAAGATTGGAGTGCTGGAGGGGGTGTCAAGAAAAGGACTCATATTTTCATATCTAGTGGGGATGTAAAATCATAACAATTTTTTGGGAAAATATCACATATCAAAAAGCAGAAAACATACTTTTGTCTCCTAATCCAAACTTAGCTCTGCTATTACTATTTGATGGCTGGCATAAGGATCTGCTTCAGAAAGATCTCGCTATATTCTTGTTAGTGGTAGCTCTAGAAATAGCCAAAAGGTGGAAAGAATGTGACCAGCTCACTGTTGAACTTTAGTATCAAATAGAGTAGCACATAGCCCTGTTAGAAAAGTTAATGCATCAGCTCAAAACTGCAAAATAACAGACTGGGGGCTAAAACAGATATCATTTTAAAGATGTAGCTTTTACTGTAGAGTAGGCACATGGTGCCTGATGGAGATTGGGACCCTAGCATGGATGGTAGGGGGGATTTATCCCTCCCCCTATGGGCCCCATCCAGATTGTGGGGCCCATAGCTGCAATTTGCTCTATGGATCCCTATTTTGCAATAGAAATTGGGCTGGGCCCATAGTGGAGAGAAAGGATTAAAGTATCCCTATCCCCATGCTAGGGTCCTGATCCAGATCAGGGCCCCTGCTCCTACTCTAGAAAAACATGAGAAAGTAATTTCTGTTTTGGCCGTGAAACAGACTCACTTTATATGAAAGGTATCTCTTTATTCAACATGTCAGCAATGGTGTCTCTCAAATGTTCCCACCACATATTCATCAAAGCTTCTGGAATGAGTTATTGGGATAGTCCTCATGCCAGCTGTATCCTATATTCTAGTCATCCTATATTCAGTGCTTCTATTTCTGTTTAAATAGATGATACTTTATCTGTATTTTAATTGACAGTTGTCATTCTGGCTTTTTTGTTTATATGAACACATCTTTAAACAAAAACAACAATAAAAACTAAGGCTGCAATCCTGTGCACACTTACCTGGGAGTAAATCCCACTGAACTCAGTGGGGCTTACTTCTTAGTAGACATGTATAGGATTGCCATCTAGATGTTGGAAAAGAATCTGGCCGAGCCCTCCCCCTGACATTCTGGTTTTCCATGAGTAAAATATTGGTTTTGTTATGGAGTGTTTAAATAAGTAACCCACTCTGCTACCACTCGACCACCTGCAATCTTAACTGTAGAGTCCAGGAATAGTTTTGCAATTCTCACAATTCATCTTTTCTTGTGTAGTCCAGGTCCAATTCTGGGAAATGTGGTGTAAGTGAGTAATTCTGTGTTAGGTTTTGCATGAAACCAGCTCCATTGACACATCTTTATGTCATATCTAGGCAGGGATAATTCTATGTCAGTTCCACTTTCTCCTGCATTCAGATTTTTAAAATCTTAAGTTTTTTCCCATCCCATTGAGAATAAGAAGAAATTTGTGAATCCTTATGAAAAACAATTGAAATGAAATTCTCACCTGTCTGCACAAGCTAAGTAGGTACATGGAGAGGACCATATGTTGTATCTGCCTGCCACATGGCTGTTAAAAAGATGAGGAGCCCATCAGAAAAAAGAGGGAGCAGCCTGAATTCAGCACTAACATAGCTGAATACACAGGGATTCAAAGTCACATTCTCCCACATTTTTAAAAATCTCAGGTTCTTTCCATCCCAAATGTGATGGATTTGCAATTTTGGTAAATTCTTAACAAAAATATAATGGTATGAAATTCTCACCCATCCCTAGTTGGGACAACAAGTCTTGCAGAATGCTGCAGGATGGGGCAAAGGTACAGTGGCCCTTGCACAGCACAGCTGTCCCATCCTGCCAGTGCTATGACCCTTTGCTGGATTTCATGAACTGCTTCATACTCCTAGGATGAGGTCATGACTTTAACAGAAGACTTCTCATACATGTGATTAGTTATGTGTGCCACAACAATTATATGTGTCATGATAAGACAGTTTATTTTATCAGTTTGTTGGTAAAATATATTTTGTAACAATGTGGGGAAACAAATCCTTCCAGGGATAATCAATATAAAACTTTTAATCAACAATAAAACAATAATAATCTCTCTCTCTCTCTCTCTCTCTCTCTCTCTGTGATATCAAGTTCTAGTTGACTATGCTCCATTTTTGCTAAGCATTTTAGTAGGAAATTCAGCATCTGCACTTATTCTGGGACTGCCTTACATACGACAAGAGTGAGGTGATTAAGATAAAAGCATCTCTGAATTGACTGAGATGCTCTAAGAGATTAAAGTAATGACACAAAACATCACAACGATTAAAAGTCAAAGTCTGCCAAAGGTGACTGACTGTATTTCAGGGGCTATTTTTGATAGTGGTTTCCTCCTTGGGCAGATGTAACTAGGGCATATCTATTATTATGTACTTCTGCTCATCTATCATGTACTGAGGGGAAGAGCAAGACTTAGAAATCTGGAAAAGGCAATTGTTTGAGTTTATATAAAAATAACATTTTTACTAATGCTGCAAATATAAGAAAAACTTCCAGTAATTTCCATACATATTTGGATTGGTTCTGATATTTCCTTTGGTGCAGTGATCCTGGGAGTGAATACACAATTAAACATTACATAAGAATTGGCCACCAATATAATTTTTCTGGAGCCGATCCAATGAACATGATATTAAGTTGTCATTGGATTCTCCTTGTATATTCACCCTTTATATATGGTAGCTCTCAGGTTCTCATGGCAGCAGAGACAAATAATGCAATCTACAGCAGGTCAATTCCAACATGGCCAAGGGTAGGTACATGGTCCAACAGAAATGGTTGGGTTCCAAAAGACTTGGGAGAGGAGAAACAGCAAGGCTGGAGCTTGGCAGGTCTCTGATTTCCATCTAGAAATTTGGTTCCCATGCCCACATCTGAACTTTTGTTTTTGTTGTTGTTAGAACGAGAAAAGCGTGCATTTGGATGCACATTTTTTTAAAAGAACACACCTAAATGTGTACTTTCCCCCATTGATTGATATGTGAAAATGCATATTTTTTTAAATATGTGCCTTTTGAAAGTGTACATTTTTCTAACGAACACATTGTGTGAATGTGATAACAAGCTCAGGAATATGCAAGCTTTTCCTGAAAAATGCACTCATGTTTGGAGTTGTGAACTGGGCAAGTTCTAATATTCAGCAAAAATGAAACAAAATTCTCATATAGCCGTACAAAAGACACACTAGACAATGCTACACTTAGTGACAAGTTGTTCAGACTGGGGAGACAAGCCTACCACATTACATAAAATCAGCAGGCTATTTTTGGCTCCCCAGGTCAACTGATTCATTTTGGCTGACCAGCTGCCACCTCCCTCCCACTCTTAGGGTGACATTGTGGAATTGCAAGGGTCAGGGCATCCATTTTCTCCTTCCACCCCCCTGCAAGTTGTCCTGGTTCTGGAAGGATCTTCCAGAAGATTATCTGATTCAATAATTCAACCTTACAGCACCACAATTACAATGATGTAGCATTTAAATATGACTTTACATTTCTATCCTGTGAGTGTCATAGTTTGCCTTCAGTGATATCGAACATTGCTCCATAATCCTGAAGAAGCAATCCATTTCTGTATATAGAAATGCGTGCAGCTACATCTATCAACTTCTGACTGGTGAAGGAAGTAGTATACTCCGATCATAACATTGGTTATTGGGCAGATTAAATATATAATAAATAAATAAATAAATATGTAACAAATATTGCTGTTTGTTAGTTGTACTGTGTAGAAAGGAGATATTTAGCTGGTGTAACATTCTCATGGCAGCATTGTCTCCCATGGCAGCATTGTCATGTAAAGAAACTGTACCTGCCATATATATATATATATATATATATTGAAGAAACTGTACCTGCCATATATTTATTTAATGCAGTAATATTCCTATTAAAGGCACAATGGGTCTAGGGACATGTAACTCCTCAGCTCATATGTGCTAGACCAGCCTTTCCCAGCCTGGTGCCCTCCAGATGCATTGGAAATGTAATCTCATCATTCTGAGCCAGCTTGTCTATTGATGATGCTGGTTGGGAATTATGGGTGTTGCAGTTCAACACATCTGAAGGGCACCAGGTTTGGGGAAGACTGTGCTACTGTAGAAATTCAGAAGTAGTCAGGATCTATTCCATCATTCAGTAACACCGCACCACCATAGAATTATATGCTGACTCCTTCTACTGAAACACCAGAAACTGCACAGAATGTTCTCTCTCTCTCTCTCTCTCTCTCTCTCTCTCTCTCTCTCTCTCATTTTATTGCATTTCTATACTACCTTTCTAGAACCAACCAAGATGGTGTTCATTCATTCATTCATTCTTTCTTTCTTTCTTTCTTTCTGCTGCATTTCTGTACCACCTTTCTGGAACCAACCAAGGTGGTTTACAAAAATTCTTAGTGAATGAGCCAATTCCACCCACCACAGGGGGGGGGGGAATTGCTTAAAAATCCCCCTCACCATGTCAAAGAACAGGGGAAAAGAATTAAAGGATGGGAGAAAGATGTGACGTCCTCTCAGGAGTTACTAATCCATTGAAAGATATGGTTCAATCAAATAGAACCATATCTACAGGGCATCATTTTGAGAATCTGATTGATTCTCTGTACATCGGAAAAAAGGGAGACAGTAGCTCAAAGAAAGACATTTGTGGCATTTATGAAAGGATTTATAGTGTCTAGGTGTCTCTTTTCTTTGAGAAAAATGGATCTTTCAGACATTGGGGTCTACATTCATTCTAGACATTCTCTCTTCTATTTCCTGTCTCATTAAACCAAGCTTTCATCTCTCGATTTTTCTTAGCTTTGGTATTACAAACACAGACAAAATAACATGCATCAAGACTGCTTAGATGGAATAAGCAAAGGATTCATATTAAAAAGATGTAAGTCCAATTTCACTATTGATGCCAAATTCTAGACAACACATATGTATATAGTCTAAAGAGAAGTTCCAGTGCACAATTTATCCCTGTAGAAGAGGGATGCAGAACCTTAGGATGGGGCCAAATGGGGCCCTCTGGGGTTCCCCATATGGCGGTGCTCTCTTCCCATGGCCCCGCACCCCCTTTTCTCAACCAATGATCGTTGGTGGTTTCCCTATTATTATTTTTTTAGTTTTTCACCGCATTATAAAAGGCTAAAATGCCTCTCCTAAAGCGTAGGTACTGGCAGGAAGAGCTTTAACCTAAACTTGAGGAGTATTGACCCATCAACTGGGCTCCAGATATATTGCAGGAAAAAACCTAGAAATCCTAAACCTACATTTTTGGTTCAAGTTTAAGCACCAGGCAGGGCTACCTGAAGAGTAGGAGCACTCCAATGTCAGAGTGCTCCAACATATCCAAAACCCTGTCCCTGCTGGGCTTTTGTCAGCAGGGCAAAAGAGAGGGAGCAGCAGCATTCTCCTCCCTCCCTTCCAGTTCCAGGTGTGTGTGCCTTCACCTATTTTCCTCCAGGGCGAGTGTAAATTTCCTTCCATGTTGTGGACATGGTTAGAAACTGGTAGGGCTTTGAATCCTTCAGATCCATAGCCTCCCCCCAATCCACCCCTGCCATGATCCTGATCTACCCCCCTTTTGCGTCTCCCTCATTGGAGTTCCAGCTTTGGGGAGGTAAGGGCCATGGGAGATTCCATGGGGGCTGGGAGCAGGCTCAGAGGTCAGATATCCCCATTCAAGGGAGGGTGGACCACTCTCTCAGCCCTTGGAGGGGGAGATCTGATATAGCCTGTGGCCCCTGGGATGCCCTCTCAGGATCCGTAGGATTGCAGTCTTGATGGCTTTATTCTTTGTATGCATTTAAAGAATAGGATCCAATTGTATGCACATTTTAAAAAACCTAACCCAGGTACCTTTATTTTCTTTTACATCTTGGCTCAAGATTAAAGAGAATGGGACTTCTGGGAGAGAAATGAAAATCATCATTATTATTTTTTAACGGGGGTGGGATTCAAAATGCTGGGGAAGGTTACAAAACTTAGTAGAAGTTACATGGCTAGGCTGATGTTTACCCGCAATGTCTGTGGCTTTTCTTAACAAAGCAGTAGAGTGGATATCTTTTAATTAGATTATCTCTAATTCAGGAGCTGCCTCTAGATAAAAACATTGCATCAGAACTGTCCCTAGCCATGATTAACAGCTGCAATTTAATTTTAAAAAATGCATAAACTAATAGACTGGTAAATTTAGCAATACAATGTCTAACAGCTGCACTTGTTTTGTAGAGTGAAATTACCAAATAATGAAAATATGAATATTACTATATAATACTGAAGAATAATATTCAGTGTTTACACTGCTGATTTGATTTCACAGCAGATGAGCTTCTAAGAAACAATGTGATATATTTAAAAAACTCATTAACTGTTGCTTGGAGATCCAAAACGTTCATTTCAAACTTGCTTATCCATTAGCCACTAGCAGTAGGAATTCAGACAACAGGTGAGAATATATATATATATATATATATATATATAAATATATATATATATAAATATCACATACATAATTTATTCAGTTAATTCAAAATCAAATTATGTAATTGCATTTCCTCCCCTATTTCTTAAAGGAGACTTCCTTGCACAGATTTGAAAGCAGCTAAATAATTCTTTAAAATCTGCAATGTGCCCTGTTGGTGGCACTACTGGACTGTCATGAAAGACCTGGCAAATTTTAAAGTCTGTTTGTTTGATGCATCTTAAAAAGTAAATTCAGATTTGGTCATAATATGTACATGTGGGAAAACATAAAATGGTTGTAACTATTTTTGTTTTGCTTTTTTGTTATCAAGCTCAGGTAAGCTTTTTTTTTTTAGTATAATCTAAAACCTGGTCACGTAAACATGGGGAAGTATAGTAGAAACAAATGCTCATCTGACAGATGAAAGCTCAAATCTACAAGGGAAGCAGCAGTGGGGAAACATTAAATTAATAACTAGATCACAATGTACAGGACTGAAACAAGAGACTAGTACTTTACGACCTTGGTGTATCAGAGGAGTGACAGATCTAATTCCTGAGAGAGAGTCAGATTCAGATAAAAGTCACATGCTGGTCACATGTCAGTTCTCCTGTGACAGTTATGCTGGAATCTTTTTTTTTGCAGTGATCCAGTGTTGTTGATCTACATCAACAGGGTGGCTTTTGAGTCCCTACCTACAGAAGTGTCTTCTCAAGTGGTCATCTCTTCCTCACTTTTTCTTTTTCTTTTTTTAAACTTGGCTCTTCGATTGTATTATACAATGGCTGCGAAAAAAGGTTCAGGAAGTAGGAAAGCATCTCTGGATCTGGGTTCAGATAAGATGGTTACGCCAGAGTTACTTCAGAATTTATTTGAAGAGTTGGGAAATAAACTGGACAGTAGGATGGATAAGATGGAAAACAGGATTAATGCCTTTGAGCAAAGTATGGATGAAAAGATCTTGAAAATGAAAATGGGTATGACTGATGCAGTTAAAAAAATGGATGGGTCAGTAAAGCAAATCTCGGGTGAGGTTAAACAGATTGCTGATAAAGTTGAAATATTAGAGAATAAAACTGAAGTGATAACCAGAGAAGTTGAAGGGGAGCTAGATCACATGTCCTTACTGGAACTGAGAGCAAATGAACACTGTCTGAGATTTAGAAATATCCCAGAGAAGGAAGAAGAGGATACTAGAGATAGAATGATTAAAATTTTGGCGGATTTTCTGGCCTTGGATGAAGGAGATATGGAAATAGAGCTTGACAAGATTTATAGAGTTAACTCTGCCTATGCCAGAAATAAAGGAGTACCAAGAGACATCATGGTTCATTTTGTTAGGAAGAACACAAGGGATCAGGTTCTTCAAAAACATTTTGCTACAGGATTGAAGGAGGAAGATAATTCTATAATTGTTCTGAAAGAAGTACCTATTAGATTTTTACGTAAATGGAAAGATTATGCCTTTTTGACTGTACTGCTGAAACAGAAAAAGATTGCTTTTCGTTGGGAGATTCCAGAAGGTGTGGTTTTTTCCTTCAAAGATCAGAGATTCAAGCTGAATTCAGTTCAAAAAGCCAGAGATTTCCTAGAAAGATTTAAAAGAGATTTTGAGGAGATGAAACGGAGAGAAGAAAGGATGGCCTTGGCCACAGGCACAGATTAAGATTAATATATATATGTATATTTTAAATTTCTACTGATTATGGATTACAAATGTTTAACATGGAATATTAATGGCGCAAATGCCCCTCAAAAGAGGAAAAAAGTATTTTACTATTTGAAAAAATTAAAGCAAGACATCATTTGTTTACAAGAGACTCATATTAAGAAAAAAGATATAAAGTATTTGGTCTATAAAACATGAAGAATTTATCTTGGCACATGCTAAAAAGAAAAATGGAGTTGTTTTGTATATTAAATCCCATTTAAAACCAAAATTAGTATTTGCCGATGAACAAGGTAGATTTGTGGGAGTAGAAGTCAACTTAAATGGATTTAAGACAATGGTGGTGGGAATTTATGCACCTAACCAAGATAAAGCGGTGTTTTATAAGAAGCTTATGGATATTCTAATGGATTTATCATATGAAAGTTGGTGTTTGATGGGAGACTGGAATGGGGTCATGCTTCCACAAATGGACAGAACTTCAGAAAGAAATATTACAAGGTATCAAGGAAAACTCCCAAAAAGCCTTTTGATCTGATGGAAAATCTGAGACTGGTGGACTTATGGAGGCAAAAGAATGGTGATTCAAGGGAATATACTTATTTTTCTGAGAGACACAGATCATTTTCGAGAATAGATATGTTCCTGACAACTAAAGACTTTGTTACTAAAACTTCTAAAATAGAGATTTTACCAAAGACTTTCTCGGATCATAATCCTGTGACTATGGTTTGCAAAAGAAAATCCACTGTTTTTAGATGGAGATTAAATGAAACGTTATTACAAAATACAGCTGTGTTGGAAGATTGTAAAAAGAAACTAAAAGAATTTTTTGAAATTAACTTAGATAAGGGTACAGATCTGAGAATGGTTTGGGATGCAAGTAAAGCTTTTATTAGAGGTTATTTTATACAATATAATACTCAACTTAAGGCCAAGAGACAAGAGAAAATGCAAAAAATTCTGGAGGAAATAAAAAAGAAGGAGGAAGAATTAAAGATCTCTCCAGGAAACTCAAATATTTTCCAACAGATTAAAATGTTGCAACAACAGTTATCTATGGTAACAACAAGAGAAATGGAAATAAAATTGAATTATATGAAACAGAGGAACTTTGAATTTGCAAACAAACCTGGGAGATGGTTGGCTTATAGATTGTGAAAAGAAAGAGAAAAGAAAATGATAATAAAAGTACAAGAGGGCGATAAAGTATTAACAGACAATAAGGAGATACAAAAATCATTTTACTATTATTATTCGAATTTATATAAAGGACATAATGTTTCATCAGAAAAAATAGATGAATATATTGAAAAACAAAAGTTACCTAAGATTACAGAGGAACAGAGACATATTATGAATGAATGAATGAATGAATGAATGAATATATTTATTACGGTCAACGACCAGCTCCCAATAATAAAACAGTATCAAATATACAAACATATAACGTACAAAGCACCATTATAACAATAATACATTCCAAGGTGTATAAAATTTATATCAGATTTAAAAACAACAAACAAACAAACAAAACCATAACCAGGATAAAGGATCACTATCTTAACAAGGAAGTGCGGCAAGCTATGGCAGCTGTACAAAATTTGGCCACTTTATTAGTAATAGAGGGGATCTGGTCAGAAAGTAGCAGCAGTATGTAATGATCTTCTGATCTACTTGGGAATTTACACAAAATAGGTAAAATAAGTTCTCTGCGAATGTCCCGATAAAAGGAACAGTATAAAAGAACATGACCCACGGATTCAACTTCCCCATTATTACAGGGACAGAGACGGTCCTGGAAAGGTATTCCTTGATATCTCCCCTCCAAAAGCATGGAAGGCAAGACATTAAATCGGGCCAAAGTAAAAGCTTTTCTGAGCTTGGGAAAAGTTAAATTGGCCAGATATGAAGGGGGGTCAAAAATCTTATTACCTATCCCACTAAATTTGGGCAATGCACTTAAATGATCTTGTAATTCTATGTCCCAGATTCTCTGCTTAACAACTGCTTTGGCTTTGGAGTAACCCAGCGCTATTAAGGTGTTGGGGGAGAGTCCCATTAATAACAGTTCTTTAAGCAGGTGCCTTTTCCACTTCGATTGAAAGGAGTCCAACAGAATCAGTGGTGCAAGTCCTACTGGTGAAAAAACAAGTTTTAGCCAGTAGTTTATCATATATACCTTGGCACGAGCTTCAATAGGGATTAAACCAGCCTCCAGTCGCAAAGTTATGTTGGGGACACAATGAGGAACTGAAAATATGGCTCTTAGGAACTTTGTCTGAATAATTTCTAGGGGACGAAAGTTGTAATAGGCACACAATTGGGAACCGTACAACATTTGTGCAACAATTTTAGCCACAAATACTTGAATCACGGAGGGGATATATTGCCCGCCTTTAGTATAGAAAAATCTTATCAGTGCTGCAGCACTCCTCCGTGCATTAGCTGCAGCATTATTTATTTGAGAAAGCCAGGATCCAGAAGTATGAAACATTATTCCTAAGTATTTGTAACTTGACACCTGTTCTAAAAGGTTCCCATTAATTGACCATTTGTGCTTGATTCTCCTCCTACTAAAAACCAACACTTTAGTCTTTGAATAGTTGATTGTCAGCCGTTCCTCATTACAGTATGATTGCAAGGCCCTCAAAAGTCGCCTTAGCCCAATACTGGATAGAGACAGTAACACCGCATCATCAGCGTAAAGGAGAATTGAAAGAGAGCGGGTAGCTAACTTGGGTGGATGAAAATCAGGGTTTGATAAACTTGCCACAATTGAATTAATATAAAAATTAAACAACGTGGGGGCTAAAATACAACCCTGCTTAACTCCATTAAAGGTGGAAACTGGCCTAGACAGAACCCCAGCCTGGTTACAGTTCACCCGTAGCCTAGTATTGCCATACAGACGACGCATAAGCAGTAATAATCTCCTGTCAATGTTGGTATTCTCAAATTTGGCCCAAAGTTTATCTCTAGGGATTAGATCGAATGCTGACTTAAAGTCTATAAAAGCAGAAAAGAGGACACCATGTTTTGGTGAGGCATATTTGTCTACCAGATGTTGAAGGATAAATCCTTGATCTATGGTTGACCTTCCAGATCTGAACCCCGCCTGTTCTTCTTCAAGAATGTTTTCTGCATGTAGCCAGTCCAATAGTTTTCCAAGCAGATGGCGAGCATATAGTTTGCTAATAATACTCAGCAAGCTAATTGGACGGTAACTGGCTGGGTCTGATCTGTTCCCCTTCTTATATACTGGGATAATGATGGCTAAACCCCAGTCTTCAGGGATACAAGCTGTATGGTCAATCCATGTAAACAAAGATGCCAATACAGGGGCCCACCACTCTAAGTTGGCCTTAAGCAGGTCAGATGAAATATTATCTGGGCCTGGGGCTTTACCTGATTTTAACTGTTGAATCAACTTGGTGGTTTCTGCAGTAGATACGGGTAGCCATTCCTCCATACAATCTAGTCTTTCCTGCAGTCCCTGGTGACTTTCTTGAGTCACTGCAAAAATGCTCTGAAAGTATGATTCCCAGGTATTCGCAGAAATACAGGAATCAAGTTTGGAAGAGTAACTATGCAAGCCTCGTGCAACTATCCTCCAAAAGGAGGCTGAGTCATTTAATTTGGATGCAGTTATTAGACGCTGCCATAGCTCTTTCTGCGCCTGAAGCTTTTTCCTCTTAATCAAGGCTTTGTATTTTCTTTTCATCGTAAACCAGTCTGCAGGGATCCTTGCCAAATTCTGCTCCCTATATGCTCTGTATTTCGCTACTAATCTATTTTTCTCCTCACTACATTCCTTATCGAACCAAGGTTTAGAATTATAAACCGAATTGTGGATTCTACTTGGCTTTTGATATATTAAATTTTTTTGGAGAGAATGTATCAAATTCCCATATACCTCTAGTACAGTCTCAATTGAGTCTGCTGTTACAAGAGAGGAACTGAAATGCATGTAAGACTCTGACTGAAATAATTGTTGCAGAGATTCATCAAGTTTACTAGACCACTTAATACGGATGGATCTTAGATCAACCGCAGTCAATGATGCTAATTCAATGTCTGCATACACTTTTAAGTCTCTAAGTTTCACATTCAGGGCCAAAGGCAGATGGTCACTCTCTGGGCGGCAATCCACCTTAAAATCCGATACCAAATCCAACAATTTATGAGAAATCATAACATAATCTATGGTGGATGCTCCAGAGTTTGATAAGAATGTAAATTCCCCGGGCCTGTCACCCTTCAAGCTTCCATTTACAAGGACCAGATCAAGATTATTGAGCATATTCATAAGACAGAAGCCAGCATAATTGCAACCTTGATCTTTAGAGTACCTATTGGGAAGATGGTGGCCTAAATCCAATTCAGGGGGTAACGCATGGAAGCGTGAAAAAAGAGCTTCATCATTTTTGCCTATCCTTGCGTTAAAGTCACCAGTAACAATAATAGAGGCTTCGGGATATAATAATGACAAATTATTAATATATTCTTCTAATTTAGTCCACGCCGCCCTAGTCTGTGATTGCAACTGCTGGGGAGGTAAATAAACATTAATGATCAAAAAATCAGTTAGTCTAAATTTAAGGATCAGGGCAGTGGCAAACTGAAGCAGAGGCTCAAGGCTAAAAAAAGAAGCACATAACTTAGTTGATATAAGGATACCCAATCCACCTTTCGGACGACCACCTCTTTCACTGGGGACTGCTTTAAGTATATGAGACACGTAACCATCTATTATCAGGTCCTCCTGGGACCATGTCTCTTGAAACAACAAAATGTCAAATTTGGCAACATAATCTACAAATGAAGAGTCTCTAGCTTTTGTAAACCATCCCGCAATGTTCCATGATAAGAACTTAATTACAAAATTTCCCTGATGTAAAGATGGTCGATCTAGAACTCTTGTGTGACTAGTTCCAGTTACCAAATCTGCATTACTAAGTAAGACTTTGTCTGAGTTTGGATAAATCAGTTGTTGTTCCATCTGAAGTTTTAGCAAGGACTGATCAGAGGGTGTTGTAATTCTGTTCTCCGAGTCAGTTATTTCCTGCTCAAGTACAGATATTGCTTCTATGTTAGAGTGAGTGCAGACGGTGTATTGCAGAGAATCCAACTCTTCTGACAGGGGATATGTGATCAAATTCCCCATAGGGACAACAAAATCCCTCTTACATGAGATGTTGGCAGTTCTAGATGGTTTCTTGATGGCTACTCCAAGGTGTGTCTGTGAATTTAGGTTATCCCCATGTCAGTAGATGTATTGCCATTCCGTTCTACCTCCATGACTGAACTGTCCCCTCCAATCATAATTGGCTTCTTTGTCATTTGCCTGTTTAGGGGCACTTTGTTGCCACTCAGTTCCAGGAAACAACATCCTATTAGACCCCTTATTTACATATTCAGTCCCATCTTTGAGCCTTCTGTTCTTCCTCCATTTGGATCTATATACTGTATTTCTGTCTCTGATCAGAACCGGAATTGGATTGCTTTTATCTGTTCCAATATTGTCTAACTCCAGACTGGTAATAAGGACTTCAGGTTTCCCGGCATATGAGCGTGGTCCTTGGGCTGAAGTTTGTGACTCCTGTTCATCCAAGTCTGGCCCCTCTGAATTTAAAATATCTGTCACACGTGAAAAAGTGTTTACTTGGGTCGTCCCTGGAACTGTTTTGCTGTAAGGCTTATCCTTCACTTTTGGCAGCCCCTTAGTCGTTTCTTCTCTTCTTATTGTTTTGACACATTTGTCCCTTTTACTGACATCCCCTGCATCAATCAGTTTAAAAAGAGGCTTAAAATTCATACTACTCTTTTTTGTCAGATGCTTCTGGCCCTCTTTTTTCCCATTTTTAATGCGCTTGGTTTGTTTGCTCTCTGTAGTAATGATGGATGTCAGTTTCTTAGAAGGTGCTTTGTCTTTCCTTCTGTCATTTAAATTTGCCTTTACTACTCTGGCATTTCCTTGAGATGTTATAACTTCCGGATCAGTGTTAGGAAGCTGAGGAGCAACACAGTCAGCTTTGTCTACAATAGTTGCCTGGGATATTGAAGGGCCCAGGGTATTCTGTCCTACGCATAGCAGTAGTTCCTCGAGAGAAAGGCTGGCAATTCTTTCGACTGTTTTGGGGGATAAATTGTAATGCTCGTCACTATCTGCCCAGAATAAAGATTTTTCTTTCTTTCTTTGACCCGGGAGGTCCTCAATTTGAGATGGAGCTCTCTCCTTCAGTAATCCCTTTACTGCATTCAGTACTTCTATTATTTCCTTCACTAAGTCTCTAATTTCCAGTATAACATCAAGTGATGAAAAGTTGCCCCCATCCTTAGTGGATACAGGTATATTAGGGGAAATATCTGCTTCTTGGATTGAACTCTTTGTGATGAATGTTTTCCTAGATTGATGTCCCTCCTGCACCTTCCACTGCCCTTTACTCTTATTGTTTCCCTCAAATTGCTCAGGTGGAATAACAGGGGAGAGCAAAAATTCCTCCATTCTTAATTTACCAAAGTCCACACTCAGAAAACTATTTAGATGGCTGCTATCCAATAGCTGCTCCTTGTCTGGTGCAATGTCAGGTAAATCAATAGGTAGGTTTACTTGCCTCTCCATAGGTGCCTCCAACACATACTCCACCCTGGGGGCAGATGAAACCTGTTTCTTGATAAAATCAAGAAATTATAGACCAATATCATTACTGAATAATGACTACAAGCTGTTTACAATGATATTGGCGGAAAGATTAAAAATAATTCTTCAAGAATGTATTCATGAAGATCAATGTGGTTTTTTACCTAAAAGACAGCTGAGGGATAATGTTAGAACAGTCTTAGATATTTTGGAATACTTGGAAAAGCATAATGAAAAACATGCTGCATTGATTTTCTTAGATGCAGAGAAAGCGTTTGACAATTTAAATTGGGGGTTTCTATTTAAAGTACTGAAGGAAATGGATTTTGGAGAGAACTTTATAAAATGGATAAAGTCAATTTATACTTCACAAACAGCACAAATAATTGTCAATGGCGATATGACGAAACCGTGTGGAATACATAGAGGAACAAGACAAGGTTGCCCATTATCACCTTTGTTGTTTATTCTTGTGCTTGAAATATTGAACAGAGATATATGACAAGATGATAGAATTGGAGGCATAAAAATTAAAAAAGAGTCTTATAAGCTGAGAGCTTTCGCAGATGATTTGGTGTTAACTTTGGAAGATCCTCTGAAAGGAATAGAAACGTTAATGGTTAAATTGAAGGAGTTTGGTGCTGTAGCTGGTTTTAAGGTTAATAAACTAAAGACAAAGATATTAACAAAAAATATGAAAATTCAAGATCAAATAAAATTGTCAAATAAATCAGGTTTTAAGGTTGAAAAGAAAGTAAAGTATTTAGGTATCACATTAACAAATAAGAATTGTATGTTGTTTCAAAATAATTATGTAAAGTCTTGGAATGAAATGAAAAAAGATTTAGAAAGATGGGATAAAGCTCAATTGTCACTTTTGGGGAGAATAGCCACAATCAAGATGAATGTATTACCTAGAATGTTGTTTTTGTTTCAGACTATTCCTATTGTGACATCGCAAATATCATTTAAACAATGGCAGAAGGATATATCTAGATTTGTATGGCAAGGGAAAAAGCCACGGGTTAAGTTTAAGATTTTACAGGATGCAAAAGAAAGAGGGGGGTTGGGTCTACCTGACCTGAAGTTATATTTTGCTGCTTGTTGTTTAGTATGGATCAAAGAATGGGTCTTGTTGAAAAATAGTCGATTATTAGATTTAGAGGGATATGATTTGAGATTTGGATGGCATGGGTACATGTGGTATGATAAAGTTAAAGTGAATGTAGAATTTCATAATCACTGTGTTAGAAGTGCCATTTTGAAAATTTGGAATAAATATAAACCGAGGTTTTGTCAGAGAGTACCATTGTGGCTATCAGCACAAGAAGCCCATCATAGAAGAGAAATGTTAAGTAAATACAGTTGGTTGACATATCGTGATTTGCTGAATTTTTCACAAGATGAATGTAAAATAAAATCAAGAGAAGAACTGATAAAAGAAGGTCATACATGTCAATGGTTCTCCTATTTACAGATGGTAGAAAGGTTTAAAGTTGATAAAAGGTTGTATGATTTTGAACAGAGGGTATCTGACTTTGAAAGGGAATTATGTCTAAATGATGAACATCTTATTTCAAGAATGTATAAGCTTTTGTTGAAATTTGAAACTGAGGAAGAGCAAGTGAAGGAATGTATGATAAAATGGGCTCAAAATTTTGGTTATAATATACTAATGACACAATGGGAAAATATGTGGTTAAAAGGTTTGAAATTTACTTTATGCTCTAGTCTTAAAGAGAATTTTTATAAGATGATGTATCGTTGGTACTTGTCGCCGGAGAAATTGGCTAGAATGTATAGCGGTGCATCAGATATATGTTGGAAATGTGAACAACAGGAAGGAACCTTTTATCATATGTGGTGGACATGTAAGAAAGCTAAAAGTTTTTGGGTTGAAATTCATTTATTAATGCAAAAGATTTTAAGGATTACTTTTCAATTGAAACCAGAGGCTTTTCTATTGGGAATAATGGACAGTCAGCTAGAAGGAAGATATGGAACTTTATTTTTATACATGACAACGGCAGCGAGACTACTATATGCACAGAAGTGGAAAGGTCCAGCAGTGCCTACGATAGAAGAATGGTTGGTCAAGATGCTGGAGCTGGCAGAGATGGCCAAACTTACATCACTAATTAGAGAAAGGACAACATCTGCATTTATTATTGAATGGAAACCTCTAATTGACTTTTTGCAGAGACTGGAAAATAATGATTTGTTTGTTTGTGGATTTATGGAATAATAAGTGAATCTGGGACAATGGGAAGAAAGAGATTTCTCATTTGGATTATCGAGTAAGAAAAATTATTGTTACCTGTATTTGCTGTAGAAGAAAAATCGGAGGTCTATTTTGTTTTGTTAATTGTTATATGTTTGATATTATGTGTTTGTTTTATATAGAAATAAAAAAATTGGACAAACAAATCAAGTGGTCATCCATTCAAATAGGCCATCCACCCATTTGCACATGAAATGTTCACAGAAGACATTCTGTATCTGTCAGTCTTCTGTAAGATGATGTCAGATCCCATGGTGTGTGCAAGATGAGGAACAATGACTTAGAGAGTCAGAATGTGAAACTCAGATTCCAATTTCTGGAATCTGCTCCCCATGAGATATATTCAGTGATGCACATGAAAGTGAAAAGGTAGAAAGATGAAAAGTGGTACAATATGAGAAATGTTCACAGTAGCAACCTGAATTAGAATAAATCCAGCAGACTTTGATCCTTGTTTTCTTGAAGGTCAAGGTTTTTCATCTTAGTTTTGGGATAAACTATATCAGTGATCTAAGAAAATGGAAAATGAAAGCAAAAATAGCATTGAGAAAGAAATTATTTGATCCTGTCACATATATAGGGAGAGGAGAGCAAAGAGAAATCATTGGAGAGAACATAAAGACAGGATCTCCTCCTTTTGAGCATTGTTTCTTTGATTCGCAATGTGATAGAAAAAGCATACTTGTCCTAGAATAGATTCTCAACAGTTCAAAACATCTTTAGCACGTGCGTAATGGTAGGCTGAGCATTTTGTGGCTCCTTATTGTCAATGAACAGCAAGCAAAAAGAGAATGAGTTCTCAGAGGTGCCAAAGTGAAACTTATTTGTTAAAGCCCAATGTATTTTGGAGACTGAGGCTTCTTTGTCAGGAGCAATCATATGAAATGTAAATGCTGCAAATGAATTCTGCCAGCTTACTAAGGTGGTGGCTCTCCTCCATACACAATATCCCAAGAGTGTATCAGTTCTCCACTCTAGAGTTTTAATTTCTAGAGCAGGGCTGTCAAAACTCTTTCAGCCAGAGGGCCAAATTCACTGTAAGAAAAGCACTTGGGGGGGGGGGCATTCTAGTGGTTGATGGGACCAAAGTCAAAAGGAGCAGGGCCACAAAAAAGGGAAATAGCTGCATATTTTATCTTAAAGCTCTCATTCCCAGTAACTAAGCCTTAGGAGAGGTATTTCAAGCTTTTAGAATAGGAGAAAAAAAAACTGCCCCCAAACCAGGAAGCCAACAAACTATCAGCAGTCAGGGGAAAGTGGGTGTGGGCAGGAGAAGGGAGTGTGACGAACTTGGGATCCCCAAAGAGCTGGATTGGGATCCCACGAGTGCCAGCTTTTGCCCAGCGGTCTAAGGTTCAATACCCTTGTTCTAGAGCAGTGTTCTCCAACCTTGGTCCCCAGATGTTTTTGGCCTACAACTCCCAGCATGCCCCAGCCAGCATAGCTATGGGGCATGGCTGGGGCATGCTGGGAGTTGTAGGCCAAAAACATCTGGGGACCCAAGGTTGGAGAACACTGCTCTAGAGACTCCAGGGAAGCAACTGAACTTTGAAGAATGATGACTCTGTCAACTCACACTAATTTTAGCAAAGCATCCCCAACCCCAATAAGCAGGGACAAAATGTAGACAGTGATTTAGCAGGAATGGTGGCTAAAAAACAAGGATTGTCCCTGGTGCATAGGGGCCGCTGGAACATGTGGAACGGCTTTCTTGTATTTTTTTGCAAAACACTAAAAGTATCACCCCCTCTATTTCTGATGTTTACGCTGTAGTGCTGTCACTTATGGGATCATCAGAAGGAGGTGTCAGCAGGTTTGGGAGAACATCAAGGTTTGCAGAAACACAACAAATCTTGGTCACCCCTGTTGAATCGCTATGTTAAAGGGGAAAGAAGTATCTTTGCCATTCACAGCTTAAACCCCAACATAAAATTAGCATTATTTATTCTCAATTGTTCACAGAGAAGTGGTGGCAGTAATGTTTCAGTATCTCATTTTGCAGAGAAGCATAGAGTACACAGGGATTTTATTCTTTCTAGTGAAGCCTAACTGTGGTGACTAATAGAACCACTTACAGCAAAATAAATGACCACATGCTGATAGCCATTTGCCACATCTGAATGATGAATTTTAATGCTTTGAACACAGACAGTCTATAATCTATATAAGCAGCCATGTACACCAATGGAAATTGTAGGCAGACAAAATTGCTATTCATTTGCTGAAAAATACCTTGGGAACAAGAGATTTAATGAGATTGATGATCAGTGTCATCTGAGCAAGGAATAATATAAAACAATTTCATAATTAGGACTTCAAGGTCAGGCCAGCAATACTTGATCAAGGTATTTGTGCAAGCACTGTACATATATCTATTAAACACCTTTCCTCCATATATCAAATAATTTCAGCGACAGAATTGCAAAATGATGGCTAAACCACATGCTACATGCAGTAGCATGTAAGTTTAACACAACACAATTAACATTTTTTAAAAAATCATAACTGCTTTTCCTCCTCAAGAGGAAAATATACACAATGCTAAGAATTATTATTATTATTATTATTATTATTATTATTATTATTATTATTATTATTTCTCCTCCTCCTCCTCCTCCTCCTCCTCCTCCTCCTCCTCCTCCTCCTCACAGGCTGCAGTTTTGAGCTGAAAATGACCCAATAGAAAAGGATTAATCACCTAACCAGAGTTTCGCCTAGTACTGCAGTGTCCCACAACTACTTTTCATTAAAAACCGACATGCACTATGGTCCTTACATTTTCATTCTTAGGAGATTCTACAGTCTTAATAGGAGAACCTTAATGGGAGTTTTGGAATCTTTTTGGAGGGACTGGAAGCACTCTGCATATCATGGACCATTTGCATGACAAATAGGAGAAATCACAAGACAAATGTAGACCACAATAATTATAGAATTCAAGAAACAATGTATGGGAATGTCCGTTGCACTTAATTTTTCTTGGAGGCGGGTGGGGTTGACAAATCCAAAGTAGGAGAACCTATAATTTATTATTTATTATTATATTTATATACCCCGCCTTTTTTCCTGCAAGGAACTCAAGGCGGCTTACATAATCCTCCTCCTCCTCTCCATTTTATCCTCACAACAATCCTGTGAGGTAGGTTAGGCTGAGAGTCAGTGACTGGCCCAAAGTCACCCAGTGAGTTTCATGGCCGAGCGGGGACTAGAACCCAGATCTCCCGAGTCCCAGTCCAACACTCTCACCACTACGCATCCTTTAAAAACCCATCAATTTGCCAGGGTTGTATGTGCCAGTCCAAAGGAAAAGGAAGGGAAGCCTTCTGGGAACACGCCCATTTTTTCAGCTCCTGCTAGTCTGGACCGTTAATAGGACTAGGATGGATTTTAGAAGTGCAGATTTGTGGTTTTCATCTGGAAGTTGAAAGAAGGCAGCCCATCCTGTTGATTCTTCTGGATATTTTAGAAGCTTTTGGCACAAAGGAACACCACATTCTCTGCCATTGTCTTTGGGATTTGGTGGGAACTGGGGATCAGGCTTTGTCTTGGCTTTATGTCTTCTTAGTTCTTCTTAACTAACATTACTGATAGGATTTTATCTGACAGCAGATACTTAACATACAATTGGGCTGATCTACCTGGAAAGTGGCCAATACATTAACAGTCAATTGCTGCCCAGCTCCAATGCAGAAATTGCAAAACAAGAGAACATTTCCCACAGATTCATCAATGTAAGGGGGACACCATTATTAAAATGGGCCAAAGTGAAAGCCCTGCAATATTTAGTAATGCTGCACTGAAACCCCACCTGCCCTTTCAGACCTCTTCATTTCCCAGAGAAAGAGGCAGTTGTTTTTCTGCCTCTTTCACAGGGATGTTGTTGAGCATTTCAGAAACATTTCTCGGGCTGCAGGGATTCAGTGCTTACCTTGCTGTAAGCAGGTGACTGAGGGGTTTCTGTGTGCTCTTTATTTTACAACTTTTGTCTCATTCTGTGCTTTGTAGTCTCCACAGTTACTTGTGCTTCCTGGAAAGACCCCTAGATGACTTAACCATGATGTAGGGATTGGGCCCACTCTTCCTGCAGTGGAGGACTTTGAAATGGATTCAGAGGAAGAGGGGGAGGACGGGGAGTTGAAGGGGAGAAAGAAGCACCTGACTCTTCAAGGCCGGCAGCTTTACAGGGAGGAACAGGCGGTGTCAAATTCCATGGGAAAGCAGACCGAGCTCTCTGATGGGGAGGGGAGTGTATCCAGCATCATAGACCCAAGTGTCAGACAGCAACTCAAGGGGAGGGAACAGCTGACAAGTATCAGGCACTCTGCAAGATTGGCTCTTAAGTATAAGGACCCACCTTAGGGGGCGTGGCTGGTTGACTCTGGAAGGGGAGGGGAACTCCTCAGTTTAGAATCGACTTCTCAGCTTTAGGGGGAACTTCCTAAATGGCTATTATTCTAACTGGTGTGTTGCTTGTGATTGACTCTGCTAATCACTCCTTTTGTAATTCAAAGCCAGAGTGCAAGGCTGGCCTGAATAAAGCTTTTCAGTTAGAAGCCTGAGTGTGGATTTCTTCTCTTGGGGGGGGGGGGAGTTTCACCCTGGACACATGACTTCCTTCCTTGGGGAAGTGATGCCACCTACTGAGTGCCTCAAAGTTGAGTGAGGAGCTGTTGTTGTCCTCCTTGTTGTCGTTAAAATGACATTTAGCAACAAGAAAACAAAACTAAGAATGCCTTGCACAGCTTTCAGGCACTCTTCATAGATTTCATAGATCATAGAGTTGGAAGGAGCCTACAAGGCTATCGAGTCCAACCCCCTGCTCAATGTAGGAAACTAGAGGAGGGGTCTCCCATCCAAGTAATAACCAGGCCTGACCCTGCTTAGCTTTCCACGCTCAGACAAGCTGAGCCAGCGTGAGCCACACGCAGCCTGCAATTTGAGTCCATTCAAGTCCATGCTGTCAACTTATCTGCTGGGCCCAATTCAAGGTGCTGTTCTTCTTAAATGCTATATCGTGCCCAAATCATATGCATTTTAAGAACTGTCTATACTGTATATCTGCTGTCTTCTTAGTTCTTGAACCTGCTTCATTTTCCTGTCTCTCTCCCTATAGTAGTAAGTGGTAGCCTTAAACTTATAGACCCCCCCCCCAATCGAAACTCATTGGTGTCAATCATTCAACTACCTAGGGAGGTGGTGGGCTCTCCCAATCTGGAGGCATTCAAGGTGCAGCTGGACAATCATCTGTCAGGGATGCTTTGACCTGGATTCCTGCATTGAGCAGGGGGTTGGACTCGATGGCCTTGTAGGCCCCTTCCAACTCTACTTTTCTATGATTCTATGATTCTCAACATAGGTGCATGCCTTATACCAGTGATGGCGAACCTTTTTGAGCCCGAGTGCCCAGACTGCAACACAAAACCAACTTATTTATTTCAAAGTGCCAACACTGCAATCAAACCTGAATACCGGGGTTTTAGTTTTAGAAAAACAACTCCTACAGTTGTCCGAACTAATTAACATCTTTTGTCTTTAAAGAAAAACACAATAACAGAGCTTTCAATGATACAAACAGTTTTTTGTTGGAAAAAAAATCAACTCAAAAAATTATTATAGTACTACGTTGTACACATAGCCTGAAGGGAATTTATACAAACTTTTTAAATAATTAGGCACATGTACTTTTGGATAAGGGAGTCTCAACTTGTAATACGATTATATGCCAGACTGAAATTGTATGGGGCTAGCTTTACCCCGGGTCCTTTCCCTGCTTCTACAGGTGTCGGATTAGTAAAAGTAAAAGTCAACCTGTACTAGGATGAGCAAGATAAACAAGAAAACTAAACGTGCTTAACACATTTAAGCACTTTATGTCTTGGACTGCAAACACTGCATTAGGTAAAAGTTTGCATTGGGCATGCTTTTGCACAATTAATGTGATTTTTGCTATTGCATGCATGCTGATAATTTGTCAAACCTTGGCTCATACTCCGTTAGTTTGAGAGCAACACATGCAGCACTCAGGTCAACTGTTAGGGCTTTACATCCAAGCCATGCTCTGTGCATCATTCTTCAAAATCTTTTAAATGTGATAACAATGTAGAAAAGAATTCTGTAACAGGAATTCTAGAATAAAATCATTCTGTTCCACACTGTGAGAAAGAACAAGATCATTAGTGTTTTTTTGCAGAAGGGGACGGTCTTTTCGCGATCTGGTGACCAATGGCTCGAGTGCCCACAGAGAGGTCCCTGCGTGCCAGCTGTGGCACTCGTGCCATAGGTTCGCAATCACTGCCTTATACCAAGTCAGACCAACGGTCTATTTAGCACGATATTGCTTATCTTTCCGGGCAGCAGTTTCCTAGGATTTCAGACAGGAGTATTCCCCAGCTCCACCTTAAGATGCAGAGACTGAACCTGAAACCTTTGGCATGCAAAATATGGGCTCTCCCACTGAGCTATGGCCTACCCCCCAACATGCCCTAAATTAATCAGGGACTGCACCGGGGGGGGGGGGGCTGGTGACCCCTATGTCAGTGGGGCTCCATATCCATTGCAGCTTTTATTTGGAGCTTTATAGGAACTATCCATGGTGCTCCATGGTGGTGAAGCTATTTTTGGGATGGAGTACAGCACCATGGATAGCTCCTATAAAGCTCAGAATAAAAGCTACAATGCATAAGGAGCCCCACTGACACAGGAGTCACCAGCCTCCCCATATACATCTTATGCTGGCTCAGCTTGTCTGAGTGTGGAAAGCTAAGCAGGGTCAGGCCTGGTTGTTACTTGGATGGGAGACCCCTCCTCTAGTTTTCTGCATTGAGCAGGGGGTTGGACTCGATGGCCTTGTAGGCTCCTTCCAACTCTATGATCTATGAAATCTATGAAATCTGTGTCAGGGACCACCTGGACTGGAACCATGAAACCTTAGTTTGCTGTGCTTAATCTCTGGAAGCAAATTAAAATGTTTATTTTGGCAGAGATTTACCGCTGGAGTATATATAGCTCAGTGGTAGATCACATGCTTTGTATGCAAAAGGTTCCTGGTTCAGTCTTCAGCATATCTGGGTAGGGCAGGATGGAAAACTCTTGCCTGAAACCCTGGATAGCCTCTGCCAATCAATGTCGACAATACTGGAATAAATGGACCAATGGCGTGACTGTTCCGAACTAGGTTCCTGTTTCTGTAATCTCTGTTTTCACATATGCTGTTTTCATTTAATGCTGTTGTAATGCTTGGTGGTGTCATAATTATTTTTTACTCTTTTGTATAAGCTGATGGTTTTAAGTTTTGTAAAGTGTTTTGATTTTAATCTTAAAGACAGTCAGAAATGCAGTAAAGAAATACGTGTTTTTAAAAAGTGCATATTCATAATCTAGCTTCCTACTGTTCTGAAAAGATTTTTGAAAAAAAACCTCTGTTGGAATACGAGCATCAGTGCTTTCAGTTTGTTCTTTGGAAATTGATCAGTTTAGTTATGCATGGCCAGACCTCATGGTTCTTTCACAGATTCTACTCCAGCCTATGATAGGAGAATATAGGAGTGGAAAAGGATCCTACCACCATCTTGTCTGAATAGATAATAGTTGTGGGATATAGGACTCCCTAGACATTTTGTAGAACTCAGGGCCAGCCCCAGACATTTTATTGGCTGCCTGAGGCAAAGAACAAGATGCTGCCCCCTCCCATTCCATGTACAAAAGTTGACTGGACTGGCAGTTTAATCTTTCTTCAAGATTGGCAGTGGTACAGCATGCTCGCCCACACCAGAAGGCAGCAGGCTAGCTTAGGGGGTGCATGTCAGGCATCTTGGCACACAGCTCTTTCCTCCAATACCTTGCTGCCGCCTCCCAGCATCTGCTGCCTGAAGCAACTACATCACCCTGCCTAATGGTAGGGCTGGCCCTGGCAGAACCTAACCTTCACTGGCACCTCCCCCATTTGCAACTCTGAAGCTTAAGACTTTTCACAGAGCCAAGCTATAAGAGACAATGTCCCATTGACCACCAGCTGTTCAGGTTTGCCCTTAGCATAGGCAGAACTGTTAAGAAGATGTGTGTTCATTCAATCTGTCTTAAGGACAGTTCTGATATTCAGTGTCAGAGATAGCCATCAGAAGACAGGAGGAACCAGCCAAAATGTGATAAGCTTGTGTGTCCCCCCCCCCCCAGTTTGACTGAACGGGTTGGGTCTGTGCTGATGAGAGGCAATGATCTGTGATGACTGATGAGAGCGGTTTGACATATTCGTTGTTATCAAGCAATTATCTAGTGAGTAACATAATATGAACCCTTGGAAAATGATGATGATGATGATGATGATGATGATGATGATGATGATGATGATGATGATAATAATAATAGGCAATTGTGGTATAGCTTGAATGTCTTGGTATCTTAAAGATACCGTATTAAAGCTTAAACACATCTTAAGGCTTTAGTATCCTTTCTTTAGAAATTCAGTGACGGAATAGCTGGTGCTGGTACTGAATGGCTTCAGTTCACTGCGTTTTAGATGGTTGCTGCTGCTGAAGCTTCGCTTTTAATGTGTAGGTCGCTATTGTTTTATTGGATGGTTTTTATTCTTTTGTTCGCTGCTTTGAGAGGTTGAAGAATATAGCAAGAGTCCTGCGGGATCTGACCAAAAGTCTGTCTAATCCAGAATCTTGGTTCCATCGTAGCTATGGAAAGCAATGCCTGAAAGCAATAGGCCGCTGCTGCTGTTCAGGGCCGGATTAAGAGCATTAGGGCCTGGTGCTGAGGATTTGGTGGGCTTTTTATGTAAATAAATAAATGAAGACGCAATTTTATATTAAAACAAATTAAATATTTTAATTACCATTAAAGTGCCAAACAGAAACATATTGAAAATTTCTTTTTGTAAACAATAAGCTTGTGACTCAATAAACCGTTCTAAATAGAACATTCACACAACCATTTTTAAATAACATAAACCATATAAACATGTAATAACCAGGTCAGGCCTGGTTATTACTTGGATGGGAGATACCCTCCTCTAGTTTCCTGCATTGAGCAGGGGGTTGGACTCGATAGCCTTGTAGGCTCCTTCCAACTCTATGATCTATGAATCTATGAGCCAGACCTGCCTTTAATGTCTCTGCCCCCAGCAAGCTCTGCCCCTTTAACTTTAACACATTCTGTGAAGGTTTAAACAGGACCCTACACACATTCAGCAGAATGCTCCAGACCTTCACCAAATACACACAGGTCAGGAGAGGCAAAACCACGTAGGGAATGGGATGTTGGGGGCAGGGCCAGTGCAATGCATGGGTGAGGGACTTCTGAATAGGGTTGTAGTCTAACCTAATAAAGGTTGCAATCCTATGAACACTTATTTCGGAATAAGCCCCAATGGATACTGTTGGGCTTATTTATTTATTTATTTATTTATATTTATTTATTTAATACATTTTTATACCACCCAATAGCCGAAGCTCTCTGGGCGGTTTACAACAGTTAAAACCATAAAATACAATATAAAATAAATATAAAATTTAAAACCACAGATTAAAACAAACAACAAAGCTAGCAGCAACAGTTACAATAACAGAGTTAAAAACAACTACAAAATTAAAATGATTAAGATGATTAAAATGATTTAAATGCCTGGGAGAATAGAAAGGTCTTCACCTGGCGCCGGAAAGAATACAAAGTAGGCGCCAGGCAAACCTCTTTGGGGAGCTCATTCCATAACCGGGGTGCCACAGCAGAAAAGGCCCTCCTCCTGGTAGCGACCTTCCTCATTTCCTTTGGCAGGGGCTCTTGGAGAAGGACTGCTGATGCAGATCTTAGTGTCCGGGCAAGTACATATGGGAGGAGACAATCCTTCAGATACCCTGGCCCCAAGCCGTTTAGGGCTTTGAATGTTAGTACCAGCACTTTGAATTGGGCCTGGAAACAGACTGGCAGCCAGTGCAGATGAGAAAGCACTGGCATAATATGTTCTCGTTGGCCAGTCCCCGTTAACAATCTCGCTGCCCTATTCTGGACCAGCTGAAGTTTCCGGACCATTTTCAAAGGCAGCCCCACGTATAACACATTGCAGTAATCCAAACGAGAGGTTACCAGAACATGGATAACTGTAGCTAGGCTATCTCTGTCCAGATAAGGACGAAGTTGGTATATCAGCCTAAGCTGATAAAAGGTGCTCCGTGTCACCGAGTTCACCTGTGCCTCGAGTGACAGTTGTGGATCCAAGAGCACCCCCAAACTATAAACCTGATCCTTCAGGGGGAGTCCAACCCCATCCAGAACTGGTTGAATATCACTTAGCCGGGCAGACAAACCACCCACTAACAGTACCTCCATTGAGTCTCAGTTTATTAGCCCTCATCCAGTCCATTACCGTGCCCAGGCAGTGATTCAGAACAGCCACTGCCTCACCTTTTATTTCAAAGTAAAGCATGCAAATGGGTGCACTATATATCCACAAAATGCCTCTTTCATTTTAAGGCCATTACAAATTGCAGACAGGATTTTCCATCACACTCAATAATATATATTTTTTCTCGTCCCCCCCTAAATGCCCTTCATTTTGTTTTGTTTTGCTTAACATTCATACTGAAAAAGAATTCTGCTGAAGTTTGCACACTACTTTGTGATTTTCAGTTGGTCATAACGAGAAGTCTGGTTTCACCTGCTCTCTGTGGATCTTAATGGTTAATCTAGAACAGGGCTCTCCAACCTCGGGTCCCCAGATGTTGCCAGACTACAGCTCCCAGAATCCCTTGCCATTAGCCATGCTAGCTGGGTATGCTGGGAGCTGTAGGCCAGCAACATCTGGGGACCCGAGGCTGGAGAGCCCTGATCTAGAATGATGAGTGTTTCATTGCTGTATTATGTTAAAATGTAAGCTACCACCCAAAGGGCTCTGTGGGAGCATCATGGCAAGAAAGAAACTGCCGAGTTAAAACAACATCCTTCTTTGCTGGTGCAGCATAGCGGCGAAGAGACTGATCTAAGAATCAGAAAAGAGCAACAGGACATCAACAGGTGCCGCTGCCTTTGAGCAGGGGGCAGCAGGAGAGGGGGAGGGGCAGCCGCCCCCCGCCCGGCTGGCCCTCACGGCGCGGCCTCACCTTCTTGCAGTGCTTGCCGAGCCAGACCCACGCGGCGTCCAGCTGTGAGACGGTCTCCGGGCCCTCCCAGAACTTGCCGGCGGGGCCTCCGTCTTGCGCCACGACACGGACAAGGGGGTGGCGGAGGCTCCGGCTGCTGCCGCCGCTGCCCCCGCCGCGCCCGCCGAGCCGCCTCCCGCCACGGGGCCCCCGGGATTAGAGCCGCCGCCTCCGGGCACGGCTGCCGCTGATGCCGCCGCCGCCATTGTCCTGCCCGGCCTGCCGCGCCGCCACCGCCGCCGGGGCCCTACGCCGCCCACTCTCCTGGCTCCGTGCATGCGCAGAGCCCGCGGGATGCCGCGGCGGCTGCCACACCGCCGCCACTCTCCTCCCGCGTGTGTGGCTCTCTCTGTGGCTCTCCGCGCTGCGGGTGACGGGTCCAGGCATTGTGGGCCTATTTTATGGTAGGGGCCTGGAGCTGCAGCTCCAATAGCCCCTATCTTAATCCGGCCCTGCTGCTGTTACTCTCCTGCAGCTGCTGTTCAGTGACTTACTGCCTCTGACATGAAGCTTCCATACAGCCATCAGGAATAATAGTTACTGATGTACCCGCCCTCCATGAATTTGTCTAATCCCCTTTTACAGCCATCTAAATTAGTGGTCATCACCAGATCATGCAGCAGCTAATCCTAATTTCTTTGTCTGTTTATTACTAAATCCTTTATCCTGCCATTCTGTTTCAAAATAAACTCTCAATGTGGATCACAGTAGCATTTTTAAAAATAGCAATAACCAATCAGCATGACATGTTATTAACAGTGCAATCCTATGATGTCATAAGTAAGTCTCATTGTGTATTTACTCCTAGGTAAGCATGCATGGGATGGCAGTTTAAAAGTTAAATAACTGGAGCTGGGGGGGAGAGATTAAAAAGAGAGGGGGGGCACAACTGAAACTTTTAGGCTGCGATACTACACACACTTAGTTGGGATTAAGTCAGATTGAACTCAGTGTGACTTTCTTTTGAGTAGACAAGTATTGGATGGTACCGTACTTTTATTTATCAAAGCAAGTCTATGAGATTGATTATGCTAAAAGTTAATGACTTGCCTGAGATAATTAAAGATGGTTTCATTTTTATTTTTTTTTAAAGATGGTTATTACTTTTTAGTTAGTATTGTAATTTTAATGTTGATTTGTAGCCACCTTGGTTGCCATATCAGAGTTATAGAGCATGATAAAAATAACATGAATACATTAATTTTATGTATTTATTAACAGCATTGATGGGGCCCCCTATAACAAAGTTCTCAGGGTGCCTCACAAGAAGAAATTAAACATTAAAAACAACAACAAAAATTATAATACAGCATAAAAAATACAAGTTGCAGGAGAGTAAAAATAGCTTAAAGCTAAAACAGATTAAAAAGACTGGGAAAATAAAAAAAGTATTTCTCTGACACCACAGTGACACCAAAGAACTCATAGAGTGATCCTTTCTGGGGATGGCATTCCACACCCAGGGTGCCACCACTAAAAAGGGCTGCACTTTGCTTGGTAGGGGCTCTTAGAGAATGGTTTCCAAAGAAGATCTCAAGGTCTGGGTAGGTATATGTGGAGGGAGGCAGTCCTTCAGGTACCTGGGTCCCATGCCGCAGAGAGCCTTAAAGGTCAAAACCAGCTCCTTGAATTGGGCCCAGTAATGGACTGGGAGCCATGAAGATGCTGTAGGAATGATGTGATGTGCTCCTATTGCCCAGAACCAGTCAGCAGTCTTGCAGCTATATTCTGAAGTATCTGAAGTTTCCAGACCATTTTCAAAGGTAGCCCCAACATACAAACAGCTCCAATGGTAGTCCAAATAGGAGGTGGCAAGGTTATTGTAAACTGAAGCAAGGCTATCCCAGTGTTATCCACTCCAACCAATGGTGGCTCTTCGAGTGTTAAGCAAAAATCGGCTACCCGAGTGAGATCTCTTAACTGGAGATGCTGGGCAATGCTGTAATCTCTTTTAGCCCTTTTCCTAAGCAGGACAGCACTTCAGTGATAAAGGCATTGGACCATGAATATTACTGTGTATTTAATTTTACTGCTTGAATGACCTGAGATCACCATCAGAAAGAAAAAGAACCAGGTACAGAGAGAGCTTCACATCTAATAAGATATTTCCCTTTAATGATGTTCCAGCAATCTCATGATTATTGGAATATCCTCCACTATTCTAAATAAAATGAGGTTTAGTGGAGGAGATTATGATCTGTTACATCTATTTAAGCTTACAATATCTCCAAGGTACAATATCTCCAACTAGCAGAGTGATTGTATAAAATAAAACTAACATGAGGAATGAATTTGACCAAACACAATGATATTCATTTAAGCCTCTGTGACGGTGAAAATAATCTATCTCAAAGAATAGAATTATTATTGCAATTGAGATTGAGGGAATTGCTTCAGAGCAGTAATACTTCAAAATAGCCTTTAAATCTATGGATTATTCATGTTATTCCTCATAATGCAGCCTTCTGTTGCATATGTTCTTGCTGTGTTCAGGCCTACTGATACAGCCATGTTTTTCTTATGCTTGCACAGTCATGTGATGTCAAAAAGATTAGCACTATTATCTTCAACAAGAGGCGAGCTAAGATGTTATATGAAGTGTGTGTATGCATGCATGCATGCATATATATATATATATATATATATGGGTGGTCACTTATGAATTGCCAGAAAAGAGGAAATACATCACCAAAAAAGAGAACAAAAGAGGATACCAATTTGCATAAAATATGGATATACTAATGTATATGGATACTATAGATGCAAATTTAGAAATAATAATTATAACTTAAATAGAAATACTGTACATCTCACCATAGTGTGACCAGGAGACATGTGCACCTGCTCAGTCTGTTGTCCATGGACAACTTCAAAACCTAGCTCTTCTATCTGATGGTTCTTTATCTTAGACTGGAGAGCCCTTCATGGAGGATACCTTCAAAACTGGGGGCAGTCCTCTGGCAGCCCTTCAAATAGAACTCTTCCCTCTGTAAAAAAAGGACACATGGTAATTTTGCTATTACATTTTTAAAGAGATCTCAAATAACTTTATTATAGACCAGTAACAATTATAGACCAGTGTCCAATCTTCCATTTTTGGGCAAGGTGATCGAGAGGGCGGTTGCCTTCCAACTCCAAGCAGTTTTGGATGACACCGATTTTCTAGACCCATTTCAAACTGGCTTCAGAGCAGGATATGGAGTTGAGACTGCTATGGTCGCCTTAGTAGATGATCAGCGCCTGAGTACCGACAGGGGGAGTGTGTCCCTGTTGGTGCTTCTGGACCTCTCAGCGGCTTTCGATACCATCGACCATGGTATCCTTCTGGAATGCCTGAGGGGACTGGGAATCAGGGGCACTGTGCTTCAGTGGTTCCGGTCCTACCTCTCGGGTAGGTTCCAGATGGTGATGCTTGGGGATAGCTGCTCCTCCAAAAAGGAGCTGCTATGTGGCGTGCCACAAGGAGCTATTCTTTCCCCAATGCTATTTAATATCTACATGAAACCGCTGGGAGAGATCATCCGGAGGCATGGGGCGGGGTGCTATCAGTATGCTGATGACACCCAAATATATTTCTCTATGCCTTCGTCAACAGCATCAGCTAAGGATAGTGTGTCTCCTCTGAATAAATGCCTGGAGGCAGTAATGGGCTCGATGAGGGAAAACAAACTGAAATTGAATCCAGACAAGACGGAGGTGCTTGCTGTCAAAGGCCACAACCTGGGTTTGGAGGTATGTCAACCAGTTCTGGATGGGGTTACACTCCCCCTGAAAGACTGTGTTCGCAGCTTAGGGGTGCTCCTGGATCCGTCGCTCCAAATGACATCCCAGATAGATGCGACGGCTAGGAGTGCCTATTATCAGCTTCGGCTGATACGCCAGCTGCGCCCCTTCCTAGAGTTGGAAGACCTAAAGACGGTAGTGCACGCACTGGTAACTTCGAGGCTCGACTTCTGTAATGCGCTGTACATAAGGCTACCTTTATACCTAGTCCGGAAACTTCAATTAGTGCAAAATATGGCAGCCAGACTGGTTGCTGGTACACCTAGGGGTGCCCATATCACACCAGTTTTAAAAGCACTCCACTGGCTGCCAATCAGTTTCCGGGCGAAGTATAAAGTGTTGGTTATTACCTTTAAAGCCCTACATGGTTTGGGTCCAGGCTACCTACGGGATCGCCTTCTCCCGTACAATCCACCCCGCACACTTAGGTCCTCTGGGAAGAATCTGCTTCCAAACTAGGCTGACTAGCATTACCCAGAGGACCTTTTCTTCTGCTGCTCCCAGATTATGGAATGGCCTGCCGGAGGAGATACGTCAACTTGTCAGTCTTTTGGAGTTTAAAAAAGCCATAAAGACTGAACTCTTCCGGCAGGCCTATCCGGCGGAATTTTAGGATGTTTTAAAGATGTTTTAAAGATGTTTTAAAGATGTTTTAAGATGTTTTAAGATGTTTAATAGTATATATTGTGTTGTTTTAGTTTAGGTATTTTATATTTTCTGTTGTTCCCTGCCTCGATCTAGATGGAGAGGCGGGTAATAAATAAATTATTATTATTATTATTATTATTATTATTATTATTATTATTATTATTATTATTATTACCAAAAGCTCTGTAATGTGATTTAACAATGTCCAGAACATCTCTGTATGCCAGGGACAATGTGCATGTACTATGTTTACTGCGTGGTAATGCACCCCACCTAAGTACTCCAGGGCTGCCACTTGTCACTGCACCTTCCCCCTAGCACTTAGCTAGTCTGGATTCAGTCAGGGATGCATCACAATCCATTGCCTGTTGCTGCTGGCTGGTGTCGGTGCTTTAGAACCACCTAGGCTGCTGAACCACTCACCCGAACTACTGACATTATGGCAGTACATAGAGCCTTTTCACCCAATCCTACACAGTAGGAGGGTTTGCACTACATGCTAAGCCACGCTGCATAGCAAGCTATGCAGTGTGGCTTAGAAGCCACCCTACCCCCGATACGCCTGACAAAGGACCGGGCACATCGGGGGTATGGTGCCTCCTCCCCTCTTGGTCCTGCTGTGGATATCCCAGGGGACACCACGGGAGCACTGAGTTTTCCTCCTCTCCCTGCTGCTGCTTGTCAGGCAGGGGATGGCAGGATGTGGCTGGCCGCAGCCCGATCCCAGAAGAGAGGGGTTGCTCAGCGACCCCTCTCTCCCAGGATTGGGCTGCCAGGTCCCCCCACCTTGGGAGACTCTAGAGGAGACCGGTCAGAGTGCGGCCCTGCCCTGTCTGCCACTGTGGCCACCAGACCAGGCAACCATAAAAGCAGGCAGGGGGGATGAGCCACACTTTGATCAGTCTCCTCTAGAGGAGACTGGTCAGAGTGTGGCTCATTCCTGCCCACCACCGCATGCCACCTTCCTAAGCTCCCAGCTGGGCTTGAGTGGGTGATATCCGACGGACACCAGCAATGGCACATGGGGGACACTGGTGGCATGGCCGTGTGCTGCCGCTTGGGCACTTTCGATGGCTTCTTAGGCACTTGGCTAGAGCTGCTTGGCCAGAGTCGCAAGCCTTTTTTTGCTGCTCTTGGATGACATGGCAAGCCCAGGGTGGCTATGGAACCCTACTACAAGCCATGCCTTTCTGGGGTGGCTCTGAAGGCTCCCTACAAGATGAAGCATGCTGGGCTCACACAACAGGCTAAGCCACCGTGGCTTAGCGTCTTGTGCAAACCCAGTCACTGGTTTGCTAGCATAGTGGTGCACAGACTTCATATTAAATTTGAAATGATTCAGAACAGGGGTATTGTGAAAAGGCAATCTGCATGACTAATCTGTGGCAAAAAAACTAACAAAAAACAAACAAACCTCCAGTCAGTTTAGTCTAAAGGCAGAAGGTTTGAAAAGGTTAAGTGTCAAAAAGCAAAGGAATGCAGTATCACACAACTTCTGCTTCCAGTAGCTACCAAGATAGTAGCCCTGCGTCAGTGGAATCACTCCCCAAAAGTATTCATTAACTAGACATATCATGTGAGGCACACAGTAACCATATTCAGGCATTAAGATCACATGGAGACAGATAGTGGGACCAAATGCACATGCCCTGGCCCTGCCTTCCAAGCTCTGCCCCACATTGTCTCTGTGTTGGTGGCTTGTGCGTAAAGGGGAAGTTCCTGAATGTGCATAGGATCTCCACTATAGGATCTCCCCATGATTGGGAATCCTGCATGGACAGCATGGAGGCTGGGATGGCAGGAGATGCAATGGCAAGGGTGGGGTCAGAGCACATGTTCCCCCACTCTCCGCACCTTCTTATGTGGGGAGAGAGAACGTGTGTAGACAAATTAATGCCTGAATAGGAGTTTTGATTAAAGTTATCAGTTTAACTTCAAAGTGTACAACTTCTTTTTATGCCTCTCCCATACTTCCCCTCTATACTAATTCAATGATTTAAACAACAACAACAACAACAACAACACCCTGCTGTTTTCAGACCAGAGTTAGGGCTATCTCATGTTGTCTCAAGCTCCACAAAGCCAGGATATTGGAAGCTGAGGCTGATGCCTTACCCTCCATGCACCCACACTTTTCCTTGGTCAGCAAAGATGCCCCACGTTGTCCTGGTTAACCATTAGTTAAGTAGTTATAATCCCATGTATTATATAGGTTGACCTGCAAGAAAGAAGATGCAAATACTTTGGAGACCAATGTCCTTTTCAAAAATCAAGGAAATTCAGTTATCAAAAAACCCACCACATTACATCCAGAGTTAAGGCTATCTCATATTGGCTCAAGCTCCACAAAGCTAGGAAATGGGAAGCTAAGGCTGATGCCTTAACTGACATGTCCTGTGAATGATCTGTGATGATGTTGTGCAAGGTCACAAATTGGGCTTGTGTACAACTCTCATTCCATACACCTACACTTTTCCTTGGCCTTTTAGTCCCAAATTTAGATGGAGAGGATGGAGTGCCTGGGACCAGCAAAGATGCTCCACATTGTCCTAGTCCTGTATCACCTTATGAAGCATCTGAGTCTGAGCCTTACTGTATTGCTAGAGGAATCCTCCTGCGAGTTGACTCATACATACAATTACATATAATTAAAGCAGCATGGGAGAGACCCTCAAGTTACGGCTTAACTAAAGGGTGCAGGGATTGGGCCCATTGCTCCTGCAAAAGTGT
The DNA here is from genome assembly GCA_021292165.1 of Shinisaurus crocodilurus. NCBI lineage: Eukaryota > Metazoa > Chordata > Lepidosauria > Squamata > Shinisauridae > Shinisaurus > Shinisaurus crocodilurus. The sequence continues at coordinate 228,520,554 of CM037878.1, read as the reverse complement.
TTTCAAGGCATTTGGGAACTGATTCTGACTCAGAGGAGGGGGTGGAAACCGCAGCTAAATGTTCAAGGCCAGGGAAGTCAGTGATGAGCCCCAAGGAGGTATTTGGGAGGGAAGCAACTTCAGTCTCCCTGGGAAACCAAACTGAGCATGTTAATGAGGAAGAAAGTGGATCAGGTATCATTATTAGTCCCAGGGTGCATTGTCAGCTAAAGAGGGCAGACCAGCTAAGAACCAAGCGATTGGCCCTTAAGCAAGAGGATTCGCCTTAGAGCCAGAGTATGGGTAATTTGAGCATGGAAGAGAGAAGGAGAATTCAGTTTGGAATCAACTTCTTCCTTATAGCTCACTCTTCTTTAATGGCTAGTATCCTATTCCTAAGTAAGCTTGTTCTTTTGTTATTGGCTACTGTAATACACTTCATTTATACTTGTAAGTCAGTCTGATTGGCTTGCATTAGCATAATGCTCACCAGTATCTCACCAGTATCTTGGAATTTAAAAAAGCCATAAAGACTGATCTCTTCCAGCAGGCCTATCCAGCGGAATTTTAGGATGCCTTTAAGATGTTTTAAAGATGTTTTTATGATGTTTTATGATGTTTTAAAGATGTTTTAATGGTATGTGTTGTGTTTTGTTTGGTCTATGTGTTTTATATTTTTTGCTATTCCCCGCCTTGATCTAGACGGAGAGGCGGGTAAATAATAATAATAATAATAATTATATATATATAATTATTATTATTATTATTATTATAAAGCTTTAGTTAAAAAGTCATTGTTGTTGTCTGCCTAAAAAGATCGAGAGAAAAGGGCCCTTTAATTGTATTTGTTTTACATCAGGCATACCTCTTTTAGGCTGCAATCCTATACACATATACCTGGGCTGGGAGTAAGCCCCACTGAAGTCAATGGGCCTATTTCTAAAAATACATTATTTACTTATTTATTATATTTATACCCTGCCTTTTTCCTGCAAGGAACCCAAGGCGGCTTACATAATAATCCTCCTCTCCTCCATTTTATCCTCACAACAACCCTGTGAGGTAGGTTAGGCTGAGAGTCAGTGACTGGCCCAAAGTCACCCAGTGAGTTTCATGGCCGAGCGGGGACTAGAACCTGGTACTCCTGAGTCCAGTCCAACACTCTCACCACTACACCACACTGGCTCAATAGGATTTCACTGTAAGTTTCACATTTTTCTCATTGTGGATTGGCAGGTGACTTCGCTTCATCTCAGAGACCTTTTATTATTATGTTGTAGAACAGAGTTGGGATGAACATAATAACTAAGGCAATAACTGAGACTGAATACACTTAATGAGGGGTTGTGGGTTTTTTTTTTGTTTTTTTTTACAGCAATCAGATTTTTCTGTGTTTTGAAGTATTAAAGCTAATTGCACAAGTACACTCTATATTCAAGTATTTCCAGGTGATGCATGATACTCCATGAGAAGCGCTGTGCTGCCCCTGGAACATGCTGTCAGTTAGTCCCTGTCAGTGGAGCCATTCCTTTCTCCTCAGTCTCTCCCATGATGCATCTCTCCTTCAATTTCTCCTCTGCCTGTCTTGCTTTCCTCAAGCTGTCTACTAGGAAATCTATTGTTGCATTTTATACAAAGCATTTCTGAGCACAGCTCTCACAGCTCATTCCCATCTAAATGGGAAGTGCAGATCATCTGTAAAAACTATGTTTTTATGTAATGAAAAGTACAGTTTCAACATTTTAATGATATTTTATAATTAATAATTTATAATATAATCACACTTCCCTTTTATAACTGGCTGAGGGACTAAAATTGCTGCTCCACTGGTGGATATGGGCGCATGTCAGCAGGATAACACTCATGCTACTGGAAACCCCCCCCCTGCAGAAAGTTCTGTGTCCTGAGCACACAGCTGGAGCAAGGTAGCAGTAGGCAGGTGCACACTCTGCTGGTGTAGGTGTTCCACCAGCGACCTTCTACAGGAAGTGTGGGAGGAAATGGGGCATGCAGGTAGCAGATGCAGAGCCACCACATCCTAAGCCTTTTCATTTCACTGACATACGTACCCAAGCAACTGGCATAACTCTACACCAGCCCTGGCATAGTTAATTCCCCTCCCACTGCAGCCAATGGGAGGGGAAAAGAAAATGCTGCCCCCACCTCCCACTCTGTCCACAGCAAAACAGCAGGGCACAGGATGTGGCAGCTGCTCCACGCGTGGATCTCCTCTTACCATCACTGTAAGGCAGGATTGCCCCAGTATTTTTAAATAGGTATCTTACAGAGAACTCCTATACATGTCTACTCAAAAGGAAGTCTCATTGAATTCAATGAGGAATACTCCCAGGTAAGTGAGTGTAGGATTACAGCCTTATTCATGTTCTGTATAGAAATACTGACTGACAGCATGCTCAGCAATGACAAAAGGAAGTACTGTTTCAAACATTACATACTTAATTTATGGAATTCACTGCCACAGGATGTGGTGATGGCCACTACCATATATGGCTTTAAAAACCCAGAAATATATGGGGAACAGGTCTATCAATGACTGCCAGCTGTGACAGCTAAACACCACCTGTGGCTTACACTGGCTCAGCTTGTCTGAGTGTGGAAAGCTAAGCAGGGTCAGGCCTGGTTATTACTTGGATGGGAGACCCCTCCTCTAGTTTCCTGCATTGAGCAGGGGGTTGGACTCAATAGCCTTGTAAGCTCCTTCCAACTCTATGATCTATGAAATCATCTATGTTCAGAGGAAATGTTTCTTTGAATACCAGGTGCTGGGCTCTTACAACAGCTGAAGGCTATTGCCTTCATGCCCACCCTTGTAGGCTTCCTGGAAGCTGGCCACTTCTGGAAACCAGATGCTAGACTGATCCAGCAGTGTCCATATGCTTATTTATGATACAAAATCTACACCTTTGGCAGAATTCTAACTATGGAGCATTGGTGTGACTGAGACAAATTGATTGCCCATTATGCAAGCTTGCAGTCCCTTCAGAGTGGAAGTTCCCACTGCTAATCAATACACCTTTTTGTTGTGCAGGCAGAATCTGGGAGAATATCCCTGGGAATGAGAAAAAAGGCACTTGCACATATCAATCTGCTGATCCTTGTGCTGCGTTTTTGTAATACATTCCTATCACAATAACCTGTTCATTTTCTTTCCTCCTCCTCCTCCTCCTCCTCCTCTGTTGTCTTCAAAGTACTGTATTTGACCATTAACACAGTGAAGTTGGCCCAGAATTGGGAACCACAAGTCAGGGTGCCATTTTGGTTTTTCTCCATTTCTACTACTCATTCTTAGTTAGTTCTTCTTCACCCTATGGGTAGCCAAGTGTATAATGTGGAGTAGAATCTCTACAATGGAATCTCTAATCATGTAATCAGAGCCATGTAATCAAGTCTCTACCACAGTTCCCTGGATTTCCAAGTACCTTTGGTAATACAAAATAGCTACAAGGCCAGAATCTAAAGTGGGCCATCTTCCCAAACTGAAAGAGCTATCCTTTGGTCATCTGAATTCTCCTCATACACACCTGAAAGGGCAGCTTAGAGGACTGTATACTTAGGGCAGATGGAAAGGCACACTCTTTGAGATAGCATTTATGGAACTGAACTGGGACTTTCCTTACTGACTCAATTTCAAGTGTTGACAGACATTGGGCAGAGCAATCTGGCTGGTGATAGAACTTGTTCCCTAGCTTCCTAGTGCAGGGGTAGGCAAAAAGTAGATTTCCAGATGTTTTGGACTTCAGCTCCCAGCATTCCTAACCATTGGCCATGCAAGCAGGGGCTTCTGGGAGTTGAAGCCCAAAACATCTGGAGATCTACCTGCTGCCCACTCCTGTCCTAGTGAATGGATCCCAACAGTATTTGGATCCTTCCCAAACAGAAACACCATGCCAATGTACTGGTCTGGGGATGAGGATCTTGTACCAGTAGTATCTTTTCCCTTCTGCTTATTTCTTTGTCAACATTGCACCCACTGGGCCCACTGCATCTGTGTTGTTCCAGTCATTTCTTTTTGCCACTGTGATGCTCATGCTTCTCCAACATGTTATAGATATAGATGTGCCTCGCCTGTTGGCTGGCCCCCTAGCAGTCACCACAAGCAAGGATCTTGTCCTTACTCTTATCCCAATAGTTGCTAAGGCAGGCAGGCACAAAAATGCTCTTACATGCTTTCTTTATAAGTTCCCTTTATCTATCTTGAAAATGGAAAGTCTGAGAAAAGATCCTTTAAATATTTTGAATTTAAGAAATCTTAGCACAGTATGAATAAGACCTGACTTGTTTTAAATGCAGAATGTGTATCTTGCGGAAGTGCTTTTCCTGGGAGCTCAGTGAAATTACTGAGTCCTTGAGCACATTCTTTGTAAAGTTACTTGCACAAAAATCTTGTTTAAAGGGCTTTTCATTCTGACCCATTGTCAAGGCACATTCTTCAGTAGTACATAACTACTTTAGCCCATTGCATTATGCATGATAACTTTTGTTGTGCAGCACTGCACACACAAGTGTTTGCCATTATATCAGGAAAAGATTCAAGTCAACTTCTTGCATGCATACATTTTATTTTAAGTTCAACACACACACACATACCCCACTTTGAAAAAATGTTGTACACATTGCTGGGTTAATTAGTTAATCTGCTAAACATTCATGCTGCTGGCTGAATTTCTGACACCAACAGAAGTGACCAAACCCACTAGAATGTTATTTTGAGTTAGCAAAATAGACCTGCATATTACTGCTCAGACCTCTCCTTGAAATTAACAAAGGTGGTTTGGAAGCAGCAAGCAGGAAACTGGGTGCAAGCATTTTCTCTGGTTTGAAAGGAAATAGTGGGAAATACAATCTCTCCCTGCTAGATAGTGGCAAAAAGAACTCACATTCAGAAATCCAATTTCTTTCCTTTCTTTCTTTGTGTGTATGTATGTTTGCGCTCTAAAATTCTTTCCGATGTCCAGTTGTGTGTGTGTGTGTTTGTGTGCTTTTACAACTGCATTGTATTTCATTCATAATGACATTACAGCAGATATACTTAGAGACTTTGTGCAGTGAAAGGTCAGGATCAGGGATACCGCTGAAACTTGAAATTATCCTATTCCTTGGTCAAACTGAGTAGGTTCATCATTCCTGAAATGAGCCTGCACTTCTCTCCGAAGAACTTCAATATTTTCATAATTAAAACTGAAATTGATTATGAGTTAATTTATATTTTCTGTGCCTGCACAATCTGCATGACTAAGCATCCAATCTGCCATTTTTGCACATTCTCAGATGTTGGTTGCTGTGAACCCTTACTTTCCAAAGGAAAAGAAACCATCTTCTTTGCAATGGACATGTGCATGGATTTGGAATGATTTTACTTTAACCCTTTAGTTACTCTTTGCCAAAGGAGCCAATCAGTTTAGAACTTCTTCAGCTTGCCTGGAGCTGCTGCCTCCACCTCCATGTAGCTCATCTAAAGTAAGCAAAGTACAGCTGACTAAAACAGAGAAAGGTACATCATGACACATGGATTTGGAAAACAATACCCTATTACACATGCCACATTTCCAAGATGCCTTTTGGTCAAGTGGATGCACAAAAGTTCTGATACTTTGGATTCTTGAAGTAATGGAGAACTTTCATCCAAATTTATAATGCTGGATTCATAACTCGGTGAACTAATTATGATTTCTGACACTACGTTCAACCATCACTAGTCAGCATTGTTCTCAGATGAGGCCTATACTGGTTTTGTCCTGTGTACATAGGCCCCTGTTAAATCCAAAATGCAGATAACAGACACCTTGAGAACCTGATTCTCACCATGCATATCTCTACTTACTGGTGTTTCTTCAGTTCTAGAGGAACCAATGGTACAGTTAGGGCTAGACCTTGGTGCTGGAGTCCAGGACCCTGCAGCCCTGGGGCCTCCCAAATGACCACCCAGAGAGCAGCAGATGATGGGGGCAGCAGCAAACAGGTCACTACCTGGGCTGGCAAACTCCACAGTATTGTGGTAGTCCAGATGGCCACATGAGTTGTTAGTTTAAAATGTGAAACTGCACATGCTCAGATCATTTATTTCATCAGAGTTTGAAAACATTTTTTGTTGTTTTGTTCAAACATATCAGACATATCGAAGCAGTTGTAAAGCATGGAGCGGTGGTGGGGAGAAGAGAAATGTGAACTGCATGCTTTACAAAGGAAGTGTAATACACAGGGCTCTCTAAAGCCCCACCGCACCCCACAAGTCCATTAAGTCCAGGGTCTAAAACTACATAGCTGCACCACTGAGAGGAACAGATCTTATCTGTACCTCTGGAGCAGTTAAAATACTATATTATGATGACGTGTTCAAACGTGCTTGGCTGCATTGAACTATGTTATTATCTTTGTATGTGTTTCACAATATTACTAGCAGGATTGAGTGTGGTGTGCAGGGTGGTCCCAAAGCAGCTTGATAAATGAACTGGTATCATTCAAAGGGAATCTATTCCATCAACAAAATCATTACTATTACTATATTTTCAGCCCAATCTCACATATGTTTATTCAGAAGTAATTCTCATTGGGTTCTATGGAGCTCACACTCAAGTAATAAAGTTGCAGCCTCAGTTTCACATCACCTCAGTTAGTTATAATATTCTACTGATGTAATTTCATCAAAGAAAAAGGCTAAATTAAATAGAGTACTGTAATCATATGTTTCCTATGAAAATTATATACATTTCTAATAGAGGAATTGCAGAATAGTGTTCCTGCAACCTAAGGCACATCAAAGTGCTATGTATGTTTGCTTGGAAGTAAGTCCCATCATGTTCAATGGAGGCTCATTCTCAAGTAAAAGCCTCAGAAACCCAGTTATGGGATGTCTGTTTTCTTACACTGAAATTAGTGGGAACACATCTGCTTAAACCAAAGTGTTCCTGATTAATTGGCATGTGAATTGGGATATCAATCTGTGAAACAAAGCAAATCAATAAATAAAATGAAGAAACTCAAAGACTGCCCAAATATTGAGCCCCTTGAAGATAGTGAGTGATTTATGCAAAGCAATCTACTCTTTCTGTAGGAGACCAAGGCTTGCTAATGACTTCTCATGAGAGTTGAATAAGCTAAATAGGAAATCCTTTTAGACCTGCCAGTAGTCAATTAAGTTTACTAGGATCATAAGAAAGGCTACATGGAATAGTCAGTAGTAGGCTAATTACCTTTCTGGAGAGAGGTCATGCTGAAATTAACTCAGAAAGAATGATCATTAGGAGGTGTTTTCAAAATCCATTCTTGCAACTCCAACAGTTTTGATGTGTTGGCTTGCTAACAGGTTTTTGTTTTTTTTAAGAAAGGAGGAGGTGCACAAGTTACCGTACATCACTTCAGTCAATTCCTACATTGCAGATTAAGGGAATCAGGGTCCACATTAGAGACAGAATATTGCAAAACCCACATTCAACATGGTGCTTCATCTTGGGATATTCCTTCTTACATTTTGGTTTAGTGCTAAAATGCTGAACCAACTTTCAAGTGGTCATTCTATATAGTAGTCCCACCACACTAACTTTAGAAGTTAACTAAACTTCTAACTATTCTTGTCCACCCCCCTGCTCAGTTCAGGATAGCTAGAACATGGCTGTCCAATCTCTTGTTCAGAATCTCCAGTGATGGAGAGAGTCCATCACTGAAATGTGTTCCTTGGGGAAAGCACTACGAATGACAGTCAAAGGGGGGTATTGTTTGCCTGCTGGTTTAACTCAGGTTTAATTCAGTAAAAGTGACACGTTAATCCTTGGAGACCTTTTCATTACCTTATGTGGAGGACCAAACCAGTCCTTGGCGTGGGTTCGGCACTTAACGGGTTAACCGGCACTGAGAAAATGCCCTTTACGCGGCTTCTGTGCACTTTAAACGGAACCACGACCAGCCATTGACAAAGAATCGTGTTGAGGTCAGAAATAGGTTTATTTACTACGCCTTTAATGGAGCGGAACTAATAGATTACCAGGAATTTCACAGTATAAAAAGAACAGTCCATAAAAATCACTGAAGCGGAAGACTTCAATCCACATACGAGATAGAGGCTTACTTAATACAGAGAATCCCCTTCCCCCACCAACGCGTAGCTGTTGGTGGGAGGACTATTTGCGCGCGTAGAGGAATGAGAGATGAGGCTGTTTAATTTAGAAACCACCTATGGGCTCAAGGCGGGGGGAGGAGCGGTGGAGGCCTTTATTAGGCAGCGTTGCTCCACCCTCTGCCTCTTTTCTCAAAGCAGCTGCTGGAGATAAGTTCTGTGCCAGTTGGTGCCTTTACTGTGGTTTGTGTGGGACCAGTAGGGGTGGAGTCCTGGGACTCCCTGCTCTCTCTGATCCCATCTCTTCTTGTTTTCTCTCTCTTACTTTAATTTTATTTGATTCTGTTTCCCTCCCCCCCTTTGTGGGCTTTTTCGGGGGTGAGTGGGGGGGATTGCTGGCCTAGTCCAGGGCCCTCCCTATGCCTTGCCTGTTACTGGAAGTAGGTGCTGGATCACTAGCACGTTAGGCACAGCTTGGAGGGTGGGATCTGGTGGGGCCTCCCTCCTGGCTGCAGGCCGATTTGGGGCTCCAGTGGGGGCCTCCTTAGCAGGCCTCTGTTTGCAGGCCGATTTAGGGGTTCAGTGAGGGCCTCCTTCGCAGGCCTCTGTTTGCAGGCCATTTTGGGGCTCCAGTGAGGGCCTCCTTAGCAGGCCTCTGCCTGCAGGCCGATTTAGGACTCCAGTGAGGGCCTCCTTAGCAGGCCTCTGTTTGCAGGCCATTTTGGGGCTCCAGTGGGGGCCTCCTTAGCAGGCCTCTGCCTGCAGGCTGATTTAGGACTCCAGTGAGGGCCTCCTTCACAGGCCTCTGTTTGCAGGTCATTTTGGGGCTCCAGTGAGGGCCTCCTTAGCAGGCCTCTGCCTGCAGGCCGATTTAGGACTCCAGTGAGGGCCTCCTTCGCAGGCCTCTGCCTGCAGGCCATTTTGGGGCTCCAGTGAGGGCCTCCTTAGCAGGCCTCTGCCTGCAGGCCGATTTAGGACTCCAGTGAGGGCCTCCTTAGCAGGCCTCTGTTTGCAGGCCATTTTGGGGCTCCAGTGGGGGCCTCCTTCGCAGGCCTCTATAGGGCTTTGCCCTCTTAGGCTTTGAGGCGTCTCCTCGGTTCCCTTGATAAGCATATTGTGTGTTAGGAGAGAAATAGCTACTTGTGCTCTTTTGCCTGATGTGCTACCTCATGGGGTTGTTGTTCACAGTTGCCAACCAAATACCTCGATATTGTTGTGATTGTGGGCCCCAATTTCCATCACTGTCCTACCTTCCAGGGTGGTCGTTGTATATGTGTGTGTATGTATATATATACATACACATGAATAATTGCTATACATAGCTAAATAATACTAATTCCAATGCCAATAATAATAATGATAATAAAGGAGCACAAATTCTAGGCCCTTGGTTTGTGGGGGGGGGCTTGCTTGCTTGCTCACGTGGCCGCCCTGCCCCCCCATGCTACTACCCTGATTCTTGCCTGCCTATGTGAGGGGTCCCGTCTGGCTCGTGTGGCAACGATTGGGCATTGGATTCCTACCCTACTGATTTTTGCCTTGTTCCTACCTTGCAGAGTTGTTGTGATATATATATATATATATAATTTTGTGATTAGTTACTAATGGTATTAGCTGAGCAATGACAGCTCGCTTGTTCATACTTTCTATATCCTTAATTGTCTATGGTCTGGCGGTAAAATTTGCTTTTCTTGCACAGGTTCTGGCCCTGCCTTACACATACGGGTTGGTTTACCTTCCCCCCTCTTGTTTTATGCCTTATCGGCCTGCCATGCCTTACAGGGTTGTTGTGAGGATAACATGTAAAGTAAATTGTGTGCGCTGCCTTGGCTTCCTTGCAGGAAAGCAGGCGGGATACCAGTACAATACTACACAATACCTTCCTTAAAATAGGGGGTTCATATCCCGGTCTACCTCACAAGATCACTGTGCGAGAAAGTATGTGAAACACTGATTGCTCTAGTACTGAAACAAGTGAATTAAAACAATCTGTTGCAAGTTAATTGCCATTGCTCTGTAGGTGGGGCACCCGTTTTGCAAGCGTATGCCCACTTGTTCAGTCATCAGCATCTCTAGGAGGGTTGGGAAACAATCCTGCCTAAAATCATGGAGAGACACTGCTAGTCGGTGGTACTGAGCCGAGTGGTCTGTTGTTCTGGTGGTCCTCATTTCATTAACTTTTCTCAATTTAGGAATGGGTCATGGCTCAGTGGTAGAGCACTTGCTTTACATGCGGAGGGTCCCGGGTTCAGTCTCTGGCCTCTCTAGGTGGAGCTGGGAGGGATCCCTGCCTGGTGCCCTGGAGGGCCCCTGCCAGTCAGAGCAGACTGTATTTTGCTAGTTTGACCAATAATCTGACTCAGTATAAAGCGGATTTCTATGTGCTGTATAGTCATCCAGCAGGAAGAAATCTGCCACTGGTGATCCCCTTATATTATTTGGCATTGAGTTGCCTCATGATGGGGGGCTTGATGGCAGGGAAAAAGAAAGGGGTGTTTCCATGAGCACTTGGCTGTGGCTCTATGGTTTAACTCTGGCTTGTGTACCGGGGATCCCGGGAACAGGTTCCCGGCATCTCATTGGGGCCTCCTGCCTGGAACTCAGATGGCCATTGCTCCTCAATGTCGGGGGTAAAGGACTGGATGGCCCAATGGTCTGATTCAGTTTATCCAGTCAGTGGTCTTGGCGTGTTAATGATAGGGACTTCATGTTCACCCTATTAATTTTCGTATGATCTTAATTATTTTAATGCGGGACATACGCCCACACAAATCTTGCTTCACTTAAAGGTTTTTATAGCGAATGTGGCATTGCTCACTTTTCTTAATCCGTGTTGTCCTGGCATTGCCAACCAAGTCATGTTCTGGGCTTGCAAGAGCAATTTTATCATGCCAAGTCGTGCTGTTAGTTCATGTGGCGTTTTTATTTGCAGTTCAGCGGGCATTGATACATACACCCTGCTAGTACCTGACACCCACGTGCAGCCCCGTTCTGTTTCCCGTTGCCTCAACCGCTTGGGTATTATGACGTCTTTGTTCATTTCATGGTTTTGTCCCCTGCCATGCCATCCCTTGATATTAATACTGTATGTTTTCTTTTGCTGTTTTCCCCGGTGCTCTTAAGCCGTGTGTTCTCCATGAGGCAATTCCTGGATCTGCAGTAGCGTACCTGTTAGTCCTTTGAGGAGATGTTTTCATCATTTATTTCTTCACCCAGCGCATAATCGTGAGTCCCAATGCTCTTAAGCCATGTGCTTTCTCTGGTGGCTTGAACTTCTTTCATCACTTCATGACAATTTCAAGCAGGTAACTCTGAAAGGGTTACTTCCATTCCCAGAGTTATGGGATTCGTTTGGCCCATCTAGTTCCTGGACCTGATAATGACTTGCCTTCATCCTCAATGTTATTTATTTTGGTTCCCCCTGTTTTGCTTGAGTTATGGGTAGTAGGCAGTGTGATTGGCTGTCATTGGGCAGTACTCAGGTGGACTTTGCTTCAGGCATCCTCTCTTGGCTACATGCCTCCTACAGGTGTGGATGGGTTCCCAATTTTGGGTTACTTCATGCTTTCAATAGAGTGATCCATGTCCTAGTATAATTGGTTTTGCCCTCTGATCTTCTGGCATGGACTGCCATGGGGTGCCAGCTATAGCTGGGCGGGCTCATATTCTCATTAATGTGGGAAGGGCCCAATTTCATTTTTGCCTTCCCGGGAGACTGCTTGGGGTATCAGCAAGTGGGTATCCCTAAGATATGGGCAGCAATCCTTTGCCTCTACGGCATCAATTGGGGGCTCAGTTGCCATAAGTGCATTTCCTCTTTGAGGCCTCCTTTTAGGTGGCTCTAGGCAGTTCCATACCCCTTTTATTTCCTCTAAGGAAGTAGGGGTTTTTCTGTCAGAGGCTGCAACCGTTTTGGCAGTGCAAGGATGGTATGCAACAAAATAAGGCTCGTCCAACCTATGTGCTTCCATGCACTATGTTTGGCCCAGATTGCTGATTGCGTCTGTGACAGTTTTTCATGAAGTGTATAGTTATAGTCGGGCGTGCTTTATGCACCCTCGGTTGTCAAGGTGCGGCACATGCTAATTCCTGTCTGCCGGCCGTGAAATACAAGCCACCTGTTTGGTTCCCTTTATAGCCCCTGCCTAGCCTACGGGGCTTCTCTTACTACTGGAGCAGTAGGCAGCTGCCATGAGTGTCCATAGATACGACGATGGCCGACTCCAATCCTGGCCCAGGCAGGGAGTGCAATGTATTGCCTCCCCTGTAGTTGCAATCGCACATGAAAGCAACATCCTGTTCTTCGAACGCACTGGAATGGCTGTATTGCAGAAGCATAATATTACCCAAGTGCTGCCTGCATTTGCGATTATTCTGATCAACAATATTGAGTATGTGGCCTTTGCAGACTTGATAGTCAAGGCCGATCTTTTGCTTCTCCGCACTTTTGAGAGGTGTGGTGTTGGTTTAAGACACTCCTGTCAGTCACTGGTACAGTACATGCCAGGTGCTTAGAGCATTCTACAGTCATCAGTTGTTGTTTTGTTTGTTTGTTTGTTTTGGACGGTCGCTGCTCTGAATTTTCCACCAGCTGAAATACAGGCTGTGGGCCGGTGGCGCTCAGCTGACTATCATTCTTATATTCGAAAAGTTACCGTGAGTGGTGCTGCTGCTGCTTTGCCTTTCTTCTTGTTGCAGGTCACTGGAGTGGATCGAGGCCAATTCGTGTGCTCGTGTTCGGACACAGCATGGTGCACTGGGCTGCCCAGAGAGCTGCACGGTCGCGTGTTGGACCCCAGCTTGGGATCAGCCAGATCGCTGACGGGCAATGGCTGGGTCGGCGTGGAATGCAGTGGAGCGGCCTCCTTCCGACTTTGCTCCGGTCAGGCCATGTGGCCATCTTCCCAGACGTGCTGGTGGTGCACCTCAGTGGGAATGATCTTGGATTGCTCGAGGGCAAGTCCTTGATTGAGCACAGCCTGAAATACAGGCTGTGGGCCGGTGGTGCTCAGCTGACTATCATTCTTATATTCGAAAAGTTACCGTGAGTGGTGCTGCTGCTGTGCCTTTCTTCTTGTTGCAGGTCACTGGAGTGGATCGAGGCCAATTCGTGTGCTCGTGTTCGGACACAGCATGGTGTACTGGGCTGCCCAGAGAGCTGCACGGTCGCGTGTTGGACCCCAGCTTGGGATCAGCCGGATCGCTGACGGGCAATGGCTGGGTCGGCGTGGAATGCAGTGGAGCGGCCTCCTTCCGACTTTGCTCCGGTCAGGCCATGTGGCCATCTTCCCAGACGTGCTGGTGGTGCACCTCAGTGGGAATGATCTTGGATTGCTCGAGGGCAAGTCCTTGATTGAGCAAGCGTTTACGGACCTTGCTGTTGTGTGGCAGTGCTGGCCTGGGGTCCAGATTCTCTGGTCCCACATGTCTCGTTTCTGTGGCGGGGTGGTGCAGCCCCAACGCCTTAAACAGAGCGGGAAGAAGGCTGAATCATCAGCTTTGTAGGGGCCTCGGAGGGGTAGGTTTTGCGATTCCTCACCCTGTGATCTCCTTGGCCCGGGGGGAGCTGTATCGGGCAGATGGCGTTCATCTCTCCGACGGGGGTAACGATATTTTCTTGGAGGATCTGCGAAGGGCCCTGCTCGAATTTATTCAGCGCAGGTGGGGGAGAGGGGACTTGGCTTAGCCAGTCCCTCTCTGTGGAGGTAAGTGCGGGTTTTAGGCAGTGGGGTAAGGTTCGGTGATCATCCCACGGCACCTTTCAGGTGACTGGCGATACCTTAGCCTCACCTGAGCCCAGTTTCACGGCACGGCCAGGGAGATAGGGTCCGCCTTTGAGGCCAATTCCTCTCACCCGCATGGCGTTTCATGGCCCCGTGCGGTGACATGGAGGAGGCCTTCCGACACCGCATGGTGTAAAATTGGGGAGTGGCGAGTTACAGCGCCACACCTCCGATTGGGATGCTTCGCCCATTGAAGGGTATACTGGCCGAGAGCCGGTTTAGCTAGCACCCGCACTCGTCCCTTCCCAGATCCTCGAATCAATAAATGTGGCCCATAATTTCACCATCATTCTGTGTCTCGACTCTTATTTCCTCTTTTGCGCGCGCAATCCCCTTCCCCCACCAACGCGTAGCTGTTGGTGGGAGGACTATTTGCGCGCGTAGAGGAATGAGAGGTGAGGCTGTTTAATTTAGAAACCACCTATGGGCTCAAGGCGGGGGGAGGAGCGGTGGAGGCCTTTATTAGGCAGCGTTGCTCCACCCTCTGCCTCTTTTCTCAAAGCAGCTCCCTCCCTCCCAATTCACAGTGTGGGATTTCTGGTCGCCGGTTGACGGGGCCGAGTAGGAATTTTGGCTCACCATTGCTGATTGGCCTGGTGGTGGTGTGCGTGTTTCGCCTACTCTACACTGTGTTCTTGGGTTGGGTGCTTTTTTGTTTTGCGTAGTCTCCCTGATTTGGTCACATTGGCGGTAAGTGCGGGTTTTAGGCAGTGGGGTGAGGTTCGGTGATCATCCCACGGCACCTTTCAGGTGACTGGCGATACCTTAGCCTCACCTGAGCCCAGTTTCACGGCACGGCCAGGGAGATAGGGTCCGCCTTTGAGGCCAATTCCTCTCACCCGCATGGCATTTCATGGCCCCGTGCGGTGACATGGAGGAGGCCTTCCGACACCGCATGGTGTAAAATTGGGGAGTGGCGAGTTACAGCGCCACACCTCCGATTGGGATGCTTCGCCCATTGAAGGGTATACTGGCCGAGAGCCGGTTTAGCTAGCACCCGCACTCGTCCCTTCCCAGATCCTCGAATCAATAAATGTGGCCCATAATTTCACCATCATTCTGTGTCTCGACTCTTATTTCCTCTTTTGCGCGCGCAATAACTTCACATCAGGGAATCTGACTTACGGGAAATAGCGTAGTGGTCTATGCAGCCGATCTCCGGGCGCCCTGCCTGTTGGAATTCAAATGCCTGCTTAAAGTCCTGTGAGCTTTACCTGTGTGCCTGCTACCTGCTACTTTGGCTTTTAGCTTCCAGCACACAGAGAGTAAATTGCACTCACAGTCCGACTTGTAGCTCTCCTGCTCCCTTGCAGCAATCAGGACCGACGCCTTGCTAGTTTAACTCTTACTATATTCCATAAAACAATTACAAACTACAAGATACAAAGACAGTTCTAAGAGCATAACATAGACATCTGAAATTTTAGAAGAAGAGAGACAAAGAATCAGAAAGCACAGCAAACATACACACCCAGCTGTGCCAGAGAGCCAATGGGAATCAGGACAGGCATATGACAGTATAGCAACTGTCATATTATGTGACACCCGCTTTCTCCTACTAGATGACCAAGTACATCTAGATATAGGAAACAAGGAACACCTGTTCCAAAGACCTTCAGCATTGCAATGACCTGTTGAAGTGCCGGCTGATCATGTTTTACTGAAAGTAAAACTTTCAAGCAAGCACAAGCTTGATAATCCAACACTGCCCGGGGTTGGAAGTTGCTTGGTCCTGACCGGAGTCAGGGACCTGACCTGTTGAAGTGCCGGCTGATTATGTTTTACTGAAAGTAAAACTTTCAAGCAAGCACAACAAGCTTGATAATCCAACACTGCCCGGGGTTGGAAGTTGCTTGGTCCTGACCGGAGTCAGGGACCTGACCTGTGCAAGCCTGCACCGTGTTCCCAACAACTCTTTGTTCTTGAGGACTGGTCTTTTCTACCCTCCCTCACCCCCCTCCCTGCCCTTGATGACCAGGTGGGCTGGTTCCGCCCTGCGGGGTGGTGGCGCCTCTTGGATGCTGGCATCTCCTGGATACTTTGGGATACTTTGCAGCTCTTTGAGACTGCTCCCCACCTCTGGAATGTTTATGCCCTTCCTGGAGGCTTAGATGTAAATGCGCCCTATTGAGGGTATGTAGATGTGCTATGCAGATGTGACCAGGTACAACCTCTGCCCAGAACTGTGTCTCCTGTCCCCTGGGTGGGGATTATGCAGAGAGGGGGGGGAAGAGGGGTGTCAGCGAAAAGGGGAAAACTATGTCAGGGCACAACCATGTGTGCTCAGGCTTTCTCCACACCTTATTTATGAAACTCTTAACACTGCAAATTAAAGTGATCTTCACATCAGAGCTTGTTATGTTTAGCACTATAAAAAAAAATACTTAGCAGCCCTTTTCCAAAGAGATATGTAAGCAATAGTTCCTTTATTCTCAGTTTGAATTGTTTTATTATTTAAAAAACCCACATTTTTGTTGTTGTTTACAAAAATGTAAGAATAATGTATACATTTCATTAAGGGTCCACATTTGCTTTCCAATTTGCATTTCAATCCCATGGTAGTATTCTTAGATTCTGATTCATTTTGTATCATTTCCAGCATGAATCAAGATGAGGTTGAATAACATCCATTCCAATATTTCACCTCCGAATAATAGATACAGTTTTGTGTGCTTGCAATGTAACACCTCTGTTCTCATACCTAGGAGGATCACACACAGACACCTCCACTGTTATGTATGGGCTGGCTCATGACTCCTTTATACTTACTTGCTCTTCATTTCACCTGCAGTAGCCTGCCACCAGCAGGGTCTTTTAGCAAACTGAACATCACATTATTGTTTTTTAAACAATGAACCAAGAAGAAACAAACCATTAGAAGGTTCAGCAGAATGTGTGATCTCACAATGAATTTGACTGCACATATCATAGCAATGCTGGCTCCAGATTTTTGAGGGTCCTTCTGCAAGACACCTTCAAGGGCCCCCCTCCCTCAGTGAGTCTATTTTCTCACCAGAGACTATTGCTCCTCCTCCTTTTTCTCATCATTGCTACCACTTGCTTGCTTGACAGGCAGAGAGCCAGTGAGCGAGCCGGCAGTGGCATCTACTGCTCCGCCTTCTCATCACCACCATTGTCTGGAACAGAGCAAGAGGCAGGCAAACAAGCAGGCTGCAATGCTGAAGAGGAGGAGCTAGTCCAGGGGATCTTGTCAGTGGGCCCTTGGCAGGTGCCCAATCATACCTACTCTGGAAGCCAGCCCTATATCATAGAATAGCTTCAACTGAAATCCATTCAGCAATACTTGAATAGGCAGTTATGGGGTAATGGAAGAGAAGCCTTGAGTATCTCTGTTTATGTTTTCTTAATACATAATCAGATGTTTCTCTCCATGCAACCTCAGCTGCATGGAGAGAGAGAGAGTGGAGTTGTACACAATCACCCTGCCCCCACCATTGTGCCCCATACCACCTCCTTCTCAACATTGTCCATGCATTCATAGAATCATAGAATCATAGAAAAGTAGAGTTGGAAGGGGCCTACAAGGCCATTGAGTCCAACCCCCTGTGCAACACAGGAATCCAAGTCAAAGCATCCCTGACAGATCGGCCATCCAGCTGCACCTTGAATGCCTCCAGTGTGGGAGAGCCCACCACCTCCCTAGGTAGTTGGTTCCATTGTCATATTGCTCTGACAGTCAGGAAATTTTTCCTAATGTTTAGGTGGAATCTGGCTTCCTGCAACTTCAGCCCATTATTCTGTGTCGTGCAAACTGGGATGATCGAGAAGAGATCCTGGCCCTCTTCTGTGTGACAACCCTTCAAGTACTGGAAGAGTGCGATCATATCTCCCCTCAGTCTCCTCTTCTGAAGGCTAAACATGCCCAGTTCTTTCAGTCTCTCCTCATAGGGCCTTGTTTCCAGTCCCTTTATCATCCTTGTTGCCCTCCTCTGAACCCTCTCCAGTTTGTCTACATCCTTCTTAAAGTGTGGTGCACAGAACTGAATGCAGTACTCAAGATGAGGCCTAACCAGTGCTGAGTAAAGGGGAACTATTACTTCACGTGATTTGGAAGCTATACTTCTATTGCAGCCCAAAATAGCATTTGCCTTCTTTGCAGCCACATCGCATTGCTGGCTCATATTCAGGTTGTGATCTACAAAAATTCCAAGATCCTTCTCACTTGTAGTATTGTTGAGCCAAGTGTCCCCATTCTGTAACTGTGCATTTGGTTTCCTTTCCCTAGGTGCAGCACTACTTGGCATTTATCCCTATTAAATTTCATTCTGTTGTTTTCGGCCCAGCACTCCAGCCTATCGAGATCACTTTGAATTTTGTTTCTGTCTTCCAGAGTATTCACTGTTCCACCCAACGTTGTGTCATCTGCAAATTTGATAAGCATTCCCTGCACCTCCTCATCCAAGTCATTAATAAAAATGTTGAAGAGCACCGGGCCCAGGACCGAGCCCTGTGGTACCCCGCTCGTTACCTCTCCCCAGTTTGAGAAGGAACCATTGATAAGCACTCTTTGAGTCTGATTCTGTAGCCAATTGTGGATCCACCTGATAGTTGTTCCATCTAGCCCACTTTTAGCTAGCTTGCTAATCAGGATCATGAGACACTTTGTTGAAAGCTTTGCTGAAGTCCAGATATATGATGTCCACAGCATCCCCACAGTCCATTGGGGATAGGAATGAAGGGGGAAGCCTGCAGAATGTGTGTAGGCTGTCCCTGTGAGCTGAAGCCCTGAGCACATGGGATTCCAGTTATTGGGGAAACCGATGTGCATTCTGCAGGCTTACCCCCTTCAGAACCTCCCTCAATGCATGGATAACTTTCCCCAATGCATGGATAACTTTGGGAAGGGGCCAGCATGGGATGCAATGTTGGGGACAGGGTGAGCATATGTGGTTCCACTGTCTCCCTCCACACAATTGAGATCACATGGAAAGAAAACTCTGAAAAGGGCTATAATATAAGGGCTATAAAAAAGGGCTATCTCAAGGAGCGTCTCCAGCAACACCAAGTAGGCCGCTCAACAAGATCTGCCACAGACGGCCTTCTCCTTGTCCCTTCAGCCAGAGCAGCTAGACTGGTGGGGACTAGCAAGAGGGCCTTTTCTGTGGCAGCCCCGTACTGTGGAACTCTCTCCCGAGTGACCTCCGCCATGCCCCCTCTCTGCTGAGCTTCCGCCACTCACTAAAAACTTGGCTGTTCAGGCAGGAATATGGGGTGGGCTAAGATTTTAAAATTTTATACTGTTTAAAATGTATTTTATCCTGTTTTTATCTTGTGTACATCGCCCAGGGTGGCCGGTTTGCCGGCCAGATGGGCAATAAATAAATGTAAATAATAAATAAATAATAATCTTCTTTAAAATACAATAGATGATTCTGGGTGGTTATTATCTGGACTCTTGAGTGTGAAAGAGACTATTTGTTCTGCAAATTGTTTTGTTAGAATCCAGGTAGGATGAGTTCTATTTGCTCTGGGTGCTTGTTCATCAGAGCAGCTTCCTCTTTGCTAGATCTGCTTTCAAGAGAGGCTCCCAGCAGGATGAATACTAAGCTAAGGGCATTTCCTGCAGGTGTGTGGACTCATGAGGAAGCCAAAGAACCTGGCACCCCTCACAGTGGGCTCAGTGTTTTGCACATGAGTAAACATGCATATGTGGACAGCATTCAGCCTAGCACTAGTCATTAGAGACTTGGTGCCCCATCACTCCGCCCCCCCTCTGCTGCCCCACTGCAAAAATTGTATAAGGGCCAAAAGAGACATTACAGTAAATCTGTGTCCAGCACCTACGGTACGTCTTTTGTCAATTGTTACTCTACAGTAGGTGCAGAGAACCTGATCCAGATCTTAAAGGTCCACCTTCCCCCTACCACACACACACACACACTGGGGTTCTGATCCAAACGAGCCCTCCCCACCCTGCACCTATTCTACAGTACTACTACCAGCACCAGCTGTAGCTGCTAGACACAGATTTAAGGTACCGTATTGTCTATTTTGGCCCTAAGTGTTGTGTGTGAGAGAAACAGGAGAGTAAGACTGTGAGCTGGGCTTTTTGTATGTGTGATATAGTGAAATTAATAAACCCATACTGCAAAATTGCACCAACTCTACTTGTTTTATTATTGCAGTCATCTAAAGTTCTGCTTCTCCACTCCTTTTCAAGCAAAACTAAAACTATAAATCTGTGTCAGGGTTTGGCAGACATTTTTGATCTGAGAATCCCATAATTTTTTTAAAAAAGCAAAGTCTCTCTTCCCCACTAAATGCTAAATAGGCCTCCAACCATGTTGCCACCTGTTAGGGGAAAGGTTATGTACTTCAGAACAACACACATTTTGTGTAAATTACTGTATGATGACTACTTTCCATCATCTGATTCTATTATTAATTCAAATGAGGAAGAAAGCTTCTCTCTATCTAAATGCAATAGTTTGGTTCCTGGGTTCCACTTAGCATATATGCCCAGAGCAGTGTGAGAAATGGGGTAGATGAAAGAGCTTTGCTTTGGCTGGCAACTGTAAGCAAATGGATGGGTTCATTTTATAGCTTCTTGATTTCAGTAAGAAGCTTCTTTTGCCCTGATGTGTATCTGCATCTGTCAAATAGATGGGCAATGTATTCAGCTTTAAAAATGTCAATCTTAGGGGTGGAGGATTCCATTCTGTTCCCTATCACCAGCACCACTTACTGGATGGGTGATCAGTCCTGTCATAGCTGACTATTCTGGTTAACTGTTGTGTAGGTATGTGTGTAGGTCTAACTGCAGGAAGTGCCCCATTTTAAAACATACTGCATCATTTTGCCCATCTACACCTAATATTATGAACCATATGCCAGGCATAGAGTCTGCGTAAGAATGAGGATCATCCTTTACTAGACTGAAGGGATTACTTTAAACTTCCCTCTCATTTTTGTGCTTCTTACTATTATCGCCCTCAGTTTATATACCACTTGCCATATCTAAAAATAATAAAAAAATGATAATCTATTAGTGGTTTACAAAATCAAAAATTAAAATACATCACAATAAAAACAACAACTCATCAGTTAAAATGTTTAAAACCAAAACTAAAATCACAATAAGTACTAAACTAACTGAGCAACACAATCATTCAGGGGATGTGTGGGTAAAGAGATGAGTGTTGACTAGCATTTACATCATCATCTTCATTCTTTGCATTAATCTCTTCATTCATGCCAGTAAGCACTGAGCCCAATCCCATTGACCTGGTTCACATGTAAGGAGAAGCCAATGAGGGAGAATTTCTGTGCTGGACTTCTCATTGTGGTGGCGGCATCCATTTTGAACTTTTGAGCTGTGGCGGGGGTGCGCGGTAGCTTGTCATTACATGCTAACCTGGTGAAGGTGAGTTGATGGGGTGGTTGACAAGGCACCCAGGAACCATGGGCTGTTTTAGGGTTGCAAGGAAATTCACCGATGGTGGCTTCTCATTACGTGGGAACTGGCAGTGGCACACCATCTCCCTATGCCCCACAGGCCATCGATTGACCCACTTCCTCCTTGCTTAGTCCAACACCAGTAGGGGGAGAAGGATATGCTAGGAAGCTGCCATCTCCTATTCACATCAAAAGGCCCACCCAGCACAGCATTAAAATGCAGAGAAGGATGTGCATTTGTATTTGGAATGACTGCTATCTTTCTATGTATCCTCAAGTAAAAATAAAAATAAATACACCCATGCTCTACTTGACTTCCAGTTTGCCTGTTCTTGCAGTGATAAAGAGCTGATGAACAGAGACAGGCAAACGTAACCCATTTTCCTCAGATTATCTTGGAAAGAGCCACGTAATGAGACAATCCAGCACTCTGAAACCCTTACCAAGAAACAAAGGCAGCATATGAGAAGGAGGAAAAAGGGAGGCCTTTACTTCTCCCAATCCCCGTGCCCTGGCAAAAAGTGCCCCAGGATTAAAGATGTGATGGCTCATGGGAAATGCAGTTGTTCCAATGACTACTGCCATTACATCTCCCATGGACGATCAGGCATTTGTAGTGCTATGCAGTGCACCAGGGCACCAGGAAGGGGGGAGAGGGGGAGACCTCTCTCTTTCTCTCTCCCTATGTGCTGCTTCTGCTGCTACCACTTAGGAAGGGCCAAACTAAATGTTCTGTTAATCACACATAGAAGAGCTATTTATGATTGGCTTACTTACTTTAGTGTAAGTGTGTCGGGCTCTAATTTGGATTGGGACCGTGGTGATTCAGGAAAGTGGATTTAAGCATTCCCCTACCATTTTTGGCCTGAAATTCCACTCCCACTCCCCAAAGGGGGGGGTATTTATTTATTATATTTATACCCCACCTTTTTTCCTTCAAGGAACCTGTAATGGGAGTTGCGGAAGATGGTGAGGAGTGCAGTGTTGCACAACAGTCCTGCCTCGATGCTCTGTATTATGCGCTGTATTACACTATAACTCTGTATTATGCTCTGTAATAGCAAGGCATGACCTTGCTATAATTGCTAGCATGTGAGTTGACTGCTAGCCAGGAGTTGTCAGCCGACAGGCTGATGCAATTTCCAGTAACATGTGACCTGGCTGCTGGCCAGAAGAATGACACTGCACAATAGCACAGGTGCTATCATTTAAGCACAAGGTCTGCAGCCCATGGAGTTTGGTACTAGAATTGTATATAAGACTAGCAAATGCAGACTGAAGTGTGGTGTGTGTGTGTGTGTGTGTGTGTGTGTGTGTGTGTGTGTGTGTGTGTATATATATATATATATATATATATATATATATATACACACACACACACACACACACACACACACACACACCCAGGCGGAGAGCTGCTGGAACTAGAATTCGGGTTGGCTGGAAATAATACAGTGACTGTGTAGCTAAGGGGTGGGATTACCACCAGGGAACTTGAAGGAAGGCATAGCATTGTTGTATTTCATGCTCAGCTTTGCAATAAAGATGTTTGGCTTTAACTTCCTAGTGGAGTATTTATTATAGTCTGAAAAGTGAAAATCCTTCAAAGAACCTTTGCCAATCCCTTTTGAGGAACCTGTGGCAAAACAGAACCCAAGACGGCTTACATAATCCT
The DNA here is from genome assembly GCA_021292165.1 of Shinisaurus crocodilurus. NCBI lineage: Eukaryota > Metazoa > Chordata > Lepidosauria > Squamata > Shinisauridae > Shinisaurus > Shinisaurus crocodilurus. The sequence continues at coordinate 228,497,630 of CM037878.1, read as the reverse complement.
CTTCCTCCTCTCCATTTTCTCCTCACAACAACCCTGTGAGGTAGGTTAGGCTGAGAGTCAGTGTCTGGCCCAAAGTCACCCAGTGAGTTTCATGGCCGAGCAGGGACTAGAACGCGGATCTCCCGAGTCCCAGTCCAACACTCTAACCACTATGCCACACTGGCTAAGAAAATAAATAAAGTCCCCATTGAATTCCAAGGATTTCATTGGATTAACTCTAAAAGGGGAAGGGCAAACTCAGCACTTTATGGCTGCCATGACAACCATGGGGCTATATCAGTATCTAGTAGGCATAACACTAGTGACAGGTCATCCACTGGGTATGATGTTCTATTAAAATTGAATTGATAGTACTCTTTGGGTGCAGAAAATAACAAGTACTTCATTTTTTTGGCTAGACAAATGAATTAATAAGTAAAGGGCCTTTCTTTTCCTTTTTTTTCTTTTCTTTCTTTCCTTCTTTCTTTCATAATATCTGGAAATCTGGAGAGCTTTGTATATAGTCTTCTGTTGTGTGAAAATTTTGTGTATGACTACTGACAATTGTCACACACACAAAAGAGGGTATAATTGCATATTTTAAAATATTAACAAAATCAAAAGGGATTTTGAAATATCTTTTCTTGAGCTGCCAGTTTTCTAGCAACCCCATAGCTATTAAATAAATGAAAAATAACAGTCCATTAGTTGTTTGATGAAACTGGCCCATATTCAATATAATTTAGTAATAATTAGGACAGTAAATTCAGCTGCTCAAACTGCAACATTATAGATGGAATTTATTGGTAATTTAATAAAATCTGATAGATAAGAATGAGTTTATTCCCAATATTATTGACAGCAAGGTTAAACTCTAACATTCATGAGCTTTATATGCCATATGGACAGTGAATTGCTATTATAGAAAGACCCCCAGATAAGACCCATATTATTTTTCTATAATGACATAATTCTGCTATCAGATGCACACACACACACACACACATGACATACCTGTATTAGGTAACTCCACTGTGATAATTTCAGTTTTTTACTTGGGATATCATTTTATTCTAAAATAATAACCTCTTTGTCCACTGGAACTTTGGACTCACAGAACTAATTCCATTGCTATTTGGTTCCTTGTCAGATAAGCAATTTACATAACAACCTACCGGTATATATCCTTTGACGTCATGCCTGCACAACTTGTGGTTAACAAAGACCATCACAGCCCGCCAGGCATGTATAGCAGCCCACTAAGGGATCAACAAACCTCATGCTTTGCTGTCTACCTGGGATTGCACCTGGCAAGCCACAAAGCGCACAATGCATGGTTTGGAATGCTACATTCAGCTTGCTTAGCATGTAAGAAAGAGCTAGCATTATAGAACATGAGAGAAACAAGGATTCATAGATCACAGAGTTGGAAGGAGCCTACAAGGCTATCGAGTCCAACCCCCTGCTCAATGCAGGAAACTAGAGGAGGGATCTCCCATCCAAGTAATAACCAGGCTTGACCCTGCTTAGCTTTCCACGCTCAGACAAGCTGAGCCAGCATAAGCCACAGGCCTGTATCATGGGAACCATGATATTCACATAGACTCAAGGGTCACTGAAAAATGAGGAAGGGGGCAGCCATTAAAATACACATTACTATCTTCAAAAAGTATCACATTAATTCCAGTGCCTTTAGAGGCCCCTCTTTGTGGCACCAAGAAAGGCACAAGGACAGTAACAATCAAGTTTAGAAGAAATTTCCGATATGTTATATGCCTTTTGTGGTTGGGTGAAATGTGCTTCAGTCAAATGCAGCTGGATGATCCAATATATTTTAAGTCTTTCATCATCATCATCATCATCATCATCATCATCATCATCAGGCGATCACTCATGACCGAGTAAGATTGTCTTCCAGGATAAAAGGAGGAAATTCTAAAGAAGATTGTGTAGACTCTAGCGATGGGTCCGTAAGTGACTATGGAGGCCAATTCTAGATCCACACAGCTTACCACAGTGAGGACACAGGTTACCAGATGGAAGATGGTCTTGTAAAGGATTCATTTGACGTGCTTTTCGCTTAGCATGTTTCTCCCTTTCACCTTGCACTCGGGCTTCTTCAAAGTCCATGGAACCTTTGTGAAAGGCCAACCTCCATTTAGATCGTTCATGGGCCAGAGCTTTCCAGTTTTCGATGTTTATATTGCATTTTTTAAAATTAGCCTTATGAACATCTTTAAACCTCTTATATTGACCACCGATATTCCACTTTCCATCCTTGAGTTGGGAATAAAGTAACTGCTTTGGGAGACGGCAGTCAGGCATTCGAACAACATGACCGGTCCACTGAAATTGGCGTTGAAGGATCATTTTTTCAACGCTAGTAGTCTTTGCTTCTTCCAGCACACTGACATTTGTTCGCCTATCTTCCCAAGTAATTTGCAGGATTTTCCAGAAGCAACGTTGATGAAATCTTTCAAGGAGGTGGAAGTGACGTTTATAATAGTCCATGTTTCGCAGGCATACAGTAAAGTTGGTAATACAATGGCTTCATAAACCAGTGTTTTGGTCTTCTTACAAATATCCCAATCCTCGAACACTCTATGTTTCATTCGAGAAAACGCGGCACTTGCGGAGCTCAAACGATGCTGGATTTCACTGTCAATATTAGCTGTAACAGAAAGATAGCTGCCAAGATAGAGAAAATGATCAACATTTTCCAGTATTGTCCCGCCAAGCTGGATAGATGGCATCACCAAAGGGTTAGCTTGCACTTGCTGATGAAGCACTTTGGTTTTTTTGATGTTAAGTGAGAGGCCAAGTTTTTCGTATGCTTCTGCAAAAGCACACAGGAGAGTTATGAGGATTATTGACTTACAGTGCAATTGTGTACATATCTACTCAAAAGTAAGTCCCATTGAGTTCAACTGAGCTTTGTCCCAAGTAAATGGATTACAGTCTTATGGTTAGAACCAGTTGCGACCTCTTCCTGTGGTGGCCAATTGCAATGAATCATAGTAGTCCACATGTTCAGAGTTGTTTTGTTTTATAAACATAGGGCTTGGATCCAGGATCTGTCTTCCGGAAGAGGAAGGGACTGTCTGCGAGAGGAAATACTCCTCTTAGAAAGATCTTCTGCCCAGTTTGGGGGGATCCCTTCCCACCCACACCACAGCTCACCCCATTCAGCAGGATCTCATGACTCTCTGTGTAGGGATTAGGCCTACTCTTCCTACAGAGGAGGATCTAGGAACAGATTCTGAGGAAGAGAGGGGAGGAGTTGGAGGGGGGGAGAGGCACCTGAATCTTCAAGGCCAGGAGCCTTGGAGATAAACTCTATAGGCAGGGAGGATCAATCGGTGTCAAATTCTGTGGGAAAGCAGTCTGAGCTCTCTGATAGGGAGGAGGGTGAATCAAGCATCACTAACCCCTGGGTCAGAGGTCAGCTGAGGAATGTCAGGTGCTCCAAGAGATTGGCCCTTAAGAATAAGGAACCACCATAGCGGTGTGAGTGTGGGTAATTTGAATCTGGAAGGGAGGATAGGTTTCCAGTTTGGAATCAACTTCTCAACAATAGACACATTTGTTCTTAATAGAAAGGCATACATGAGGAAAAATAACACTGAAATGCATATATTAGGGGAAATTTATTTCCAAACATGTGAGCATAAAATGTAGAGGAATAGGATCAAGTAGGCCGCCTTGGGTTCCTTGGAGGAAAAAAGGTGGGATGATGATGATGATGATGATGATGATGATGATGATGACGACTATTACTCCTACTCCTACTGAAAAATAACAAGCAAATATATCATGTAAAATTGTGCACAAAAATGTGTAAATTAGGAGATGTTTATCACAAAATTGTATATTTCCATCTGAACTTTTTTTTTTTTTTTTAGTAAAAATTGCAAATTGATGGGAAAATGGGTGAAACACACTTATGATTTAAAAATCTGAAAGTGAGAGAAAGTGAAACAGACCAATTCATCTATCCCTAGGTGGGAGCAACAGCTTTTCCTGTCCCGCTCAGTGATATCCCTGAAAAAGATAAGTTGGAGAGTCGTAACTATGGATTGCACTGGTGAATCTTTGCTTTGATGATCTAGGAATAGTTTTGAAGAAGAGAAAACCATTGAAGAGAGGTTTAAAGGAGATCAGAATTCATGGCTCATAAGGTGTTTGAACAAGTGTTCCAAAAGTGAGCATCTAGCCAACATTGTGATTTTATAAAACATTCTTTGGATTTTCAAACTTGGCATTGTTGGGTTGCATGAGTTGTTTGCTTGTTGGTTCAAGGGTTGTGATTTTAAGGCACAGATGGTTGAATGACTATAACAGCCATTTACTGCTCCTGAACTCTCCAGAGCTTTAAGTTCCAATTGCACCTATAAAAAAGGGATAATGAGTCCTTTCTGTTTTATGACTGTTAGGGGAAAGGGAGCTGTTTCTGTTAACTACCAACTTGACACCTCTCCAGTTTAAATATCCTAGGCTCTAATACCTTACTGGGGCCTTCAAATACCAAATAGAGTGCTAAAGAAAAGGAAGGAAATGTCACCTTCCCAAATATTATGGAATGTTAATTATGTCTTTTCAGTTTAATTCCTCAAGGTAATTAATTGAAAGATATTAATTCTTAGGAGATTACATGGCAAGAATAAGGTGACTTCCACTATCATCTGTACTAATAAGTGAAACAGATATTTTTAGGATGTGGAACAATTATTGAAAATAAAAATTAATGTGTAATGAAATTGATAATAGCACCTCCTCAATCAATAATGGTCAATATGCATGTTTTTTCTACACTTGTAGGTAATGGTCATAGTTTACAAGTAGAATTTACCTCTTCAGGCATTCAAGAGAACATGTGAGGGCTCAAAGTAGATCCTGGGATGATATTGTGCATGCTGGCCCAGCCTCCTATGTCTCTAGGTGCACCAGCCCTGCCCACCCATTTCAGACCTTGCCACCTAGGGCATTTATGTATAGGCAGGATATAAACTGAATAAATAAATACATAAAATGTTGAACCAGCAAGGCATGAATAGGAGTTCTACTTGCATTCACTTGAATGTGAGTAGAACTCTGCAAGGTTGTGGATCCTGCCTTATTAGGGTAACCAATCAAACTGAGAGTTCAGACTTTGCCAGACTTTTCCATGACCAGGGAGGCTTCTATGGCTAGTGCATGGCCCCACTCCAGTGAGAGGAAATTGGGTCTGAGCAGCATCAGGGTTTGGAGCCCCCTGCAATGCTGCACAGAGGTCAAACCACCTCTGTGCAACCTCCAATAGACCTATCAGTTCGCTAATTGCAGAATGTATTCATCCTTTCAGTGCAAGGTGAGCAACTCATTCAAGTTCTAGCTGCAGCTCTTCTCGCACTCCATGGCAGATATGGACCCAGGGTGAGGGACAGCCAAATGTGATGATCCCAATGTGACATGAGCAAGAGCATCCAAAGAAGTAACTCAACTCCAGAATGGAGAGCCAGGAGAGACTCTCTATGTTAATCTGGGCTATGTCCAATTACAGAAGACACCCCTCCCCCATGACAATACTACAGGGGAAAGATATGGGGAGAAAAGAAAGTTTTTGATGTTCTCCTCCCCAGGGAAACAATGAATGGGAACAATACAATGGAAAGTATCATCTTGGTATAGCATCTCAGCATTTCTTGTTTTGCTACAACCTGGTTAAAAGAGGATGTGTTTAAAGGCACACAAACATAAAGCTTTCATAGGACAAATTTTTGGCAAAATTCTAAATACTGTATTAAAAAAATAAAATGACCCAGGAATTTGATGTTCAGATATCCAAAGTTTTTTTAAAAATGAAATAAAGTAGCTGTGTAGGAGGTGTCCTATTCAGTACAAAAATTCAAAATAATAAGAGAATTTCTTTGTTTATTTACATTTCCATAAAACCCAATAGCCAAATCTCTCTGGGCAGTTCACAAAAATAAACCTAATGGAAGTCCTTGTTACATTTCTTATGTCTCTTTCATGAATAGGGCTAGGAGAGGAAATACCGGGTAGTTGGTTCCACATTTTGTAGTGAACTATGCTTGATTGCACCTCCTATACCGGCCTTTGCCAATGAGAGGTAAGAAAATTAATTTCAATTCATTTTTAATCAGAATTTATCCAGTTCACACCTCCTGGAACCAAACGTGAACCTGGTCACAACCTGTGGTCAAAGTCCATACATTTCCAAGCTTGCAGTGTGATCCATGGAACAAAAATTCCCATGAAAAAATGTGTTCAATTCAAAAATGCGCACAATTGATGCATACATTAGGAAAATGCACATGCATTTTTGTTCAAAAAGAAAAAACAAACAAACCTCAGCCATTTGATATGGATATGAGTCAGAACAACCTTGAAGGTGGAATTCAGAGAATCTAGATGAGCTTGAGTTTTGCAGATTTGCACACACACACACCCCTTTGTGGCCAACTTTAGCCCTAGGTTTTTCTCTCTATATAAAAAAGATTGCTGTCCCATTATTGCCATATGGCAGTAACTATTTTCCATACAAAGTTCAAGGGAGGGACAGCATGGCATTATGTCCTGTCCCCCAAGGGGCATTTCTGACTTCATTTCCAAGGTGCACAGCAGTTGCTGAACTTTCTAGCTGCACCAAGCAGCAAAACAGTGTTTTTAAAAGGAAGAAAAGCAAGTTTAAAGGCAGTCCTCAGACCACTTTGTAATGTAATCATTTTAAAAAAACCTTTAATCAGTCGTTTTGTTTTGTTTTGTTTAAAATTTCATGCAGATTTTTAGGGGGGGGGGGAGAAATACAGCACATAGAAGGGATTCCTCAATAGATGGGAATGGTCTTTGATTCAGTCATGTGCAAAATTGGCATAGACCAGAGTAAGACCATTTGTTCATCCCTATCTAAAGTGTAGCCCTCCAGACAAGATCAAATATAGAATCATGACTTCAAATCCACCAGATTATGAAATTATATAGCCTGAGATTTAATAAAAACAACATCCCACAAGTAGGACTGTATGTAGTACAAATAATAGTATATAACCATCTCAGTATCCCAAAATCCAAAATGTAATAATAATTTAGCCCCGTATGTTTAAATTCAGTTTAATGCCTTTCTCTTGACATATAACTCTGTTCTGTTCCAGAACTCTTCCAGTTTGATCAGAGCAGTCGCACAAGGCTCAGAGATTAACCCCTTTTGCCACACTGATCTATATTGCCCCAGTTGTTTTGAAGTTTGCAGTGGAGACGGGGCAGGGGAATGATAACCCAATACAGTTATCTGTATTCCCCTGCCCCTGTTGTGGGACTTATGGCAGCTTTGGGTGGAAAGACTGAAATCTGGAAAATAGCACTGAGAAAAACAAGGTTAACTCCTATGTATTGCTGCTCTGATGATCAGAACTGGAGACCCTGTGGCTGCTTAATGGTACAACCTGGTTGTACCATAGCTTTACCATAGCTTTGGTCTACCATAGCTTTGACTGCAAAGCTATGTGCTGCTGGTTAGGGAAGACTTCCCCCTCCCCCCTTTGGATTCCACAAAAGGGACTGGCAGCAGCTCTACGCCCGTTTCTGCCTCTGCCATGCTCACCCACTGCAGTCTCCCAAGCCAACAAACAACAACACTGTGTAGATACTTGAAACACTAGTGTAATCATTCTAGTGTCTGCTGCTATTCCAGCACTAGAAATAAACTGTCTCATTTTGCTGATGCTGGGAATCTTATTGCCAGATCTTATGAGCTGCTGTCTCAGTACATTCGGCTTATATGAGTGGGCCATTCCTGTACAAATATGGGAAAGTTATTGCTGAAAAAGGAGTAGTAACAACAACAACAACAATGAGTTTTCAACATTAGAGAAATGTGTCTGTTTAAACTAATGTTCAACTTTAAGCACATGTGTTATGTATGGTGTAATCCTATACATGTCTACTCTGAAGTAGATCCTATTGCATTCAATGGGGATTACTCCCAGGTAAGTGCAAATACGATTGCAGCCTTAGAGTATCTTGCCATTTCATTTAGTTTGGTGTTCATCCTAAAACTTCGCACAAAGAGAAAAGTCACCTGCTGATGGAGGTTTTTCAGCCTACTTGAAATAACTATTACATATACCTACTTGAATGCATATTTCCCACACAATGTGCTTCCTTTTGTAAGCACTATGTGATCAGTAGCCCATTCTCCTAGCAAGTCAGAGTTCAGCTTCCATTTAAAAGCTTTAAGAAACCTACATTTTTCTTTCTCTTTAAAACACACACACAAACCCAGCAACAGCAGATGCAGCATCTTGATCTTTACAAAGCTATTATGGACACATGAATAATGCCATTCAGACGTTTAGCCATCTGCTTTCTGAATTTGTGTCAGATAGTCAGCAGGAGCAGAGAAAAGGTGATACATGCTGATTCAGTGACAGAAGCTGCAAAGGGTTGTTTATTTCATTTATTGAAAATAAATAGAGCTTAATAATACATGCTATAAGGTTTCATAGATTTCATAGATCATAGAGCTGGAAGGAGCCTACAAGGCTATTGAGTCCAACCCGCTGCTCAATGCAGGAAACTAGAGGAGGGGTCTCCCATCCAAATAATAACCAGGCCTGACCCTCCCTCTCCAAGTTTGTATATGCACAGGCTCTTGCAAACCTCTCAAAAACATGTAGCAGGCAGCAGCAGCACCACCAACAGATGTGTGAGCAGGCACAGTTCCATTCTACCCCTCTACATAAGTTCAGAGAAACACCTGATAAGTGAAAATCAGCCTTAAAAAGATTACTTCTCCTTGGCTTGATATGGTTCTACTCCAAGACCATTTTGTAAAAAAGAAAAAAAGTTTTTTAAAATGTCTTTACTCTAATCCAGCAAATTCCTGTGTGTGTGTGTGTGTGTGTGTGTGTTCTCTAATGTACACATGGAGCTTTTCTAATTATAAGCACTGCCCTCTTCATTTTAGCTCCATGAATAAATTAGCTAGGGATGTGTGAATCAGAAAACTGAAGCTCAAAGTTCTACAAATTCCATCTCAAAGCTTGTTCCAACTTATGCCCAGTTCAGATTGCCAATTTATGTCCATTTTGTCTTTTCACACAAAAACATGTGTGTATTTTCATGCACATTTCCCCAAACATACACATCAATTGCGTGCATTTCTGAAATGTACACAAACCTCTCCCATTGATTAAAGCATGTTTGTTTGGATTTTTCAAAAGTACACTTTTTTCATGCACATTTTTCAAATGCACACATTTTTAGAACACAGTTTCCCCCTATTATTAGGCCCCATGTCCCAAACTGCAATCTGTGCATTGGAACATATACAGAACTTTGCACTGGAGTGAAAGAATCCTCTGGCAGACAGACATTGGAAGCAAATGCTTTGGAATTCAATGTACGTTTCTTCAGATCACTTCCACCACACCTGAAAACAGATACCTTTTCTTTTCACCTTAGGGATAAAGACTGGTTCGCCAATGTTATTTTGATTCATTCAAGCAAAGCGTTTCAGGAAACCTTAATTAAAATTTGGTGGGGCTTCCAGGGGCCAGAAAAAATGACCTTGTGATCAAATCCATTAGCCATCCCTGGCTGACATCAGTAAAAGCCCCACCTAGAAAAAAAAGTACTTTTACACCAGAAGGGATGACTTAAGATTGCATTCTTGCAAACAAGACTCCTCCCTCTTCCTCCTCCTCCTCTGTACGACAAGTCAAGGCACTGGTTCGTACTTTAAAAGCCCTCAACAGTTAGGGCTGGGACATTTGTAGCTCAAAGAGCACCTTCTCACATATGTTCCCTCCCATGTGCTCTGTTCAGCATATGGGTCCTCATTCTGTTTCCCTGTTGGCTCAAGTTTGGTGAGTGACTATGAGAGACAGGGCCCTTTTGGTCATGGCACTGATACTTTAGGATGCAGTGCTCAAGGAAACCTATTTGGCCCCATCACAGTTAGTTTTCTATCACCTGGTGAAAACATGGTTATTCCAGGAGACTTAAAAATTCATTGTTTAAAAATTTGCTTTGACCATTGTGTTGCTGATGCTAACTTTTTTGTTTGTATTCTGTTGCTTTGAAGGTTGGGTTTATTGCTGTTACTTCCCATTTTTAATTGGTTATATATCATTGAGATTGTTTTTGAATGTTCCTAGCTGCTTTCAGTTTCCTAGGAAATAAAATCAGGATATATATTTTTAAATGAACAAACAAAAGCATTCCTTCCAATTCTCTGCTAAGTAGCCTGACTTTGATATTTTGCATATTTTGTTAAAAGATGAGGAATTTCATGTTTGAGTTCTGTAAGGCCCTTGGGTAAATGGCATGCAGTCCCAGAGACTTGTTAATTTGTAATTTATCATTGGGTATAAAATGTCAATGTTTGCTACCTCTATAAGGCATAGATCCTCAGATACTCTTTCCAAAAGCAATGGTTCACATGCAGAGGTCTATCGCTCTGTACCTTCCACGATGAAGGCTGATGCATAGAATTAATTTTTGCCAGTCTGAAGTCTCTGACTGGATGATCAGACAACATGATAATCGACACCCAAGGGTCGAGTGTGGGTTGTTGTTGAACTGTGGGTTGTTGAAACATGGGTTGTTGTATTGTCTGAACCCAGCTGTGCTAACAAACCATGGTTTGTTATCCACAAACAACCCATGAAGAGAACCATTTGTTCTTGGGTTGTGTACTGTGGGTTGTTCATGGTTAACAAACCATGGTTTGTTAGCACAGCTGGGTTCAGACAACACAACAACACAACTTTCAACAACAACCCATGGTTCAACGGCAACCCACACTCAACATATACTCAACCTTGAGTGTGGGTTATCATGTTGTGTGAACCCAGTCTCTGTGTCCTCCACCAGTACTTATTTCATAGGATATAACTGGTTTAGGTATCAGAACATATGGGCTTTATCCTACGTTAGTTTTTCTTAACAGAATCCAAACATCTAAAAGGGGGGAAATGTAATCAAAAAGCAAGGCCCTTATGCCAGCCTGCCAACTACTTGGCTGGCAACTTGTGGTTGGCACCCTCTGCTTAGTTTCCACATGCTATATTGCATCAAAAGACTGATAAAACACATTCATTAAAGGCTAATGTAAACATATGGACCACATTCAAACCTCAACTGGAGTCTTTTAAGTGGATTTTTCAAGTGTTGAAACAAACTCAAATTGCTGAAATTAGAACAAAAATATTATGCATTCATGAGATGAGAAGTGGTATGATAAGTGAAAATAAATGGGTGTTTCTGGTCTATAATATAATCTCTGTAGGAAAAGATGGATCTCAAGCATGCAATTATATTATCTGGGATCAAAGAGCCCCTAAGGGCATGCAGAAGTGCTTCTGCATACCCTTAGGGGCTCTTTGATCCCAGATAATATAATTGCTTCTGCATAGACACAAGAATTTCCTACCTTCATTTTCAGCTTGCAACATCTTGCAGGACCTGAGATTTCCTCAAATTTGTGGAATACCTGTCTGCTGGGAGAGGTTGTCATATTCAGAAGGGGGAATTCTCCAGATTATCTATCAATCTATCGATCTATCTATCTCCATCCGTCCGTTATAAAGGACCTTACTTTTGTAGAAGAAAAACAAATTCCTTTGAGTTATTTTACTTAAGTAGACTCCAAAACTTAACTTAAGGTAGTGACTTAATTCTTTGCTGCTTGAGTTCATTTATCATTATTTACAGCACAGATTCCTGAAATACAAATGCAGGGGGGGGGGAACACAAATTCCAACCACAAATATTTTCAGGACTGGGTTTTTGTTTGTTTGTTCATGGCAGGCTGACGTCTTCACGGAGAAGTGGAGAAACAGTGCGGCTGAAAGTCAGCTAGTAGCAGTTATCAACTGGTGAAATCTCCCTAGATTAAAGGGATGATCAAGAGAGAAGCCTAATATACCTCAAGGGTTGTTTTTGTGTGGGTTTTATCTGTTTCCACAGACAGCCTGTGGGAACAACCTGGGGTGAAGGAATTTACAACATGCTCACAGTCATGTCTAGAGTCCCAAAAGGACACTAAGTCTGCCGATCCCCATTTCTTAAAATTCATGGATTCCATCTGGGTTTAATTTAAGAGAGATCTTCTCTACATCAATGCTGAGACAACGTACGGTGAGTTGAAACTTTTCCCCAAGGCAATAAAAGAAACTTTGTGTAAAAGCTTCACAAATAGAAGATTTATAAGAAAGCTTTGAAATGGGAAAGAGGTTTTTAATCCCTTTATTTTTAATTATTTTACTTTTCACGAAAGTGCATATGGGCGAAAAAGCTACTAGACAGACCAGACCATTGTGGGACAGGCTTGTTTTTGCTAACTAGCTGCTGGAGAAGAATGTACACAGTAACAGATAAAGTAGACTAAAGATCAGAGGGTGACTCCTGGACCGCAGGCAGAAGCGGTTTGGTAAATCTACATACAGAAAAAATGGTCATAATTGATTTGCTCCAGAAACTATTTGAAGATTTTAGAAATAAAATAGATATTTTTGAGAAAATTGTGGAGGAGAGGCTTGGAATAACAAAAGGGGGAATAAGATAAGAAGATAAGAAGTTGAAGATGGAAGATAAGAAGTTGGACAGTAACAGCTCGGCAAAGCAAATATCTGGAGGGGTGGAACAGATTAGTGAAAAGGTTGAAATTAGAAAGCAGAAAGCTGAACTGTTAAATGAAGAGTGTGATATGGCAAACCTTTTGGATTGGGAAGGGGATTATATGGAGTTGGATCAAGTTTTCAGCAACATTTCTTTACTGGAATGGAGATGGATGACATGGATATGGTTGTTTGGAAGGAGATGTATATTGGAATCTGCAAGAGGAGAGACTATGCTCTTTTTATTCTAAAAGTTGAAACAGAAAAAGATTGTTTTAGACAGAGGAAGAGCAAGTGAAAACTTTAATAAGAGGGATGGTTGCTGAAGATGTGGGAGCTGGCAGAGTTGGCTAAATTTACGTTATTAATTAAAGAAAAGATAACATCTATGTCTAAAATCTCTAATTGGTTCTTTGTAGGGATTAGACAAATTATATGGATATGATTGTTTTGAAGGAGATGGGAAAAGATTGTTTTTGATAGAGCAAGAATACGGGAAGGACTGTAGAACAAAATGGGTTTAAAAACTTTGGTTATAATATACTAATGGATTAGTGGGAAATTATGTGGTTAAAAGATTTGAAATTTATATTAAGTTCTAGTTTTAAAGAAAACTTTTATAAGATGATGTACTGCTGATATGTGTTACTGGATAAAATGGTTAAAATGTATAAAGGCTTTTGGGGGGGGGGTCTTTACTTTCAAGGGACAGAGACCTAAATTAAATCTGACCTGAAAGAGGTAACTGGGTCAAGAGTAAGAAAGCTTAAAAACTTTGGATATGAATTTAGATATTAACTCAAAAGATCCTAAAGATTAACACATAATTGGAGTTGTAATGTTTTGTTTAGCTAGAAAGAAGTCATGGAATTTTATTCCTCTTGACAGCATGATTAGTCTATGTATAAAAGAGAAAAGGTGTTTATAATAGAGAAGGTTTAGGGATGATGTTCATGGTAGAGATAGCTAACTTATGTTATTAATTTCTCTTTGTTATTCTTTCTTTATGATTGTTGTGGAAACATTTAATAGTCTATTTGCAGAGATTAGAAAAAATGCTTTGCATATTTGTGGGTTTGAGGAATAAGGAGAAGATTTTTGGACAATAGAAGCCAGTGTAGCGTAATGGTGAGAGTGTTGGACTGGGACTCGGGAGATCCGGGTTCTAGTCCCCACTCGGCCATGAAACTCACTGGGTGACTTTGGGCCAGTCACTCACTCTCAGCCTAACCTACCTCACAGGGTTGTTGTGAGGATAAAATGGAGAGGAGGAGGAGGATTATGTAAGCCGCCTTGAGTTCCTTGCAGGAAAAAAGGCGGGGTATAAATATAATAAATAAATAAATAAATAAATAAAAGAGAACTTTCTTTGTAACTATAGAATAGGAGAAAGTATTGTTACATATTTGTTGTAGAGAAAATCAGAAGTCCATTTTAGTTTTAGTTTATGTTGATTGTTGTATGTTTTGTGTAGTGTTAGTTTTTGATTTTAATAAAATAAAATAAAAATCTGAAGAAATCTGAAGTAATTTGGTGTTTTGTAATGTTTTGTAATTCAGTGTTTTTGTAATTTGTTATTCCAAAATCAACTGAAAAATTCAGCTCTAGATATTTTCAAAAGTATCCCTAGGACCAGGTTCAGAGTCTGCCATTTATGAACCTACTTTTGATTCATCTTGATTCCACATACCTCCCCCAAAATACCCATGATAACTATGAGAACTAGGAAAAAATGGGCAGCGAGTTTTACAGAGCAATCCTTACTGGAAGATCCACTGGCTGTTGGGGGTTAGAATGAGGCAGAACCCATTTACACCACTGGAGCTCCAAATATGCCCTCCGAAACTTTCAAATACACAGGTGCAACTGCACCGCCATCTCACCACAACTCCACCAGCACTCAGTTACAACTTTTCCAATGGAACCGCTAAAAATGGGGTGCTGACATGGGCAGGTTGTGGACAATCTGTAATTATACCTCCTTCGAAGTTCCTTAATTCCCATGACACATCTACAAAAATGAGAGAACTATACACTAGTTCAAGGGCTGGTATACATATTTTCCCTCTCATTGAAGTCAATGGGAAAGGAGGGAACCCTTAGAGAAAAGTTATCCACCACCACCACCACCACCACCACCTTCCACCCTGTCCACCTTGGAATGATAGCACTTAGGATGTGGTCTAACATCACCACCGGTATATAAACCCCGCACAGGAAGAACACAAGTCAGGGGATAGAGTGTGCAGCATGGGGCCATATCTCTCTGGCTCCATGTCATGCACATTTAGAGCTCACAAGGGCATTCTATGGAGAAAGGACACTTTGCACACAAAGGGGTGCACTCTGCCCTGAAAAGGTGGACTTTGTGCAAAAAGGGGGGATTCTGTCTCCTGAGTGCACATGGGAAATTGAGCACTTTGCTCACACTTCTCTGCCTTCAACCCTCTGCTTAGAAAGAATGTGCATCAGCACTTTTTGCTTCGTGGAAGCACAGCCCAGAGGCAGGGAGCAGAAGAAACTGCAACTCCCAAGAGGGAAACTGGTGAGCATACTCACAGTCACTGCATTCTCCCTCACCACCACTGCAATGGTGGATGCTGAAACATGAGCACTGGCTGATCACTAAGGCACCACTAACTCCCTCTCTCTCCTCATGAATGCTCACTTTACATGCTAGATCAGGGACTATGTGCTCCTGCTGCTGCCTATTTCTTGTTCTCTCTCCCTGTGTCTGCTTTTGTTCTCCACAGGAACTTCATCCAGACCCCCAGCAGAGTCCAGGATGCTCCTTGCTGTTCCTGTGTAGCGTTGCTGACCTACAGAGAATGTTGATTATTAGGCATATTAAAAATATATAATAAAGACATACTTACTGCAGGCAGGCTCTTGCAACCTTGCAGACAGCTATGCAACAAGCAAAGATTTTCCCAACCTGGAGGCGGTTCCATGGACCATGAGGGACATTGCACCTGCTACTCTGCTATCTGTCAGGCCACAGCCGAAGGCACAGGGGCCCTGTTGGGGTGAGTAGTTGACAACTCTACAGGTGTGTCTTTCCCTTTCAGCAGGTGTCGGCAACTTATGACCCTCCAGATGTTTTGGCCTATAGTTCCCATCAACCATAGCCAGCAAAGCCAATTGTGAGGGATGATGGGAGTTGAAGGCCAAAACATCTGGAAGGCCAGAAGTTGCTCACTCCTGCCTTTCGGGATAATTTCCATCCCAGATGTTATTCAATAAAGGCTATGACCTTACCACATGTGTTGTATCTTTTTTTCCTAGGGAGTGGGATCCCTCTACCACACCCTACTTTGATCTGGTTTCAGAATGGGAGTCTGAAGATTGGGTAGGAGCTTGTTAGGCTGCTGAGAGCACTGGCACCTCCAGTCCTCGTTGCTCATTAAGGTTTCTTAGATGGCGGGCAGCAGGACGCTCAGGATCTGTGAGTGGAGTGGGTGCAGCTGTCCAGGGCCGGATTAAGAGCATTATGGGCCTGGTGCTGAGGATTTTGGTGGGCCTTTTTATGGAAATAAATAAAATGAAGACGCAATTTTATATTAAAACAAATTAAATATTTTAATTACCATTAAAGTGCCAAAACAGAAACATATTGAAAATATTTCTTTTTTTGTAAACAATAAGCTTGTTGACTCAATAAAACCGTTCTAAATAGAACATTCACAACAACCATTTTTAAATAAACATAAACCATATAAACAGGTAATAACCAGGTCAGGCCTGGTTATTACTTGGATGGGAGATACCCTCCTCTAGTTTCCTGCATTGAGCAGGGGGTTGGACTCGATAGCCTTGTAGGTTCCTTCCAACTCTATGATCTATGAATCTATGAGCCAGACCTGCCTTTAATGTCTCTGCCCCCAGCAAGCTCTGCCCCTTTAACTTTAACACATTCTGTGAAGGTTTAAACAGGACCCTACACACATTCAGCAGAATGCTCCAGACCTTCACCAAATACACACAGGTCAGGAGAGGCAAAACCACGTAGGGAATGGGATGTTGGGGGCAGGGCCAGTGCAATGCATGGGTGAGGGACTTCTGAATAGGGTTGTAGTCTAACCTAATAAAGGTTGCAATCCTATGAACACTTATTTCGGAATAAGCCCCAATGGATACTGTTGGGCTTATTTATTTATTTATTTATATTTATTTATTTAATACATTTTTATACCACCCAATAGCCGAAGCTCTCTGGGCGGTTTACAACAGTTAAAACCATAAAATACAATATAAAATAAATATAAAATTTAAAACCACAGATTAAAACAAACAACAAAGCTAGCAGCAACAGTTACAATAACAGAGTTAAAAACAACTACAAAATTAAAATGATTAAGATGATTAAAATGATTTAAATGCCTGGGAGAATAGAAAGGTCTTCACCTGGCGCCGGAAAGAATACAAAGTAGGCGCCAGGCAAACCTCTTTGGGGAGCTCATTCCATAACCGGGGTGCCACAGCAGAAAAGGCCCTCCTCCTGGTAGCGACCTTCCTCATTTCCTTTGGCAGGGGCTCTTGGAGAAGGACTGCTGATGCAGATCTTAGTGTCCGGGCAAGTACATATGGGAGGAGACAATCCTTCAGATACCCTGGCCCCAAGCCGTTTAGGGCTTTGAATGTTAGTACCAGCACTTTGAATTGGGCCTGGAAACAGACTGGCAGCCAGTGCAGATGAGAAAGCACTGGCATAATATGTTCTCGTTGGCCAGTCCCCGTTAACAATCTCGCTGCCCTATTCTGGACCAGCTGAAGTTTCCGGACCATTTTCAAAGGCAGCCCCACGTATAACACATTGCAGTAATCCAAACGAGAGGTTACCAGAACATGGATAACTGTAGCTAGGCTATCTCTGTCCAGATAAGGACGAAGTTGGTATATCAGCCTAAGCTGATAAAAGGTGCTCCGTGTCACCGAGTTCACCTGTGCCTCGAGTGACAGTTGTGGATCCAAGAGCACCCCCAAACTATAAACCTGATCCTTCAGGGGGAGTCCAACCCCATCCAGAACTGGTTGAATATCACTTAGCCGGGCAGACAAACCACCCACTAACAGTACCTCCATTGAGTCTCAGTTTATTAGCCCTCATCCAGTCCATTACCGTGCCCAGGCAGTGATTCAGAACAGCCACTGCCTCACCTTTTATTTCAAAGTAAAGCATGCAAATGGGTGCACTATATATCCACAAAATGCCTCTTTCATTTTAAGGCCATTACAAATTGCAGACAGGATTTTCCATCACACTCAATAATATATATTTTTTCTCGTCCCCCCCTAAATGCCCTTCATTTTGTTTTTGTTTTTGCTTAACATTCATACTGAAAAAGAATTCTGCTGAAGTTTGCACACTACTTTGTGATTTTCAGTTGGTCATAACGAGAAGTCTGGTTTCACCTGCTCTCTGTGGATCTTAATGGTTAATCTAGAACAGGGCTCTCCAACCTCGGGTCCCCAGATGTTGCCAGACTACAGCTCCCAGAATCCCTTGCCATTAGCCATGCTAGCTGGGTATGCTGGGAGCTGTAGGCCAGCAACATCTGGGGACCCGAGGCTGGAGAGCCCTGATCTAGAATGATGAGTGTTTCATTGCTGTATTATGTTAAAATGTAAGCTACCACCCAAAGGGCTCTGTGGGAGCATCATGGCAAGAAAGAAACTGCCGAGTTAAAACAACATCCTTCTTTGCTGGTGCAGCATAGCGGCGAAGAGACTGATCTAAGAATCAGAAAAGAGCAACAGGACATCAACAGGTGCCACTGCCTTTGAGCAGGGGGCAGCAGGAGAGGGGGAGGGGCAGCCGCCCCCCGCCCGGCTGGCCCTCACGGCGCGGCCTCACCTTCTTGCAGTGCTTGCCGAGCCAGACCCACGCGGCGTCCAGCTGTGAGACGGTCTCCGGGCCCTCCCAGAACTTGCCGGCGGGGCCTCCGTCCTTGCGCCACGACACGGACAAGGGGGTGGCGGAGGCTCCGGCTGCTGCCACCACCGCCGCGCCCGCCGCGCCGCCTCCCGCCACGGGGCCCCCGGGATTAGAGCCGCCGCCTCCGGGCACGGCTGCCGCTGATGCCGCCGCCGCCATTGTCCTGCCCGGCCTGCCGCGCCGCCACCGCCGCCGGGGCCCTACGCCGCCCACTCTCCTGGCTCCGTGCATGCGCAGAGCCCGCGGGATGCCGCGGCGGCTGCCACACCGCCGCCACTCTCCTCCCGCGTGTGTGGCTCTCTCTGTGGCTCTCCGCGCTGCGGGTGACGGGTCCAGGCATTGTGGGCCTATTTTATGGTAGGGGCCTGGAGCTGCAGCTCCAATAGCCCCTATCTTAATCCGGCCCTGCAGCTGTCAGTTGCATTGTGGGGGAAGTAGGGGATGGGGGTGACAAGGGCTAAATGCTGCTTCCTCCTGGCTGAAAATAGATTCTATTTTAGCTCCGTTGAGCTTGCTCTAGTGAGCTACTGGTGGGAACCAGAAAGAACCAGAGTCAGAAAATAAAGCTGAATGATTCATTCAATGACAAATGATGAAACCATGCAGACTCAGCAATGCGATATGAGTGCAGTATATAGGTAGCAGGAAAGGTAGATACATGTCATGATTGACTGGAAGAATGTAAAAATATAAACTATACATACAAAAATAATAGGAAATTAATCTAAGGAGACAGAACAATGGGGATATAAAGATAGCAGCAATTTACACAAGAATAACTAACTAACCAAAAAGAATCCAAATGACTACCAATAAAGTATATATATATTTGTATGTCCTAAATTGCATCCGCTTAAAACTATTACCCATCTAGACTAGTTCTCAGCTATTTGATATGAACCAAAGTTTGCTTATGATAGATAGATAGATAGATAGATGAGCCAAACCTTATATGTTGGCAATGCTCGTTAAAATGGAAATAAATATTCAACATTCTGGGCAAAATGCTATATTTTGGATGATCAAACATGTAATTAACCCTGCATGTGAAACTCACACCCAACACACCAGGCTGAAATTGTAAGACAGACTGATGCATAAGCAATGACTTTGGCTAAACCTACTTGATGCTCCTCATTGAAGACCTGCTGTTGAGGCATCTGGTGCTTATTATTCTATTGCTAAATAGTCACTTGGGAGGCAATGACTTAGTCAGAAGAACCAGATTACTCATTCAATTATAGATAGACCATAATGTTCTATGGCAGCTTTGCAATAGTTCAGTCTCAAGACCCAAGGAATTGTACCTACATTATTTCTGAATAGCCACAGATTGCTAGAGATTTAATCACATGTGTCACACAATCATTCACATTATTAGCATTCAAAGTGGCATTTAGGGTTTACCCCAAATTTGCAATTTGCTAAGGGAATTTCTGGAAGCCTCCATAATTACAAAGTTGCAGAGACTAGACGTCCAGCAGGTCCACACTTGCTTTGCTGCTCCTAATGCAGGGCTCTCCAACCTTGGGTCCCAGATGTTGCTGGCCTACAGCTCCCAGCATACCCAGCCAGCATGGCTAATGGCAAGGGATTCTGGGAGCTGTAGTCCAGCAACATCTGGGAACCCAAGGTTGGAAAGCCCTGTCCTAATAGGTCCAAGTGGCTAATAAA
Source organism: Shinisaurus crocodilurus (assembly GCA_021292165.1). Taxonomy (NCBI): domain Eukaryota; kingdom Metazoa; phylum Chordata; class Lepidosauria; order Squamata; family Shinisauridae; genus Shinisaurus; species Shinisaurus crocodilurus. The sequence continues at coordinate 228,477,422 of CM037878.1, read as the reverse complement.
GAAGGTAAAAGCTAAGCTCCTATAAAGGGGTTAGATGAATCCATTGAGGCTATATTATTTTCTCCTTGCCATGGATGGAGTTACCACACTAAGCCTCCAATCCTATGCATACTTACCTGGCAGTAAGCTGCTTTGAACTCAATGGTATTTATTTCTGAATACCATTGAGTTCAGAATGGTATTCTGAACACCTGTATTCTGCAGGTGACCAAAGCTTCTCTGTTCACCTGCAGATAACCGGGGAAATGACTGTATATTAACCTAGTATAAAGTCTGTGTTGGATTCAAGCATCCAGGCTTTGCAAGCTTTGTCAAACAAGATGAAACTTATAGTCAGGACAGTAATCATGATCATAAAAGTGATTGGTTTGAAAGATCATCCGATGTGTCTTGTCTAGAGGAACAACCTTCTTGAATCTAATTAATTACCACTTTGTAGAGAAATGATTGCTGAACCAGACATAATGAAATGTAACACAAGTCTCCAAAGGGTATTTTGGCATTTCCATAATGCCGTCTGGGCATCACTAAATATCACAAATGAGCAAAGATATCTTTCTGGTGGAAAATGATTGGAGAAGACATTCAAATTCATAAATCAACTCAGCAATTGATCAAGAAACAGCATAAAATAAAGGAACATAAGAAATTGCATTTGCACTACTCATGAATACACCTAGCAAAGATGTGTTCTTGATCTTTTTGGTTGAAGTCAAGTATTTTTAAGTGTCAAGCCTCAAATGTTGTGAATGCTATGTAAATACATACAGTAAAATATAACAGATTCTAATTTGCTAGAAGTGAGTTAAACTTTCCATCCTGACAACTTATTTGGGCAAACGGAAAAGACATGGTCATTTAAATAGATTTTTTTAAAATGTGAATTACACCAAAACAAAACAAAAACCATACTGGAAAAAAAGAAAGAAGAAAGAGCAGTTATATCGACCTACGATTTATAAATACTTATTATCAGTTAATAAGTATGATACACAGAGTCTTAAAGACAAATGGAATAGGGAATTAGATGGTCTTATTTTGCCTAATCAATTGGAACTTTGTTTTTGTGTCTGTTTCAGAAGGGTCTATGGAACTTAGATTATGTCTTATTCAGCAAAAACTTTTGTTTCATGTTTATTGGACACCACAACGTGTGGTGTCCAGTAAACTGTCTTTACTGATAGTTGTATTGCTACATACTTATTGATACTTTTAGGGATGTACCGAAAGCTCGATCGGGGTGGAAGCAGGGGTGAACTTGAGCCCTGTGACACTTATCTTCTCCCTGGCTTGGCACATCTCCCCAGAACTCCCCGAGCCCCGCGGCACTTATCTTCTCCCCGGCTTGGCACATCTCCCCAGAGAGGAGCCGGGGAGAGTAACTTCTGGGTCCCCAGCACTTTGGTTTTAGTGTAAATACCATAGAGAACCACCTTAAGATGGCCGTTTTAAGGTGCTTCTCTATGGTATTTATGCTAAAACCACAGTGCCGGGGACCCGGAAATGATGCGACGGGTCCCTGGTGCTGCTTTTCCCACGTAAATATAGAAAACCACCTTAAAACAGCCACACGGCCGTTTTAAGGTGGTTTTCTATTATATTTATGCGGGGGGGAGCACCAGGGACCCGTCACATCACTTCCAGGTCCCGGGAAAATCTGGCCGGAGCCTGAATTGTCGCCATGGGAGGAGTCGAGCGGCGTGGGTGCTCACCGAGCACAAGGCGAGCAAGCAACCCGTAAGGTATGCGTGCATCACTACTTATGGATATACGTTTCATACACATTTACTGTAAGTGATTCATTTTAAATACTGTAAGACAGTCATTATTGTCTCTGGTAGAAAAAGAAAACTAATACCATGTATACAATGGATTATCTTGGGATTTGGGGGCTTTGATTATAATATCTAGCAGACAGCTTCATAGAAATCATAGAAAGCTGGAATACATTATTTAATACAACTCTCTGTTTTGAGGTGGAGCCATCCATCTATTACATCCTTGTCAATTGGTCTGTGCCACTAAGATCACAATGGTCACATTTGGACATCTTGTGAAACCATAGCTCAGTGTGATGAGAATGAGCTACAGACTACAGTTAGCATCCAGTGGGGGTGGAGCTTCTGAAAGCTTGTCAGCCTTCTTAAGTCCTCAGTTACCTGTAGCTCCTTGCTGGGACAACAGCTTTCCTTGCAATGAAACACTCCGGTGAGTATCCTTTGCAGTACTCTGTTCAGGGTCCTGTCAATTCTTTACTGGATGTGACCCTGTTTTACCAGATATGGTCCCTCTCTAGCTGGTACTGCATCATCTGATATAGGCTCCTTCCCCAGGGCATCAAGCTGAGCCAGGACACACCAAGCTTTTTACACACACACACACACACACACACACACACACACAGTTCCCCCTTTTTACAAGTCATTAGGTGAGTTGCTTGTAACACAGCATGCAACTGTGGAGGGGAATGGGGTGGAAGGAATCCTTGTTTAACCCACTGCAGCTTTCCTTTTGGTGTTGTATAGCTTGGGGGGGGGGGGGAGAGGTGTTCCATGAACCTGCTTCAAAAATTCATCTCCCAAGTAGAATCCTTGATTTCAACTCAGAGGGTCATCTTTCTGGAATGAACACTAGTGTTACAGTTTTGCTTACAGAACACTGGATGAACAACTGGAACTTAACAGAGAATTGCGAGTCTCAGTAAAACCTGAAAAGCTTCATTGATCACACTGTAAAACCTAATGGAAATACATATTGTTTAGTGCACAGACTTGCACACCTCATACAATGACTTACAGAGTACGAAGATTAACTCTAAAGATATTTGGGCCTTCAAAGCTTAGCTTCTCTTTCCTTGAATTGTGCAGGTTAATAATGTAAAAGCTGTACTGGCAAGTTGCCTGGATTCGAAGAAGAACATCTAATTGCTGTAGAAGTCCACATATTATACAACTGCACAACCATGGAGTAGAGTTATGTCTTGTTTGTAAGTTCTATGACAAATGACCTGAAATTGCTTGTTGACTAGAGGCAGTAAAGAAAAGATAAGCAGAGGTTGTGTGCATGTGCGTGTGTGCATGCAGGGCCAGTGCAAGGCAGTTTGGTGCCCTAGACAAGATCAGATATTTAGTGCCCCCCCTTCCCACTTGAGCCCTCCCTCCCTATTTCTGGCGCCCCCTTTAGCCCTGCGCCCTAGGCAGCTGCCTAGTTGGCCTAATGGTAGCACCGGCCCTGTGTGCATGTGTTTTTCCTAGCAATTATAGAGGATATAGAGTCTGCATTTTGGGCTCAGAGGACTCCAGTTCATGCATGCCTAATTGACAATGATGAAACAGTGTGCTGTATTGCTGGTCATGTTGGTATGAAAGAGACCAGTTGAGTAAACTTTATCTCTTTGACTCAGAGGGAAAGAAAGTGACTGCAAATGTTTAGGAAGACTTTTTATGTGGAGAAGAGTCAGTGTCCATCATACTAATGAGCATTTTTCTTTCCTAACTCACATTACTTCTTCCAGTGGAATTTATCAGGGTTTAACAATTTCTTTGGTGGAAATAGGATCACACTTATTTCACATGTTTGGCAAACCTTCAGCTCTTCCTCTTTTTTTACTGTAGGCTTCACTGTAGCTTGAATACATGGCTATGTGAATGTAACAATTGCATGATTTAGGACAGGGGTGGGCAGTAGGTAGATCTCCAGATGTTTTGGACTTCAACTCCTAGAAGTCCCTATCAGCAAGGCCAATGATCAGGGATGCTGGAAGGTGAAGTCCAAAACATCTGGTGATCTCCTTCCAGCCTACCCGATTTAGAAATAGGAAAGATGACAGTCCCATCTCCCACCCCATGTTTTAGATTTAGATCACATATAATATGTCTCAGAAGAACGAATCTCACTGTCATGTTCACTTGTCCTGCACACTGAGAGAGTATTGTTGCAAAGAATGACATAGACATACATTAGTCATGTATGCCAAAATTATGTATATGTATCCTCTCCTGCTAAGGATACACCTCTTGTATCCTTACACGTGCATGATGTCAGAGAAGGTTAGGTATTTGGGAACATAGACAAATGGGTTTGTGACAAGTGAAGGTTGCAGACATCAACCAGTGCAGGTTAGGGACACAGGAAGTTGTCTTGTACAGTTTTGGTCCATTGGTCCACCTGGCAGCAGCTCTCCAGGTTTTCAGACTGGGGTTTTCTCTAGCCCTACCAGGAGAAGTTGATAATTGCATGCTTTTCTGCATGCAAAGCAGGTGATCTACCACTGAACTACAGTCCTTTCCAGAAGCAGTTTGCCAATAACTGTTAGAAACAGGATGCTGTACTAGATGGGCTTCTGGTCAGATCCAACAGGGCTCTTCTAGTCTTAATGGGCTGGATCCACACTTCCCTTGAGTGGAGTTCTGCTTGGGGGACTCTCCAGAACAGTGTGGGAGCTGGTTTTGGGGTCTTCAGGTGGAAGGGTTAATTAGAAAAATCTCCTCCCATTCCTCCAATGGGACCATCTACTAGATCAGAGTCCCTTCTGCAGATGGACCTGCACTCATGTGTTTGAAATTTAGCAGACATTATCTCCACAGATGGGGCAATTATGCTGGCATCTAATTCTGCATCTATGCATCTAACTCTGTCAAAAAACAAAGAAGTCATAGGCACTTCCTTTAAAAAAAGAATTTAAAGGAGCATAGCACTAAAACACCTGCACCTATGTTTATGACATTTGGCAGGATTCATATCATCACAGGGGCCTACTATGCCTGCAAATTCCATCCAAGTCTGTTAAAAAGTAAAAGTGTTAGAGCCATTTATAGATTTCCCATGGTAGTCAATGGGAGGCACAAAGATTTGTTCCTTCCGAATCTTGTTTTGGGCTGAGTCCTGAGTCAAGTGGGTCATGCTCCAAATCAGTCCAAGCTGAATCAGGTGCCAAATTGGGTTCCCAAACTGAATCTTGTGGTCAGTGCACACCCTATTCAGGAGTAGAGTGGACCATGTGGTCCTCTGGATGTTGTTGAGCTACAACTCTCTTCATCTCTTGCCATCAGCTATTTTGGCTAGGGCTGATGGAAATTGCAATTCATAACATCTGGAGTGTCACATGTTCCCCACCCCCTGCCATATATGGATATATAGATATGGAGAGGAGGAGGATCATATATGCTGCCTAGGCTTCCTGTTGAGGAAAAGGTGGCATCGAGAGCACATAATGCAGGTGACATGCTGAAGCTAAGCAGGTATGAGCCGGGTCAGTGCTTGGATGGGTGACTGCCCACATCTGTTCTCCTGCATTGAGCAGGGGGTTGGACTCGATGGCCTTACAGGCCCCTTCCAACTCTGCTATTCTATGAGTCTATATAAATGTAACTTCTTCTTGTTGTTGTTGTTGTTATATAATAATAATAATAATAATAATAATAATAATAATAATAATAATAATTTAATTATAATATAATAAAAATATAGGTAATCTCTTAATGGACTTTACTATGAAAAATGTGTAATGTAAAATTGTTGAATGTTCAAGCTGTGCTGAGCACTTCATTAGAAGTGTGGAATGTAAAGTAGGGGAGGGGGGGAAAAGAGGCTTGCATAATTAAAACTCCAAGCATCACCAGTGAAATTAGCTCATGCATCCAGATGTCAGTGTGACAGTGGTTCTCCCTCCAGTCTAATGAACTTTAATGATTATTGCTAAGTCGTGCAAGATAAATCACATAAATTACTGCAAAGCAACTGCAGGGTAAAAAATCTACAATAGCATTTCCTTGTGGTCCTTTAGGAAGATAGGTATCGACAGACATGGTTACACAAGGGTATACTTTACAGGTAAATGCTAAACTCCACTGACAATTGGTTGCCAGGCAAAAAATAAGTGTGAAGTGGTCTTTGAGCAAATTGTGGTACAGCAGGTGAGAATTCTGATGAGTATGGAGAATTGTTTCTTAAGAGAAAGAATGAAATAGAATTTCTACTCTCTAACTGGAATATGAAGATTTAGAGAAGAATTAACACTATTCAGCCACAATCCAGCAAGTCACCTTAAGCACCTAGAAGAGTTCTCATGTATTTCTATCATCTTTTTTTCTGAAACAAAAACAAAGGTCCCCTCTGGGATCCCATCCATGAAGTATGTCATGCATCAAGGGTAGAAAAAATATTACAAAGGATGAATTGACCAGATGTTTAAATGGGGCAAAAAGGGAGAGGGAACTGAACAGTGCTTTAAGGTATTTTTATCCTGTAATTAGGTTGTATCCAAAGTCCCATTAATTTCAATTGGTCTATTCTAAGTAGGACTAACATTGGATATTACCCATTATGCAACAAGAGCCAGTGTGGTGTAGTGCTTAGAGTGTTGGACTGGCACTTGGGAGATCTTGGTTCTAGTCCCCATTCAGCCATGAAGCTCACTGGGTGACTTTGGGCCAGTCACTGACTCTCAGACTAACCTACCTCACAGAGTTGTTGTGAGGATAAAATGGAGAGGAGGATTATGTAAGTCACTTTGGGTTCCTTGTAGGAAAAAATGCAGAATAATAATAATAATAATAATAATAATAATAATAATAATAATAATAATAATAATAATGTTGACATTAGCTGCTTTGGGCATCCCCAGTTAAAGAGCAAAATTAGGATATAAAATGTGCTAGCAAATAAATATTTGCGGTATACATTTTAAAGTAATAAAAGAATAGATGCCAAATGCCAATGATATGACATTTGATATTGTTGCAGAATGTTTCTTATAAGAAAAAATGCACTGAGTTGTGCCAGTCCTTAACAGTCATATTTTGATTATGGTAATGTATATTGGAAATACTTTAAAAGCAGATATTTTCAGTTTCATTTAGGTCATTCTATAGATCTGTGTTTCTCTCCCATATTCACCCTGTACCACTGTCTATATTTAATTAGAACATACTGACATTTCTTACCTTTTTATGAATATTCAAAACCTGAACTTTCCACTTGAGATCTTTGTAGGGTGAATCCAGGAAAACAATTAGTCAGCTGTCAACAAGAGTTCCTCTACTCTATCCTATGCTGCTGTTCAGTTCAGCTTCACTGAAGCTGCAGGTGGATAGTTTGCTGATGCGGCCTCTTCGCATGGAAAACATATGCTCAACGTTCATTAGGAAGAGTTTTTCTGCTTTTCACTTCTATTTGGGGTGGTGGTGGTGCAGAATGAACGTTGCTAAGGAAATCATTCCAAGATAAAACTCATTGGCATGGGTTTGACTGGCTTGGGAGAGAGATTTCATTGCAAGTTCCTGACAAAATGTAAAGCATCTTTGGATATATTCAGGATTAAATGGCAAAAGGAGAGAACATCTGAATGGCATTTAGTTTATTTTTCTTTTTTATATGTCAGCACTAGTATAACCATTTTATTAACACAGGACAAACAGGACTGTTTATTTTCTCCCCTCCACGGTTTATTGAAGGTAGGGGGTGTGTGACAAATAGGACTTCTTCTTTTCTCCCCCCCCCCTGCACCCCTTTCTTAAAGCCAAGGGACTGTGCGTTTGGCAATGACTATTACATCATTCCAAATTACATGTGCCAGCAGGAGATCTGTCACCTGATCTCTCATAGATTTTTAAAAGATAAATGCAGTTGTGGGTGGGGGAAACGATGATTTGAACTGCAGAGCTGAGGGAAGGTTTCACCCCTTCCCCCATTCCATTTTTCCAATCCTATTGCCACATTTGTCATCGTCCCCCCCTACAGCTGTTATTTACCCTACAGGGAACTCATGCACATGCAGCAGAGGCTGGTGACTCCTACGTCAGTGGGGCTCCTCATCCATTGCAGCTTTTATTCTGAGCTTTATAGGAGCTAGCTGTTCTGCCAAATGTTTTCCCAAAGGGCTTGGCAGGGGTTCTTTAATGAATTCTCATGCCATAATAAATCCAGGAGGATCAAGCCAAACATCTTTTATTGCGAGTGAAGATCCTTATTATACAGAGTACAACAATCCCAAGTCCCCCAGTAAGACCACCAGTCCTTGGACAGGCAGCAACCACAATATCACCAACCGACCAGTCAAGAAGCTCTGCCTCCAGTATCAGTTGGGTCCTTGCTGCAGTCACTCAGCCTTGAGGTCTCTCTCCCCTTCTGTCCATGTCAGGGCTCCTGCTGGTTCTTTGTCCTTCTTCAGGCTGGCAGCCAAACGGCTCCTGGATCTCTCTCCTTCCATCTCAGCACACTTCAACACAACCAACCACCTAACCACCACATACACAACCCACCACTACCAACAACCACCCCTCAGTCTGCATTTGCTAGTCTTAAATACCATTCTAGTACCAAGCTTCATGGGCTGCAGATCTTGTGTTTAATTGATAGCACCTGTGCTGTTTGCAGTGTCATTCCTCTGGTCCGCAGCCAGGTCACACGCCGGTAAGTTGCTGAAGATTGCATCTGGCTGGCAAGCAGCCAAGTAGCCAAGGCCATTTGCTGATAGCACAGCTGCAGTAAACTTTAGCTTTTTAAATCAAGCCCAGAGCATTGAGGCAGAACTTTGTACAACACTCCTGTACTCCTCGATCATCTTCCACAATTCCCGGTACACTAGCCATGGTGCTATACTCCATCCCCAAAATAGGTTCACCACCATGGAGCACTGCATGGTGCAATAGATAAGGAGCCTGACTGACATAGGAGTCACCTAGCCTCCCCTGCACATACCATATGATTTCCTTTTCATACATGATATGGCAGAAAGTGAAAGCATGAGTACATCTCCTTTTTGCCATATACTATGATATCTGGACCCTTCTGAGGCCCGCTGTAATATTTTTGCTAGGCACTTCCAGGAAAAAATCTCTTGCATCCACCAGGACTTGGACTTCAATGTTAGGGCAGTGCAGTCAGGTGAGGTTCCTAGAGCACAGTCTGGTCAAATTCTTTTGGATGAGTTTCAGTTGGTACAGCTCGAGGATGTTGACAAGGTGCTTGGACAGGTGCGTGCAACCACATCCATACTGGATCCTTGCCCCTCGTGGCTCATAAAAACCAGCAAGGAGGGAACAGCCGGCTGGGCCAGGGAGGTGATCAATGCCTCTTTATGAGAGGGAGTGATCCTGGGCTGCTTGAAAGAAACAGGTGGTGAGGCCACTCCTGAAGAAACCCTTCCCTGGACCCGGAAGATCTTGATAACTTTAGGCCGGTGGTGAATGTTCCTTTCCTGGGCAAGGTCCTTGAGCGGGTGGTGGCCAACTAGCTCCAGGCACTCTTGGATGAGACTGATTATCTGGATCCATTTCAGTTGGGGTTCAGGCCTGGTTTTGGCATGGAAACAGCTTTGGCCCTGTATGATGACCTTTGTCAGGAGAGAGACAGGGGGAGTGTGACCCTGTTGATACTCCTAGATCTCCCAGTGGCTTTCGATACCATCGACCATGGTATCCTTCTGGAGCGGCTAACTGAGTTGGGAGTGGGGGGTACTGCATTGCAGTGGCTCCTACTTGGATGGCCAGCTCCAGAAGGTGGTGCTTGGGGAATACTGCTTGGCCCCATGGACTCTCCAGTATGGAGTTCCACAGGGGTCGGTCTTATCTCCCATGCTATTCAACATCTAGATGAAACCGCTGAGCGGGGTCATCCGGAGTTTTGGAGTGCATTGCCATCAGTACACTGATGACATGCAGCTCTATTTCTCCTTTTCATCCTCAGCAGGTGAGGCTGTGGATGTGCTGAACTGGTGCCTGGTTGCGACAATGGACTGGATGAGGGCTAACAAACTGAAGCTCAATCCAGACAAGACTGAGATGCTGTTGGTGGGTGGTTCCTCTGACCGGATGGAGGGTGTTCAACCTGTTCTGGATGGGGTTGCACTCCCCTTGAAGGAGCAAGGTTCATAGCTTGGGGGTACTCCTTGAGCCATCTTTGTCACTTGAGGCTCAGGTTGCCTCAGTGGCATGGAGTGCATTCTATCAGCTTCGGTTGGTGGCCCAGCTATGCCCCTGTCTGGACAGGGATAGCCTGGTTTCAGTAATCCACACTCTATTAATCTCAAAGTTAGATTACTTCAATGCACTCTATGTGGGGCTGCCCTTGAAGACTGTTCAGAAGCTGCCGCTTGTGCAAAATACAGCAGCCAGACTAATCACCAGGGCCAGAAGGTCCGAACATATAACACCTTTTCTGGCCCGCTTGCACTGGCTGCCTATATGCTTCTGAGCCCAATTCAAGTTGCTAGTTTTGACCTATAAAGCCCTACATGGCTTGGGACCACAATACCGGATGGAACGCCTCTCCCGACCACAATCTACACGTACACTATGTTCAACATCTGGGGCCTTCCTCCAATCCCACCTCCACGTGAGGCTCAGAGGGCAGCGACAAGGGGGAGGGCCTTTTCTGTGGTAGCCCCCCAACTGTGGAACAAGCTCCCCCCTGAGGCCCACCTGGCACCAACTCTATTATCTTTTTGGCACCAGGTTAAGTCTGCCCTCTACATTGATGCTTTTAATAATTAGATGGTATATGGTGGGGTGGTAAATTGTTTTCAGCAGTTGTGTTTATTAACTTGTTTTGTGATATTTTAAAAATTGGTTTAAATTTTCATAATGTTTTTATTGTTTATTTTTAACTGTATTTTATTGTGTGCTTTTCAATTGATGGTTGTACACCGCCCAGATAGCTTCAGCTATTGGGCCATATAGAAAATGAATGAATGAATGAATAAATAAATAAATAAATAAATAAGAAGATACACTAAGCTACTTACTTTGGGGTAGCTTCACTTGGTTTGAGGATTGTATCATATCTTTCTCCCTATCACCAAATAATAATAATAATGATAATGATGATAATAATAACAACAACAACAACAACAACAACATCTATTTCTGTGATCCTAGGAGATGAGCTAAAATATCAGGACAATCACCGTGTTTTTTATTTAATGATATTTATTTATTGATTCTGTCATGGTTGAGTAGCTGTGATAAGAATGTACCAATTTTGGTCATAAATTCGATGGTTTTTTATTTATTTATTTATTTTACTTTTTTTCAACAGTAGTCTTCTGGAATCTGAAATCTGTCAGGTTCTTGGTTTCGTTGTTTCCTAATGTTCTGTGCCTATTCTCAATGCTGAATTTGGCATCCGTTCCCTGTAAATGTTGTGCTGAGGCTGTCTCAGAACAATTCTATATGTAATTTTGTTATGCTATTTTATTATATAAAATAATATTCCTATAGTCAACATGGAAAGCTATTTCCCCACAGTTTCATAAGATGGAACTTTCAAACTACCTTGCATCATATTTCAACAATGAACATTGTCAACTTCATTGATTAATCCTAGGACTTTAACAAGCCAGAAATACCATTCCCAGAAAAACAAGACATCAAGATACTTCTGTGAAGGTAATTTAATTTTAAACTTGATCATCACTCATTCTTGATTGCAATTAGACTTTAACTGATTAGATACCATCTGTTGTCTAAACATCCAGAGGTAGACTGAAGAAATATCTTTCGGGGGGGGGGGGGAATGATCTCACACCAGCTTGTTTATCACTGCCTGGATACTGGATTTTTAACCTTGTAACAACAAAAATTATAGTTGACTGCAGAAAGTAGTAAATGAAGTCTTTAATTTGAGGAGAGCACTATGAATAGTAAACAATTTTTTCCACATTTGTTATATATACATGCTTTTAATGAAGCTGTGAAACAGCTAGACAAACATATGGGTTTGGAGATATTTTTGAATGCTTCAATTTATTTCCTAAGAAGCCTATATTGAGTGTTCTGAAAGTGAGTGTATAAAGGGAGTTTTCAGTTCCACCATGGGCAAATAAATTTAAACAAACTGTATGTTAAATACAACATTTTTCTTCCCAAAGTGCATTGAATTTTGTAGGCACTGTGAGTTGGGAATAAAATGGAAATAGTTTGTCAAAAGGGGGCATATGCACAATGGATTCCATATTTAGCCTCCATTGAGCAAGTTTGAGATTATCAGCTTATCTGATACATATCAAACATTTCAAGCAGCCTGAATATATTGTAAATGGTCATTCATATAATACCGAGTATGTAGTTGTTATTCTGTCTAGTTTAAAATGGGTTCTATGAGCTGATGTATCAAGAGTATAAGAAGCCTAGTGAAAGCACTAGGATAATATTGGTTTGTACTAATTGCAGGCCCCTTCCAACTCTATGATCTATGAAATCTATGAAATAAGAATACACACCCCAACAGCAACAAAAAAAGATGTTGTTTGAGTAGCAGTTTTACATATTAATGACTTCATTCCATTCTGCTCTGAAAAGCATCAAATTGTTAGAAATGAAGAACAAATAAAATAAGATAACATTGTTCCATTCTCTTTTGATAACAATGTGGAAGGTTTGAAGTACTTATAACGATACATCAAATGTAAATGACCTTGTAAGCCATCATAAATCACCAGGGCTTTCTCCATCAGAGAAAATGATACTGTAAAAGCTGTCCTAACTGCACATGACTTGAGGAAAGAAAAGAAAAATAACATATTATCTATATGCAGGTGCAATCATTACCTATAAAAGTGAATCATGCTCATGCACTCAAGTTAAACTAGTTTAGAACTCGTTTGATTCTCATAAAGGTAACCAAAAAACTCTTGGAGTTCTGTGAAAAATGTCATTTCTTGGCAGGGACCAGTCCCATGATCCATGGCAGGAAAAGATGCCTAACCCTAACCCTTTTAAAAAAGAACCAAAAAAATAGCAGTGATCCCACCTTAAGTCAGGCTGCAACCTTATTGTGACCACTGATTGAAGGTCAGTGATCCAGACCACAACTCACCCCACACATACAATATGGTAAGATTCTTCCTGCCCAATTCATTCCTTGATTTTTTAACATTTGCAGGCTTCCCTCCTTCTAGGGATGCTTGGCATGGTAGCACATCTTTGCTTTGGTGTTGAGGCACTGGGCTTCCTCTTTTTTATATAAACCTCCTCATTGACGGTTCTTCTTGTAATTGGCCACTATTGCTCTAACTCAGCCTTCCTCATCCTGGTGCCCTCTATATGTGTTGGACTACAACTCCACCCATCCCCAGCCAGCAAGGCCATGGACCAGGTTGGAGGAAGGCTGCTTTAATTTGCTCTTTGTTCTGTCGTCTCCTCCTCCTCCTCCTCCTCCACCAGAGCCCCTCTGCGGCATCAGCTCTGGTTCATGGCCAATTAATGTACTTGCTCTGCACTGCTGGTAGCAACTGAGGGCTCTAAATTCTGTGGACTACATTTGTGACCCCAGCAAATGTGGATGTTATCAAATCTCTGAAGTGGAAAAGTGGAAGATCATAACGCTAAGTGAAAGTTAAAATGCAGTCATTGTCCTTTTTTTCAGGAATTGGGGCTGGAGCTACACTCTCTGCATGATGTGCAGGTGCTGCTGAAGGCTGAACTGCTGGATTTCTTCCTCCTCTCCACCCCTGCCACCTGAAAAGGTTAGGATTTGTTAGACATGTCTCCTCAAAGCTAAGTCCCCTTGAGATCGATGGGACTTTCTCCCAGGAAACTGAGTTTAGAATTTCAGCGTTAGTAAAGGAAGACCTGTGATGTGTCATTGCCTGTCCCTGCCCTGCAGGAGTGGCAGCCCACTAAGCTCAGTGAGGTAGTGGAAACTCACAACACAATCTCATTGTATCATGCTCCTCCAATCAGTCCATGAGACTCCATGCACTGAAGACCAGGTGATACAGATATGCTGCTGATTGCTTCTCTCCTCCTCCCAAATTTGGTGAGAGAAAAACCTGAGGCAAGGCCAGGCCAGCACAAGAGGCAAACATGATCGTACATGTGCGCGTGCGCACACATATACACCCATCTCAGAAATAATTGCTCATTTGCTGCCCTAAGCATGGTTCAGAGTCGGGTTTCCACAGAAGCTGTAAAGCAAGTCTAAGCTGGCTCTCCAGAGAGAAGTCAGTCAGTCAGTCAGGCGATCACTCATGACCGAGTAAGATTGTCTTCCAGGATAAAAAAAGGGGGGGGGAAAAAGAAAATTTACAAAACAAGAGGGACAGTGAGAGCAGCAGAAGGCAGACTGATGGCTCTCCTGCATACTCTTTGTTTCCTCCAGGCTACCTACCCTCTCACTCCAGTGTTTGAAATTGCTCAGAAAATTCATGGTGGGACACACAGTCCAACTCCCTGTCCAGTTTGGACCTCTCTGGCTCATCCTGACTCTCTCCATACAATGGGGAAACTTTTCTCAGAAGAATACTTTAGAGACAATGCACAGCTCCCTCACCAGCTTGCAACCACTCCCGTCCTCTCTGAAGGAGACAAACACTCTGAAAGGGCTGGGATGTGGCCAGCCTCCTGGTCCTGGGGGGGCCTCTGATCAGATGTTGCCTCCATCCTTTAGAAGAAGAGAAGGAACTCTTTCCACAGATGGAGAGGGGCCACCAAGAAGGAAGAAAGGGGGAAGAGATGGCTACTTCTACCTTCTATTCCTGCAGACACTTGACTGACACTTCAAAACAGCCGACACTGGCATCAGCATGGCAGCTAAATGCCAGAACAAGGCCATGGGAAGTCTCTCTCAACTCTTCCTGGAAGGGAAGCAATGTCAGGCATCTCCCTCTGGGAAAGATGGGGGACAGCAACTCTCAAACTCATCCCCAGGATCCAAGAAGCTAGTCTTAGGGCTCCTTGCTCTACCATATGTCAAGAGTTCTCCTGCAATTGCAATACACCTCACATCGATGTAGATGGCTTGGGCAACACAGAAGGACCCTGCTTCATTGTGTTCAGGACCTGGAAGTGAGGGCTGTTGACAAGAGCCCTGGAACAGGTCACAGGAGCTTGTGAAGCTAAAGGCACAACAGACAAGGAGACCCCCATCCACCCACCTGTCCCTGCTGCCTCTAGCTCCTTGCTCTACCCACCTGTCAAGAGATCCCCTACAATTTCAACACACCTTAGATTTCATAGATCATAGAGTTGGAAGGAGCCTACAAGGCTATCGAGTCCAACCCCCTGCTCAATGCAGGAAACTAGAGGAGGGGTCTCCCATCCAAGTAATAACCAGGCCTGACCCTGCTTAGCTTTCCACGCTCAGACAAGCTGAGCCAGCGTAAGCCACAGGTCCTTCCCTCAACATAAAAGGCAGATGAACCTGTGCCCCACCAAGCTGCATGGGCTTAGGCTCTGTAACCATTACTCTAGTACTATTGTGCACAGAACCTCCCAAATGGGGACAAGCTCTTTTCCAGAACTCCAAATGCCCCTCTGCGTTTGTAATTAATTGTTAAACAACAATTAATCAGAACCAGTAACCTCGTAGGTATGTCAGCTGGGCTAATTCATAGAATCATAGAAGAATCATAGAAAAGTAGAGTTGGAAGGGGCCTACCAGGCCATCGAGTCCAACCCCCTGCTCAATGCAGGAATCCAGGTCAAAGCATCCCCGACAGATGGCTGTCCAGTCGCACCTTGAATGCCTCCAGAGTGGGAGAGCCCACCACCTCCCTAGGTAGTTGGTTCCATTGTCTTATTGCTCTAACAGTCAGGACATTTTTCCTGATGTTTAGGTGGAATCTGGCTTCCTGTAACTTGAGCCCATTATTCTGTGTCCTGCAAACTGGGATGATCGAGAAGAGATCCTGGCCCTCCTCTGTGTGACAACCCTTCAAGTACTGGAAGAGTGCGATCATATCTCCCCTCAGTCTCCTCTTCTGGAGGCTAAACATGCCCAGTTCTTCCAGTCTGTTCTCATACGGCCTTGTTTCCAGTCCCTTTATCATCGTTGTTGCCCTCCTCTGAACCCTCTCCAGTTTGTCTACGTCCTTCTTAAAGTGTGGTGCCCAGAACTGGATGCAGTACTCAAGATGAGGCCTAACCAGTGCCGAGTAAAGGGGAATTATCACTTCACGCGATTTGGAAGCTATACTTCTATTAATGCAGCCCAAAATAGCATTTGCCTTCTTTGCAACCACATCGCATTGCTGGCTCATATTCAGTTTGTGTTCTACCACAATTCCAAGATCCTTCTCACTTGTAGTATTGTTGAGCCAAGTGTCCCCCATTCTGTAACTGTGCATTTGGTTTCCTTTCCCTAGGTGCAGCACTTGGCATTTATCCCTATTAAATTTCATTCTGTTGTTTTCGGCCCAGCGCTCCAGCCTATCGAGATCGCTTTGAATTTTGTTTCTGTCTTCCAGAGTATTAGCTATTCCACCCAACTTTGTGTCATCTGCAAATTTGATAAGCATTCCCTGTACCTCCTCATCCAAGCCATTAATAAAAATGTTAAATAGCACTGGACCCAGGACCAAGCCCTGTGGTACCCCGCTCGTTACCGCTCCCCAGTTTGAGAAAGAACCATTGATAAGCACTCTTTGAGTCCGATTCTGTAGCCAATTGTGGATCCACCTGATAGTTGTTCCATCTAGCCCACTTTTAGCTAGCTTGCTAATCAGGATATCATGAGGCACTTTGTTCGAAAGCTTTGCTGAAGTCCAGATATATTATGTCCACAGCATTCCCATAGTCCACAAGGGAGGTTACCCGATCAAAAAATGAGATCAGATTAGTCTGGCAGGATTTGTTCTTGACAAATCCATGCTGGCTTCTAGTAATCACTGCATTGTTTTCAAGGTGCTTGCAGACTGACTTTTTTATAATCTGCTCCAAAATGTTCCCAGGGATTGATGTCAGACTGACTGGCCTATAGTTCCCAGGTAGTGATGTCCGGTCTCGCCTCGTGTGGCGTAGCAGGCCGAAATCAGCCTGCTCATGCCCACACAAGGCTCATACGAGCCTACCTGGTTCCGTCGGTGGCTTGTCTCTCCGCAGCAAGCCGCCCGCGCCGGTCCCGTCGCGTCACTTCCGACACCGGAAATGACGCGATGGGACCCTGTGCAAGTGCGCTGAACCCCCATGCCACGTACTGCGCCTGTGCAGGGTCCCGTCGCGTTATTTCTGGTGCCGGAAGTGATGCAACAGAACCGGCTCGGGCGGCTCGAGCGGCGCGGAGAACTGCTCCGCGCCGCTCAGAAGATCGAGGCGGGGGGCTGCCACCGCGGAGAGTCAAGGCGGCGGCGAGGCACCCCCCCCTGAAAGTTTCGTGGACACCACTATTCCCAGGTTCCTCTTTCTTGCCCTTTTTGAAGATGGGAACAACATTTTCCCTCCTCCAGTCATCTGGCACTTACCTGTCCTCCATGATTTCTCAAAGATTTCTTCTGCTAGTTCCGTTATTACTCTAGGATGCAGCTCATCAGGCCCTGGAGATTTAAACTCGTTCAGAGTACTCAGGTGCTCCTTGACCATTTGCCTATCAATCTCAAGCTGCAATCCTGCCTTTTCAGTCTGCACTTCAGGTTTGTCTCAGGAGGTTGGCAAATGAGACCAGCATTGAATTGAGAAAACAGAATAATAGTCTGTAAAAGGAATTGAGTGTGAACTACAGTGAAGGCCTTCAGGGCCGAAACGCGTTTGCCTTTATCACCTATCAACAGGAAAGCTTCTTTGCTGCTGAAAAGACTTATCTCTGGAAGCAACAAACAAAAAAACATTGGCATTAACAATATCGCACCCAGAGATAAAAGCCCTCTTGTTTGAAAAAAACATTCAAGATCATCTTCAGCCTATGAGGAGCTATTATTTACATGTCTATTAAGTTTTCTGGCTTATACATGTTTTATATATTTTTTAATATTTTTATATATATAATTCTTTTAAATATATTTCTGCATATCTTGATATTATAAATTCAGTTTATTTTACATATGTTTCTCTTGACTTTTAAGTTTCTGGCTCTTCTTTTGTCAATTTGCCATCTTCATTGTGTAGTTGAACCACCATTTCTTTCCTCTCTTTTACTATGCATGTATCTGAAGAAAGCTTTCTTGTTGTTTTTAGCATCCCTCGCTACCCACTTCCCCTTGAGGGCTACATACTGTACAGGGTTACGCTAGTTTTGTCCAGGATGTATTATACCTTTCAGGTCTTTGTAAGATTCTGTGCATCTGGACTAGATTCAATGGCCTCGAAAAGGCACAATCCTCCATATTACTGAATGAATGTTTGCAGAAAACATGGTGTAAGATAGCATTTAAGGGCAAAATTGACCAGTTTCATGTTTCTACAAGACGGCAAAAATTCATTATAAGAAAATACTTTGGGGCATGGGCAGTGTTATGAAGGACCACCTGGGCATGGGGCCCAAATCTTCTGAGTTGGGCCCTGGATCTTTAGAGTTGCCACAATTGCCATCATCTGCCTGAATACAAGCCTGCTTCTAGTGGTGGGGCCGAGCTTGGAGTCAGCTGGAGGCTCGCTCCGGGCTCGCCCCCCCGTGAGTGGCAGCGGCCCAATCTTGCTCTTCAGAGCGGCACGGATCGTTCTCCGCACCGCTCGCACCGCTCGAGCCGCCGCCGGAGAAACCCCCCGCGCACGCCCCCTGCCACCGCCACTGCCGGACCCCCCCCCGCTGCTGCCGCCAGGACCCCCCCGCCGCCTACCTGGTCCTGCGCGCTGCCTCCGCCGCCGGAGCCGGAGCCACTGCTCCGGCACGCTGGACCCCCGCCCACACTCTGTTTTGGCGGGAGGAACCAGGGCAACAGGGCTTAAACAGCCCTGTTGCCCTGGTTTCCCATGCCAAAAACAGAGCGCGGGGGTCCAGCGCAACGGAGCAGGGTCCCGTTGCGTCACTTCCTCCGCGCCAGAAGTGACGCGACGGGACCAGCGAATGGGTAGGCAGGCTCTCCGCAGAGCCGGAGAGCCTGCAGGTAAGCCCGTGCGGGTGGCCGAGTAGCCCGGTGGACACGAGCAGGCCCAGTTCGGGCCTTGCTCCTGTCTGCCGGGCTACTCGGGTACATCCCTATCTGCTTCTTCCCTCTGAACTCAGTAGCCTTGCAGTTACTAGGAGACCGTAGGACTCACTCCCTTACCAGACGAATAGAGAGTGTAGCATGAAGGCACCAATCTTTTAAACTAGCAGGAAGGCTGCCACCTGTCCTTCCACACTCTTCTTATTATTTACATTAAGTCCAGAGTCCAAAATTGCCTAACAGCACCACTGTCACCAGCTTTCTCGCATTATACCTGAGTCTGCAGAGACCTGCCCAGCCAATTGCTACTGGGCAATTACATTTGTGGCCTGGACCATTGTAGAAGTCAGCTGTATATGGATTTACTCCCATTACAGGATTGGAGTCTTACTCCTTAGTAGATATGCTCAGAGCTCCTACCTTATTCACCCTGAAGATAATTCTAATATCTGGATCTAGAGAGAAACCCAGAAATTAATAACTTTGGTAACAAAGGTTGCCTGAGAAATAAAAACCCAAAATCCACAGTTGGACAATACCTTTATTAGGAATTTTGGTTGGTCCTAAGAAGGGTATCCAACTATGTATTTTTGTACTTTAAGAGTTGTAGGATGATGAGGTTGCTAGAAACTTAATATTGCAACATTTGGTGTAGATTTTAGGACTGCCAGAAATTAAAAATAAATAAATGTGTTGTTGTAGAATTCCAAAGAACTAAAAAAAATAGCATTTGAAATAAAATGAGGAGCCACCTTTGGTAGCAGCTGTCTCTGCCTCTTCACCATGTCTTGGGGCCAGGAGCAGCAAAGCAACATCCTCCAATACTGAGGTCTTTGTCTGCTGCTGCTGTGCTTGTTGGTGATGGGCATGGGGGAGAATGAGTGAGGATTTACTCAGAAGTAAATTCCACTGTGTTTAATGGGGGTTACTCCCCGGTAAATGTGTAAGTTTGCAGCCTAAGAGCATGGGCTATTATGTCTACAACACATTCCCACACTCTCCCTTGTCAGTGTGCCATGTTCAGTTTGCAGTTAATCGGTAAATGTTTAAGGTGCCCTTACAGCTCTTTGCTGGTCCCAGGCACTCCATCCTCCCCATCTGAATTTGGGCCTGAAAGACCAAGGAAAAGTGTGGGTGCATGGGGGGGGTATGTTTTAAGCAAGCACAATTTGGGACATTGCACAATCCTGTCCTGAAAGCAAGCAAGAGCTTAATTAGCTTGCCTTCTATAAAATGTAAATTATAGTAATTATTTCTAATAATGCACATATATTTACATATGTAAATTAGCATATGTAAATTTACATATTAGCATATGTAAAAATTGTCCTATGGGCCTGAGCCCTAGATCTTTTAGGTACCTAGCACCACCCCTGCCCCTCAGTGGTGGCAGTCTCTTTCCACCCATCCCATGTCTTGCCAGGTGCATCAAAGGCCAAGATCTCACAGTATCTGGCACCTTCCACATTACTACCTGTTTGTTCCCATCTTCACCATTCCAGCAAAATCATCCAAAAAAAGGTGGCTGCAGTTGCATGGTGAAAATTGCTGCAGCTACATGAAAGCCACCTCCCTCAAATAGCTTCCCATGCATATCACCGCAAAGTGCCGACGCTGATATAAATAATGTAATGCACTATATAAATAATCTATGCAGTTCATTTTCTCATGGCAGCCAAGCTGCTGACGAATTCACATAGGATTGGGCTACTTTTAGCCTACAGTTCCACAGTTAGTCACACACAATAATACTTAGCATTTATATAGCATTTCAGAGTGTACAAAGCAGTTTACATACATTATCTCAATAACCTTGAGAGCAATCCTATAAAGATAGGTTAGTATTGTTACCTGCAGATCAGATGCTGAGTCTGTGAGAAGTTTGCTTGAGGGAGTTAATGTCAGAAGTGAGATTTAAACCAGGGAGTGGGACAGACTGCAGCTCAGTGGCAGAGCACATGCTTTGCATGCATAAGTTCCAGGTACAGTCTTTGGGATCCCCCAGTTACTAGTGATGTGAAAGAACTCTTTCTGCCTGATTACCTGGAGAGCTGCTCGCAGTCAGAGTAGACAACCTTGGGATAGATGGTCACACGGTTTGATCTGGTATAAAACAGCTGCTTATTTATGTCCCTGGTTTACAGCTCAGTTTCTTAGCAGTCATTCTGCACTGGGGTATGTTAACTAGCCAAATTCCAAGGTGGACAAAATATGTATAGATTGCATCTGTCAAATGGCCCGAGTATGATATTTCTTGAATGCGTATGAGCTCACCCTCCCATTCCATCTCATTTTGGCTGGAAATCTCAATATCATCACTTGAAGCTGTAAAACTTGGCTATCTTACAGAGCCAAGAGGGGTTTGCTTTTTCTAGAAATGTAGTCAAGGACAGCTCTCCCCCCCCCGCCCCCGCCCCCTCTCTCTTCCCACTGAAAGAAAACCTTAATGAGGAATCTGACAGAAGGAAGAGAGGGAAAGAATCAGCAACCCATTTGAAAGCAATTCCAGGCATTTACATTCCAAAGAAAATGCTAAACTACGGCAATCCGAACACCAGCAAGGGAGATAATGAGAGAACACCTGCTGACAAAAACCCTATAAATAGCCCAAAGCAATATATTCATATCTTGTTGCAAATCAGAATGGTAGACTGCCTGTAAGCATCACACAATCATTCTCTAGCTGTTTCATAATATCGTTCTTCTCTGTCTCTCTCACACATGAAGCATTTTGATTTTCTCTGTGATGAAAATGCTTCCATATGTCCAGCAGTAATGTATGAAGGGTTGTGTAAGAATAACATTCAAAGAAATGTTCCTTAAAGCCCACACATTTAGGATTATGTTTTTAAAAAATTAAGTGAAGATTTAATGGGTGACAGAAGATAATTAATTAAAGCAAGCTTTGCCTACAGAAGGAAGAAAAGGCGCTCTGTGTGTGCATGTTTGTGGGCAGCTTATTAATACTGTTGAAATACTATCAGCTTGCAGACTTATTGTGGAGGAAGGGGGGGCTGGCTGGCCCACCACACCCCCACCCTTTCCTACTCCAAAGGAACCAAGACCCCCAGAGATCTCAAGGTACCAGATTGCCAGCCTCAGCTGTCTGCAACCCTACTTGAATCTCTGTTCAGGGACTCACCTTCAATTCTGTAACCTGGATTTAGATACTGAACTCACAGAGTACTACAAAACCCATGTGGGGTAAAACCACGACAAGGTTTATTCTGGTAGCATTTTACAACAAGATTAGGGAAATGAGAGAAGCACACAAAATAAAGAGAGAGACACGTTAGTACACAGTAGAGCTGCAAAACAATAAGACCTGATTCCTTAATATCTCTCAGGCACACACCTGTTACCTGAGGGTGTTCTCTTCAAGGGTTAAATCCAGCACAGCCTCGCTGCCCGAGGGAGATTACCACACCTACCCGAAGGTCCGAGATGGGTAAAACTCCCACAAGGCTCGCCTTTACTAGAGCCCTCAATCCAGCTAATTTCACCAGGAGCTGCCTGGGGTCCTTGGCTTACCGCCATTACCACAGCCGGGTAGAACAAAGACAAACCAAAAACCACGCTTTGGGAAATATACCTTTCCCCCCCTCCCCTCCTCTGCTGCCTCTTAGCCAATCACCATGCACCTCACCTGGCCAGGCAGGGGGAAGGGAACTCATGACTTGAACTATTTACATATGAAAGCCCTAGGCCAACTTCTCTAGTTTCCTCCCAGCCTGGCCCCACTTGGTTTACACATGAGGAGGGGTGTGTGTGTGTGTGTGTGTGTGTGTGTATGTATGTGCATGCATGCAGGAACCCCCAAAGGCCCCTTTCTCCACACGCTAACTATGCACACCCCACCCCAGCCGGTTCACACATGAGGTGTGTGTGTGTGTGTATATGTGAACCCCCCCAAAGGCTCTTTTCTTCACACTTACCTATACAATATTTTTAGAATGCCTTTATTCAGAACGACTGAAAAACCCAAGGTAGAATCCTGGTTTCTGGCACTGTTAAATATTTTTAAGTTCCATGGATTTCAAGAGCTGATTTAAAAGACCAGTGTTAAGGATATCTCATGTTGGCTCAAAAGTGGGAAACTACCTTTAAGTGTGCCCTGTGATCAGTGATTATGTTGTGAAATGTCACATATTGTGCTTGTTTCCAGCTTGCTCTCCATGCACCCACACTTTTCCTTGGTCTTTCAGGCCCCAAACCAGATAGGGAAGATGGAGTCCCTGGGACCAGCAGCAAAGATGCTCCACCTTGTCTTGGTCCTGTATTTGTGAGAGCTGGACTGACCCGGGTTCAAAAGCTTCCCTAGCCAATGACCCTCAGTCCCAGTCACACAGGCGGAAGGAGGAGATAACAGCAGTTAATAAAGATTAAAGAGTTTATTTGTAAGACCCAATTACATGGGATTAAGGCAAGCAATGCATCTCCTACTCACTACATCATTGCAGATACAAATCCAATACCCCAGTGGTAAGGCTAGATGAAGTGAAGTCCAGAACAAGTAACATGTCGAGACGAGACGAGAGGAAAAGGAGAAGAAGTGTGAAGCTATCAGCAAGTGTGTTAGCTTTATACCACAGACCCTGCCTGCACCTATAAATAGGATATTACTCACCCCAGTTGTATAACCTATTCATCAACATGTTTACTGCTAAACCTGTCCAAGGTTGCTGAGTCATATCACCTCGAGACTATGTCTCGTGACTAGAGACCTTGTGTACTTGAACTCAAGAGACACCCACCAGGTCAGGTGATAATCTCGATGTCAGGTGGTAATCTCGTTCTGCCTATGCAAAACCCAACATCCCCCTGCTTTTGCATTTGTCACAGAACGTGGTTATTTACCTCATACAACAGCAACAGCTTTGTTGACATCTGATGCTGTTCCTTCATCTATGGACTTTGATAAAAAAAACTTCTGCAGGAATGACTTTACCTGCCAGAAATTTGAACCACTATCAAATCACTTCTGATGTATCCCTCCTTATGACACAGTTTTATTTGCAAACCCAAAACGTTGTGTATTGCTATCTGCCTGCAGCATAGCAATCCTGCCTTGGTTTCCTGAAAAAACTGTAATAGGTTTTTCACATCAATCCCAGCATCATTTAAACATTTTTAACAATTTAAACTATTTAAACAAATGCAATAACTATTCAAGCTTTACAATAGCATAATAGCACAATACATAATACAATGTATTCAGTTCAGCTTCAGTTGAACTCTAACTTTTAGATTATTGTTTCTACAAAATCAATCAAACAAAGTATGGTTATAAAAATAACAAACTTCAGGTGTGTTCTTGTTGTTCTTACTATCACAACCACAACTGGCATTTCTGTGAATCTGTAATCCACCTGTGCTCTGACTTGTAAATCTTAGTCTGAAGTGTGATGTTCCCTCCAGATAACACTCAACTCCTTTTCAGAGCTCTCCAAGCATGTCCTGTTGGTCTAACAGTCTGCCCATCACACTGACAGCAATATCTGGCCTTGTTGCTTGTACAGTAAAGCTCAACAGCCCAATGCTTCTGTGTAGCATTCAAACTGCTTTTCCATCAGCATGTGCTTGAAAATCCTCAACTATTTGGAGTCTCTCACTGAGTTAACTTTCTCCAAAATTCTCAATCACATCCATGATATTTTTCTGGTTTGTTGCAGTAAGATACTGCCCTCTTGGTTCTCCCTCAACTTCTATTTACAAATAAACAGTTGATCCACCACCAAGCAGTTTCAATTCAATGAAATTCCAAACCCTGGATCAATTATATCATATTGCTTTTATCTGTCCAGAAAAAACAATAGATCATCCAACTAAACAAAGTACATACAGTCTATGTCCCTGTTCCTCCTGTTTAACAAACAAACATTGATCTGCCTCTCTGTGCAAATCTCAATTCAGCAATGTTTGAGTTCAAACAGAATTCCAGCCTCCAGCTGATTCTAGCTTTTCTACAGAAAATTCTCAGACAGTTTTCCAAAGACTTCCTCTCATTTAAAATGCTTATGTTCCAATATTTCCAATTGTGAAATATTCATACATCTTCACATTCTTAAACATCAGTCTGTTTCCAAAGCAAATTGTTGTTGCACTCACTCATGATTATCCTGCTCTTTTTAACTTTAGCAAAATCACAAGCAACCAATCTTGCTATTTGTCATATAACCTTTTTTCAATCTGGTTAGTTTTCACTTAAAAAATCTATCTGGTAACAATGAGTTCCATGGACTGCTGTTTGTTTCCCCAGCTTCCATGTTTTGTTCTTTATCCAAAGAATTCAACTCAGCTTGCATAGCCTGAAGCTATGGTTCAGCTTCCTTAACAGATAATTTTTTTCACCTCTTTGAAATTTTTAGCTTTCAAATGGCTTTTCCTGCAAATTCATCCTGATATCTCACAGGTTGTTTGACTCACCTGTTCCTTACTTCATCAGTTATCAGGTTCTTGTTCCAATAAACTTGCACCAATGATGAACAATCATTTGTCTAGCCTCCACTAAACCAAATGTGTATCAAAGTTTGTCAAATTTACCTGACTGTCTTTCAGCAAATGCTTCTCTATTCTGACTATGAACTTGATGCAACTCCTGCATTAACAGAATTAATTTTGAAAAATGATCTCACCTTTTCATTTGGCATTATACTAAACACTTCTAGATAATCTCACTATCTCACTATCCAAGTGTTATTCATGTGAAACACAATATTCTCATTTCTAGAAAAATCTCATGTAAGCTCCCTTACAGATTTCTTCTAACTTTGAGGTGTATGTACCTACATATCAGATCTAAGATCCTGAAATGTTTCTCCAGAAGATTTCTCCTTCTACACTACTTTCTATAAGGTGTACAGTTCAATACACAGAACTAAAACTTCTATCATGTACATAATCAAAAACATTTAAGAGCTTCTACCCAAACCTCATTATCCAAATTAGTATCACCTCTTCTGAGTGTTTGTTTACTCTTCCACACAATCTATGTGTTCAATACCACATCCTGTTAGAAAGTCATCAAAGTATGCACTGAATTGAACTTCCCCATATCTCAAAAGAAATAGGTAACATGGGTAATATGCTTGTTTCCCACCCAAGCACAAAACACCTTGACTATGTTCAAAACTCCAGCTTTCTATCTAACATGTACACAACCTGTACCTCGTGTATTGATCAATTAACATCATGAAATAACGTGCCTTTCCTCTAAAAACCATCAGAGTATCCACAAGATTACCAAAAACAAATTGAATGAAATGAACTGGTTTTTCAGCTTGCCTTCCAGTTTACCTGTTGAAGCTAGCATCCCTTGTTTATGTGCACAAAATTACCTTTCATGTGAAAATTACAATTTCCAAATGCTTTCCCCACCACACAGTTTGCATTTTCTTTCACAAGCCTGTGAATCTAAATGATCAAACATCATGTGATATGCATGCATGTACATGTCATACATATAAGCATTTAACCTTTTTATAGTTGCATCAGTACAAGTCTCCATTTCTTTATTTACATCATTACAATATAAAAGAAATAATCCATCTCTTAGCTTTGCCAGATAAACATACCTTATTATTCAGTATTTCACATTTTGCTACAGAAAAATTCACAATATACTCAAGTCATATATACATTCAGTACATTTCCTGACATTTCCAGAGAGCATATATTACACTTTATTGAATCCAAGTTATCCAACTTTCAAGAAATACATTTCCAAAAAACATGACTGTTAAACCTCTGACCATTTGCATAGTCCTCCTTCTGCTTATTTATGTCCAACACAGAAAGCTTCGTTTAAACAATCCACTGTTTCTGCTCACATACAAAATAATGTCCATTTTGTTATGTCCTGGGTTAAAACACAAAGTTTTTCCCATCAGCAGCACCCCTGCTGATTTCAAGCTCCTTTCTTCTGTGATCCCACATGAAGAAAATGAAGAACAGCTTCCCATTTTAAGCACAGCTTTCTCTGTTCAAAACTGCCGCGCTGTTTTTCTCCTGCTGTTTTAAAACCACGCCTCCGCTGGTTTGATACAGCCTCCCATGTAGTATCAGGTTTCCCAAGATACGTTCCTGTCACACGTGACTTTGCTGCGACATGACGCTCCAGACGCTTTACCCACGTCAGACGTAATCCACGCATTTGTAATCCAAGCCACTTGTTGATACAATGCAAAAGATAGCTGATCCGCTGCTGAGTGAAGCAAACTGTAAATGAAATATGATCCTCTTGCCTGTAGCCTTGACTCAAATGAGTAGACACAGAGCCTCCTGGAGATATTTCTTTGCCCGATACAGCTCCTTTACAATCGCTCCAGCAAGCTGTGGAAAACGAAATCCTTGTGTCCAGCGTTGTTCACTGTTCAGCCTAGTAGCTGCCTGAACCGGCACCCACATTCCAGCTTCTTTTCACAGTCTGTAGCCTTGGATTTTGCCAAGCCTGGCACCTCCGTTCCAGCTGCTTCCAAAACGAAAAATCCTTCGTCTCTCTGTCCTGCATTCTTCAGTTGTGCTGCATTCCAAGCCGCTGTTATCAGCTCTAGCAACATTGCCTTCCCAGTTTGTTTACAAACCGTTCTTACAAATAGTAAACAATTTCTTTAACTCTATAACTGCCGAATTTCTCCGTACTGCGTCTCTGTGCTTATCTGCCCATCTGAGATAACCATCAGGCTTATCTCTTGTGATCTGGGCCCATAACCAGATGTGAGAGCTGGACTGACCCGGGTTCAAAAGCTTCCCTAGCCAATGACCCTCAGTCCCAGTCACGCAGGCGGAAGGAGGAGATAACAGCAGTTAATAAAGATTAAAGAGTTTATTTGTAAGACCCAATTACATGGGATTAAGGCAAGCAATGCATCTCCTACTCACTACATCGTTGCAGATACAAATCCAATACCCCAGTGGTAAGGCTAGATGAAGTGAAGTCCAGAACAAGTAACATGTCGAGACGAGACGAGAGGAAAAGGAGAAGAAGTGTGAAGCTATCAGCAAGTGTGTTAGCTTTATACCACAGACCATGCCTGCACCTATAAATAGGATATTACTCACCCCAGTTGTATAACCTATTCATCAACATGTTTACTGCTAAACCTGTCCAAGGTTGCTGAGTCATATCACCTCGAGACTATGTCTCGTGACTAGAGACCTTGTGTACTTGAACTCAAGAGACAACCACCAGGTCAGGTGGTAATCTCGATGTCAGGTGGTAATCTCGTTCTGCCTATGCAAAACCCAACAGTATTGCCTTATGAAGCATCTGAGCCTTACTGTATTGCTGGACACGTTGTGAATTGACCCATGCCAATTTGTTGCTTACATCAGTAGTTGGATGGATTAAACAGTGAGAGGGAAATCTCTTCTAGCACTAAGGCTGGATGCCTCATAAAGCAGTAGAGAACCAGGACAATGTGGGACATCTTTGCTGACCAAAGAAAAGTGTGGGTGCATGGAGGGTAAATTGTAAGGATGCACAATTTGTGACATTGCATCACTGATCACAGGGCACATCATTAGCTCCCAGTGTTCTGGCCTTGTGGAGCTTGAATCACCACTAGATAGCCTTAACTCTGGTCTTAAACTGAGGGGGTATCCCTGGAGATTGCCTGTACTGCAGCAGTAGTGGAGGCAGCAGTAGCAGTGGCAGCAGCAACAAAGGGAGGGAGCATGGTGGTGGCAGGTCCTCCTGGCAGTGGGGGAGAACACAATTCAGCCCTCCTCCTGCTCTGCTGCCCAGGCAGGGGCTTCATCCTGCTTCATGGGAGGGCTGGCCCTGTCACTGATATCACTCTTGTAGTTACTAATTCATTTCATGGTCAAGATTTCACCTAATTTCAAAACAAGATTTCAGAACCATGTTCACTGGATATTTCTAACATAAAGATATTATGAAAAATATAGCAATTTGTTTTCTTTTACTGCATAAGGATTCCTCCACCAAGCCTATTATTTGCCTCCATATTTAACCTCAAAAGACCCCTTTGACGTTTTCTACCTGGAGCATGTTTGCCCTGCTTCTTTGACTCATCTACTCCTTGCTCAGGGTCTCTGTGTCAAAGGAAATTTCCTTATGCTTTCGAAGCACCTCACCTAGAGAGACCACAGAGGTTGCTGCAATGACAGGCTGATCTAGGCATGAAGGAATCATCTGTTGATTCCTCCTTACTTAGCAGTTATGAATACTCCAGTCAAGTGCTTCCTATGTTTCTGGGACTCTTGATGGTGTAAACCACCAAAAGTTAGTACTGTGAGAGAAAAGAGGAGAAAAGGAA
The DNA here is from genome assembly GCA_021292165.1 of Shinisaurus crocodilurus. Lineage (NCBI taxonomy): Eukaryota > Metazoa > Chordata > Lepidosauria > Squamata > Shinisauridae > Shinisaurus > Shinisaurus crocodilurus. The sequence goes on along the minus strand of CM037878.1, from coordinate 228,448,343 downwards.
AGGTACTTTGATGCAAGTCTAAAACACAAATGATGAAAACAAATAGATCACAGCAATGTGATCCATATTATTACCCCCATATTGCAGGCCAGGGGGAGTGGGAGTGATTTATGACAAGTCAGAATGCAATATACTAACTAGGGAAGTGCACTGAAAAATTGTTCAGTTTTTTTCTTTCATTTTTCAGATTTAAAATTATTTTCATAATTTCTTTCTTTCATAACACCTTCACTTAGATTTCGTTAATTCAGAATTGATGTGTTTGTCTTTCATATCTCAAGTAATTTTCTGGAAATCATTATTTTCCATGGGAGACCCATCCTGTGTTCTGCCACCTATAACTTTGGTATTTTAAACTAAAATGAAATGGAAGGCATGCTTTAGACTACTTCCTCTGGGCATCATGCCTGTCAAATGTCAGAGAGTTGGACAAAGGATCTCTATTTGAGAGGCAATTAAAAAAGGTTGACATCCGATACAATTCAGATTGCTTGCAATGACAGGCTGAGGTGAATTTTGCTACTTATAACTCTGGAGATCTGCAGCCAAGTGGCAAGAATTTTGCTGGTATCATAGTACTCCACAAGGGCATTTTACTTGCCAGGTTTCAAAAAGATCAAACAAAGAGTGTTCATGTCAGAGACAAAGAAAAATAATGTCCTTCAAATTCCTCTGAACTTGAAATTCTGTGTTAAAAGTTCAGTGGGTTAATTAGGCTGCCAATGCAGTTCATCCTTTGAACTGTTCTTTGAACTGGCATGGACACATAACTTTGGAGTTCTGCATCAAAATGGCCTTAAATTTTCAGGGATTCTAGTAGTCCCTCTTGGCATCAGAACTGTGAAGATTGGATATATGGGACTGATCTTATATACAAAGGAAAAGGACTTCCATGTTTTAAAAACCACATTACATTTAATGGGACCAAGCCCTCTTCATCTAGCATGAGTTTTAGGAGCAAGGTAAGGGAGAAGAAAGTTCGGTGGCAGAGTGATATGGAAGATACCAATGAGACAAATACATTCCTGGTACACCCTGGAGAGCTTCCCTTCCCTGTCACTTTCAGAGCAGGCTGAATGTCTTCCTTCCTCCCCTGCCACTGAATGTTTGATACAATGACTGGGTTTGCACAATTGTGGTGTGGTTAAACCCGCATGGTGGCTTGTTACCACCGCCACAGATGCCAGTCACATGGTGACTGGATTTCCCTAATTACCCTCACTGCAGCAGTTTACTGTGTCATCCGAATCTGGGTGGTATGGCTTATTTGAGGGGACAGCAACCCCCAAATAATAACCCATGGGCTATTGTTAGGTTATTTGAGGGTTGCTGCCCACCCCAAAAAGCCATGCCACCTGACTTTGGATGACATGACAAGCGGTGCCAGCAAGGGTAATTAGGGAAATCCGGCCGGCATGTGTGGCAGGGAAAATAAGCCACTGTGGCTTATTTCCCTCAGCTCGATAGTGCAAACAGTTTCAACTTCTTCCAGCTGCCAAGCAATGCAATACAGTGCAAACCATTAAGTTCAATCAATATAATTTCAAATGAAAATTAATACAATAGAGAAATGTGGAAGAATAAAAATGTAATGATGCCCACTTTTAGTTGAGTTTTGAAATGGAAGTTAGTTAATTAGGATTAATTGAAATCTATATTTAATCATTTAGAAAATGAAAAACAAATGAAAATTGTGTATTCATTTATTTTTTTGGATTAAACAATGGGTGAGAATTTTATTCAGTTTGTTTTTGATAAGAATTTACCAAAATTTGCAAATTTCCGAAAATAACTTGAGCTGGGTTATTTTAAATTATTTTTTTAAAGTCCACATCATGGAGAAAGTGGAATGATCAGATTTGTTCACCTAGGACTTTAAGTGCTTAGCTCTTAAAAGTCTGTGTTTGAATTCCTATGTATTTGACCATATTTGTGATGATAAATTGAGGCTGGCATCCCTTCTCTCTCTCTCTCTCTCTCTCTCTCTCTTTAACAGGCTCTTCAACTTTAACAGCTGCAGGGCAGGCGGGTATAACACGATCCTCTCCATGCTGTGAATAGCTGTACATATTGAATTTGGCTGAAGCAGATGGGTGAATTTTTTGTTTGGTTCATTTTTTGCAACAAACTTACCAAAATTCAGAAATTTCTTTTAAATGGGATGGAAAGATGTTGAGGGTTTGTGTGTGCTTTTTAAATTGAATGTGGGAGAAAGTGAAACTGATAGATTCACCTTACTATACTACTACTTACTATAACTGCTAGCATCTAACCAGGAGGATACCAGTCTGGCAGGTATTTATTTATTTTATATATTTAAAATTATTTTTAGGTCATGCCAAGAAACCATTTTCTTGTTACAATTTAGCTGCCTGTAAGGAAGCTCCATTTTGTGAATAGGGGCCTGCATGAGCTTGTTAAACCACTTGCGTGTATTATTTCATGTTGAGCTAGACTCAGGCCTTCAAGGCCAGAGCTAATTTTTTGCCAAATTTGGAATGACTGGTTTCAGCTGGGCTGTGGTGAGAGCTTTGCACACACCCCTCCCCTCCTGGAAGCCAAGGAAGTTATTCCGCCCACCAGTGATAGGCTAAGGAGGTTTGTCTCTGAGGGAACTATCTAGTCAGCCAGGGATTGGCTAAGGAGGGTCACCTCACATTTGTTAAGAGCCTGGCGGATATAAAGCCAGGGGAGCTACTGTTGCCCTTTGTCTCTATTTTTGTTTTCACCTTTATTCTTGTCTTCATGCTTTTGGGCCTGTGAGCTTTTGGATCCTGAATTGGGCCCTGTCCCATAGGAAGACCCATATTTAGGTAACATATAGGATAAGGTTAGGCATTGCTTTTTTTATTTTTGCCTGCAGCATTGTTCCAAAGGGGTTCTCTGGTTTCTTTGATTTCTGTACATCTTTTTATCTTTCCCCCCTTCCCTATGTAAATTAACGTAATCTCCACCTTTAGAGCTGTGTGTGCTTTCTTCCAGGTAAAACCTAATTCCAGAGCCTTTCCCATTGGCTAACCGCTACTGTGTAAAGTTTCAGAACTTGGGACTTGAACTAGAGGGCCCTTAATTCTGAAACTCTAGCAGTGTCCGGTAAGGTCTGAGATTCCCCTGGGTCAGGCTCAGGTGGATGTTAAGGGATGATGGCAATCTATTGGATAATTGTTTGCCTCCTGCTTACACTGCAGGGAGTTTGCAGTTTGGGGGGCAAACCCCCCTCTACTACACTCCCTTTAGTGGCTGCCTTTAAGAGTGGAACCCAATCAAGGTGGTGTACAAGATAAAAACCATACAAAGCAAATACAATAAAAAATCAATACGTACATATTCAATAAAATACATAACAATCCATCCTAAGCTGTATAAGGCTTAGTTTAAAGATATATACCAGCCGTTTGGTTTGAACTTGGCCATAATTAGCAATCTGGCAATTGTATTTTGAACTAATTAAAGTTTCTGAACCATCTTTAATGGCAGTCCCACCTACAGCACATTACAATAGTCCAACCAGGAGGTCCAATATGAAGGTTTAAAGTTTGACTGTATTCCATACATTTTTTCTTCTGAATTCTTTTGGATCCATTACTGGGGCTAACCAAATCCAATAGACAACAACTAGAGTAGAGATAAAATGTCCTACAACTGAACTAAAGTAGTGGCAAACTTTCACAGAAAATGCTGTTTAATTACACATGAACATTTCTGCCTCAGTAACACTGAAAAAAAGAAGAGATTTTTGATACTGCAAACTCCTTTCAAGACATTCCATTCTAGTGACTTACAAGTTTTCATCTTTTCAATGTACATTTGTGTGTCTTGTGTGTGGGTGTTTGTTGGGGGAGGAAAAAGAAAGCACTTTTTTCAACAATTCTGGAAGAATCCTTGTTTCTAAGTGACTGTGATAATACAATATATCTGAGCAAGTACAATAATATATTTTCAATAGAACAAATCAACTGGAGTTTTCAGTTTAGTGGACAAGAGAGTTTAGCTGATGGGATCAGGATGATATATTTTGTACTTAAACAGTCCATGGAAGGAACAGAAATATGGTGCACATTTTTATTGAATTTGTTCATATCCTAATAATTTGTGTATGGACAAACAATAGTCTTGTTGGGGAATTATGATATCCTATTAAACTACAGCAAAAGGTTATGTTGCTTAATATAACTAAAGCAATTGTGTGAGAGAGCTTGGGTGCAAGCACACATGCATATAGTATGAACAGTGAAATGGTCCATTCACTACCATTATGTTGGATCTCCTGCACCAGCAAATCAGTGCTGAGAATGGTACCCGCATTTGCACCAAAAACTCATCATACTGATGATACATTTATTTATTTATTTCATTTTTATACCGCCCAATAGCCGAAGCTCTCTGGGCAGTTTACAGCAATTAACAAGACAGTCCCTGCCCGCAGGCTTACAATCTAAAAAGACACAACACACAAGGAAAAAGGAATGGGGAGGGAAGAAGGGGGAATATTAATTAATACTCCTGGCAGGGCTGGTGGAATCCCTCTCTTCTCCCTCTGCACAGCCTGCTGGAATGGGTGGTAGTGGTAGCAGTTGAGGGAGGAGTGGTAACTGCCACTTTGAAGGAAGGCAAATAGTTTCATCCCTGTTTGCACAGTGGTAGAGCACCTGCCTTGCATGCAGAAGGTTCTAAGTTCAATCCCTAGCATCTCCAGGTAGGGATGATGGAAAAACTCCTGCCTGAAACCCTGGAGAGCCGATGTCAGTGTCGACAATGCTGGGCTAGATGGACCAATGTTTTGACTCAGTATAAGGCAGCTTCCCATGTTCCTAAAAGACTGATGTGTAGGAAAGTGTGTGTGCGCATGTGTATTGGGCGGGGGAGGAGGTCTTTTCCTGGGGAGAAAATTGGTTTCATGAAACAGGGCCTTTCATTTCAGTTCAGGACTACTCATGCGGTGACTAATGAATATCAGCTACAACCTGGCACTGATTGGAACTTATACAGTGAAGAAGTGAGAAAGGATACTTACACCAAGGTGCTCTTCCACTGTGCATGCATCAGTTTAGCTCCTCACAATTTCATTGGTGGTGCCCCTGAGTCCTATGTTTGGGGAGTCACCTGTTGGGGAAATAATGTTCTCCCTAAGGCAATGCTCAACCAGGGAGGGAGCTGAATTAATATTCTATCTGCAGTTTATGTTTGTTAAACAAGTGGCCTGGTACTTCCGATGCAAGGAAAAATGGGTCAGGACTGTTTGATTAGCTGCAGCAATGGAGAAACAGAGTGCCTGGCATACACCAAAGAAGGTGACTCTCCTCCCCATGTACACATGATGGGGGGGGTGTTGTGGGGAAATGTAGCTATTACAAATTGCACACCTAGTCTGTGTCCTTGTTGAGTGGGAACACCATTCCCACCACCAATTGAGTAAGGGAATGCTGTTACACCAATACACATTTTTCCCATATTGAAGTGGGGAATGAGAGATCCCCCTGTGGTTATGGGTGTTTGAATGCTCTCCATGCCCATTTCTGTTCCTGGGATTCTTGTGGATAGAGATGAATGAAGGATATATGTGAGTCCTGATTTTACACATAGTCTCTCTTCCTTCCTGGCTTATGTGTCTGTGGTATCTCCTTGCAGCCCCAGTTGTGGTGGTAGAGTTGCTATTCTAGGTAGGTGTTTGAGTCCTGAGGCAAATTTATTTTTCCTCCCCATTACCAAAATTCTCACCTCTAAGTTCTCTAGGCACAGGGGAAGCAGGAAGAATGAGCCTCATTCTTTTTTTTTTTTTAGCTTATGTGATCCAAGCCCAAAAATCTCTCCCACATTTTTTTTTCAACCATTCTCATTCCATTTGACAGAAAAGAAATTGCTTTTGAAAAGAAATTCAAAAGAGAAGAAAATTTTGGAGAAATTCTCATGGGTTATATTCAGGTTTCTTTTGCTTACAGTACTTAGAAGGTGACTGAGGAGGGTGCACAAGTGCCCTGTCTTTCATTATATTATCTCTCTGGCAGCATGTAGTCTCCTCAGCTTCCCACACATCAATTAAAGCCCAGAGGAAGACATCATGAGGTAATTCCTCCCACAGGGCTTTTCCAGAAGTGCAGGCAGCCTGAATAGAAAGAAAATGCACACTGCACCCTTGGCTGCCTTGCAGTGATTACGTAAGTTCAAAAACACCACAAATATTAAGTACAGAATACCCTGAAAATGAAGCAGAACAACGGAAGCCTCTTTCATGGGGAAGAAACCATTCAGGAAATTGGAGGACAGATTTTGGTTCAGCACTTTGCTTCTTCCCTGGAGCAAGACACAACACTGCCCCACTCATTGCGGTGGATGCAAAATGGGGGTCAGCCTGCCTACACAGTTGATGCAGTGGCAGTGCACACACAAAATAATAATAATAATAATAATAATAATAATAATAATAATAATAATAATAATAATACCCTTATATATAAAAAGGAAGAAGCCTTGCCAATGTGAGAAACTGTTGAAAATTTATCTTCCCACTGGAGAAATTCAGTGAAATTGTCCCCCAATTTCTTTGCTCACAAATAGAGTGGAGGCCATTTGTGCACAACTCTGCCCAAGGTTGTTGGAGGTTTTGTTTTTCTGTAGAAATGCCTTGTGATTGATGAGTTGCAGTAACAAACTGAGTTACACATTTTATTAGGGTAGTAACACGCTGTTGTTTCCGTGCTACAGCTAAGCATCCTTGTCAAAACCTGTGATTTTGACAATTGTCCTGAAGGTGATGATAAAACCATGAGTGTTTACTGAAAATGCAGGCAGGCTTACATTTTTAACACTATACACCAATTCTGCAGTGTTACTCAATGTATGTGATGTGTTAAGGTGAACCAAATATATAAAACATTTTATTAAATAAATGGTGGAAAGAGGACTTGATTAGTCTCTGCAAGAACCTAATGAATAATGTTGAACAATAAAAAGAGAATATGGGCAGGAGATTACACAACCAAAGCATTCTAGCAGCATCATGGTAAGGTAAGAGGGGAAGAGCTTAACAGAACAAATGATATTCCCATCATGGTAAAGGATGTTTGACCAATACAATAATAACAATATAAATTGTCCAGTAAATTATTCATCTTCATTTCCTCCTAAATGGTTGGCAGCGGAGGGTGGGGGGATGGAATCTGTAGCACCATCATAAATTTACGCTATCCAGATACAACTAGTAGTTAATGTAGTATTGCAAAGCTGATACTCATTTCTACTGGTATTCTTCAGATGTGGAACAGTGTGGTTCATTCAGGTAGGGTAAATCCACAAAGTTCTCCCTATTGCATTAGTGCAAGTGAAAAGGACCAACACAACTGTACTGGAATGGGAAGGCATAGGTGGTGGGCACTCACTGTATGATCTCATCTGATTAAAAAATATATATCCTTGATTCACTGGCCTGGTAAAGGATTTGGCTTTCATTGTTTGCTCCAGCACATAGACTGACCCAGTTCGTGTTACATGTGCAAGCCTGACTTCCTCCTTAGTGTGCAATACTAGGGTAATATCTTGCCATGCCAGAATACCAGCGAACTGTTTTAAAATATTTTGACAAGAACAAATGTCCAAGAGCTCCATCTGAAGGTCAACCATAAAAAAGAACAACATGGTTTTACACACAGACTTGTCTTTTAAGTGGAATGGTCTTTAACGTTATCCAGGAGACAGGTCTTTATTGGAGATATACAGAGTCTTTATCGATAAGCACCTTAGAACATTTTTCTTACAGTAAATTTTAGTACTGGTGAGGAGCCTTTGTGACTGAACTCCATAATCTACAGAAAAGGGAAGCAGGGCACAGATGTGCATATCTCCATGTGGCTTAGCAAACATGCTGCATCCTTGACGAGTGCAGGGCATCCCTTGGGACCAGTGGATAGGTTAGTGTCTCCTTGATGATAATGTCTTCAGCATGTCTGCTGAGACTGTCAATAAAAGAACCAATTAGTGGAGTATTATCATTATATGGACATCTGTATAGGAACTGGAACTGAGCCAAACAGTCATTAGATGATGACTTTCAGGTGTTATCCAGACCAAATACTGGATTAAACCTCATTTCCATAGGCCAGATAGGATCCATTCAGGAGCACATGAATAACTTCCAAACAAGGTAGAGAACCCCATATATTCTATTGTCAATATAATCAAATTAAAACATGCTCAAGTGTGTGTGTGTGTGTGTGTGTGAGAGAGAGAGAGAGAGAGAGTAGAGCACACACAATATATCAAAGAATATTAATTCACATAATCTCATACAGTTTGGCAGGACAAAAGGGCCTTTCTATAGTGTGCAAAATGAGGGCTCAATTTAGAAACCCCAGCTAGCAGTTTGCAAATGTGCAATTAAAATCCTGGCTCTTGTCTAATTATAGAACACTTAAGTTAAATGATCTTAATAGACACATAATGATAGCTTTATAAACCTACTGTTACTTATAATCCAAAGTAATTTGTAGTTCACTTTAAAAAGCATCCATTAAATGCCTATTATGATCTTTATGTAATTTAAGGAGACATTTAATGAATGCTTTATAAACCTAAATAGCAATTATTCCCAAAGACAACTGGTAACCGTCTAGAGAAACACAGTCATCAATGTAAATTGGCCATTCAGATGAAATTGGGGAACTAATACTTAAAGTCCATTGAACTGTATGTAAAACCAAATTACATGTATTTTTCTTAATAGAAGACTGTTGCTGCTCTTGTTGTTCTTAATAGGCAAAAATGTTGCATTCCAATACTGAACATTTTGTTAATTACATATCTGGTCTATCCACAGTCTTAATCAGTCAGAACGCCAATTCCATGGTATAGATTCTCACATCTCCTGCAAAATTCCACTGCCTTACCCAGTTCTGTGCTTATAGGAATTCATCTTTTAGCTCACTTGTCAGCCTTCTTGCCAAAAAACTGCCATGTCCTCAAGTGCAGAGAGCTTCTTGGACTACATCCTTGATGGCTGATACTGAAGTAAGCAATTATCAGCATTATTAAACATGAGCAACTTCTATGGGCCAACACCCGATTCTTCTCACAGCGAGTGTTTCTGTAAATCAGGAGCAGCTCCATTTAGCTGTCTATGTTATTGCTCACTCCAAAGGCTCAGCAGCAATTTGGAACTAATCCTCCCTGGGCATGACACCAAACTAAAGAGTCCTAATGAAAATATAAGGATCCCATTACACCTTAACGGTGTTTTGAAATAGTCATTATGCTAAAAGCCTCCAGCCAGGAACTGCATGTTTTCATCACGTTCATTTTGACCAGATAGTCCATTAAGAGGTGGGGGACTTCCTTAGGTAGTAACTTTTGAATGGCTGCTCCGTCATCCTGGACCATGCAGTCTTACTTAGTGGGCTTCCTGAAGTTGCTCTCACTTGATTCTCATGTATGATGACCAAATGTTCATGTATATAAAATCAATCAACAAGTCCACAGTACTTTAATGTGGGAGGCAGCAGGATATGCACAGTTTTCTTCAACGAGGCAGTGACCTATGTATCACTGAAGCTCGATTTAGAAACAGGCTTAGGAGTGGAGCATGGAACCCATGTTCATTGGGAACCATGCTCAGGTATCCAAATCACCATAAGTTAAAAAAAGAGGAGATAGGGGACATGATCCATGATTAGCCAGTTCCAAACACCTCTCTTCCTCTAAACAGCAGCAACTAAACCCACATAAAGTGCTTTATCTTTAAATGAGTGCTGTGCTGAAAATTTCTTCCACATATTTTTTGACCATTCTCATTCAATTTGATAGAAAAGAATTTGATTTCAAAAAGAAATTCAAAGGAGAAGAAATTTTGGAGAAATTCTTGTGGGTTTGGTTTAGGCTTCTTGTGCTTACCTCACTTATGCGGTGGCTGAGAAGTGTGCAGAGGTGTCTTGTCTTTCATTGTACAATCATCTCTCTGACAGCCTGTGTAGCCTCCTTGGCTTCCCAAACTTCCCACCCAGGGGAAAACATTGTGAGGTAATTCCTCCCATGGGGCTATTTCAGACCAAGAAGTGCAGGCAGCCTGGGAGACTGCAGAGCAATTGAGACATGTATAATAGAAAGAGGAACACACACACACACACACACACACACACAACCCTTGGCCACTGCACAATTATTAGGTAAGGTCAAAAATACCACTAAAAGAAATTCAAAATAAATTATAAAATGCCCTGAGAATGAGGCAGAATGAAATGGAAGCCTCTTTAATGGAGAAAGAAAACTTTCAGGAAATTGGAGGCCAGATTTTGGCACAGCATTAGCTCCACCTCTTCCTGGAGCTGGACACAACATTGCCCCCCCCCCCACACACCTGCTACAAGGCTTGCAAGGAAGGAGTGGTATTATCAGCATCTGCTTTAGAGACAAGAAGTATCCAGAATAGTCCCTCTGAAATTTAACATATGGAAGACCCTGGGGAAGGTGATGAACCCTGAAGAATTACAACCAGAGCTGAGACAAAATTCCTTAGAAGACATTCTCAAAAAAGTCAAGATTTTTCTTTTCTTACCTCCCTAGAAATAAAAGGCCATTTTGCAGAATTTTCTCCACACTGTGTTCACTATTTTTGTGTGTGTGGTGGCTGCATTCCCTCCCTCCCCCCTCCATGCCCTGGATTGGTGCTAAGTATGGGGTATTGTCGAGGATGCAAAATGGGGCCCAGGTTGCCAACACAGTCAATGCTGTTGCCACTTGGAGTGGCAGTGCAAAGCAGCAGCAGCAGCAACAACAACCATAAAAACCCTTGGGAAAAAGAAGAAAGAAGCTGTGCTACCAGTACCACCCCTGCCAATGGTGAGCCTTTGTTGGAGAATTCCTCCTCCCCTTGGAGAAATTTGGTGAAATTGTCCCCACAATTTCTCTGCCCACAAATAGGGTGAAGAATTTTGAGAGGCCATTTGCACACAGCTCTACTTCAAACCCATATGTTTAAAGAAGTTTCTCTTTGGAATCTGACTGGACTCATGCCCTTAAGAAACAAAACACCTGAATACATCTGTGGTCCCTTTAATGAGTGACAGGGTGAATTGTAGCCCCATGTGCATAGCTCCACCTAAGTAAAAGGGTGAGTTTTCAGCCACACTGCTGAACTACAGGAAGAATTCTCACAAAATCCATCAAGAGCAAGAGTTAAAGGCAAAACTGTGGGTGAATGTGTGAGTGTTGACATGAAAGTATCATTCTGGTGTGTCTAAGAGATGGATGAGTCTATGCAATTGGGATAGAGCCAGACAGGGAGAGCCAACAGGAGTTCCAAGCCTTCTGCTGACTCTGGACAGCCACTGCCAGACTTCTGACCTGTAGGGCCAGTTCTGTCTGAAGGCTGTTGCTGTGGCTGAGAGAGGAAAGTGAGGAAAATCTTGCTACTGGGTGTGTGTCTCCCTGCTTTGCTCATGAGTATGGCATATCACCTGGCAGTGCCACTGAAGCAGGGAGAAGAGAACTAAGTCATCATCCAATGAAATTGAATTGTGGGAGATCAGTGGGACAAAGAGAAGGAAGTACTTCTTCACACAACACATAGATAAACTATGGAATTTGCAACCACAGAATGTGGTGATGGCCACCAGCTCATAATGGCTTTAAAAGGGAATTAGACTTATTAATGACGTAACATTTCCTAGGGCACTGTATGGAGGGGCGGAAAAATTGTTTTCACACACACCCCTACAATGGTCCAGGCAATGATGCTACATCATCACATACAGCATGATTCCCAGGAATAGTTCTGGCCCCATATGCAAAGCATGCAGCAGGAGCTATGCTTCCCAGCCACTTGGAGCAGATGTTACATGTAAAAAATATTTTAAAAGAGAAAAAAATAGGAAGAGAAATAATGGGGAAAGCCCATCAGTGTAAATCATATAATGTATTCTCCCCTGTTCGTGAATGTTTGGCCCTCACCCCATCTTCTGCACAATTTTTTGCCACCCTTTCAAGCCCCCTGAATGTTCCAGTAGAAGGCAGCTCTCAAAATAGGGAATTGTGGAAGCAGAGTAGAATCAGCTGGATCCATGCCAGATCCAAAGGCCCTTCATCCAGCAGGGAGACCTCAGGATCGTGGTCCATCACTATATCAGCCTGGAGCTGGTGTAACTACTCCCCCCACCATTGAAACCAATGTTCAGGAATAGAAAACATACTAAATAGTGTGGTGAAAACAAAAGTACGGTAAGTACCACCCACACACTGCTCACCTACAAAGCCCGGACATTTCCTCTGTAACTTGCTTGTAGGGCTGGTCACCCTGCAGTTCAAGTCATGAGTTCAGGAACCTTTGCAAGCTTTCTTTTCCCCAAAGTACAGCAAGTACTCAAAGGAGAGAAACATATGTAGATGTGTGGACTGTAGATGATCAGTATATTGAAGTGTTAGTTAGTAAGTCCAACAAAAGTTCTCTGACAACTTTATTTACTTCCTTTAAATTGTTTATATTCATCTAAAAGGAAGCCTGGGGTCAATCCCAAGAATACATTGCCATGCTCTGTCTGAATCCTGTTTCCTCAGATACTTGTTATATTTATAAGTAAAAAAAATCTTCAGGCAGATATAACTTGCTGTATATTTCAAAGGAAATGAAGAAAACCAAGGTGTCAGGGCCTTAATGCAAAGATTCGTTTGAATCCTGTCCTGTTTTTGCAAAAATTATAATAACATGAAACAGAAATAGTTTACACCAAGTATATAACATGAAAGTAAGCCCCACTGGCAGGTGGGTGATCATTATGTAGTAAATATTTATTCTGTGACATAAATCAAATTTTAAAATGTGGAGGACACAGAAGCATGTTTGTTTTTAGTGATGCATCTGTTATGATCATCATTATTATACATAGTACAGCAAAGGAGAACAACACAATAGGGAAAGGACAAAACATTTATTCTCAGTCTGACAATTCATTTGTTTATTATGTTTTTATCCTTTTTTCCTTGCAACAGAGGACCAAAGCAGCTAACAAAACATAAATATATGGATCCATTCAAATAATCCCTAAAAATATTATATTGTGCTGCCAGGGTTGAGTGTGTATTTGGCAAGATGTCGCCTGGGAGCCCCTCTCCCCCCCTCTGCTCTTCTTTTCTCCTCTCCTCCCCCCCCCCTTACCAGGCAGTGGCACTCTTTCTTTCTTTCTGTCTGTCTGTCTGTCTTTCTTCCTTTCAACTTTCAGAAGAGTTTGATTTATTCATAGATTCATAGATCATAGAGTTGGAAGGAGCCTACAAGGCTATCGGGTCCAACCCCCTGCTCAATGCAGGAAACTAGAGGAGGTATCTCCCATCCAAGTAATAACCAGGCTTGACCCTGCTTAGCTTTCCACACTCAGACAAGCTGAGCCAGCGTGAGCCCTTCTCCCAGGCTGGCAAGTGCCCCGGTCACAGCTTGGATAGTTTCAGGGATAACAAAGAGAATAACCAGGTCAGTCCAGAGTCTTACACAAGAGTTCCAGTATACTTAGCAGGAGAGAGCGGAGGCGAGGTCAAGGCGTTCTAGAGTTCAGTTCACTGGAGGCAGTTGTATCAAGCAGCAAGGCCAGTCAGGGGGTGTCCGAAAGCATAGCCGAAAGGAGCAGCCAAAAGTCAAGGAATCTGTACAGCCCGGTGTAACAAGGCAAAGCACAAAGGTTAGAACACTGTTGTCTGCAGCGACAGGCTGACCTCAGCTGGGCCAGTTTATAGCTGGTTGTACATCAGCACAGCTGGTTAATTAAGTCAGAGCCTTGCTTTTAATCCTCCTCCAGGTAGAGCATGACAGTGTACTACAGAACAAAGCTGCAGTCCTGCATAGCATCTTGATTTCTCCAGAATGCCTCTGGGCCCAAACTGACTATTTCTCCTAATACATGCATTTTCCCCTAATATACACTTTTTTTTGCAAGCAATTTTCATTATATAATGCATTTTTCAATGTTCTTTTCACTACTGTAACATTCTAACTTGAGTGCTGTTTTCTTGGTAGAAAGGTGGGGTGCAAATCAAATCAAATCAATCAATTAATCAATCAAATACACATCTCTCTGTGTGTACCTTCCCCTAATATGAGCACTGTTGTACATATTTTTTTTGACTGGAAAATTCCATTGCAAAATTAGGAGAAAAGCAAATTTTGAAGGCTAACTGAGTTTCAGTTCATATATTGGTCGAATGATGAAATTAGGTACCAAATTAATTCATCTCCCATTCCCCTCCAATCCCTTCACATCTCTACTCACTGCAGGCTTGGCACTGGCTCTGACGCTATGTTTCACTTACCAGGTTGCAGCAGTGTAACGAAATATGGCATTAGTGTAGGGCATGCCAACCATAGTGGTGTTTCAGAAAAGATTGTGGCGGGGGGAACAATTTGCGCGCGGGGGGAATGGCGAGTCAGACCACAGTGGTCTGATTCTTGATGTTCCAATCAGGAGGCAGAGTGGGAGGGGCAGTAGAGCTGTTATTAGGATTGCACGCCTCTCCTCCTGCCTCCTTTCTGAAGCGGCTGCAGAGGAGAAGGACCTGCACTGAGTTGTCGCTTCTGGCTAAGTTGCCCAACTTGGATTGTTGTTGTGCTGAGTGTGTGTGTGCAAGAGGAGGAGAGAGATTGCTTTCCCTTTCATTTACATTCACTCCATTTCCATTTCTTTTGCCCTTTTAATTAGTGTTGCATTGTGTGTGTGTGTGTGTGTGTGTGTGTGTGACAGAGGGTGTGTGTGTACTTTTAGTTCTCTTTGCCACGATTTCAGGCCGCCTCTGCAGCAAGCCTTTGCTTGCTGCGGGGCATCTTCCCGGCGATTCCGCTCCTGACAGTGACTGGGCCTTCCCTCCTTGACTTTGCGCTGCCCATCGGTTTGCGTAGGCCCGCGCTGTAGTCCTCTCGCTGCAGCGCTCTCAGCCGGGCCTTGTTCCTTCCCTCCAGAGTGACCCAGCTCTCCTTCCTCTGGAGCTCTTCCAAGGAGGGCCTCTGATCCCCCCCCCCCGTGTTATCACCACAACTCTCCCATTGTCAGGCTTCGTTATTACTTGGATAGGTAGGCCCTTTTCTTTCTAGGACATATACTTCTATTGTTTAACAGGAGACCTGTGGCTCATGCTGGCTCAGTTTGTCTGTCTGAGTGTGAAAAGCTAAGCAGGGTCAGGCCTGGTCATTGTTTGGATGGGAGACCAATCCAAAACTCTAGTTTCCTGCATTGAGCAGGCGGTTGGACTTGGCCTTGTAGGCCCTTTCCGGCTCTATGATCTATGAATCTACAAAAAAAACCCAACCTCATTTCTTGCTTACTGGCCCCCTGCTGGTCTGAATTGGGTATTTCAGCAGGGCATTTGGAATTTATTTGCTTTCTCTGGTAGTGGGGGGGGGGGAGTTTCCCTCTTTGAATCCTATTTTTCTATCACTACTTGTCCATTTATTAATTTACCTTACCTGCTGGCCCCCTGCTGGTCTTGATTGGGAATTTCAGCAGGGCATTTGGAACTTACTCGCTTCCTTTGGTAGTGAGGGGGGTGTTTCTCCCTATTTGACTGCTTTTTATATCACTAATTGTTCAATTATTGTCTTAGGTCATCATGCTGACTAAGAAGAGCAGGGGTGGTAAGAAGGGCAAAGGACCTGCTCCCAGGCCTGTTGCTAAGCGTCCGTTGCCGCCTCCTGTTTCTTCCTCTGAGGATGAAGCCACCAATGTCACAGCCATCCTCTATCGTCTTGCTGTGGCTGAGAGGGCTTCTGGATGTGTCCCGTCACCAGGCGATGCAGCGCAGATGCCGGCTGTACGCAGGATGCGTTCCAAGAGTGTAGCCAGACGTAATTTCTGGTTTTCCATTTCAGCGTGGTTGGATGCCTTGGAAGCGGTCCCAAGTTCGGTCCCACTGGTCACCACAGCCGAGAGCGTCACTCCCCGGGTTGACCCACAGACATCCCCCCTTCTTGAGGGAGCTCCAGAGACCCCTGCAATATACCATCAGTCTGCTGTTTCATCTGTCCCAGCGGTTTCAGCAACGCCGGTTCCCACTCAGAGTTGTGCGTCTATCCCGGCTACTCCTTGGAGTATGCTGTTGCACCACACCCAGTGGGGGGGATTACCCATGGGGCTACTTGCCTGGGTAATTTGTGTCCAATATGGTGGCCCAGGTGGGTACCTTTCCACTGTTTCCACACTCTACAGCGGGAGCAGCCATCCTTGGTGCTTCTCTAACTTTACAGGGGTTCCAACAGCAACTCCCTACGTCTTTGAGCACTATTTCACCAGGAGTTGGGCTGGTGACCACTACAGGGGGGGCCCTGGGGGGTGACAGTTTCACCCGTGAGTAACGTGACAACAGGGGCTGGTGTTGTTACTTCTCCTTCATTGTCCAGTCCTTCCACTACTACCATGGTGTCCACTGTGGTGCAGGCTTGTGCTTCAGTCTGTCTTGCCCGGCAGACCAAGTGGCTTCCTCCCCCGCTGGCTCTCTAGCATCCGCTAAGGTGGACAATTACCTGGAGGTGGGACCTAACACAATTCCGCATGGGGCTACATTGTTCATCGTTCCCCCTTGGATACCATCTGGCTCCTTCTATGAAGGAATTTTTATTTATTTATTTAAGGGGAATTTATTGACATATTTGCCCTCCTGAATAGAGAAGTGGAAGAAGACAAGGAGAAGTCTAAAGATAAGGATAGGGATAAGCCGAAGCGCAGGAAACCAGCCCGTATGTGGGGTAATTGGCTTCCTAGTAACCTCATATACATGGTTATAAATTCCAGCAGGAATTTCCTGACCAGGGCATCGTGTTAACTAGGTACTTGGACATAGTTCACCATGCCTATTCCAGTTTTGAGAGAAGTGCCTGGCTCACGTACAACGAGGCCTTCCGGAAGAAGGCCACATTTGACCACTCCCTTCGTTGGGATTTTAAGGATGATGAACTCTGGATGGAGTTCATGATCCCTGTGCGTCCCATGGCTGGTGACAGGTCAGATAATGGCTACTTGTTGTTGCGCCCACCACCTTCTCCCACACCTAAGGCTGGGGCGGGTCGGTCAGTTCAACCCCGATCGGCTTGTTGGGAATTCCTGTCTAGAGGATCCTGCAGTAAGCCAGATTGTAATTTCAGACACGCCTGTGCGGTCTGCAACGGGAATCACCCCTCTGTTTCATGCAATTGGGTGTGGGGATCCAGGGGTTGCCCCAGAACTGGTGCTGGGGCCAGGAATACACAGGGAGTTTTCTGGTTCAGCTCCAACAAAAAGGTCCCACACCGATTAAATTACCTTATTTAGATCAATTGTTGGCAAAATACCCACGTCGCGAAGATGCAGTATATCTCCACGATGGGTTTCATTTTGGTTTTCGTATTCCCTATCAGGGCCCCAGAGTGCGCAGGATGGCTCGGAACCAGTCTTCCGTGGCTGCCTTGCACCCCGTTGTCCTTCTAAAAAATTTCTAAGGAGGTGGAGGCCAGCAGGGTTCTGGGACCCTTTCCAGCTTTGCCTCTCCTCAATCTTAGGGTTTCTCCCCTGGGTGTTGTTCCAAAGAAGGCACCTGGTGAATTCCGCCTTTTACATAATTTCTTTCCCTAAGTGTGAGTCAGTCAATGATGCTATTCCTGAGCATCTTTGCTCAGTGCGTTATGCATCATTTGATTTGGCTGTTGCTATGGTACGCACCTGTGGGCATGGCGCAGTCATGAGGAAGTGTGATATCAAGGCGGCATTCCGTTTGCTTCTGTTTCATCCGGATGGTGTAGATTTGTTAGGTTTTATCTTTCAAGGACAATTCTATGTCGACAGGGCAATGCCGATGGGATGCTCAATTTCCTGTTCATATTTGAGCGTTTTAGCACATTTTTTGATTGGGCTCTCCGTGCAAGGACTGGTCTTTCCCAGGTTGTGCATTACTTAGATGATTTCTTGTTGCTGGAGCCACCTCTTCGGGTCATTGTAGATACCTGATGGACCAATTTCAGGCCCTTGCTAATGAGTTAGGTGCGTGTCCCTTTAGCCATTGAGAAGCTCTTTCACTCGCTGACATGTTGGGAATGAGAACTAGATTCTGTGGCCCAGACTTCCCCGCATACCTTTGTCTAAATTGAGGGCTTTTTGCAGGAATTAGTTCAGCTGCTTCACTGTAGCAGTTAGTTGGTAATTGAATTTTTGCCCGCTGGGTGATAACCCCTGGGGAGCCTTTTTGCGGTGCCTTTCCCTGCCGCCAGGCAGGGCCGTCACAGGCTGCTATGCGCCTAGCCTATGCAGAGCAGGTAGGGAATTCTCTGATTTCCGTTTGGCGCATGAGCTGGTCCGCAATTGGCATCTGAGGTAGAGCACCTCCTCCACTCTACGGTGTCTTTTCCCATGAGCCTAAGGCCAAAGGTTGCATGGAATTTACGGGAGATTTCAGGGTTCGTCGGATGTTGCTATGCTGGGAACGTGACCGCTCACCCATTCCTGACTCCCGCATTCCCATATTGCCTGACATTTTGCTGGCCCTGTGCTGTGCCATACGACATACGAGACTGTTTGTTTCAGGCGGCCGCGTTGATGGCCTTTTGGGGGGGCATTTCGAGTATCCAGACTCATGGCAAGGGTGGCAGTCTGGCCATGCCCTCCAATTTTCTGATCCATCTCTGGTACCTGCCGCAGCTTCATTGCATCTGCGGCGATCCAAGTCTGACCAGGCTGCCCGGGGCTCTTTGGTCTCTTTCGCCACAGCAGCAATTTAAAAAATTATTATTATATTTTTACCCCCGCCTTTTTCCTTCCAGGAACCCAAGGCAGCATACAGGCGCGCTGGACCCCCGCACGACATATTGCGCCTGCGCAGGGTCCCGTCGCATCACTTCCGGGGCTGGATGTGACGCGACAGGACCAGCGCCGGCGGCTCGAGCAGTGTGGAGAACTGCTCTGCGCCGCTCAGAAGATCAAGGCAGGGAGCCGCCGCGTGGAGAGGTGAGGCGGCGGAGAGGCGAGCCCCAACCACAGGTTGTGAACACCACTAAGACGGGTGCATTGAAAGCCTTGGGCTTGGGGCACCTACACTTTGGGACGCATTCATTCCGGACAGGAGCTGCTTCCACGGCAGTTGCCTTGGGTTTGCCTGTGACACAGGTCCAGGCAGTGGGAAGGTGGCATTCATGGGCATATCGAGTCTATGTCCGAAAGCTACCATGAGCGGTACTGCTGCTTCCTTCCTTGTTTTTCAGGTGCCAGCTGGGGACAGAGGCGTGCTCGAATATTGGTCTGTGGACACAGCTTCATCTTCTGGCGGCCCGGAGAGCAGTTACGTCCAGTTCGGAACCTAACTTGGGCATCAGTCACGTGGCCGACATCCAATGGCTGGGTCGGTGTGGCTTGCAGTGGCATGGCCTCCTCCTGCTACAGTTTGGCTCTGGCTTGGTGCGCCAGCCCCCTCATGTACTGATCGTGCATTTGGGCGGGAATGATTTAGGCTTGCTGAAGAGCAAGGCCTTGATTGCTCAAGTGTTGACAGACCTTGCTGTGGTGTAGGCTTGCTGAAGAGCAAGGCCTGGATTGAACAAGTGTTGACACACCTTGCTGTGGTGCAGGCTTGCTGAAGAGCGAGGCCTTGATTGAGCAAGTGTTGACAACCTTGCTGTGGTGCAGCATCGTTGGCCAGGAGTCCGGGTGCTTGGTCTAACATGCTGCACGTTTTCATTGGCGTTATGCCGTGTCTCCACAGCGACTGCACAAGGCAGTGCGCAAGGTGAAGGGGCAGATAGGTAGGGGCCTTGGAGGGATAGGCTTTACGATACCTCATCCCAGCATTTCCTTGGCCAGGAGGGAGCTGTATAGAAAGTATGGGGTTCACCTGTCGAATTTTGGGCTGGACATCTTCTTGGAGGATCTGCAAAGGGCCCTGCTTGGATTTCTTCCGGCAGGTGGGGGAGAGGAGACTAAGAAACCTTGTCTCTCTCTGTGGTGGTTAAGTGCAGGATTAGGCAGTTTTAGGGGCTCGGTGATCATCCTATGGCACCTTTCAGGTGAGAGGCGTGCCCGAGGCTCCTGCTGCTGACTCCTCACAGCTCGGAACTGCGGAGATAAAGCACGTCTCTGAGGTCTTCCTACCTCACCTGGCAGTACCTCATGGGCCAGTCGAGGCTGACTTCAGGAAAGACCTTCGAGCATCGTGTGGTATTAAGCAAGGAGGGGATGATTGACTTGGATGCCATCACCCTCCTTGCTGGATGTTTCACCCTATAGCAATGGCGACCGGCTGATAGCCGGTATAATTAGTACCTGCACTTTTTTCCCTTCATAGATCTCCTATTGATGATTCAATAAATGTGGCCCATTATTTTTACCACAACTTGTACCCTACAACTGTGTCTGAGTCGTTATTTCTCCTCTACGCGCGCAAATGTAAGCCATGACCCTATCCTGGCATTTCATCAAGATTCAGAGGCCTGATAGGCCATAAACTGCCATAAATGGTTAAGACTGAGGGGTCGAATCAAATAAAAGCTAATATTTCAGCTTCACTTGTTTGTGGATTGGAT
The DNA here is from genome assembly GCA_021292165.1 of Shinisaurus crocodilurus. Taxonomy (NCBI): domain Eukaryota; kingdom Metazoa; phylum Chordata; class Lepidosauria; order Squamata; family Shinisauridae; genus Shinisaurus; species Shinisaurus crocodilurus. The sequence continues at coordinate 228,427,846 of CM037878.1, read as the reverse complement.
GGTAACAATGTATTGAAAACCATTTGCCCACATAACATTTTTAAAAGGTTCACAGTTGACACTAGAATGGATTGTATTTGCATTATTTTAAATATGACTTTTAATAAATGCACTGTTGCTATTTTAAACTGCAGCGAGTTTGATACAAGACCCATTGCAATAGGTTCTTGGGTCAAAAGTGACAAGATTAATTAGCAAGTGTTCAGCCAGCTCCTTTTATGTCAAAATATAATTTAAGTGGCAGGGAATAATATCATTTATCAGTTGAGTCATGCCTGATGATTATAATCTGCATAATTTATACATAGCAGCAGGCTATGCTGATCATTGCTGGTAATGCAGCAAAACTAGCTAAAGCTACCTATTCATGCATTTTCATTACCATCTTATCCAAATATATTGTGGGGTTGGTTTGGGAAAAGTTTACTGCATGAAAAATCTATACAAGTTCCAAAACAGTTATGCTGATGTCATTAGAAGGCATACTTATAGTGCAATCCAAGTGGGGTTAGGGGCCCCTGAAGTGGAGGATCTACCACCCCTTCCTAAGAGGGGGGGCAGCAGCAGCTTCCCCCCCCACTGGCAATGTCAGGGCTTTTTGTTCAAAGTTTCCTCCCATTGGTTACTACATGAGGGAAAATTCCAACACCAGCTCCAGACACCCACATCAGACAAATACAGAAATACCCCTTGTTTTAAGTAAAGCAGAACATTTGCCTGTTCCTTCAGCAGAAAATTGATCAACTAAACAATATCAATTTACCCTTTTTATTTATTTTATTCGTTGGGGCCAATCTAGCAACAATGCTTCATTCACGGTGTTTGATGCCCTTTGGTATCATTGTTTCCACTCCACCTCCAATTATAAAAGGGATTAAATGTCTGAAGATAGCCTTATAATACCTGAGTTTGTTGTATCTTTTCTTCTATAAAACAAGGAACAGTTTTAAAAAGCTATAAAAACAATATTCTGGATTCTGACAATAATTTTCTACTCAGGGAAAAATAAACTTTCCTCAAAATATTTGTAGGTGATCAATAAATCGTTTAATCTACTTGAGTTTTTTCAACAGCAATGCCTAGCCAACATGGGGATATGCTTAAATCTTCTATTGACAAATAGTAAACTCTCTCATTAAACTTAATCCATTGTACTGCAAATGTCACTCCCTCAAGCCTTGCTTCTAATCAATATCTTTTACTCTCTGCTACCCTGTCAGATAAGATACAGTTTACATACAGAGTATTGACTCTACTTCCATTAGAAGATAATAGCACGCTCACTGAAAACCACAGGGAGCTTACCGTGGAAGAAAAACACCCAATCTGACAGTCACCAAGTTTTTATTTTTATTTTGGAAAAGTATAACAATCACATGTTGGGAGGG